>CM039675.1:246206196-247406196 GCA_022496015.1 Hordeum marinum | reverse complement strand
CACGTACCCCCTGGCCGTCCGGTAGAAATTTTCTTCTTTTTGTTTAGTTTTAGTTAAACAGAATGTTTTAGAAAATTGTTTTAGCTATAACTTTTAATCTATTAAATGTTTTGAGTTGATTCTTTTTGCATTAGCTCACATTTTCATGTAGTTTCACACTGTACTTTTAAATTTCAAATTTGAACTATAAAATTTGAATTGAATCAAATTTGCTTAAAACCTTCAAATCTGAATAACTAGAGTTTGAAAATAGATTTTGACATGAATCTTTTTGCTACTGTTTGGTATTAGTTAGGACTACCTCCATGTTTATTTTGAGAATTTTTAGGGTGATTATTGTTAGTGTTTTAGCTATAAACAGAATCTGCCTAGTATTAAAGTATAGTTTTATTTACTTAGTTTTAGTTAGTTTAACTTAGATTTAGTTTAAATTTGTTTAGTAGGTTCTGTTGATTTAAACATTTAGTGTTTTACTTGTTGTTAATAAAAATATAAATTGTTTAGTTATTTCTTTGTTAATATAGGAATCACAACTTCTTTTCAAATAGGTTTATTTTTGATTAAAACAACTAGTTAGTAATAGTTTTGCTTTCAAACAAAGTTTTATATAATTTAATTTTGTTTTCTAAAACAAGTTTATTTGTAAATTCTTCCCTGTTAAGAACATGTTTTGTTAATAAATAATAAGTTTTCTTTTGCTCTTTTGTTAGTAAAACTATAGTTGTTTCATATAGTGTTTATCAAAACTTTCAAAAACTTTACAAAACTTTTCCCAACAAACTTAAATTGATTTTCTTCTGTTTATTAATAAAAATATTTTATTGTTTTCTTGCTATCAACTATTGTTCTGGTTAATACCAATAGTTTCATTATGTTAGTAGTGTTTTATCAATCATCTTTTAGAAAACAAAACTTTGTGTGTTTTCTTGCTTGTGATTTTTGTGCATTGTTTTGTCTTGATTGTTTACTAGTTTTGGTTGATGGTTGTGAGTTACAATATTTTGTTGTATGCTTATTTGAGTGCTCTTGTTTGCTTCGTTAGATTATCCGGAGTGCGAAGCTTGTTACTTAGAGTCACTCGTGTACGAAGATCATCAATCAGGCAAGTCACTTTGATCATGTTTACCCATGTTTTATATGCATTAGTTCTACCATCTTCCCCAATTGCATGCAAGATAGGTTAGTTGGAAACTTGGTTACATTGTAGTAGTATCATGTGGTAGGTACCCCCCTCAAACTCTTTGACACATTGGCCCTGGCAAACGTTGTTTTACTTTTTGCTATGCTATTAGTAGACGGGGTTGGTTGTGTGATTCATGAGAGTTGAGAGAGTTAATAATTTCAAGACCTACATAATGATCAAGATTTCAAGACTCCGAGTTTTCAACATACCTCTGGGTGGATGATGGTTGAACGGCACCCTGGAGAAACCAGTGGATTTGCCTAGGTGATGCTGGAGATGGCCAGTATTCACGCGGAAAGATCCACCCAGGCACAAAGAGATGGATGGATGCTTCAAGACCCAAGGCTTACCTGCACAGCCACAAGTCATTATGGGCTCTGGCTTGGTTGGATATCGTGGTGACCCTGGACAGGCGGTCGCTACAGAAATCAAGGGGGTCCCCATAACAACCTCGAGCATGTTAGGAGCGCTCAATTATGGAACATAACATCGGTTCACAAGTAACTAGAGCAGCAAGAGTGGAACAAAACACCGAGCACAAGGCCAAGCCTTCCACCTTTACCAAGTATATATGTGCATTAAAGTAAATAGAAGCAATATTGTGATATAACAAAAGAATGTCCATGTTAACGCATGGAAGCAATTGCACCTCCAGCTAGAAACACTATAAGTAGGGTTGAGCAACCGGTAACACAGACAAACAAAGGTTTGCTGGGATGTGGAGGGTTAGAGGCTCTTCACGGCAATGTTGGGAGGTTTAACAAACAAGTGGTAGGTAGCAAGACATGACGACAAAAAAACGGGACAACTAGCATGGCAATGATAGTAGTGGTATCCTAGGAACTGTGTCATCTTGCCTCAGATCCCGCTCGGAAGAAGATCGAGTCCATGAAGAAGACGGGCCAAATCCTCACACTACGAACGCTTTCGGAATTCTATCGAGAAGAACCAAACCGGAAACAAACAATCAACACATGACAAACATCACAACATATGAATGATATGATGCACAAACCAATATTATGCATGTTCGGTTTAATTATGCAAGGCAAGGCATGGCACGGCAAGAACGACAAACAACTACTACATATTAAGTGAAGTTCAATATACAATGAGTTGCATAGTGACGAAACTCCACGTTCGAATTATTTAGTTCACTCTTGTTGGGTACTCATCAATCTTAAATGTTGTTAGACATGGCAAGAGGTGAAGCATGAACAACGATATGGGGCCGGAAGCAACATATAGCATTCCCGAAACATCCCCATAAGCATAATATGAATTCGGACCAGATCTATACTAACCTTATTTTAGAGTTGTTAAATAGAAAAATAAATGTCACCATGTGATTCTACATGTTATTCCGGTCAAGTTACATATGTAAAACATTTTAAATGGAGATACAACTATTTAGTTATGAAAAAAATCATTTTAGCATGGCATATGTGCAAATTAATGTAAACAACAAGTTTAAATATTTTGATCACATGTGAAAGTTGGATATTGTGAAACTACATAAAATTCTAGTCAAGTGTCATATATATATATATATTATTTTCGTCCGATGCACGATTAAAAAGTTATTGATGCATGAAGTTCGGGGTCTAATCTGCAAAACTGCAATATCTGGATAATGCTAAATTCGCTGGAAAAAAACAAGCACTGGGCTGAATCTGAATCTGGCCCAATAGTGGCACGTGGGCGACATATACTATACGGTGCTTGCGGTGAAGGATAGCAAGTGTGGAGCTCACCTCGTGGCCATGGGCCATCGGTGCTACGGCTGGGCCGCGGGCGAGGTGGTAGGCGCGGCCCACGAGCGGGAGGCAGAGCCGGCCCATGCGGCAGGTCAGCGGGGCTCATCCTAGTTCGTCCTCACGAACAAGAGGTACCAGGTGGAGGCGGCATGGTCAAAGGCGGCGAGGGCACGAAGCTCGGAGCGCAGGGAGGCGCTCGGATCTAGCGGGTACTAGTTAGGCACGGCCGGATCCCTCCATTTCCGACTCGGGACGGCGAAGACCATCGACGGTAGCGGCGGATCTAGAGCATCTGTGGCCATGTGGGCGCTCCTATAGATGAACTAGAGGGAGAGATGAGAGGGAGCAGAGGGAGAAGAAGGTAGGGGGCGGGAGGCGGAATGGGGTCTGGCCTGGAGCTCACCGGCAGTGAGGCTCCGGCGGTGCTTCAGTGGTCGACTGGAGGAGAGGCCCCGAGATGCATGGGCGTGGAGGAACAGATCGAGCACGAGCTCGGGCGCCTCGCTCGGGCGTGGGGCGGAGTGGGCCTCGCGCGGGATGGCGGTGGCGGCCATCGGGCCTGAGAGGCCCGACTGCGAGCAACGGTGGCTGGGGGCTCTAGGAGGCCACGTGGAGGCGTGCGGTTGGTGGAGGGCGGCTTGGGTGCCTACGTGGCAGCCGTGAGCTGGCTATAGGGGCGTGGCAGTGATGCCAAGTGGTGGAGGAGGGCTAGCTACACGCGGATTTTGATGCTAGAGGCTACGGTTGGAGGTTAGGGACGGCTAGGGCTTCCAAAATGGGCAGGGGAGGTGTTTAAATAGGGATGGGGCCTAGGTTAGGGGGGTTTCAACCGTTTTCGGACCTTGGGATCTCGATCCAACGTTCCGGAAGTGGATGGGGGGCTAGGTGGGCTAGGTGGCTGTGTAGAGGGGGTTGGGCCAAGAATAGAGGGGTGAATTGCGACACGTGACACGAGTTATAAAACACTGAAAACATCTGATGAATAACCGATGACCGCACTACTATGTGCGACCGTTGGGGTATCAAACAAACTCGGAATGTGACGCAATTTGGCAGGCGGTCTACCTACACTATAATAATAACGCACGCCAGGTTTCGACCCAATCCGAGAAAGTTTTATGCACGCCTCTAAAACAATATTTTTTGTCGATGTCGCGGGCACGTGCATGTGTGGTTGTTCTCGAAATGGTCGACGACAAGAACGGAGTGAACCGGCAGCTATGAACGGATGCAAGTTTTTGAAAACGAGTGATGATGACATGTAGATGATGCAAATGATGTGATGATGAATGCAACAACCAAACGAAACACAAGACGACAATGGAAATAAAAGGGGAATCTTCTGGAGCGTCGGTCCCGGGCTGTTACAGGTCCCTCCGAGATTGTTGGATCGGCGTCAACAAGATTGGACATTCTGACCGTTGGTCACCTTATCGGTGCAACCGAGATTCCTATATCGGTCTCACTGAGATTCAAAAGTTGCCACATTTTGGTCACTTCCATACCACCGAGATTTACACATTGGTGTCACCGAGTTGGTCATTTTGTGTGTAACGGTTGGATTTTCGAAGATGGCTATAAATACCTCTCCACCACCACTCACTCGCATGAGAAGCACTTAGAACAGTACCCCACTCATACCTACTGTTTTTTGAGAGAGAGTCACCTACTCATTTGTTGAGATCATGCCATTCCATTCCCACAATATGAATCTTAATCTCTAGCCTCCCCAACTTGCTTTCCAGCCAATCAATCTCTTCTACCAAGCCAAATCTGTGAGAGAGTGATTGTGTGTTTACGAGTCTATCATCTTGAAGCACAAGATCAAGGAGTTCATCGACAAAATCGAGCCTATTACCTTTTGGAAGGTGGTGCCTCGTAGATTGGTTAGGTGTCGCTTGGGATCCTCCTACTTCGTATTGTGGAGTGAACCAAGAAGTTTGTAAGGGCAAGGAGATCGCCTAATTCGTGAAGATCTACCTCGAGTAAGGCTAGTCCTTCGTGGACGTAGGCTATCAAGGTATAGTCAGGGTTGCTTCTTCGTGGAACCCTCCGTTGGTAGAGCCCTTCGTGGACTCTCGCGGCCGTTACCCTCCGTGGGTTGAAGACTCCATGAACGTGGGTGTACGATAGCGCCACCTATCGGGACCACGGGAAAAATCATCGTGTCACTAATTGCGTTTGATCTTCCTACCATCTATTTACTTACATGCTTGTATTTACTTTCCTCTGCTGTACTCTTAGATATGCATGTGTATGGTGTACTTGACATACTATGAATGCTGAAATCTGCCAAGAGTAAAAATTGGGAAAAACTAGATTTTATTTGGTCAAGTAGTCTAATCACCCCCTCTAGCACTACTTTTGATCCAACAAGTGGTATCAGAGCATTGGTCTCCATTGCATTGGTCTCACAACCTAGGAGAGTATGGCGTCTAGTGAGGGAAATTATCACGGTACAGGCCCGTACTTTGATGGCACAATTTTTGCTAGTTGGAAGCACAAAATGAAAATGCATTTGCTTGGTCATAACCCCTTTGTTTGGGCTGTTGTTCGTGTTGGTATGCAAGGTGAATTCTTTGCAGAAGGAAGGGAACCCGATCGCGAAGTGACTATGAATTTGCTCAAGCATGTGACATTATCTTCAACTGCCTATGCCCCGAAGAATTCAAAAAAATCAAACGTATTTAGAATGCAAAAGAGATTTGGGATACTTTGATTGATATGCATGAAGGTACAGAATCTGTGAGATAATCCAAGTTGGATGTTCTTTAAAGTCAACTTGACAAGCTCAAGATGAAGTATGGTAAAGGAGTTGCTGAGATGTACTCTAGGCTAGCTCTCATCACAAATGAGATTGTCGGCTTAGGAAGCGAAGAAATGACTGACAAATTCATCATCAAGAAGATACTTCGAGCTTTGAATGATCGATATGACATCATTTGCACAATGATCCAAATAATGCCCAACTACAAAGATCTCAAGCCAATGAAAGTGATTGGAAGAATTGTTGCTCATGAGATGACACTCATAGACATGGAAGAGCTTCACCACAAGTCTACCGATGCTTACAAAGCCACAAGTGATGCTCCCGCTACCTCAAGTGACAACCTTGTCACAAATGAAGAGATAAGCCTCATGGTCAAGAAATTCAAAAAGTTCTACAAGAATGGAAGCAAAGATTGAAGCTCCAACTCAAGATATGAAGAGAAGCGTTCGTCAAGTCATGACTGAAACTGCTACAATTGTGGGAAGCCCGGACAATACTCTGATGAGTGCACGGCTCCTTAGAAAAGGAAAGAAGAGTCACCAAGAAGACGAAGCTCAAGAGACAAGTCACCTTGAAGAGAGAGGAGTGGAGATGATCATTATGAACGAAGACCCTCAAGGAGAAGTAGGAACTCGAAGAATAAGGACAAGTACACCAAGACCTAGTCAAGAAGGAAACATCAAGCTCATGTTGGTGAATGGGTTTCCGGCTCCTTATCCGACAACCATTCCGAGCGAAGCTATCACTCCAACTCCGACTATAGTCAAGATGAAGGTGTTGCCGGACTTGCACTAGTGACAACCGACTCCTACGACATATTTGATTCACCAAATGAAGGGAGTGGATGTTCCTTCATGTCTAAAGGCCCCAAGGTATCACACCCCGAGTATCTTGATTTCAATAGTGATGAAGATGACTTGTTAATTGAAGATGACTTGCTATTTGACAAATCTAGTAATGTTAGTCAAAATGAACTTGCTAGTACTCACTCTAGTGTAGACAAGTCATGTGATGATGATAAGTTGGAAATAGAACGACTAACTCAAGAACTAACAAAATCTTAACTTAGCTCACAAGTAAACTCTAGAAGATCATAGAGAGTTTGTAAGTACACATGAGAAGCTATGCTTCAAGAAGCTCAACATAGAGCAAGAGCATGGGTTCCTCAAAGCTATCAATGACGATCTTCGAAGGAAGACTTCCTCTTATCTAGCCAAGCGACTTCCCTTATCTACATTTAGGCCACAAGTTAAGTCTAAGAAAGCTGTAACAAAGGAAATAAAGATTCTTCAACTAGTAGCAATAAAAATGATAAATCAAATGATATTGCTTCTAGTAGTTCTCTTGATCCCACTAACTCTTCTCTTAGCCAAGTTACACTTGAGCAAGAAAATGAACTCTTGAAAGGGATTATAGAGAAAGGTATCTACAAGAGTCTTGAAGGATGCATATAATTTTAGGAGATTGTACGCAAGCACGGAGGATACCGGAAAAATCGTGGTGTTCTCTACATCAACGCTAATGGAGTTGAACAGGAAGAAGGTCAATACCCCAATCCAAAGTTTGTTCCTCAAAAGGAGAAGTATGAAAATTGTAGCGACCCGATCTCAAGGGATCGGAGTGTCTGTGCTTAAGTGTCATCCCTAGATCGGTATGCTGACACACACAGTACTTGAGGATTTACAACAGAGTTCAATCACACATTTATTACATCAAGAATCATCAAAGAGTATTTATTACAATAATGTGGCCTAAGGCCAAGTAAACAAAAACATGCGGAAGCAAAAAGTGTAACGAGTCCATCAACTCCACGAGCAAGCTAAGTGCAGAACAACGACCTATCGCACCTCATTCGTCGTCAGAAAAATCTGCAACATGATAAGTTGCAGCCGTGTAGATCAGTACATGGAATGTACTGGCAAGTCACATCATAAAGTGTAATGATCCTACATAGTACATGCAATTTGGCTGGTGGAAAGCTCTAAGTTTAGTTTTGCATAAAGCTAGTTTTTCCCTATCAGAAATAATTGCTCTACTTCTACAAATATCATAAGTCTGAGATGATGCCCATCTCAACCATTCCAAAATTTTATACCCAATTGATTTATTAAGAGTGATGAGATCTCCCTACATTTCCACTACAAAAAGCTCAAGTTGTCCATGACCAGGGACACGGCTAATCGATTAGATTTTAACTCTGCAGAGGTTGTGCCTTTTTTCCCACAAGACTCGACCACATCCTTGATCGGAAGATCGAGACATAGTCTTTCGATAGCATTTCCCCTAACCCACGGATAGGTCGGTACACCTACATCATCTACATCTGCTAGCCTATCCCGGAAGATGTCACACCTTCTAATCAACTAAGCCAGAGCCCATATTGTCTTGCGGCTACACACGGAAGCTTATAGACATGAAAACAAGGTTGATCCCTTTGAGCCTGGGTGGACGGACCACTAGTGTGCACTCCCATGGATTCCCATGAATGCTCCCACTATACTTCGCCACCATACAAACCAGTTTCCACCGAGGTAGTTCATTAAAGTTGGTCCTAGTTACTACTTTGCCACTCACATCTCAAAGTGATAGCACTCCCCAATCCACGTCTACTTTGGCGAGGCATTGTAACATAACACGGTGGCGACAAAGTTTGCATGGTTCAGACCTACCTCAAATGAACTACTGGGTGATAGTAAATCCAACAAGTATAAACTCTTATCATGCACTCCTACATCAAAGGACTAAGTGCAAAAATAAAACATAGGTAAAACTGACATGATCAAAATGTAACTTGCCTTCGTGCTGGGAGTGAAGTTCTAGCGAATGATAATATTCTGTTTCGCACTCCGGACAATCTATCGCAAAGTAAATAAAACACACATAAACATGCATTCATACAATTCAAAGATATGCAACAAAATATTTGCAAAACAAAATAAAATCCCAACACAAGCCATTAGCATGAACATTTTCAAAGTGTGACTAGTGTTAAAAATTCGTGACGTGCACTAGTGTTCCTACAGGGCATCCTAGTAAAATTATGGTGAACAGAAAATAATGGTGTAGAATATTTAGTGGCAAAATGTCATGGCAAAGGATTTGTGTGACGTGGTGCAAAAAGAATCACTTCAAACGGGTATACCGTTTGAAAGATATAGCCGAATGAAATTTAAATTCAAATCTGAAATAATTTCAAATTTGGAATTGCAAAAATCTGCAACTATGGGTTTTCCGATTAGGCTATTCGAGACGAAAATTTAGCCTCTTGTTTCATCTCGTTTCGACCTACGGTTAAAAAGTTATGGCCGTTTGAAGTTTTGAATAAAATCTGGAAAAAAACTGCTATAGAACATTTTCTGAAAACTCTAAAGTGTGGACGTTCGCGACTAGAGCGCGAAGTTAATGGCTCTGATTGGTTGACTATGTTCGCCGCGGCGGCTATGCGGCGAACGTTCGCAAACTAGATAAATCACCGGTTCGGCTAAACTAAAAAGAACAAACCGACGTACGATTTATATTAAAACGCGGTTAACCGCGTACCGTTCGGTAATTAAAAGAACCAATCTAGATCTAACTACCGGTTCGATCTAAAGAAAAGAAAACGAAATGAGCGAGGCTTACAGAGGCGCTCGTGCGTCGTCGGTACGGAACTCGGCGACGACGGGGCAGTGGCTCCGGCGATCGCCGGCGCGGGCGAGGCCGTCCGGCGGGTGCAGCTCGGCGAGGGCCTTCGGTCGGTGGTGACGGTCGTCGGCGGCGACGACCAGAGGGAGAAGGGTGAGGCGGTGAAGCTCCTGTGCTCCGGTGAACTCCGCCGACCACCGTCACCACCGACCGAAGGCCCTCGCCGAGCTGCACCCGCTGGACGACCTCACCCGCGCCGGCGATCGCTAGAGCCGCTGCCCCGTCGTCACCGAGTTCCCTGCCGACGACGCACGAGCGCCTCTGTAAGCCTCGCTCGTTTCGTTTTTTCTTCTTTAGATCGAACCGGTAGTTAGATCTAGATTGATTTTTTTAATTACCGAACAGGTACGCGGTTAACCGCGTTTAAATATAAACCGTGCGGTTTATTTAAACCGAACGTCGGTTTGTTCTTTTTAGTTTAGCCGAACCGGTGATTTACCTAGTTTGCGAACGTTCGCCACATAGCCGCTGCGGCGAACTTAGTCGACCAATCAGAGCCATTCACTTCGTGCTCTAGTCACGAACATCCACACTATAGAGTTTTCAGAAAATGTTCTATAGCAGTTTTTTTTCAGATTTTATTCAAAACTTCAAACGGCCTTAACTTTTGAACCGTAGGTCAAAATGAGATGAAAGAAGAGGCTAAATTTTCGTCTCGAATGGCCCTAACAAGAAAACCCATAGTTGCAGATTTTTGCAAGTCCAAATTTGAAATTATTTCAGATTTGAATTTAAAATTTCATAAGGCCATATCTTTCAAACGGTATACCCGTTTGAAGTGATTCTTTTTGCACCACGTCACACAAATCCTTTGCCATGACATTTTGCCACTAAATATTCTACACCATTATTTTCTGTTCATCATAATTTTACTAGGATGCCTTGTAGGAACACTAGTGCACATCACGAATTTTTAACACTAGACACACTTTGAAAATTTTCATGCTAATGACTTGTGTTGCATTTTTATGGTTTTGCAAATATTTTATTGCATGTATTTGAATTGTATGAATGCATGTTTATGTGTGTTTTATTTACTTTGCGATAGATTGTCCGGAGTGAGAAGCAAAGTACCATCATTCGCTAGAACTTCACTCCCAGCACGAAAGCAAGTTACATTTTGATCATGTCAGTTTTACCTATGTTTTATTTTTGCACTTAGTCCTTTGATGTAGGAGTGCATGATAGGAGTTTATACTTGTTGGATTTACTATCACCCAGTAGTTCATTTGAGGTAGGTCTGAACCATGCAAACTTTTTCGCCACCGTGTTATGTTACAATGCATCGCCAAAGTAGACGTGGATTGGGGAGTGCTATCACTTTGAGATGTGAGTGACAAAGTAGTAACTAGGACCAACTTTAATGAACTACCTGGGTGGAAACTGGTTTGTGTGGTGGCGAAGTATAGTGGGAGCATTCATGGGAATCCATGGGAGTGCACACTAGTGGTTCGTCCACTCAGGCTCAAAGGGATCAACCTTGTTTTCATGTCTATAAGCTTCCGTGTGCAGCCGCAAGCCAATATGTGCCCTGGCTTAGTTGATTAGATGGTGTCACCTCTTTCGGGATAGGCTAGCAGGCGTAGATGATGTAGGTGTACCGGCCTATCCGTGAGTTAGGGGAAATGCTATCGAAAGACTATGTCTCCATCTTGCGATCAAGGATGTGGTCGAGTCTTCTAGGAAAGTGCACAACCTCTACAGAGTTAAAATCTAATCGATTAGCCGTGTCGCCAATCATGGACAACTTGAGATTTTAGTAGTGGAAATGTAGGGAGATCTCATCACTCTTAATAAATCAATTGTGTATAAAATTTTGGAATGGTTGAGATGGGCATCATCTCAGACTTATGATATTTGTAAAAGTAGAGCAATTATTTCTGATAGGGAAAAACTAGCTTTATGCAAAACTAAACTTAGAGCTTTCCACCAGCCAAATTGCATGTACTATGTAGGCTCATTACACTTTATGATGTGCCTAGCCAGTACATTCCATGTACTGACCTACATGGCTGCAACTTATCATGTTGCAGATTTTTCTGACGACGAATGAGGTGCGATAGGTCGTTGTTCTGCACTTAGCTTGCTCGTGGAGTTGATGGACTCGTTACACTTTTTGCTTTCGCATGTTTTTGTTTGCTTGGCCTTAGGCCACATTATTGTAATAAATACTCTTTGAGGATTCTCGATGTAATAGATGTGTGATTGAACTCTGTTGTAAATCCTCAAGTACTGTGTGTGTGTCAGCATACCGATCCAGGGATGACACTTAAGCACAGAGACTCTGATCCCTTGAGATCGGGTCGCTACAAAAAGAGGAATAAAATCTCAATATGACCTTCCACCACAAGACCCCAAGCTCAAGGACAAGAACAAGCTTCAAGAGGACATTGACTCATATGAAGATGAATCCCAAGCTTTGGTGAAGTGGGTTCCCAAGGCTACTACAAGCTCAACTTCTACAAGTGCTACTTCAACACCAAGTATCCCCATCAACTTGATGTGGGTCCCCAAGAGGAAGAACTAGAGAAGTTCTTGAGGGGTGACTCTGCCAATGAAATTCACTCACATTCATTATTGGCAACAACTATTTGCTATCAACATCAACCTTATGCAATAGTTCAAGGAGTCTCACATTCCCTCAAAGGTAAGCAAGGGACAAGGTAATCAACAAATCAATGGACATCATAACATATTCTTTGCACTCCATGTCCATTGATATCCTTGTATTTGTCTCTTGTGTGTTGGGACTAACCCATGTAGGTGAGAAGAGTAAGGAAAAAACAAGGATGCTCCCAACTCTTGGCGATCTTCATTAACCTTGAGCGTCCACCACTACCTCACCAACATCAAGTCTTCATCGAAAAACCCCAAGGTTAGTTTGTCCCTCCTATGGCACATCAATGGGGAGATTTACTCTAAGACTTGAGTCAAAGCATCTCTTAGTATGTGACAACATTAAATGCTTTATGTAAAAGTTGTAACCCCACTTGTGCTTAAACGATGAGTATGACCTATGATCAAATATTCTTACTTGGCTCCTAAGTCAATATACTCATATATAGATGACTCCATCATTGCCAAAGTGCTTGTTAGTTGCTGTTGTGTTGTGCATGTTTGCCATGATTTCTTTTGACATCCTATTGTGTGAGTATGTTGGTCTGCATTTATTTACTCGTACGAGGATATCCAATTGTTGCTACTTGGCTTTTTATTTTACTCTTGCCAATTGGATATACAAGAATGCCTAGGACCACTCCTTTAGCTATCTATGCTTTCTCACCTATTACTCTATTCATGATGCATCACAAAATTTGAACAAGTAATTTTTGATCTCTCTGTGTGAGGAGCACTCAGAGTTCCGTATCATCAAGGACTGACCATTAAAGACTCCCAAGTGCATCTCGGTGCAACCAACCCACAATTCTCGGTCTCATCGAATGCCTAGGGCTGATCTGGTTTTCCAATCTCCGTACTAATGATTACATATTCTCGGTTACACCGAGTTTCCCTGTCAGCTGACAGTTGTGAAACTCGGTGACACCGAAAATATCAAATCGGTGTCACCGACAGTGATGGGTATATATTCGGTGGACCCCGGCGCTTTGAATTTCATTCATCAAACATCGCGCCTCCACAACCCTAGCTGTCGCCCGAAGACCCCAGTCATCGCCTTGCCTTCCCCGAGCGCTTCCGCCATTGGGAATCGCCACCGTTGATGTTTTCTTCACCAACGTCGCCGCCATAGCGGATCCATCGCCGTATTAGGGTATGGATTCGGCCCCCTCTCGCACTCCTCTATCCAAATATTGCGCATTAGGGCATATTTTCCATCTATCCATAGTTTGAGAGCCTTCCATCCAAAAGAAAATCCCGTAGAGTAGGCAATGATCGATTTTTAGGGTTTTGTCGTCTGCTAGCTGAATCTCGGTAGAACCGATGCAAAGAAATCGGTGTCACCGATTTGCTTTTCTGCCACATTGAGAACACCTTAGTGGAACCGAGTGCTCATTTTTGGTCCGACCGAAAGTGGTGCCAAGTTGCTGGAAAGGTGTAACATCCCAAATTTTCAATTTGGAATGTTTTACAATTATTAGTTAATCATCTATGCATTATGATTGAAAAGAATGTGGCAAATATATTTCATCGTCTTTATTTGACTTATTTTCAATTGGCATTTGAGTTTACTCAATTACCTGACAAAATGCTTTGAAAAAAAAGTATGAGAGGAGGTAACATGACACCCCAAAAGTCAGAAGAAAATAGTGCCAATTTATTTGAAAGTCAAATTTGGTTTCATTTTGGATTTTCTTTAAATAATGTTTTTATAATATTTTTATTTTGACTCTAAAGAAATGTTCATGCCTTAGGGTTTATTTTCCTGATCGTTTTGGTATATAATACCTTATATTTTGTTTTCTGTTTCAGAAAAAAAAGGTTTCTAAGAAAAAAAACACGCACGGCCGGCCCAACCAGCCATCGGGCCAGAAGCCAGCGCCCTAACCCTAGCGAGGACGTAGCGCTCGCTCATGCTCAGCCGCCAGGAGCCGGCGCCGATCTCTCTCTCTCTCGCTAATCTCTCTCTCCCTCGGTCAACTCTCTCTCTCTCTCACGCACCTGACAGGTGGGGCCTCCCCATCATCTCCAACCTCTAGCAAAGACCATGAGATAAGCCAGTGTCGTGCTTGTCCGCAACCGCCGGCCGGAGCTCTCGAGATAAGGCTTATCTCGTGCTCTCGGACGCCCTAGCCGCGCCTATAAAAGGCCCTTGACCCCCTCGTTCCATTTAGCTAAGCCGCACCTCCTCTCGCTGCTCGTCGCTGCCGCAGTTGCCGTCCGCATCTCACCGGAGCTGAGTCCATTCGCCGGAGAAGTCCGACGTCGGTGAGCCTCCTGGCCCCTTCTTGCTTCGGGAATCGGATCCCCTCGCCATTGCGCACCTCCCTGACATATTTTTGCGCCCCTAGGTTCGTCGGAGTCGCCGCCCCGACGACCTGTGTTGCCGGAGTTCACCGGAGCTCCGCCCTCGCTCCACTCCCTCTGGTCGTCGCTGCCCTCCGCTGTCACCACCGCTGGGAAACCCTTGCCGAGTCGCCCCTGCCTGACCACCTCGCCCGTACTGGAGCCCGCCGGAGCCGCCGCCCCATCGTCGCCGAGCTTCCTACCCGATGCCAGCGTCGTCTCTGTAAGCCTCGCCCGCTCCTCTATTCGTACGTAGATTAGTTTAGTTTTTTTAGGGTTTTTTATTTAGACCGAAGAGGTACCGGTTAACCGCATTTTAATGTAAACCATGCGGTTTATTTAAATCGAACGTCGGTTTTCTTTTTAATTTAGCCGAACCGGTGATTTACATAGTTCGCAAACGTTCACCGTATAGCCGCCGCGGCGAACGCAGCCAGCCAACCAAAGCCATCCACTTCGCGCTCCAGCCGCAAACGTTCACAATTTAGTATTTTCAGAAACGTTCATGTAGCAGTTTTTTTCCAGATTTAATTCAAAACTTCAAACGGCCTTAACTTTTTAACCGTATATCGAAACGAGATGAAACAAGAGGCTAAATTTTTGTCTCGAATAGCCCTAACCAGAAAACCCATAGTTTCATATTTTTGCAAGTTCAAATTTGAAACTAATTCAGATTTGAATTTAAATTTCATTAGGTCATAACTTTCAAACGGTATACCCGTTTGAAGTGATTCTTTTTGCACCACGTCACAGGAACTAAATCCTTGCCATGAACTTTTGCCACGATGTATCCTACACAATTATTTTTTGTTCATCATAATTTTACTAGAATGCCTTGTAGGAATGCTAGTGCACATCACAAATTTTTGAACACTATTCATACTTTGAAAAATTTCATGCTAATGACTTGTGTTGGATTTTTATTTGGCTTTTGCAAATATTTTGTTGCATGTCTTCTTTGAATTGTATAAATGCTTGTTTATGTGTGTTTATTTACTTTGCGATAGATTGTCCGGAGTGCGAAGCAGAGTACTAACATTCGCTAGAACTTCCCTCCCAGCACGAAGGCAAGTTGCATTTTGATCATACATGTTTTACCTATGTTTTATTTTTGCACTTAGTTCTTTGATGTAGGAGTGCATGATAGGAGTTTATACTTGTTGGATTTACTATCCCCTAGTAGTTCAGCTGAGGTAGGTCTGAACCATACAAACTTTGTCGCCACCGTGTTATGTTACAATGCTTTGCCAAACTAGACGTGGATTGGGGAGTGCTATCACTTTGAGATGTGAGTGACAAAGTAGTAACTAGGACCAACTTTAATGAACTACCAGGGTGGAAACTAGTTTGTATGGTGGCGAAGTACAGTGGGAGCATTCATGGGAATCCATGGGAGTGCACACTAGTGGTCCGTCCACCCAGGCACAAAAGGGATCAACCGTATTTTCATGTCTATAAGCTTCCGTCTGCAGCCGCAAGCCAATATGGGCTCTGGCTTAGTTGAGTAGATGGTGTGACCTCTTCCGGGATAGGCTAGCAGATGTAGATGATGTAGGTGTACCAGCCTATCCATGGGTTAGGGGAAATGCTTTCGAAAGACTATGTCTCGATCTTCCGATCAAGGATGTGGTCGAGTCTTGTGGGGAAAAGTGCAGAACCTTTGCAGAGTTAAAATCTAATCGATTAGCCGTGTCCCCAGTCATGGACAACTTGAGCTTTTAGTAGTGGAAATTTAGGTAGATCTCATCACTCTTAACTAATCAATTGGGTACAAAATTTTGGAATGATTGAGATGGGCATCATCTCAGACTGATGATATTTGTAGAAGTAGAGCAATTATTTCTGATAGGGAAAAACTAGCTTTATGCAAAACTAAACATAGAGCCTTCCACCAGTCAAATGGCATGAACTATGTAGGCTCATTACACTTTATGACTTGACTTGCCAGTACATTCCATGTACTGACCTACACGGTTGCAACTTATCATGTTGCAGATTTATCCGACGACGAATAAGGTGTGATAGGTCGTTGTTCTTAACTCAGCTTGCTCGTGGAGTTGATGACTCGTTACACTTTTTTGTTTCCGCATGTTTTTGTTTTACTTGGCCTTATTCCACATTATTGTAATAATTACTCTTTGAGGATTCTCAATGTAATAAATGTGTGATTGAACTCTGTTGTAAATCCTCAAGTATTGTGTGTGTCAGCATACCGATCCAGGGATGACACTTAAGCACAGAGACTCCGATCCCTTGATATCGGGTCGCTACAAGATGGTATTAGAGCACATGTTGATTGTAGGACGCGACCCTAGAAAATGGAAAGCCATAGGATAAAAACCCATATTTTCACAACACTTTTTATACCCCTGTTTTGGTCTCATACTTTTCCCTGCTTCACTACTAATTTATTCTCTCTTTCAAATTGTAGATGTCGACCCCCATCGTTGAGTTTGCTTAGCCCGACACAACCATGCCCTTTGGAAGACAGCTCGTGGATATCGCAGGTCATCTGCGCATTGCCTTGCCCAGCTTCACCGGTACCTTCACGACCACTCTACCTGAGGAGATGCGATGGAAGATTGATGTCCACATTCCAGGGCGAACTTTTGGAAATGCCATTGAGCCGATCGGCTTCTACATAGAAGTAAGATCATGGGACATTGGCAAAGGGATCACTGCGCTCTTTGCACTTGGGCGCATCCGCCAGGACTACCGCAAGGATCTCAGGAAGACTAACTACATCATGTACGCGCGCTGCGACTCGGATGGAGATGTGGTGCGCATCAGGGAGGACGACACCATCAACTCACACATTGAGGACCTGGAGGAGCTCATCACGAGGATGAAGGAAGAGATGGACGACAACCTCATCACCGCCCACAACCTGACTACCCACAAGGTCGAGCTGGAAGAAGAGCTTCAGAATGCCCGCGTACAGCATGAGGCGGAGCTCGATGCGCTGCGGGATAAGTTCGATGACTTGAAGCTTCAGCTAGAGGAAGCTGAGGAAGAGCTTGATAACAGGGAGAATCTCCAAGAGGATCACTCTTACGGGGACTATGTCAGTCAGGACAAAGACTATGAGGACAATGATCAGGAGATACAGAGTGATGCTGCTGTAGCCGACATCAACATGATAGATCTCTCTTCCGATGAGGAGTAGATCTAGAACACCATGAGAGATTAGGATTCGATAGTCGATTAGTATTTGATTTATTTATTTGTGGGACCTTGTCAAAACTTGTGACATGGCTCACCTTAGATTTGTTTCTTGTGAACTCTTTGATTGAATTGAATTGGAGTAATTTGGATTTTTATTGACATCATTTGCATAGGGGTAGTGTTTCTCCCTTAGGTCTAATTCTATCTATACCTCATCTATGCTGACCCAGCAGACGCGACCAAGGCGCGACCCTTCCGGGAGTGGCTCAGGGAATGATATCCCACACGCCTTGGAACAATTGCTTCAGACCCAGAACCAGATGATACAGTTGATGATGCAGAATATGGCCCAGAACAACAACAACAACCCGCCTCCACCTCCACCACAAATCGACAGCCTTACCCGTTTTTTGAGGTTGAATCCTCCAACCTTCACAAGCAGCCTGGAGCCGATTGTCATAGATGACTGGCTTCGCAACATGGCTAGGAAGCTAGTCATAGCAGGACGCGCTGATCAGGAGAAGGTGAGGTTTGCCTCTCACCAACTAGATAGACCAGCAGCTTCGTGGTGGGAGAACTACACCGCCATGTACCCCATGGAGAATGTGACTTGGGCGCAGTTCCAGCAGGCATTCCACACTGCTCATGTCCCAGCGGGAGCTATGGCTCTCAAGAAGAGGGAGTTCCGCAACTTGCGCCGAGGAGGTCGCTCAGTGTCTGAGTATGTTGATGACTTCAGCAGGTTGTCCCGTTGCGCCCCAGGTGATGTGGCAACCGATGCAGCCAAGCAAGAGAAGTTTCTGGAGGGACTGAATGATGAGCTGGGAATTCAGTTGATGGTAGCGACTTTTTATAACTATCAAGAGTTGGTGGACAAGGCGATCACTCTAGAGGGCAAGCATCAGGAGATGGAAAATCGCAAGAGGAAATATGGTCAAGGCAAGTTTCAGTCTGGAGCTCAGCAGAAGCCTTGCTCCGCCCCTTTCTCAGGATATTCTAGTATAGGACACAGTAAGTTTGGAGGGCACAACCATCATAACCATGGTGGTCATTCTCAGCATGGAGGCAATGGACACAACCACAATGTCCATAAGAATGACAATGGGAATGGAGGAAACGGCAATCACCATCACCCTACCCCTGCTACACCAGTGAGGAAGGATCTGACTCACATCACTTGCTTCAAGTGCAAGAAGACAGGGCACAACTCCAATGAGTGTCCCGAGCTACAGAATGGGAATGGCAATGGAAGTTCTGGAGGCAAGAAGCCCAATCCTTTCACTAAGGGGCATGTGAATCATGTCAATGTGGAAGAAGTCTATGAACAACCGGATGCGGTGATTGGTAAGTTCTTGGTTAATTCATTTCCAGCATTTATTCTATTTGACACTGGTGCATCGCATTCATTCATATCGAGGGGATTTGCGGATAAACATAAGTTGCCTACCGTAGCCCTTAAGTCACCTATTCTAGTGAGTTCCCCAGGAGCAGAGTATATGACTAGTCAGGCATGTTTTTAGTTGCCTTTGAACATAGGAGGACATGTTTTTCACACAGATATGATCGTACTTGAGTCACAAGGGTTGGATGTAATCCTAGGTATGGATTGGATGTCCAAGTACCAGGGCATCATTGTTTGTGCCAGTAGGTCAATTCTTCTCACCACTCCAGAGAAGAAGAGGATCAAGTATGTATCCAGGCTTAAGCCTAAGAGGACTCAAGTGAACTCTCTTATGGGAGTTGTCCAGGAAGAAGTACCAGTGGTGAAGCATTATCCCGATGTATTTCCAGAGGAGTTACCTGGTATGCCACCGGATCAGGAGATTGAGTTTCTCATTGAGTTACTACCAGGAACCGGACCTATCTCCAAGAGGCCACACCGGATGCCCGCTAATGATCTAGTGGAAGTCAAGAAGCAGATTGAGGAGTTGCTGGAGAAGGGGTATATTCGCCCGAGTTCATCACCTTGGGGAGCCCAGTACTCTTAGTGGAGAAGAAGGATGGAACCTTGAGGATGTGTGTGGATTATCGTTCCTTGAACGAGGTGACCATCAAGAACAAGTATACGCTACTAATGATCAATGACTTGTTTGACCAGCTAGAAGGAGCTAGTGTTTTCTCCAAGATTGACCTTCGATCGGGTTATCATCAGTTGAAGATCCATGAGAAGGATATACCTAAGACAGCTTTTACCACGAGGTATGGGCTTTATGAGTATACAGTCATGTCGTTTGGTTTGACTAATGCCCCTGCCTATTTTATGAGCATGATGAACAAGGTATTCATGGAGTACTTGGATAAGTTTGTTGTGGTATTCATTGATGGTATATTGGTTTTCTCCAAGAATGAGGAGGAGCACGCAGAACATCTGCGCTTAGTTCTGGAGAAGCTCAAAGAACACCAACTTTATGCCAAGTTCAGCAAGTGTGAGTTTTTATTGAAGGAAGTCAGATTTCTCGAACATGTTGTGTCAGGGGAAGGAATTGCCATGGATCCTTCCAAGGTAGAAGCAGTCACAGAATGAAAGGCACCGACCTCAGTTAGCGAGATCCGTAGTTTCCTTGGACTTGCAGGATATTATCGAAGGTTCATTGAGAATTTCTCCAAGATTGCAAATCCCATGACAGAGTTGTTGAACAAGGACACCAAGTATATTTGGACTGAGGAATGTGAAGCCAGTTTCCAGGAGTTGAAGAAACATTTGGTTATAGCTCCGGTGCTAATTCTGTCGAACATACACAAGCATTTTTAGGTGTACTGCGATGCTTCACGCCAAGGACTTGGAGGAGTGCTTATGCAAGGAGGAAAGGTTGTAGCTTATGCTTCACGTTTGCTTTGACCTCATAAGTTGATTTATACCACGCATGATCTGGAGTTAGCAGTAGTGGTGCATGCACTCAAGACCTGGCGACATTTCCTTATCGGGAACCAATGTGATGTTTACACCAATCACAAGAGTTTGAAGTACATCTTCACGCGGAAGGAGTTAAACATTAGGCAAAGGAGATGGTTGGAGCTCATCAAGGATTATGACATGAATTTGCATTATGATCCAGGAAAAGCCAACGTCATGGCAGATGCATTGAGCCATAAGAGTTATGTCAACACTCTTGTCGTAGGAGGATTACCTCAGGAGTTGTGTGATGAACTTAGAGACCTCGAGTTGGAAATAGTTCCAAGAGTCTATGTTGCCGCACTCGAAGTTCAGTCCACCTTGTTGGGAAAGATCAGAGAAGCTAAGAAGTTAGATCAAGGTATTGCTGAGATAAAGGAGAGGATTAGCAAAGGAAAGGCAGAAGGATTCCGTGAGGATGAGCATGGAACCATATGGTTTGAGCAATGTATTTGTGTGTCCAATGATCCAGAGATCAGGAACTTGATTCTTCAGGAGGCTCATGATTCGCCGTACTCGATACATCCGGGAAACACCAAGATGTATTCGGACTTCAAGGAAAGTTTTTCATGGACCGGTATGAAGAGGGAAATTGCTGAGTATGTAGCGGTATGTGATGTATGTCAGAGGGTAAAGGCAGAGTATCAGAAGCCAGTAGGTTTGCTTCAGCCATTGCCGATACCTGATTGGAAATGGGATAAACTTGGCGTGGACTTCATCACGGGATTACCCAGGACCCGTTCAGGTTATGATTCCATTTGGGTAATAGTTGATCACTTGACCAAGGTTGCTCACTTCATTCTTGTGAAGACTACCTATACAAGTGCTAAGCTAGCGAAGATATATTTGAACAGGATTGTATGTCTGCATGGAGTTCCGAGGACCATTGTATCAGATAGAGGAACACAGTTTACTTCAAAGTTTTGGCATCAGCTACACGAAACTTTGGGTACCAGACTAGAATTCAGCACATCCTTCCATCCACAGATAAATGGGCAAACAGAGAGGGTGAATCAGATTTTGGAGGACATGTTGAGAGCTTGCGCGCTAGACTACGAGTCTAGTTGGGATGATAACTTACCTTATGCGGAGTTCTCATACCACAACAGCTATCAAGCCAGTTTGCAGATGGCCCATTTTGAGGCATTGTATGGGAGAAAGTGCAGAACACCGTTGATGTGGGATGGAGTTGGTGATCGCGAATTGTTTGGATCGGATTTGATACGAGATTGTGAGGAGAAGGTCAAGTTGATCCGTGATAGACTCAAGATAGCTCAGTCTGGACAGAAGACTTATGTCGATGCTAAACGCAAGGAAGTGATTTACGAAGTGGGAGATAGAGCATATCTGCGAGTGTCTCCACTTCGAGGTATTAAGAGGTTTGGAGTCAAAGGAAAGTTAGCACCACGATTCATGGGGCCATACAGAGTTCTGGAACGTAGAGGAGAAGTTGCATACAAGTTGGAACTACCAGAGGGTTTGTCAGGAGTTCATGATGTGTTTCATGTTTCCCAACTGAAGAAGTGTCATGCAGCGATGGCAAATATTCCTTTGAGAGACACAGTGCGTCTAGAAGCAATTCAGTTGGATAACGACCTAACTTATGAGGAGAAGCCTGTTAAGATTCTTGAGACTGCCGAGAGGATCACTCGTACCAAGGTTATCAAATTCTGCAAGGTTCAGTGGAGTCACCACACCGAGGAGGAAGCTACTTGGGAACGAGAGGAAGATCTTAAGCATGACCATCCACACCTTTTTGCTGGCCAACCCGAATCTCGAGGACGAGATTCATCTTAAGGGGGGTAGGTTTGTAACATCCCAAATTTTCAATTTGGAATGTTTTACAATTATTAGTTAAAGATCTATGCATTATGATTGAAAAGAATGTGGCAAATATATTTCATCTTCTTTATTTGACTTCTTTTCAGTTGGCATTTGACTTTACTCAATTACCTATCAAAATACTTTGAAAAAAAAGTATGAGAGGAGGTAACATGACACCCCAAAAGTCAGAAGAAAATAGTGCCAATTTATTTGAAAGTCAAATTTGGTTTCATTTTGGATTTTCTTTAAATAATGTTTTATAAAGTTTTTATTTTGACGCTAAAGATATGTTCACACCTTAGGGTTTATTTTCCTGATCGTTTTGGTATATAATACCTTATATTTTGTTTTCTGTTTCAGAAAAAAAAGGTTTCTAAGAAAAAAACACACACGCACGACCGGCCCAGCCAGCCATCGGGCCAGAAGCCAGCGCCCCAACCCTAGCGAGGACGTAGTGCTCGCTTACGCTCAGCCGCCAGGAGCCGGCGCCGATCTCTCTCTCTCTCTCTAATCTCTCTCTCCCTCGGTCAACTCTCTCTCTCTCTCTCACGCACCTCGCAGGTGGGGCCTCCCCATCGTCTCCAACCTCCAGCGAAGACCACGAGATAAGCCAGTGCCATGCTTGTCCGCAACCGCCGGCCGGAGCTCTCAGGATAAGGCTTATCCCGCGCTCCCAGACGCCCTAGCCATGCCTATAAAAGGCCCTTAACCCCCTCGTTCCATTCAGCTAAGCCACACCTCCTCTCGCCGCTTGTAGCCGCCGCAGTTGCCATTCGCATCTCACCGGAGCTGAGTCTGTTCGTCTGAGAAGTCCGATGCCGGTGAGCCTCCCGGCCCCTTCTTCCTTCGGGAATTGGATCCCCTCCCCATTGCGCACCTCCCTGACATGTTTTTGCGCCCCGAGGTTTGCCGGAGTCGCCGCCCCGATGACATGCGTCGCCGGAGTTCACCAGAGCTCCGCCCTCGCTCCACTCCCTCCGGTCGTCGATGCCATCCGCCGTCACCACCGTCGGGAAGCCCTCGCCGAGCCGCCCCTTCCCGACCACATCGCTCGCGCCGGAGGCCGCCGGAGCGACCGCCCCGTCGTCACCGAGCTTCCTACCCGACGCCAGCGCCGTCTCTGTAAGCCACGCCCGCTCCTCTGTTCGTACATAGATTAGTTTAGTTTTTTTTTTATTTAGACCAAAGAGGTACCGGTTAACCGTGTTTTAATATAAACCGTGCGGTTTATTTAAACCGAACGTCGGTTTTCTTTTTAGTTTAGCCGAACCGGTGATTTACTTAGTTCACAAAAGTTCACTGCGTAGCCGCCGCGGCGAACGCAGCCAGGCAACCAGAGCCATCCACTTCGCGCTCTAGCCAGAAACGTTCCTGTAGCTGTTTTTTTTTCAGATTTAATTCAAAACTTCAAACGGCCTTAACTTTTTAACCGTAGATCGAAACGAGATGAAACAAGAGGCTAAATTTCCGTCTCGAATAGCCCTAACCAGAAAACCCATAGTTGCAGATTTTTGCAAGTTCAAATTTGAAATTAATTCAGATTTGAATTGAAATTTCATTAGGTCATATCTTTCAAATGGTATACCCGTTTGAAGTGATTCTTTTTGCACCACGTCACACGAACTAAATCCTTGCCATGAACTTTTCCCACGCTATATCCTACACAATTATTTTCTGTTCATCATAATTTTACTAGAATGCCTTGTAGGAATACTAGTGCACATCACAAATTTTTGAACACTATTCATACTTTGAAAATTTTCATGCTAATGACTTGTGTTGGATTTTTATTCGGCTTTTGCAAATATTTTGTTGCATGTCTTCTTTGAATTGTATGAATGCTTGTTTATGTGTGTTTATTTACTTTGCGATAGATTGTCCGGAGTGCGAAGCAGAGTACTACCATTCGCTAGAATTTCACTCCCAACATGAAGGCAAGTTGCATTTTGATCATACATGTTTTACCTATGTTTTATTTTTGCACTTAGTTCTTTGATGTAGGAGTGCATGATAGGAGTTTATACTTGTTGGATTTACTATCGCCCAGTAGTTCATTTGAGGTAGGTCTGAACCATACAAACTTTGTCGCCATCGTGTTATGTTACAATGCCTCGCCAAAGTAGACGTGGATTGGGGAGTTCTATCATTTTGAGATGTGAGTGACAAAGTAGTAACTAGGACCAACTTTAATGAACTACCTGGGTGGAAACTGGTTTGTATGGTGGCGAAGTACAGTGGGAGCATTCTTGGGAATCCATGGGAGTGCACACTAGTTGTCCATCCACCCAGGCTCAAAGGGATCAACCATATTTTCATGTATATAAGCTTCCATGTGCAACCGCAAGCCAATATGGGCTCTGGCTTAGTTGAGTAGATGGTGTGACCTCTTTCGGGATAGGCTAGCAGATGTAGATGATGTAGGTGTACCAGCCTATCCGTGGGTTTGGGGAAATGCTTTCGAAAGACTATGTCTCGATCTTCCGATCAAGGATGTGGTCGAGTCTTGTGGGAAAAAGTGCACAACCTGTGTAGAGTTAAAAGCTAATCGATTAGCCGTGTCCCCGGTCATGGACAACTTGAGATTTTAGTAGTGGAAATGTAGGGAGATCTCATCACTCTTAACTATTCAACTGGGTACAAAATTTTGGAATGATTGAGATGGGCATCATCTCAGACTTATGATATTTGTAGAAGTAGAGCAATTATTTTTGATAGGGAAAAACTAGCTTTATGCAAAACTAAACATAGAGCCTTCCACCAGCCAAATTGCGTGTACTATGTAGGCTCATTACACTTTATGACGTGACTTGCAAGTACATTCCATGTACTGACCTACACGGCTGCAACTTATCATGTTGCAGATTTATCCGATGACAAATAAGGTGCGATAGGTCGTTGTTCTGCACTCAGCTTGCTCGTGGAATTGATGGACTCGTTACACTTTTTTGTTTCCGCATGTTTTTGTTTTACTTGGCCTTAGGCCACATTATTGTAATAATTACTCTTTAAGGATTCTCGATGTAATAAATGTGTGATTGAACTCTGTTGTAAATCCTCAAGTACTATGTGTGTCAGCATACCGATCCAGGGATGACACTTAAGCACAGAGACTCCGATCCCTTGAGATCGGGTCGCTACAAAAAGTAGGTGTTTGTCTCGGTTTGACCTAAATGTTTGCCTTGGCTGTACCGAAATTCACTTGACAGAATGTAAAATTTGGAAAATCTTTTGTTCAAACTTTCAAAAACATCTGCATTTTGTGATGACTCATCCTATTCCACTCTTCTATATTCTATTCACAGGGTCAGCATGTCAGGCTCAGATAGTCAGAATTTGTGAGGGCAGAACATTGAGATGAGTTTAGGCACGAGTCCTGAGGCCAGCTCTTTTTCAGACCCAGGAACTTCCAGTTCTGATGGGTTGCCTAACGCTGCCACTAGGACAAGGAAGAGACTCAACTTAGAGGAAGAGGATTCTGATTTTGTCGCAGATGAATTTCTTGCTGAGAAGCAAGAGAAGGCTGCAAGGAAGGATGCCAATGAGGCCACGTCATCTAGGAAGGTGGTCAGCAAAATTTATACATCTATAGAGACCTTCCAAGAACATGAGAGTGCTAGGGAAACCATGTTTGTTGAGGTTCCAAGGAAAACATTGCCTAAGAAGGCAGGAGATAAGAAGATAGCCAAGAAGAGGATCATCTGTGTGCAGGGCAGGCCTACCTCAATGTATGAGGATCCAGCGGAGACTTCTGTTGCTGGTGCTGCTGCTGAGGAGGAAGAGGAGAAACCTGCTTCTCAGGCCCCTCCTAAGAAGAAGGCCAAGAAACTTTTGGCTGATGCTATGCCCAAGGTAGGCACCTCCAAGAGCACCAAGGCTACTTTAAAGAAAGCAACTGCATAGAAGTCTAAGAGGACTACCAGGGATATACCTGTTGCTAATAAGAACAAGAAGTCCACATTCAACAAAGCAGATGATGATGATGATGATGATCTATGACTGTTCTGATGAAGCTCAGACCTCACCTTCCAGTTCATCATGCCAGCCACCCATCAGATGAGGATACGAAGAAGAGGAAGGATTCAGGGTTGAGAGCATGGAGAGAAATTGATACATATTCCCAGAGGAGAAAAACTGCCGTTGACTACAAATTTTATACCAAAGAGCAGCAAGACTTTAATGAGACAATTTTGCTTGACAAGAGTCCAGCCGTGAGTGTCATGAGATATGTGGACTGGAAGTACATCAAAGATAACGAAGATTACTTTCCATGTGTCCAAGAAAACTTCCACTCCATTGGCATTGATAAATTTGTTGGAAAGGAGTTCACAACTTGGAACGATGAGATGATCATGTAGTCCTATTCCACTTCTCATTTTTATGGAGATAGCACAATTGTTTGGATGATTGAAGGAGCAAGATATGAATCTACTGTTGATGAATGGGCTACCATCTTAGGAGTCCTGGAGGTTCAGGATGGAGATTTGGATGTCTACACAGAATCCAAGGAGAACCACAACTCTATGAAGCATATGTATAATCCTATCCCTGTTGATAAAGTGCAATCTCACAAGCTTGGTTCTATCTTTTTTCTCTAGCCAGGCCTCCGTACCATGAACACTATCCCGAGGCATACCTTGATGCCCAAGTATGGAGATGTGAAGATGATTTGTGGATACTGCATCAACATGCTCATCCATCTTGATCGTCACACCAGGATTCGAGTGATGGATTTGATAGTAGAGACTGTGAAGAGGGTTGCTGCTAATCAGAAGCACTGATGTTGCTACACATCTTATATCCAGATGCTTATCAATTCTAAGCTTGAGAAGCACATCTTTGCTTTGGACAGTCCCCATTTTCCACTTCAGCCGGATTTTGAGGACAACATTGTGGTGATGGACCCACACCATCCCACATCAGTTGCAGCTCAGGCACAAGCAGAGGCAGCTCGAGCCACTAGTGCTCAGGTTCCCAGGTCCAGGAACGAGCAGATGGATCTTTTGATCACCACCGTCATGGAGAAGAAGAAGGACATCAAGACCATCAGGGATACTTAGGAGAGCCTTGAAAACCTTATTGATGATAGAGTGAAAACTCTAAATGACAAGGTTGATGGGCTGACTAAGACAGTCAATGAGCTCAAGAAGGAGGTTGATGAAGCCCCAATCCGTCGCACCTCTTCAGAGTTTGAGCCTTCTGATGATGAGGAGGATAGTGCACCTATCAGGACGACTATCCAATTCAAGGCTAAGGCCAGAACTCCTACAGTACCAGCTCTAGAGACGAGGCCTTCATCTTCTGCTCTAGCCAAAGTATCTTTAGCTCCATCAGCTCTAGTGCCTCTAGTATCTACTCCAGCTCCATCTAAGACTTCAGCGGAAGTATTCGCCGATGCAGTTCTCTCAACTCCACCATCGATGACCAGAGGAGATCAGCCACAGAATGATTAGCTATATCTCTTCGAACTTTTTAGTAACTTGTTGCCAAAGGGAGATAAGTTGTATATAGATATTAGGCTTCGAGTCAGAGAGCGTCTGCTTTTATTTGCTGATTTTACAAAACATTTGGTTCTTTTGGTTTGATGTGAGATACTTTTGTGTGTGATCATACGCTTTAATGTGTGTTGCTACTATTTCCTATCATTTGATGATTATGTGATGATCACTCACTTTGCTTGATGTGTTGTGCTATTTTGTTAACTCTTATTACTCTCGCACACCACCAAGATGTATGTGACATCGAAGAAGTGCCCCATGTACCTAATCGATTGTGCATTTGCATTCAAACGCAAATTTAAAATAATGCACAAATTTAGGGGGAGATCTTGCTTATCACATACTTCTCAAAGCGACAATTATATTCATTGATTATATTATATGTCGAAGCTTTGATCTATATGTTGTGATCAATTACCAAAAAGGGGGAGATTGAAAGCACATATGCCCCCTTGGTGGTTTTGGTAATTAATAACAACATATATGTCATTGAACTAATGTTTCCACTATGTATATTTCAGGAAAAGTTCAATGATGGGTTGGCAAAAGGATTGTGGACTACCCCAAGATACAAAGGAATAGATTATCAAAGCTTCAAGAAAAGGACTCTGAATTTTACTTTGTGAGAAATCACTTTGAGTCCATAGGAAAGCCAATACTATTAAAAGGGGGGTAAGGCTTTGTTGGTGAACAAAATGCTCATACGTGCACAAGTGATAGTCACAACATACACCCACATGCTCTTCCGCAAAACTTTGTCCAAATCCCAATACTCAAAATTGGTGCAACCAACATTCTACACTCGGTGCGACCGATTCCAAACCCTAGACAGACTCAGCCAAACCCTAGTTTTTGGTGCAACTGATTCAGCATTCGGTGCCACCGAGTTAGGCTACCAACTTTCTGTTATGCAAGTTCACAGTTTTGGTCCCTCCGAGATTGTTGGATCGGCGTCACCGAGATTGGACATTCTGACTGTTGGTTACCTTATCGGTGCAACCGAGATTCCTATATCTGTCTCACCAAGATTCAAAAGTTGCCACCTTTTGGTCACTTCGGTACCACCGAGATTTACACATTAGTGTCACCGAGTTGGTCATTTTGTGTGTAACGGTTGGATTTTTGGAGATGCCTATAAATACCCCTCCACCACCACTCACTCGCATGAGAAGCACTCAGAATAGTTCCCAACTCATACCTACTGATGTTTTGAGAGAGAGATCCACCTACTCATGTGTTGAGATCATGCCATTCCATTCCTACCATATGAATCTTGATCTCTAGCCTCCCCAACTTTCTTTCCACCCAATCAATCTCTTCTACCAAGCCAAATCTGTGAGAGAGTGATTGTGTGTTGAGGAGTCTATCATCTTGAAGCACAAGAGCAAGGAGTTCATCAACACAATCAAGCATATTACCTTTTGGAGGAAGGTGCCTCCTAGATTGGTTAGGTGTTGCTTGGGAGCATCCTACTTCGTGTAGTGGAGTGAACCAAGAAGTTTGTAAGGGTAAGGAGATCGCCTACTTCGTGAAGATCTACCCCGAGTAAGGCTAGTCCTCCGTGGACGTAGGCCTTCATGGTATAGTAAATATTGCTTCTTCATGGAACCCTCCGTGGGTAGAGCCCTCCATGGACTCTCGCGACCGTTACCCTCCGTGGGTTGAAGAATCCATGAACGTGGATGTACGATAGCGCCACCTATCGGAACCACGGGAAAATCATCATGTCACCAGTTGCGTTTGATCTTCCTACCCTCTCTTTACCTACATGCTTGTCTTTACTTTCCACTGCTATACTCTTAGACATGCATGTGTAGGGTGTACTTGACATACTATGAATGCTAAAATCTGCCAAGAATTAAAATTGGGAAAGATTAGGTTCTATTTGGTTAAGTAGTCTAATCACCCCATATAGCACTACTTTCGATCCTACATCTTGACCTCAACACAAGGGTAGGTGGTTCTCTCTCAGAAAATTGGATATGGGAAGTTTGGGTCTTTTCTAAGTGCTTCTCTTATGAGTCGGATGTGGTGGATGGGTAGATATACGCATCTCCAAAAATCCAACCATTACAACATTATTGCCCAACTCGGTGAAACCGAAGTGAAATCTCAGTTGAAAAGACTAGTGCAATATGTGGCAACTTTGGCGTTTCGGTGAGACCGATATATAATTCTCGGTGGTACCGATATGCGTGGCCGAGGGAAGTTACACAACTCGGTGAGACCGATTAAAAAATCTCAGAAATCCCAATTCTTGTGAAACAGGCAACAAAAGGTTGGTCACTGAAACTCGGTTGCACCAAAGTGAATGTTGGTAGTACCGAGAAGTGGATTTTGGCTAGGGTTTCTATCTAGGATTTTAACTCGGTGTGGATGATATGGAAATGTTGGTGGCACCAATTTTGAGTGGTAGGTTCTAGGATAGAATTTGTTTGGGAGAGGTCGTGGGTGTTTTTGGTGACTAACACTTGATTATTTTGAGCAATTCATTCACCATTGATACCTCACCCCCTTTTGATAGTATTCGCTTTCCTATGGACTCAAAGTGATTTCTCACAAAGTAAAATGTAGAGTCTTCATGCTTGTAGCTTGGCCAATCCTATGTTTGCATCTTCGCGTCTCCTCACAATTGTTTGCCAATCACTCTCTATGGACTGAACCTGAAATAAACTAGGTAGAACTATTAGTCCAAGAGAAAATGTTTGTTGACATGAATTATCAAAACCACCAAGGGAATGTGCTTTCAGCCGCCCAGGAAAACGCTGCACTTGGAGGCAGTTAAGCCCCCGCTGTTGATTGCCAGGGCTTCACGGGCGGTCCAATCCTTGCATTGGCACCACATTCTTCGCTGGGAGGGACCATGGACGGGTGACTACTGCCTCTTCCTTGGGGGCATGGCTATGTGAGCTCCCGATACTTCCTTGTTGTTCATGCACTTGAGCGAGGCTACTCCATAAGCTCGCTCCAGGGGGAGCGCCGCATCCAACTCATCACAGGCGACAGTTATGATGCCGCTGCGATCAGGTATCCTGAGGGTGTTGCGGCCATAGTGGACCATCGCAATGAACTTTGCCAGTGTCGGGTACCCCAGGATCACATTGTATGGGAGACTGATATGCAGCATGTCAAAATCAATGAGGTCGGTGCGATATTTGCCGCATGTGCCGAAAGTAAAGGGAGGCAAACTTGTCCCACCAGGACGGTGGGTCCCCGGTCACCCCCAAGAACGGCCTGGTGGGCACTAATCGATCGCATAGCATATGGAGCACCTAAAAGGTCTTGACGGAGAGCACGTTGAGGCCGGTGCCGCCATCGACAAGGGTCTTGGTGACCGCACGTTGTTGATCATTGGGGTGCACAACAAGGGCAGCGCACCCACGACGATTGTGGACCGAACGTCGTCCCTAGCGCCAAAAGGGGTGGCGCATTGCGGACTCCCTAGGGGTCGCTCGGTCACCGTCCTCAGGAGGGCGGTATCCACCCTATGTGAGGCTTGCGTGAGTAGGTGACTCGATGCCAGGGTGTGGGCTTCACCGAGAAGACATGTTATCGTGCGTGGCCCCTATGGGACCCTAGATTACTTGCCAAGCTAGGCATTACTCTGTTACTGCCTCCGCTAGGAGGCGACAGCCATTGGAGGGGAGCGACACTCTCCCGAATTCGTGGCCCGCGTGACTGTTGATGCCAAGCTCCCCCACAGTGCAGCTAATGCCCACCATCCTATTGGGAGTTGTCGCCTCGGTCGCCACGCCTGACAACTCGTCGGTTACTTCCATTGTTCGCGTCATGGCCGTCGCAGCCCAGGTGTTGGTCGGCAGCCCAGGTGACCTTGTTGTGATGTTATGAGTAGTCTTGTGGATGAGTGTGCATGTGTGTCCATTAACTTCCTTCCTCTCCCCTTATTTTCAACTATCTAGACCTAAGCCTTTTATTATTGTTTTTTTATTTAACAGATTTAACTTGCTAAATAAATCTATTAAAAATGTTCTGTTGTTAGGAGCTTTCATATAGAGTAGGAATGTGAAGCTCTCCTTGTTATTTAGATTTTGGACGTATGGCGTTTTACCAAAAACAGGGGCTGTTTAATTTTAACTAGTATTTAATTTACTTGTTAAAAAAACTATTTGTAATTTATTTAAATATGTTGCATTTATGCTAGTGTCAAAGTATTTTTGGTTTTCCAAGAAATCCTTTAATTATTTTTGTGGGGTTTCTGAGTTATGTGTTTTATTAAAAAAGGAAACCCTATTCTGTTTTTTCCTGTGAGAGAGAGCTGCTTCCTGGGCCTCTGTGCTCCCTTCCCTCGCGGCCCATCTTCCCTCATAGCCCAGCATCCCAGCACAGAGGGCAACCTGCCCCATCATCCTCCTCCGTCAGGTTCAGCAGAGAGAGAGAGAGCTCCCGACGTCGTGAAGTCTTCACGGATGCCGAGGCTGGTGCCGTTTCGCCCCTCCTATAAAACATGTCACTGGCCCCGCCTAGGGTTCCTCGCTCGCCCCTCCGCCGCCGCCATCTCCCTCTCTTCCTCCTCCTCCTCTCTTCTTCTCCCCTTTAGAGAGATTAGAGAGCTCTGACAGGTAAGTTTCAGAGAGGGCCGGTCGTCTACGTCGTTGCCGCCTCCGATGGTGGTCCCCCTCCCTCCGGCCGTGGTGTCTGGGCCGTTGCAGTCATCGCCCTCATTCCGTTCCCGCCGTCATCAGCCTCCACGCCATCGGCCTTGTCGACGTCTTTCTCGTGCTCCGGAAGTCCCCTCTACATCGCGTCTTCCTCTGCTCCGACCCCTTCTACGCGTCCCCGACGTCGTCCCCGCAGCCCTCTCCTCTTCGTTGCCATAGCATAGATCTCCATCGCCGTAGCTCCTCGTTGTCGCTGCCGTGTAGTTCAAGGCATGGCCTTGAGGGCCTCGCCTCCGTCCCCCTCGTTGCGAGACAAGCAGGGGAAGAGTTCCCCGTAGGGTCCCGCAGCTCCCGCAGCAGGTTCCCTTTGTCAGAGAGCGCCGTTGTCGCCGGAGATCGCCGCCGCTGTCCCTCTGTCCTTTTGCGTGTGGTTTTTCGGTTTCGTCGGTTAAGTGAGGAGGGTAGTACTAGATGCGTGCATTCCCCTCTATGTCAGTAGCCGCACTATGGCGCAGTGGTAGCGTGCTAGGAGGGCCAGTGGGAGGTCACAAGTTCAATCCCCAGCGCGCCCCTCTTTTTCCTTTTTTTCGTTGGCTGTTGCTGGTGTGTGGTGTAGCTGGATATGGTGTGGCTGCGGCTAGATCTGGTGTGCCTGTGTGTGTGGTGTGTGCATGTGTGTGTGTGTAGTCAGGAGTGGATCTGGTGTGGTTGGCCAGATCTGGTGTGGCTGTCTGTCTGGTGTATGTGTGGCTGCGTGTGTGATGTCTATTAGTGTGTGTAAGATAGGTGGGCCTGGCCCCACTTGTCATCCACTAGGGGGCCCTCGTGTCTATGCCAGGTGGGGGCCCCTGCATATTGTTTTCTTGATTTTTTTAATGTTTTACTCTGATTTAAATGGTTTTTTCCAATTCTAGTAATATTTCCAAATCTGGTTATGTACATAATTGAACATGAGCATATTAGGTAAGTTTTCACTTATTGGAATGTTGGGTATTTTTCTATCTAGTGTTTTGCCATGATGCTCCATACAAACATATGAGTGTGATACATGATTTTGGGGTAGAATCACCCAAGGAATTCATTGGTGCAACTTGTTTGGTCATTTGAGCAAGTTTGACAAAATATCATTTTGAACCAAAGTGCCATTTTTTCATTTTAGTTTTATTTAATCCATGCATGCTATGATAATTGTGCCAACATGAATATGGTAGCCTTTGATAAGTAGAATGCCATGGTATTTTTTTTCATGTTAAACTTGCATATAAGTGGGAACCATGCTCTAAAGTAGCTACTAAAATTTTTCTGTTTTCAAACATGCTAAATATTTTTAAGTCTGTGAATCTGTTAATATTTTTATGCCATGAAGAGTGGATGCTACCAAGTGATACATTGAGAATTAGCTCAAGCTCAGTGCTAGTGTTTGTAAGTAGGTGTTTCCCTATACCATCCTGTTAATTTTCATGCCATGAGGTGGTCTCTGTCACCTTTAGTTTCTGTTGTCAACTTGCTATCAGCTTAACTCAGTTTCCAGAAAACTATTATTTTCACCTTGGTTGGATGTTTATTCTTGTTGTTTCTCTTGGGTATACGCGAGTGTTCAAACTAAGTACAGGATCCAGAGGAGTAATACTACGAGGACCCCGCTCTTTATCCCTCTGAAGAACCAATAGGGAAGATGATCGTACCCGGATCCCGACACTATTTTTCCTTTGCTAGATGTCTCGTTCTTATTATTACATATGCGTTACCTACCAATTGAATGTAAAGCCTCCTACATTTCCATGATAGCCCCTAACCCCTCCACATCCTAGCAAACCTTGTTTGGCTAAGTTACCGTTGCTCAATCCCTCTTATAGCATTCTTAGTTGCAGGTACAGGTTGTGTCCATGTGATAACATGGATTTGGAATATCACAATATTATCTTCTATTTCATTTAATGCACATATATATATCTTGGTATGGTGGAAGGCTTGGCCTTTTGCTTTGTGTTTTGATCCACTTTTACCGCCATAGTTTCTTGTTACCGGTGTTATGTTTCCATACTTTGCGCTCCTAACATGCTCGGGGTTGTTATGGGGACCCCCTTGATTATTCGGTTGAGATTAAAACTTGTCTGGCAAGACCCAACATTGGTATTATTTGCTTAAACAACTTAATAAAATTGCATAGGGCTTTGCAACCCCATGGATAATTAATCAATCCCCGGGCCAGTGCTCCGCATGAGTGTTGGTCCACCCACCTAGCAGTCGGCGATGCCACCTCCGGGCAACTCGAGACGTTTTAAGGCAACCATCCACTTTGCATAGACAGATGATGCCCATTGATAGAGAGCGTACGGCTCTAGAAGCGGACCTGGCTCACCGGGTGGTCTTGCTGGACTTGTTTTACCTTTATCGAGTGGCTTGCGTGTGGGACTCTGACTTTCTTCAGGCTATCTCAAGGTCTTGGAAATCCTTTCGAGTTGCCTAGGATGATCACGAGATCTGTGGTCGAGGCTATTCCCTCAGAGTGTGGTTAACTTATGATGGACTAGTTGGAGCACCCCTGCAGGGTTAGAACTTTCGGAAAGCCATACCCGGAGTTATGTGGCAACTTGGATATTTGTTTAACACCCGGTTATAGTTAACTTGAAGTAAACTCTAATAAAATGCACCAATTGTGTGAGTAACCGTGATCGTCTCTGCTCATGAAAATGAACCGAGAGAGAACACGGTGGGGTTATGATTGTCATAAGTAGGTGTTCAGGATCTCTTTGAGGTCATTCTAGTTCTCGATCGTTTATCGTAGACCACATATTTACTCTCATGTTTCGTAAGATTAGCCACCATAAATGCTTAGTGCTGCTGCAAACTAAACACATACCCCATTCAACCTATAAGCTTGAATAGTCTCGGTACCCGGGCATGAGATCGTTGAGTCCCCGTGGCTCACAGATTACTACAACAATCTAGCTGAAGGTACAGATGATCTCGTGCCATGTGATGTGACGCAGATCCAATGGGAGTATGATGAGGAGCGTGGCAGGATGTACGTCACCTATCTAGACGAGTAGAGTGGTCGTGGTCAAGATTTTTGGGCTACCAAGCTAGTGTCATTGCATCATTTTATCGTTTGATTTCGTTCGTAGCCGCACCCTGCCTTTGTATTGATGTTTGAATAAATTATGTGGAATTGTAATTTAGCATGTAGCGAGTGTAAGCCAACTCATATACTCTTCTCTTCCTAAATGTATGTAATGATGATGTACTTGCGAACGGCAAGATGCGCCTCTATCCCTGTCGAGGCCCTTGTGTCTCAATATGGATAGGCGTGCATCTTGGGCGTGAAAAGTTGGTATCAAAGCCATACGACCATAGGAGACCTTTGCTTGATCAAACTTGGCCTAGTCGAGTCTAGTAAAATCTGTTTTGACTTTAGTTATATCGGAGAGTAGATTTCTTTTTACTCCTCTTCTATGCTCTGGTGAGGTATTCGACTTAGGAATTTGATTCTACTCCTCTTCTCTCTCAAATTTTTTTTAGCATCACGTGGGTATTTTGGATTCTATGTGATACCGATGTGACGGAGTTCTGTCTTGGTGCCTCCTGTCTGACTTGATTTCTTCCGGGGAGTCGAGCTCCAGGGAATTTTGGCGCATTGTTATCATTCAGCTTCCTTAGTATCTCAGGACGGAGAGTGTTCGGAATTACTTCAATACTTGTCGTGGTGAGATAAGGTCAGAGTCACCCAGTATTGGGGAGGCGTCAGGGGTACCACCATGATTAGTATCATTGTGCTTTAGAGGATTCAAGTTAGATGGATTTGTGAAAGCCTCTGGTTATGTGTTGAAGGATGGATACAGTCGGGGTGTAGGTTTGCTAGTTGTGTGAGATATTTCCTCCTTGTATCCCCCACACCGGATTGCATAACCAGAAAGTTTTCGGAAGTTCTTAGGTGGGAACTTATGTAGTTATCTAGGATCATCTTCTTCAGATCTATGAGGGCTTATACATTTGTTCTGAGCAACATTAGCTCAATACTTTTGTGTTATTGCATGTGGCTTCCAATATCTTATGATGTTATCACAAAACCGAAGAAGGCATTCTTACTAATTTTTTAGTATGAAGGATGTTTGTGTTATTTGGTCAATTTCTTTCAATCATTTAATTCAGCCTTTGAATTAACCTTATCAATGAGGTGCTGATGTTATTGTCCATCTCCAAGATGGCTCCAACAACTCGCATGACTGTGGGACGTGGTGAGGAGCAATCTGACGTTCCACCACCCCCGCCACCGCCTCGTCCTCCTGAAGCTTGGCAAGTTGTGATGGCCGCAACCAATGCGAACACTCAGATGTTGCTTAGGCTGTTGCAAGAAAGAGATCAGGGTCAGCAAGGCTTTCAAGGGAATTTTCAGAATCAACCTTAGTTTGCGACGCTCAATTAGTTCCTTGCCAACCAGCCCAAGTCTTTCACCTGTTGTGAGCAGCCTTTTGATGCTGATGATTGGCTCCGTGACATGAGTAAGCATTTTGAGTGCAGCAATATCAGACCAGAGTACTTTGTCAGATTCGCATCATTCCAGCTCAAGGGTTAGGCAACAGATTGGTGTTAGCAGTACAAGGATTCCAGGGGCGATCGTCTTGTTACTTGGGACGATTTCTATAGTGACTTCAGGGACCATTACATTCTGACAAGCTTTGACGAGGAGATGTGTGAGAAGTTTAGGCATCTGAAGCAGGGGAGCAAGTCTGTCTATTAGTACAACATCGAGTTCCAGAATCTAGCCCGCTATGCTAAGCAAGTTGTTCCAGATGACAAGTCCATGATCTATCAGTTCAGAGGTGGTCTCAAGGATGAGCTTCTGCCAGGTCTAGTCCTTCAAGATCCTCATGAGTTTGATCAGTTCTACAATATGGCCTTGGAGGTCGAGGCAACTTAGCTCAAGTTGGAGAACTCAAGGAAGCGTTCAAGAGATTCATTTTCTTCTTCTTCCAGCTCTTAGATGCTTCCTAAGCAGCAGAAATATTGGGTGCCTAATCCTCCTCCGTTTCGTCCTCCTCAGCGGCAGAAGCAGTTCGGTGGTCGTAGTTCTTCCCACCCTCCCAACCAGGATATCAGCAGAGACCCCAAGCGCCAAAGTCAGCTTTTGTTCCTCCTCCAGGTAACTTTCGTCCGCTATCTAAGGTTACTTGTCACAAGTGTGGTCAGAAGGGTCACTACTCAAACAAGTGCAACCAGCGGTGTATTCCGCCTGCTCCTCCAGTCAGGCCTCCAGGCAATGCAATGGTGAAGCATAATCCCAAGGCAGCACGGGTGAATATGGTGAACGCAGCAGAGACAGAGGATTCTTCTCAAGTGATCATGGGTAATCTCTTAGTTAATTCTATTCCTACAAAAGTTCTGTTTGATACTGGTGCATCACGTTCATTCATTTGAAGGCCGTTCACCAAGTTGCATGATTTGTGTCCTGTTAGTTTACCCAAGCCTTTGTCAATAGTTTCACTCGACAAATGATGAATTCTCATTTGGTAGTTCCGAATGTTTCTATCAAGATTGGCAATTATTCTTTTCTGGCCTCTCCTATTGTTCTCGGTAATTCTGACATTGATCTCATTTTGGGCATGGACTTCCTGGCTATGAACAAGGCTTATGTTGATTGTCAAGCAAAAGAAGTCAAGCTGACTCATCCTTCAGAAGATGTGATTATTTTCGCAGCTCGCGATGACACAATCCATCTCTTTGCTCTTAATGAGAAGGGTGAAATCTCGGCTATTTCTCAAATTCCGGTGATCTGTGAGTATGAAGATGTCTTTCCAGAAGAATTGCCAGGAATGCCTCCACACTGGCCAGTCGAGTTCGTGATTGACCTCAAGCCCAAAACTGAACCGGTTTGTAAGCGCACTTATAAACTTGGCCCCGAAGAGCTGAAAGAGTTGAAGAAGCTTCTAGATGAACAAGAATGTCTGGGTCTGATCAGACCAAGTTCTTCTCCATGGGGTTGTGGTGTTTTGTTTGTCAAGAAGAAGGATGGCACGGACCGGCTTTGTGTCGATTACCGTCCATTGAACAAGAAGACAATCAGAAACAAGTACCCACTTCCCAACATCAATGAGTTGTTTGAACAGCTGAAAGGTGCCAAGGTTTTCTCAAAGCTTGATCTTCGCATGGGCTCTCATCAGATTTGCATTCGCGAAGAAGATATTCCAAAGACTGCTTTCAGGACGAGTTTTGGCTCTTATGAGTACACCGTCATGTCGTTTGGTCTTGCAAATGATCCTCCAACCTTCTCAAGAATGATGAACTTCATATTCTCTCCTTTCAAGAATGAGTTCGTCTTGGTCTAACTGGATGATATCCTTGTGTTCTCGGAGACAGAAGAAGAGCATGCAGAGCATCTCCGACTTGTGCTTGACAAGCTAAGAGAACATCGATTCTATGCCAAGTTTTCCAAGTGTGAGTTTTGGATCAATGAAGTGGTGTACCTTGGGCATGTGATCTCTGCCGAAGGCATTAAAGTGCACCCTGAGAAAGTTGAGGCAATCTTGAAGTGGGAGCCTCCTCAGAATGTGAAGTAGCTTCGTAGATTCCTCGGGCTTGCTAGTTATTGCAGAAGATTCGTGGAGAACTTCTCTCAAATTGCTAAACCTCTGTCTAATATCCTCTAGAAGAATGTCAAGTATGTTTGGTCTCCTGAGTGTGATGTGGCATTCAATACGCTCAAGCAGAGACTGACTTCAGCTCCAGTTCATGTTCCTCCCGAGCAGTCCAAGCCTTTCCAAGTTTTCTGTGATGCTTCTCTCCAATGTCTTGGTGGTGTTCTCATGCAAGATAAGAAGATAGTTGCTTATACCTCGCGTTTGTTGAAGCCTATCGAGAAGAACTACCCCACTCATGATCTCAAGTTGGCAGCAGTTATGCATGCTCTAATGACTTGTAGGCATTTGTTGTTGGGTAGACCAGTTGAGGTGTACACCGATCACAAGAGCTTGAAGTACATTTTCACTCAACCCAATCTCAATATTGGGCAGTCTCGTTGGGTGGAAATGCTTGAGGACTTCAATCCAAGCATTGAGTATACTCCTGGAAATGCAAATGTCATTGCAGACGCGCTCAGCCGAAAGGCGTACTACAATAGTCTCATTCTGAAGCCTCTTCAACCAGAGCTTTGTGAAGCCTTCCGCAAGCTCAACCTTCAAATTATTCCGCAAGGATTTCTTGCCAATCTTCAAGTCTCACTGACTCTGTACGATCAGGTTCACCAAGCTCAACTGCTTGACGCAATGGAGAAGAATGTGAAGAAAGGTGTGGCCAAGGGCATTGCGAAGTATAAGTGCTTTCGCGTTGATGACAAAGATACCTTGTTCTTTGAAGACCGCCTGGTGGTTCCAAAAGGTGATCTCAGGAAGGTTATCATGGACGAAGCACACAATTCTCTTCTATCCATTCATCTAGGTAGTTCCAAGATGTATTAGGATCTCAAGCAAACCTTCTGGTGGACTCGCATGAAGCGTGAAATTACTCAGTGCGTGAATGAGTATGATGTTTGTTGCAGAGTGAAGGCAGAACATCAACGTCTAGCAGTTCTTCTTCAGCCTTTGCCTATCCCAGAGTGGAAATTCGATCATGTGGAGATAGACTTTGTCACTGGGTTTCCCAAGTCCAAGAGAGGCAACGATACCATCATTGTGGTTATCGATAAGCTGACCAAAGTTGCTCATTTCCTTCTGGTCAAAGAATCTATCTCGGCAGCTCAGCTAGCAGAGTTGTATATGTCAAGGATAGTTTCTTTGCACGGTATTCCTTAGCCCATCTCATCTGACCATGGAAGCCTCTTTACTTCCAAGTTTTGGGAGTCCTTCCAGACTGCTATGGGTACCAAGATCCGTTTCAGCACTGCATTCCATCCGTAGACAAGTGGTCAAGTTGAGAGAGTCAATCCGATCTTTGAAGACATGCTCAGAGCATGTGTGATTTCGTTCGGCATGAAATGGGAAGACTGCCTTCCATATGCTGAATTGTCATACAACAATAGCTTTCAGGCTAGCTCAGGAAAGGCCCCTTTCGAGATTCTCTATGGTAGGAAGTGTCGTACCCCGCTTAACTGGTTTGAAGCCGGTGAGCGTCAAATTTTGGGCAATGACATGATCACCGAAGCAGAAGAGATGTGCCGTATCATTCGTGAGAACCTCAAAGCAGATCAATCCCGACAAAAGAGTTATTACGATAACAAACATTGGGATGTTTCCTTTCAAGTTGATGATCTAGTCTATCTTAGAGTCTCTCCCATGAAGGGCACTCAGCGATTTGGAATTAAAGGGAAGCTAGCTCCTCACTTTGTTGGTCCATTCAGAGTTGTTGGCAAGAGAGGTGAACTTGCATATCAACTTGAGATTCCTCCAAACTTCACAAATGTGCATGATGTCTTCCATTTCTCTCAGCTCCAGAGGTGCTTCAAGACTCTCGAGCGTACCATTGACCTCCAAGACATTGATCTCTAAGAAGACCTCTCTTATCGTGAGCATCCAGTGGCTATTCTCAAAGAAACTGAGCATAAAACTCGCAACAAATCAATCAAGTTTCTCAAGGTGAAGTGGTCTCATCATTCTGACAAAGAAGCTACTTGGGAATGTGAGGATCTTCATCGTTCCGAATATCCAGAGTTCTTTCGTTCCTAGATCTCGGGTCAAGATCCTCTTGTATTGTGGGAGAGTTGTGACAGCCCAAGTGCTGCACCTGCCATTTATGGCCATGTAACCTATGTGGACCCATGTGTCATGTGTTGTATGGTATGAGTTTGCTCCTTTTCCATGTCATTGTCTCATGCATCATCATCATCATGTCATTTCATCATCATGTCATGCATAATATAATGTGGTGTGCTTCCATGTGACCTTGTTGTGATGTTGTGAGTGGTCTTCTGGATGAGTGTGCATGTGTGGGCATTAACTTCATTCCTCTCCACTTATTTTCAACTATCTAGACCTAAGCCTTTTATTATTGTTGTTTTTATTTAACAGATTTAACTTGCTAAGTAAATTTGTTAAAAATGTTCTCTTGTTAGGAGCTTTCATATAGAGTAGGAATGTGGAGCTCTCCTTGTTATTTATATTTTGGACTTATGGGATTTTACCAAAAACATGGGTTGTTTAATTTTAAAAAGTATTTAATTTACTTGTTAAAAAACTCTTTGTAATTTATTTAAATATGTTGCATTTATGCTAGTGTCCAAGTATTTTTGGTTTTCCAAAAAATCCTTTTATTATTTCTGTGGGCTTTTCTGAGTTATGTGCTTTATTAAAAAAGGAAACCCTGTTGTGTTTTTTCCTCCAAGAGAGAGATGCTTCCTGGGCCTCTGTGCTCCCCTCCCTCGCAGCCCAGTAGCCCAGCACAGACGGCAACCTGCCCCGTCGTCCTCCTCCGTCAGGTTCAGCAGAGAGAGCAAGCTCCCGATGCCGTGAAGTCTTCACGGACGCCGAGGCCGGTGCTGTTTCGCCCCTCTATAAAACGTGTCGCTGGACCCGCCTAGGGTTCCTCGCTAGCCCCTCTGCTGCCGCCATCTCCCTCTCTTCCTCCTCCTCCTCTCTTCTTCTCCACTTTAGAGAGACCAGAGAGCTCAAACAGGTAAGTTTCAGAGAGGGTCGGTCGTCTTCGTCATCGCCGCCTCCGATGATGGTTCCCCTCCCTCTGGCCATGTGTCTGGGTCGTCGCCATAATCGCCCTCATTCTATTCCCGCCACTAGGAGGTGGAGAGAGCCTCCATGCCGTGGGCCTCGTCGACGTCTTTGTCGCGCTCCGGAAGTCCCCTCTGCGTCGCATCTTCCTCTGCTCCGACCCCTTCTGCGCGCCCCCGACGTTGTCTCCGTCTCCCTTGTCTTTCCCCGCAAGCCTAGGCGAGCTCCGCATCCCAGCAGCCCTCTCCTCTTTGTTGTCGTAGCGTAATTCTCCATTGTCGTAGCTCCTCGTTGTCGCCGCCATGTAGTTCAAGGCGTGGCCTTGAGGGCCTCGCCTCCATCCCCCTCGTCGCGAGACGATCAGGAGAAGGGTTCCCCGTAGGGTCCCGTTGCTCCCGCAGCAGGTTCCCCTTGCCGGAGAGCACCGCTGTCGCCGGAGATCACCGCCGCCGTCCCTCTGTCTTGTGCGTGTGAGTTTTTAGTTTCGTCAGTTAAGTGAGGATGGTAGTACTAGATGTGTGCATTCCCCTCTATGTCAATAGCCGCGCTGTGGTTTAGTGGTAGCGCGCTAGGAGGGCCAATGGGAGGTCGCGGGTTCGATCCCCGGCGTGCCCCTCTTTTTCCTTTTTTTTCATTGGCCGTTGCTGGTGTGTGGTGTAGCTGGATCTCGTGTGGCTGCGGCCAGATCTAGTGTGTATATGTGTGTGTGTGGTGTGTGCCTGTGTGTGTAGTTAGGAGTGGATCTGGTGTGGCTGTGTGTGTGATGTGTAGTAGTGTGTGTAAGACAGGTGGGCCTGGCCCACTTGTCATCCACTAGGGGGCCCTGGTGTCTATGCTAGGTGGGCCCCCTGCATATTGGTTTCTTCATTTGTTTTAATGTGATTTAAATGGGTTTTTCCAATTCTAGTAATATTTCCAAATCTGGTTATGTACATAATTGAACATGAGCTTATTAGGTAAGTTTTCACTTATAGGAATGTTGGGTATTTTTCTATCTAGTGTTTTGCCATGATGCTCCATACAAACATATGAGTGTGATACATGATTTTGGGGTAGAATCACCCAAGGAATTCATTGGTGCAACTTGTTTGGTCATTTGAGAAAGTTTGACAAAATATCATTTTGAACCAAAGTGCCATTTTGTCATTTTAGTTTTATTTAATCCATGCATGCTATGATAATTGTGCCAACATGAATATGATAGCCTTTGATGAGTAGAATGTCGTGGTATTTATTTTTGTCATGTTAAACTTGCATATAAGTGGGAACCATGCTCTAAAGTAGCTACTAAAATGTTTATGTTTCAAACATGCTAAATATTTCTAAGTCTGTGAATCTGTTAATATTTTTATGCCATGAAGAGTGGATGCTACCAAGTGATACATTGAGAATTAGCTCAAGCTCAGCGCTAGTGTTTTTAAGTAGGTGTTTCCCTATACCATCCTGTTAATTTTCATGCCATGAGGTGGTCTCTGTCACCTTTAGTTTCTGCTGTCAACTTGCTATCAGCTTAACTCAGATTCCAGAAAACTGTTATTTTCACCAAGTCCCTAAAATCTGTTTCATCATGCCAACTTGTGAGCTTCATGCTTATTGATGTGTGCCTCTATTACAAATATTGTAGTTGGATAATTTGAGAAGCATGCTATGTAGTTTCTCCCGATGTCTTGTTTGTGGTTGGAGACTTCCTGTAGCTCTAGTTATCGGCTGTGTAAGTTGCAATGTTGCTGTTTTCTGGCAGATTGTTTGTTTTAGTGTTTTGTGACTTGTGGGAGATATACTCCATGGAATTGCTTGATCTTTGATGCCATTGTGGTTGGTTTTTGATTGCCTAATCAGTGGCTACCTTGGAATGCCAAGAAATAGCCCATGGCCTTCTTTGTCTTGTCTTTTGCCTTTGTAACTTGTCGTGAGCGTAGCATGAGAACCGTAACTCCGTTTCCTACGTTCTACATATGCATTTGTATCGATTTTGCATGAAGCATGCATATTTGGGATGATCATGCATGTTTAAATGAATTAACTTGAGGATCTGTCCAGAATTCTAAACAACTAAACTAATTCATGTGGAACATGACTAGTTTAGGATTGCCAAGTTAAATACTTCAAATGAATCATGCATCATCATGTCTGTGCATTGCACCTTGGTTGGATGTTTATTGTTGTTGTTCCTCTTGGGTAGACGCGAGTGTTGAAACTGAGTACGAGGATCCAGGGGAGTACCACTACGAGGACCCCGCTCTTTGTCCCTCTGAAGAACCAATAGGCAAGATGATCATACCCGGATCCTGACACTATTTTTGCTTTGCTAGATGTCTCGTTCTTATCGTTACATATGTGTTACCTACCACTTGAATGTCAAGCCTCCTACATTGCCATGATAGCCTCTAACCCCTCCACATCCTAGCAAACCTTTTTTGGCTAAGTTACCGCTGCTCAGCCCCTCTTATAGCATTCTTAGTTGCAAGTGCAGGTTGTGTCCATGTGATAACATGGATTTGGCATATCACAATATTATCTACTATTCAATTTAATGCACATATATATCTTGGTATGGTGGAAGGCTTGGCCTTTTGCTCGGTGTTTTGTTCCACTTTTACAGCCATAGTTTCTTGTTACCGGTGTTATGTTTCCATACTTTGCGCTCCTAACATGCTCGGGGTTGTTATGGGGACCCCCTTGATTATTCAGTTGAGATTAAAACTTGTCTGGCAAGACCCAACATTGCAACTATTTGCTTAAACAACTTAATAAAATTGCATAGGGCTTTGCAACCCCGTGGATAATTCATCAACCCCCGGGCCAGTGCTCCGCATGAGTGTTGGTCCACCCATCTAGCAGTCGGCGATGCCACCTCGGGGCAACTCGAGATGTTTTCAGGCAACCGTCCACTTCGCATAGACGGATGATGCCCATTGATAGAGAGTGCATGGCTCTAGAAGCGGATCTGGCTCACCGGATGGTCTTGCTGGACTTGTTTTACCTTTATCGAGTGGCTTGCGTGTGGGGCTCTGACTTTCTTCGGGCTCTCTCGAGGTGTTGGAATTCCTTTGGAGTTGCCTAGGATGATCACGAGATCCGTGGTTGAGGCTATTCCTGCAGAGTGTGATTAATTTATGATGGACTAGTTGGAGCACCCCTGCAGGGTTAGAACTTTCGAAAAGTTGTGCCCGCGGTTATGTGGTAACTTGGATATTTGTTTAACACCCGGTTATAGTTAACTTGAAGTAAACTCTAATAAAATGCACCAACTGTGTGAGTAACTGTGATCGTCTCTGCTCGTGAACATGAACCGAGATAGAATACGGTGGGGTTATGATTGACGTAAGTAGGTGTTCAGGATCTCTTGGAGGTCATTCTAGTTCTCGATCGTTTATCGTATACCACATATTTACTCTCATTTTTTGTAAGATTAGCCACCATAAATTCTTAGTGTTGCTGCAAACTAAACACATACCCCATTCCAACCTATAAGCTTGAATAGTCTATGTACCCGGGCGCGAGATTGTTGAGTCCTAGTGGCTCACATATTACTACGACAATCCAGGTGCAGGTACAGATGAGATCGTGCCATATGATTTGACGCAGCTCCAATGGGAGTATGAGGAGGAGTGTGGCAGGATGTACGTCACCTATCTAGACGAGTAGAGTGGCTATGGTCGAGATCTTTGGGCTAGCAAGCCAGTTTCATTGCATCTATTTATCATTTGATTTCGTGCGTAGCCGGACCCTGCCTTTGTATTGATGTTTGAATAAATTATGTGGAATTGTAATTTAGCATGTGGAGAGTGTAAGCCAACTCATATACTCTTCTCTTCCTAAATGTATGTAATGATGTTGCACTTGCGAATGGCAAGATGCGCCTCTATCCCTATCGAGGCCCTCGTGTCTTAATATGGATAGGCATGCATCTTGGGTGTGACAATAGGGTCGCTGAAAGGAGGAGTTCGGAAGGAGCTGGGGACCAATGGCGCACCCCTACCTGGCGCACCAAATGTCAAAATCGGGGCTCCGGGGATCCAAGAAAGTTTGAACTCTAGGGTGTGATACGTCTCCAACGTATCTATATTTGTTTATTGTTTAATGCTTATATATTATCATTCTAGGATACTTTTTGGGTATTTATTTACCAACTTATAATATTTTTGATAACTAACCTATTGACCTAGTGCCCAATGCCAGTTCATGTTTTCTATGTATTTTTGCCTTTTTAGAGTTAAATTACCGAAGGAAGTCCAATTGCCACGAAACGTTTTGACGATTTTATGGACCAATACAGGACATAGAAGCTTCGGAGGAAGGACAGAAGGCGCACCAGGGCTCGACCACACATTCCACTGCGCCACCAGGGGGGCAGTATGTGGTGGCCCCCTGGTCCATCTCTAGACTTTGTTCTCTGGCCTATAAATTCACATCTACCCTAAACACACCAGAAGCGCTCCCGAAAACACTTTTTCCACCGTTGGAAGTGTTTGTTCCGACGGGAGCCTAGGTACACCTCCGTTCCAGCAAACTACCGAAGGAGAGATAGATCACGGAGGGCTTCTTCATCGACCTTGCTTCCCTCACCATGATTTGTGAGTAGTTCACCACACACTTACGGGTCCGTAGGTAGTCCAACCCCCATGACATGATACGCTCTGTTGCACATAAGCCTCGTTATATCTTCCTCAAAACAGACACCATACCTACCTATTATGGCATTTCCATAGCCATGCCGAGATATATTGCCATGAAAATTTCATCGTCACTTCACATGACTAGTTATTTAATCATCATAATGCTTTCCATGTTCATATAGAGCTGACATAGTATTTGTGGCAAAGCCACCATTCTTCATATTTTTTATACATGTGACGCTAGATCAGTGCACATCCCGGTACACTGCCAGAGGCATTCATCCAGAGTCATATATTGCTATCCGTCCTTCATGTTGAGTTGTAAGTAAATAAAAGTGTGATGATCATCCTAATTAGAGCATTGTCCCAGTGAGGAAAGGATGATGGAGACTATGATTCCCCAACAAGTCGGGATGAGACTCAGGACGAAAAATGAAATAAAAATGGGGGACGCCAAATGACCCCATTATATATAAAACAAAGAGAGGAAATGGGGGAGGCAAAAAAAGAGAGGAAATCCCACCATAAAAAATGAGAGTAAAGAGAGAAGGGACTTTGCTACTATACTTTACCACACTTGTGCCTCAAAGTGGCACCATGTTCTTCATATAGAGAGTCTCTTATGTTGACACTTCCATATGGTTGTGGGAATTACCTTTTCATATAATAAACTTGGCTTGTATATTCCGATGATGAGCTTCCTCAAATGAACGAGGTCTTCATGAGCAAGCTAGTTTGATGCACGTCCCACTTAGCTTCAGTTGAGCTTTCATACACTCATAGCTCTAGTGCATCATTTGCATGGAAATCCCTACTCCTTGCATCAACATATATGGATGAGCATCTCTAGCTTGTTGGTACGCCTAGTTGATGTGAGACTATCTTCTCCACTTTTTACCCCTTTGATACCTACCATCATATTCTATACCACCTATATGCTATGTCGAATGGTTCACGCTCATGTATTGCCTAAAGAATAAAACGTTGATGCATATTGAAAAAGTATGATCCAATTGCCTGACTTGGACACTATGGTGCTTAACATTTGTTTGTATGTGGTTAAGACGGAGTCATGCCTTGCTAATATAATAAGATGAATGGGGGTAAACATTCCTTTCGAATTATATACTTTGAAAAATTAATGATTTTGTTTCCTATACTTATAAATATTACTATGTTGTTATTTGTTAATTCATCATTTCTCAAGGAGCATACATACCAAAGATTACATAATGGGTTGCATGTCAAATAAAAAATTATGTTGTCTACTACACAACTTTATTCTTATAGACTCGTGTTGGGCCTCCAAGCGCAGAGTTTTGTAGGACAATAGCGATTTACCCTCAAATGGATGACCAAATGTTTATCAATCTGTGGGAGGTGTAGGATGAAGATGGTCTCCATAAGGCAACCCTGCAATCAAATACAAGAAATCTCTTGTGTCCCCAACACACCCAATACAATGGAAAATTATATATGTGCACTAGTTTAGCGAAGAGATGGTGATAGAAGTGTAGTAATGATAGTAGATATTGATTTTTGAAATCTGAAAATAAAAAAACAGCAAGGTATCAAGTGACAAAAGTGAGCACAAACGTTATTGCAATGCTTGAAAACAAGGCCTACGGTCCGTACTTTCGCTAGTGCAATCTCTGAACAATGCTAATATAATTGGATCACATAGCCATCCCTCAAAGTGCACTGAATAATCACTCCAAAGTTCTTATCTAGCGGAGAGCATAAGAAGAAATTGTTTGTAGGGTATGAAACCACCTTAAACTTATCCTTTCTTATCGATCTATCCAAGAGTTCGTACTAAAATAACCAAGTTATCCTTTCCGATTGATCTATCTAAGAGTTTGTAGTAGAATAACACCATATGATACGCATCAACGAACTCTAATGTCACCTAGATACTCTGATGTCACCACAACTATCCATGAGTTAATTATACGATACACATCAAACAATTTCAGATTCATAATACTCAATCCAGAGCAAAGAATCTCAAATAGTGCCCCAAGATTTCTATCGGAGAACAAGGTATCAAAATGTGCAATCAACCCCTATGCATAGATTCCCAAGGTCACCGGAATCTGCAAGTTGACGCCATAACATATATCAAGTGAATCACTTGAATACCCCAATGTCACTACGGGTATCCGCATGTAAGACATGCATCGAGTGCTCACAAATCCATAAAAGTATTCAATCCGATAACAACAAAATATCAAAGGGAAAACTCAACTCGTTACAACAAGATAGAGAGGGGAATACACCATTTGATCCAACTATATTAACAAATCCCATGATACATCAAGATCGTGCCATCGCAAGAAGACGAGAGAGAGAGAGAGAGAGACTGGACACATAGCTACTAGTACAAACTATCAGCCTCGAGGGTGGACTACTTCCTCCTCATCATGGACTCCGCCGGGATGATGAAGATGGGCATCGGAGATGATCTACCCTCTCCGGTAGTGTCGTGGGTTTTTCAGGGCAGATGTCCGGGTGAACGGACATAGGTTTGGGGCGAAGACGCAACTACATGACGGCTTGAAGGGGTTGATCGGAATCGAGAGACATGGAGTTTACCCAGGTTTGGCCCCTCCAATGGAGGTAAAAGCCTACGTCATGCTTGTCTGGTATTGATGATGAAGAAGATCTCTCGGTTACAGGGGTGCCGTTTGCTACCTCTAATCACGAGAGCCTCTAACCTGTCTATCTTTAATCTCTTGTGTTGTCTAAACTTGTGGACTTGTGTCTCCTCCCTCTAGGGGTGCTCTACCCCTCCTTATATAAGTGGAGAGGGTAGGTTTACACAATAGAGTCCTACTAGGAGTAGGATTAGGACTAGTCTCTCTAGAATCCTATTCCGAGTCTTGTAACCTTTGGCAGGGAGTCTTTCTCTCTTTGAGCCTTCTCTTGTGAGCCGCCTAGCACCGGCTTACATGCCGGGTGTTGGGCCTGGTCGTCCTGTGATCCGCCTGTCAGGTCATTAATAGAATGTCATGTCCTTTCCGGGTCTCGTGTGAGTCGCCAAGCCGGGTCATACCGCGGGGTATATCCCTGACATTAGCCCCCAGATTAGTTTGAATTTGTTCATGCTAAGCTCCTGAAATAAGAATAATAAATATGTTAAGTAACCGGCTTGCTCCTTTGAAAAATATTTGAGAATAGAACACCCATATGCCATTGATTCGGCTTCCAATACTCTTGGCGGGTCATTTCCTCCGAGTCATAATCATTGATGATGTCAGGTCATTATCGTTGGTGATGTTGGGTCAAATAACTAGAATCCAGCTGACTTGATAAAAATATTGGGATGAAAAATGGATCTGATGTAAAACCGGACTTCCGTTGTTGTGAAGCAGGGTGGCTTATATAAAATCCGGCGGGTTATGATCTTTTGATAATGTCGGGTCATAAATGTTTGGTGACATCTTGTCTAACAACTGAACTCCATAATTAACATCTTGAAAATTCTCCTCAAAGTTTTTGATATGTCCATATTACCTGTAGCCCCCAAGCTCCGAGATTATCCATGATCACTTGGTGCTTTGCAATAATATTTTGGACTGTGTAGCCCCCAAGTGCCGGGTTGTCCTGCCTGCAGCAACCTAGGACTTATAACTGCCCTACACTTTTATAAAGCTTCGGTGGGTGTAGCCCCCAAGGGCCGGATCATCAGAACGTGATGTGCCGGGTCTTCAATTTGAATCTCTTAATATGTTGGAACAGCTGAATACTGTAGCCCCCAAGTGTCGGGTCACACGTCTATGGCGACTTGGGACTTTAGAAAATTTGGTCTGAGTGGTGTAGCCCCCAAGTGCTGAGTCAGTAAGAATTACTGGGCTGGGACTTAGGAAAATATAGAAACACCAGCTCATCTCCTTGAGATAATAAGTTCTTGCTGACAATGTAATGATTTGAAAAACTGGCTTGCATTAGCCCCCAAGTGTTGTGGTGCATGCTTGCAGCGACATGGGACTTGCATATTTGATATAAACTGAACTTGACTAATGTAGCCCCCAAGTGTCGGGTTGTCTGCCTGCGGCGACTTGGGACTATGTGAGAATAATATGACTCACCACAACTTGTTGGATGAATCTTTGACCGTGGTTGTAATATAACCCGGAATGAATATACTGGAATAATTCCTTTGTCTTTCACATGAAATCCCTACTCGTGGTTGCGATGCAACCCGACAAATATATATTTGGAGAAATCCATGGGTGTTGTAGATTACTATAGAGTACAATTGAAGAAATCCGAGAACCGGCCAATTAGATGACACAGCATTATATCTAACGGGGCGGTTCTTTGAAAAAATAATAATTTCTCCAAGCTGGTTTTAAAACCCCAATCATTTATTACTGGTTATGATAAACCATGAAGACCCAGCCAGGTTGGCTATTAAAGATCCATTTGTTCTTGCGGAGTACTTAATGGCGGCTTATCTTAAGAGATAAAACCTCCAAAAATAAACAAGACAGAATATATTCTGCATTGTTGTGAGGGCAGCTTGAAGAAGCACAACCCGAAGATGTTATAACATTGCTCCTTCTTTCATAATCTTGCTCTGACTTGGCTTGGTAAACCGATATGTCATGTGAATATGATGCAAAGTATGATGCAATGTTTGACTTGTCAACATTTTTTGGCGCGAACGCCGGCTGTTTAGGGTTAGATAAGCTACACCGGAGGTGAGAAGCCCCCTTTGACAACCGTGGCTAATCGTGTTAGCCGGAGATGGCATAAAGCCGACAGATAAGGTGTTAGAAGTGGTACCCGGAGGTAAGAAGCCACCCTCAGCAATATGGCGCGAACGCCGGTTGTTAGGGTTAGATAAGCTACACTCGGAGGTGGGAAGCCCCCTTAGACAACCATGGCTAATCGTGTTAGCCGGAGATGGCATAAAGCCGGCCGATAAGGTGTTAGAAGCGATACCCGGAGGTAAGAAGCCACCCTCAGCAATATGGGGCGAACGCCGGTTGTTAGGGTTAGATAAGCTACACCCGGAGGTGGGAAGCACCCTTAGACAACCATGGCTAATCGTGTTAGACGGAGATGGCATAAAGCCTGGCCGATAAGGCATTAGAAGCGATACCCGGAGGTAAGAAGCTGCCCTCCGCCGGTTGTTAGGGTGTTAGATACCCGTCGGTAAGAACCCCCTACAACCGCGGCTAATTCTATTAGCCGGATATTTGGCATAAAGCCGGCCGATAGGGTGTTAGAAGCGATACCCGTCGGTAAGAAGCCCCCTTCAGCAATTTGGCGTAAACATCGGCCGATAAGGCATTAGAAGCGATACCCGAAGGTAAGAAGCCGCCCTCCGCCGCGGCTAATCATGTTAGCCGGAGATTTGGTATAAAGCCGGCCGATAAGGCATTAGAAGCGATACCCGAAGGTAAGAAGCCGCCCTCAGTAGTCGTAGTTGATATATCAACTGGAATGTTTATGAACTCTTCTTGTAAGTCACCATCTCGTAAACCGCCATCTTGTATGAAGAAACGGCAGAAGCTCCCAGTGATGATCCAATAAATCCGGACACCTATGTTTGAATGGTGCATCACGGCGGTTCATCCTCTTGGGCAACTTTTAATCTTCCGCCAAAGATGTAGTAGCCTCCAGGATCGGGTTAATTTTTGCCACGACCCGGGGTTCTCGTTGAAAACGACCAAATGAGTCTTGTTATGTCTGTAGCCCCCGAGTCTTAAGTTGACTTGAAGAGGCGGCTTGAGAATCTCCACTGAAAGTTGAGGTTGGCCATGGCGGGTTATAGACAATCCCGTATGAATTGTTTCAATGATCCAGTCGATGGTTCTTTCTGGTTGGTTGTTGAAGTTAACTAAATTGTAATGGAGGCGATTTGTGTGCCTGTCCGTTGGGCGGCTCGTATCGACGAGCACTACATCGATATGTTGATGTAGATCAGACTGTGGGCGGCATCTTGCGTGCGTCCATTGGGCGGCTTGTACTGGTGTATGCAGCCACTTGCGTACTGATGTAGACATAGAAACCAGCCGTGACATTAAGTCGGTGTTGTTGTGAAAGACGCCACGGCGTTGTAAGCCAGCATGGATGGCGAGAGACGGCCATGGCGTTGTAAGCCGGTGCGGATGGCGAAATACGGACACGGTGTTGTAAGCCAGTGCTGATGGCGAGAGACGATCACGGCGTTGTAAACCGGCGCGGATGGCGAGATATGGACACGGCATTGTAAGCTGGTGCTGATGGCGAGAGACGATCACGACGTTGTAAACCGGCGCGGATGGCGAGATACGGACACGGCATTGTAAGACGATGCTGATGGTGAGAGACGATCACGACGTTGTAAACCGGCGCGGATGGCGAGATACGGACACGGCGTTGTAAGCTGGTGCTGATGGCGAGAGACGATCACGGCATTGTAAGCCGGCGCGGATGGCGAGTCGGCCGTGGCGTTGTTGGTGAAGACCATATCGCGAATGCAGCGGCATGCCACGTCCATTGGGCGGCTCATACTAGCGGGTGAGCGTCAGTTGTACCGGCGAGTTGATGTAGATCAAACTGCGGGGACAGCGACTCACGCGTGGCTATCAAGCAACGCGACACTCCGGTGTGTGCTCCAACTCCGCAGTATAATTCAAATTGTCCTGGGGGTTTTTACACCACACTTTTCTTAACCGGCTCCCCTATCTCTTATCCATCCAAACCGGCCCACTTCTCCTACTTCCATGGGTGTGATCGAAAATAGCCGACGCCAGGACATGCGGTGGACAAGCCCAAGAGGGGAAGCGAGCCGGTAGGCGCAGGAGGATCGGCGAGGTGGATCCAGCGAGGGCGAGGCGCGGTCGCGGAGGAGAGGCAGAGCCAGTGCAGGGCACGGCTGCGGGCGGTGGTTGCATTGAGCCGGCGGCGAGGTGCAGCTGCGGCCGTCTCTTGTGGAGGCGCAACATGGAGTTGGCGGTGATGCTTGGACAGGCTTGGGCGAAGTCGGCAGTCCAGGGCACGATGCGCGGTTGGAGCAAAAACGTCTTGCGGTGAGGAGCCTAAGCCGTCGTGGGCCATCGGTTTGGCCAGGTGCAGTGGACGTGGTGGCAGAGCCGGCTTGCGCTGGCCGGGCGTGCTGCGGCGGCAATAGAGGCCAGTTGGGGCGGCCGATAGACCTGGCGCAGAGGCCAGGCGTCGTGGAGCCGGTTGTCGGCCCGCGCTGTGTAGCAGGCCTAGAGGCCGCCACTCCGGAGGCGTGGCACTAGGTGGGCATGGAGGAAAGCATTGGCGGCTTCGAGTTGCCGTCCGCCAGCGAGGGCTGTTGGTGGAACTAGTGACCCGTGGTGGAGTGGATGCAGGGCAACGAGCCACAGGAGCTGGAGCAAGCCGTCATTGTAGCAGAGACGACGCCAGCTTCCACTCCCGCATCACGTCATGCAGTGCAGATGGAGCGGAAATAGACAATGTTCACGACCTCCGTGAGGTCGCCGGAGATGGTCACAAGCGGATCCAATCGCGAGGTGCGACCATCCTCCGCGGGCCATGGTCATAACGGTGTGGATTTGATATTGGGTGTTTCTACATTGTGGGGACTCGGTCGCTAAATCGGACCCAGCTGCCAAACTGAGTCGTTTTGTAGTAATAGTCCTAATTGATGTAGTATTCTGGTCTCGTTTTGATCTTCTCGTCCCGTAGTGGTGGCCAGCCTCGGGACCTGAAGCGAGCAGCAGTAGCAATTCTAGCCTGGCAAATTGATTTTCCTCAGATTGACGAACTTTGGATGATTGCGCACGGACGACTGTTCGTCTTGATGGATTGTGTCGTTTGCTACTACACAGAGCATTGATATTCCCTCGGATTGACGAATTGCCAGAGACGTCTACGACCGTGCACAAGTCATAACCATAATTTCTCTAAACTCAATCCAGATATTGCCGACTCTGAAATCAATCAGATTTTGATCACCAAACGATAAATTTGTCGGCCTTGTCCATTGTTGTCACATGGCGGGTTATCCTGCGTGATTGTTCTGTGCCGGCTATTCTTACTCATCTAGCCAATCGTGACCTCATTGATCCATAAAAAACTCCCTTCAAAAAACATAACACCACCGTGCACTGGCCCCACGGTGGGCGCCGACTGTCGTGGGTTTGTCACGGCAGATGTCCGGGTGAACAGACTTAGGTTCGGGGAGAAGACGCAACTACGTGGCGGCTTGAAGGGGTTGATTAGAATCAAGAGACATGGAGTTTACCCTGGTTCGGCCCCTCCGATGGAGGTAAAAGCCTACGTCCTGCTTGTCTGGTATTGATGATGAAGAAGATCTCTCGGTTACAGGGGTGTCGTTTGCTACCTCTAATCACGAGAGCCTCTAATCTTTCTATATCTAATCTCTTGTGTTGTGTAAACTTGTGGACTTGTGTCTCCTCCCTCTAGGGGTGCTCTACCCCTCCTTATATAAGTGGAGAGGGTAGGTTTACAAAATAGAGTCCTACTAGGAGTAGGATTAGGACTAGTCTCTCTAGAATCCTATTTCGGGTCTTGTAACCTTTGGCAAGGAGTCTTTCTCTTTTTGAGCCTTCTCTTGTGAGCCGCCTAGCGCCGGCTTACACGCCGGGTCTTGGGTCTGGTCGTCCTGTGATCCACCTGCCAGGTCATTAATAAAATGTCATGTCCTTTCCGAGTCTCCTGTGAGTCGCCAGGCCGGGTCATACCGCGTGGTATATCCCTGATAGCCAGGGTACTATTTTCCCTCCCGATTGGTTTTTTGTTGATACAGAGGCCTTGTGGTGGCAGAACGAGGATTCTAGGGTTATTTTTTATGGATTCCATATTTATAGGAATTTTTGGTGTTGGTTTCACGTGGAGATGGGCCATGAGGTGACCACGCTCCACCAGGGCACGGTTTGGGGTCCGGCGCGCCCTGGTGGAGGGTGGCCACCTCCTGACTCTTCTAGCCCTCCCAAGAAGCGTCGAAGGCCTCTTTTGTTCCAAAAAAATCATCAAAAATATTTGGGCGATTTCGAGAACTTTCATTTTCTACACAAAAAACAACACCACGGTAGTTCTGCTGAAAACAGCTTCAGTCCGGGTTAGTTCTATATAAATCATATAAAGTGCATCAAAACCATCTGAACTATTGTAAACATAGGTGAATATGGCATGAATACTTCATAAATTATCAATATGTTGGAGACGTATCAACGAGCAGGAATTAAGCTTGGGGATACTCATACGTCTCCAACATATCTATAATTTTTTTTCCATGCTAACATATTATAATTCTAGGATACTTTTTGGGTATTTATTTACCAATTTTAATATTTTTGAGCACTAAACTATTGACCCATTTCCTGGTGACAGTTCATGTTTTTGACGTGTTTTTGCCTTTTCAGAGTTACAAAACCTACAAGCTCTGGACGATTTTGCATGAAAGTTTTTGACGATTTTTCTGGACCAATACAAGACCTAGAAGCTACGAAGGAAGATCGGAAGGTGCAAAAGGGACCCAACACATATCCCACTACCCCACCAGGGGCCGTGGGCAGATATGTGGTGGCCCTTGGTGCGTCTCTAGTCGTCGTTCTCTGGCCTATATATTCACATCTACTCTAAAAACATCAAAGCGCTCCTGAAACACTTTTTTCACCGCCACAAGTCTCTATTTTGATGGGAGGCCATCTAGACCTCCATTATGGCACCCTGATGGAGGGGAGATCGATCATGGAGAGCTTATTCATCAACCTTTCTGCCGTCACCATGATGTGTGAGTAGTTCACCGTAGACCTACAGGTCGGTAGGTAGTACCTTGATGGCAATTTCTCTCTCTCTCTCTCTTGATCTTAAATACAATGTTCATCGTATCTTTTTCCTTGATCTATCTGATGTAATACCTTTGTATGGTGTGTTTGTTGGGATCCAATTAATTCTGAGTTTATGTTCAGATTGTTCATGAAAAGTATTTGAGTCAAATCTGATTACTATGATTCTTATTTTCACGATCATCATAGCTTCGTAATGCTCTCCGATCTATTGAGATAATTTGGCCAACCAGATTGGTATTTCTTCAGTGGGAGTGGTGTGTTGTAGTGGGTTCAACCTGGCGAGTTTCTATGTCCCCATGACAAAAGGGGACAAGTTGTGTCTTTCTGTTGCTGCTACTAAAGATAAAACCATGGGGTTTATTAATATTGATTGACTTTACTTTGTCTACACCATGTCATTGTTCTCTATGCATTACTTTGTTTTACTTAATACTCTAGATGCATGGTGGATAGTGTTCGATGGGTGGAGTAATAGTAATAGGTGCAGGAAGGAGTCGACACATTTGCTTATGGACATGATGCCTATATAAACATGATCATTGCCATCAAAATCGCATAACTATTTGCTTTTCTGTCAATTGCCCAACAGTAATTTGCTTACCCACCGTATGCTTTGCTTATGAAAGATGCCACTAGAGAACTCTATGGCCCCTAGGTCTATTCAATTATATATTCATAAACGCTATCATTACCTTCCTGTTATTTATTCACTTTTATTTTATTTTTCACTTTACTATTATCTGCACAACTCACTTGCTTGCAAATAATGAGATCAAGGGGATTGATAACCCTCTTGCCGGCGTTGGGTGCAAGTTGTTTGTTGTTTTGTGTGCAGCCGCTGAAGACGGTTGAGGATTGGTATTCCTATTGGTTCGATAAACCTTGGTTTCATAACTATTTGAAATACATACCCACTTTGTGTTGCGATTACTCGTTCCTAATAATGAAAAACCCAACGCAGATCACGAGTATCAAGGTGCGCTTGGTCACCAGCCCTATTCTACCTCACAAGCCTTTGGCGATGCAGTAGCAAGCATGAACTAAGGAACAAGAACACGAATGCAATGTTTACCCAGGTTTGGGCCACCTCATGGTGTAAGACCCTACTCCTTCTTGTCTGGATTGCTTAGCGATAAGAGAGGCTACAAGGGTGTGTTCTTGCTCGTCTAGGATCAATCCCTTTCTACGGACGAGGCCTGCCCTATCTTATACTATCCCATGGTCCTCTTCCCCCAAAATCACAAGGCAAGAAGGGTTTCCACAATGAGCCATTTGAAATGGTACAAGATCATAGATTATCCTGACAAAAGCAGGACTGCATGCTAAACCTCGCTGCCATGATGCGCCGGTGGGCTGGGGGATGACCTCCGTCCTGGTGAGCCCCGGGCCTCGGTATTCTTTCACCAAAGGGGAAACTTTTGGGGATCGCTTCGGGAACCGGCGAGCTGGCTTCGCTTCCTTTGCACAAAAGAGGTGAACCTCTCCATCTGTGCCTCTGGCACAACCCTAGTGCCGCCTGGCACGACATGCATCACCCACGTGAAGGCATAGGGTCGGGTGGCTCCGCCAAGCCGCCCTTGTGTAGTACACCCCGCGAGGGCCCTGGTGGTATCCTCGGGAGGCGACCTCACGAGGGGGTTTGCGAGGACCTTGGAGACGCCCGCAAACGTGTACCTCAAGGCGGGGGACCTCGCGAGGGTCTGGCTCGTGAAGTCCTGGGGCGGGACACTACGGGCCCACAATGAGCGACACGCATTGGGCCACGGGCATACAAACCTAGGTACCCCCGCACACAAGGGACCAACAATGCTTCATGACCACAAAGGTGTTTTTCTTTGGCCATGCATAGGTGATCCCATTCCTACTCAACCATGTTGGTTCCCGCTCACAACCGCGCAAGCTTCCCGCCCGGCTCGCCGAAATCCCCTAAAAACCCATCCTTACTAGGCTTGCTTCTTCCTAAGTTTTTCATTCATGGGGTTATTTGAACGTGCCATAGTTGTCCACCACTTCCCCATCGGTTTCCCGCTACAAGCGATGGAGCATAATCCTGGGTGGTGGACGATACACGTGAAGGGACACCTAGCGTAGCCTAGCACACTACCATTTCCATGTATGCCAACCCGTCGAGGCGCGACCTCTGCCATCAACCTCCTCGACGACGAAAATGATCTGGTCCAGGTGCAATGGCCCGTCAAGGCTGAGGGTGTCCTCGGCAACGCATCCGACAATGTTGTGCTATGCCTTGTTGCCAGGGTTGAGCAGACCCTTGGCACTGTGTGTAGCAATGCCTCCAAGCAACAGAAGCACATCACCGCTAAGAGGCTAGAGCGCGTCGCACAACAAGATCATTGGTGGTACTCTATAGAACAAAACATGTTCGTCCGTGCCGAGGGGGCAAGGCATGCCACACAACAAGACTGATGGAGAGACATAGAGCAAGAGCGGATCCATTCCCACTTCGTAGCCTAATTCCTCGCTAGGAATGGTCAGCGGCCATCTACGTCGTACTTTCACAAGAGTCCGGCCAAAACATACTTGCACCGGATGTCAGTCGTTCCATTCGCATGGGTCACATCATGTCCATTGTCCCCTGATGCCAATGTGCTAGTCGATAGGTATGAGCGCTTCCTTTGCCCAGGTGTCCAGCGAGGAGTAGTATAAGAACATGGTCGTCGCATCTTCGAGATGGTAATCTCCAACGAAATAGCCAACTTGGACCTCGAGATCACGCTCCAGTTGTACCGTGACCGTGTTAACCACACGAACACATGCCGAAGCTCAAGCAGAGCCCAGAGCTTTCGTAAACAAGGGTGGTAGTCATTGATGCATTTTATTTTGTTGAATTATTTCGATGTCGATCGCAATGTCTGCACAAAAAACATAATATTGCTATGTTTCAATGTGTGAATGATTTCTATTCTATTGTTGTCTTTCAATATGTGTAATAGCTAGAGCTAGAAATGGCTATCAAAATAAATACAAATGTGAAATAAAATATATATATTAGTTGTTAAGTAGCTCATTGCATATACAATATATCATCACATATACATGATGATAGTACTTAAATAATACGTGTAGTGCATAAAAACTAAAGAAAAATGAAGTAATAAACTAATAATAATCCCTCCTTGAGCGGGGTGCAGTATTCTAGTAGCCTCTCACAAGAAACTCCTTGGTGCGCGGTGGCTTCCCATCATCAAGGGAGTTTGTCGCCTACTCCGCCTCACAGCGCTTGACATGCTGATAAGCCTCTTGCTGGAGAAGGCGCGCGACCATGCCGTCAATTTCACCTGGCACCCACCGGAGCTCTTTAGCGGTCGCACGCTCGACCTTATCGGCCTACGGAGGGAGTCCTAGTTTAAGGGGTCCTCCGGAGGCCGACCTGTTTCTTATGGGCCGAACTATATGGGTCGCTTGCCAAACATTGGATCGATTGAAGGCCCTGTCTCCAGGGGGAAGTTTCGGGAATCGTGGCTTGTCCTCCATGTTCGGAGTAGTGAATAGGCATGTTTATCCCTTCGACATGTAACCGACCATGTGTAAGGCCTAGGCACCCTAGGCGTCTATATAAGCTAGAGGGTTTTAGGTTGTAGACAAAGGATAACTCAACTAGGGTTTAGCTATTCTATCTTGAGGTAGATCAAGTTTGTAACCTACATATCATCAATACAATCAACTAGGACATAGGGTATTACCTCGTTAGGATGGACCGAACATGGTTAAACATCGTCTCCTTCGTCTCTTGTTACCATCGATTCTAGTCTCATAGCTCGGGACCCCCCACCCGAGATCCACCGGTTTTGACACCGACATTGGTGCTTTCATTGAGAGTTCCGCTGTGATTGCCAAAGGAATCGATGGCTCGCCTTATCATCAATGAAGAGATCCGCAACATGGACACTTTCATCCCCGGACAGATCTTCCCCTTCGGCAACATTGTGCTGCACACCGACCCGAACGACCGTCTAGGCCGTGTCATAAGTTTCGCCCCTGATCAAGAGGTCAGATTGGGGAACCTAGAGTTCTCTGTAGACTCTTGGGGCGACATGTCACTAACCGGGCTCGTGGTCTCACCTACCACGCCCGAAGACTCGCCATCAGCCCGGATCTATCCATAGTGCCAGACGCCCGAATACTTGTTCTTGCCAAACACTCCCCTCGTTGAGACACACCGGAGGTCAACTCTGAATGCTCCGAGAAGGCTGACCCGATCGAGCTCTCGAAACTCAACGAGGCCCTAGATCGGATCTCGTTGATGAAGATTACAGACGTCCCAACCCCGATCCATGCTCAGATCGGTCTCAAGGCGGATCAGGACAAATTTTTGCCCCACCCACCACCCACTTGGTAGACATAGTTGAAGATTTAACCGACGGGTTGGAGTATACCTCTAAGGAAGCAGAATACATGGATGAGGAGGATTGTGCACCCACCCCCATTAACACCGGGCGATGTGCCGCCATATCCATGTAGAACGTCTACATGGTAGACACTCCTACCACTAATGGCGAGAACACCCAGAAAAACGATGGCGACAAGTCGGGCGAAGCGCCGTCAAGGCGCCAGAAGCCGCATAAACGGTCAAAAGGGAAAAAGGGAAGGAAAGCTATCATCGGCACTGGGAATGGAGATACCCTGGAAGACCTCGGCGATCTCGATATCCCCGAACACCCGTTAGAGGGTGAGGAGAGGCCTGAAGACCAGCGCAACGCCAATGACCTCAACGATTCTGAGGACAACAATTACCTCCCCATGTCAAGGAGGAGGCCATCCTGGAAGCCGATGACTTCAACATCCCTGATAATCTTGAAGATCAGGAACTGTTCAGGCAATAGCTCATAGCCACGGCCAGCAGCCTGAAAGCAAAAGGACGACAGCTTAAAGCCGAACAAGAAAACCTCAATGATCGATGGACGAGAGTCCTCTTAGTTGAGGAAGGATACGGTACCCATCTGTCGGACCAACCTAAGAGCTATCCACGTAGAAGGTTGCTGCCGCAAATCGACGACGAGCTCACTGATACGCCATCTCCCAAACATACCCCATACAATAGGCCAGACTGGCCCCCTCGAGGATGAGACAGGACGGCTAACGACACCGGTTATAGGCCGGCGATACCCCAAAGACAAGGAAAAGAGTAACTAGAGACCAACGACAGGTTTGACCTGCGGCGCGCCTGGACTACAGAGCAGGTCGTATGAGATCCATCTACGGATCTAGAGGGTTCTCACCCGATAGACAGGAAGGGTACAAGCCTTGTCTCAACCGCAACAATAGAGGCCGGGAACAAAACCGGGTTAGAACAGATGCCGATTACCAACAATAGCTCGAGTTAGAGGTGCCCACCAGCCACTATGGTTCATGGATGAGGTGATGCAACATCAGTTTCCGAAGGGGTTTAAACCCGTAAACATAGAGCAGTACGATGGGACAACTGACCCAACCATAAGGATTGAGGATTTCCTCCTCCACATTCAAACGGCGCGAGGAGATGATCTCCACACCATTAAATATCTACCCCTAAGACTTAAGGGGTCAGCTCGGCACTGGTTAAATAGCCTCCCCGAAAACTCCATCGTGTGCTGGGAAGATCTAGAGGATGCATTCCGATCAAACTTCTAGGGAACCCATGTTCGGCCGTCGGACTCCTCCGACCTAAGCAATGTCGTCCAGAAGCCAGGAGAGTCCATGCGGCAATTCTGGAATCGCTTCTTGACCAAGAAAAACTAGATTGTTGACTGCCTGGATGTCGAGGCAATAGCCTCCTTCCGGCACAATATTTGGGATGAATGGTTGGCCCGCTAGCTTGGCCAGGATAAACCACGGACCATGTCCGCCCTTACATCACTCATGACCCGTTTTTGCGCGGGCGAGGATAACTAGCTAGAAAGACCCTGGAACCTCCAAAGTTCGAGACGGCAACAGAAAACCAACGCAACAAGAATAAGCATCGGCACAACAATAGTGATGTCGATGACACGACCGTTAATCAAGGCTTCCACAACTCCCGACCTGGGCAGCGAAGAAGCCTCCTAAAGGAAATCGCAATGGACCCACCCCACTGGAGAAGATCATGGAGAGGCCTTTCCAAATCCATGGCACTCAAGAGAAGCCCGCCAACCACACCAACCGTAACTGTTGGGTACTCAAACAGGCCGGCAAACTCACACCCGAGGATCAAGGCAAGAGCCCATGCAGCAAGGATGAGGATGAGCCTCGGGGTCCGATTGGTGGCAGACAAAAGAAGTTCCCTCCAGAGGTGAAAACAGTAAATATGATATATGCCACCCATATACCCAAGAAAGAGACGAAGTGCGCCCTTCGAGAGGTCTACGTCATAGAGCATGTAGCCCCAAAGTATAACCCATGGTCGGCGTACCCGATCACCTTTGATCGATGTGACCACCTGACTAGTACCCGTCATGGAGGATCAGCCGCCCTCGTCCTAAATCCCATTATAGACGGGTATCACCTCACGAAAGTCGTAATGGACGAAGGAAGTAGCCTTTTCCTGATTTACTCAGACACGGTGAAAAAGATGGGTATAGATCCATCAAGGATCAAACCCAGCAACACTGCCTTTAAAGGAGTGATCTCAGGTGTTGAGACCCTGTGCACGGGCTCCATAAGCCTAGAAGTAGTGTTCGGCTTGCGTGATAACTTTCAAAGCGAAGACTTGATCTTCGACATTGTACCTTTCCGCAGCGGCTATCATGCCCTGCTCGGTCGTACAATATTCGCTCGCTTTAATGCCGTCCCACATTATGCACACCTCAACCTCAAGATTCCCGTCTCCAAGGGGGTCATTACTGTCAACGGCAACACAGAGCGTTCCCTCCGAACTAAGGGACATGCATTGGCCTTGGCGACCAAATTCCATTACAATAATAATCGACAAACGCCGCAACCTGCCATAAAGGCACGCAAGGCTGGGAAACGAGCTCGGCTTCAGCCCGAACTCTCAGAACCCTCCTATCCCCGTAATAGAGACTTGCCCCCCATCGCACAGACCTAGGACCAGCAAAGTATGTGCCAAGGAGGCACAACTTCGCGCTCAAAATTCCATGGGCAACAGCTGGGAAAAAGGATAAGTATTCGGCTGGACCGAACTACTACCATCAAATGTCTTCGGACACAATGCAGGTACCATCAAGGGCCTGGTAAAGGCATAAAGCTCATCCACACTTCGGAGACTTCTCAAGACCTTGTTTGTAAGATCCATTTGCCGAACAGTACCACCTATTGAGGTGCACCACTCCCTAGGAGGCATAGGAGTAGATAAGCAATTGGGCACATCGAGGACTTAAGGTCACTAATCGAAGACCCCTCCTACACCACTCCAGTAAAAATTCTTTTTTCAAATACCTGTAAAAAGTTGCTTCAGCAATTAGAGCAATAAGAGTTGTTGAGAAAAATATAAAATCATTATACATGGTTGTCTCATTGTCCTTTTTGGGCACATATTTATTTTCTCCCTCTTCTCGTGAAACTGTTCGGTACAATATGATGCAACCAGCTAATAGACTGGGGCTCGAGTTTAAAGTAAAAAATCACCTTATGCACAATTGATTATGTGTTCGTCATCTTGGAATTCTCTTTATATGCATTGATTCCGAGCTATGTCTTGGGTCTATAGTTGGGTTGCCCAGCTCATGTGCTTGCTCCTTTACATTCTGCTCGTTTGGCTAAAAGGGAAAAGGGAGAACCTCTGTGATTGTGTTTCCAGCTAGCCTGGTCAAACACCTCATGGGAGAAGGCCGAAAAGTGAATGTCATAGTATGCGAGAACCGATCTGTAAATCCGAGCTTAAGTGTTATACTAAAAACCTCGTTAGAGGTTACTCCGTGTCATACGATGGGTTTGGTATTCGTACAAACCATGTGATACCGGCTTTAGCCACAGTTCATCTGAACATCACAAAACACCGGGGGCTAGTCATCAGCCCCCCGTAGTCCTTTTTCGCGCCCCTATGGCTAAGTGAAAGCAATAAAAAATTATGGTCTGATTGTCTGGTCCGCCGCACTCCACCGCCTTCAGATTCCAATAGCTCGGCGAAGGGTTATAGTGAATAGGTAGAGACACCCCATGTAGCATCTACATGGGGGCTGAAGCTGATGACTCGCAGCTTTCAGTTTCAATGCCCACACAGGAGTTATAAGGAATGCAAAACATTGAAAAAATGATAAACCATGTATCATAACCTTAAAATGTTAAAATGTCTTTGGACATATTACAATAAATCTACTCATAAATGTTCTCTTTAGAACACCGAGACTATATCGCCCGAGCACCCTCCATTACTCCGAGAAGTATAGCTCGGGGCGCCTATGCTCCTTTCCAAGAGTCAGATGGGCGGTGGATATCTTCATCGGATTAGGCCCCGGCCAGTGCACCTTGGACTTCGCAAAGGCCATCTGAGCTCCCTCGATACAGGAGGAACGCCTTAGCGCGTCGATCCAGGGTGAGGCGTCGCTCAGCTTCTACACCAGGCCGAAGTAGCTGCCCGGTAGTGGATCATTAGGCCATAGCCGGATACAGATATCCTTCAGGGCCAGCTCCGCCATCCGGTGTAGCTCCATTAGCTGCTTCATCTGCTCAATAAGGAGAGGAGAGCGCCCGGGGGCTTCAAACTTCGCCCAGAATAGACGAGCTTCATCTCCTTCTCCCCACGAAGCATAGAATTGGTTCGCGTCCGCCATGCTCTTCTGGAGGTCCGAGCAGGCGCCTGAGGAATGCCACAACTGGGTAAGCAACTCAAACTTGTTATCCCCAAAGACAAACTGCAATAAGTATGGCTTACCATCCGTGATAACCTTCGCTTGAAGGACTTACTCCTCAATATGATCCTATTAGGTTACATGGGTTCAAAACTTCCAAACCGTCATTAATATGATCCTATGTCCGGTCCTATTAAGGGCTGTTAGAACGTTCTGACCATATATAGTCTTGTGCATAGTTCAAATAATGATCTATGATTGGCCCCGAGGTGTGCTTTTCCAAACTCACCTAGGGCTCGGTGGCTGCCATGTATATAATGATAGCATAAAGAAGTTACTATTTCGCAAACAAAGTATCACGTGGCTCACCTGGAAGCCTGTCAGAAGACCATTGAAAGCCTCCTTCAGTCCGTTATCAACAGACTGAATGCTTTCTAAAACCGCACCCATAAGGGTGCGGTGCTCCTCGGAGATGGAGGCACTTGATAGAGCCTCCCCCATCACTAGCCACCCATTGGTCGGTGACGCTGGTGGTGATCGGTTAATCCGATCTCCAACCGGGGATTGAACCAGTGCTTTCGGAGGTGTTGTGCGCTCCGGAGACGGCCTTGGAGGGGACTAAACTTTCTCTCGTCTGGTCTCCTCGGTATCCAGGAGGGGCTCCTCCCCCCGGTCTTCGATGGCAGAGGAGTTAGCCTCGACCATGACATCGTCACCCCCACCGCTGGTGCCTGGCTCCATAGGTGCCTGCTGGGATGACACCTCTGTGGCATCCTTCGCGGTGCCTAGAGGAGTGGGATGCAACGCAGTCCCGCTCTATGCTAGCTCGGCGGGCGGGGTCTCCCTGTCCGAAACCTGGTCGGTGGGGAGAATGCATGGTGGGCTGCAAAATCAATAAGAGCTCACATGTTAATAACCTTTACAACTTATCGTTAATAGTCAAGGAAGTCTTCGGATCCTTACCTTCGAGCTAGGGGCTTGACCCATAGGTTCCTTCGGGGAACACTCTCGAAGTCGTCGGACTCGGTTTCTGAGTCTGAACTATCTTCGGACAGAATCACCTGTGTCTGACGCGCTTTCTTCGGGGCAAGATGAGGTACATCCTCTGTGGCGTCCGATGGCGTCGCCCTCTTTCTCGCGAGGGGGAAATCATCTTCCCCCTCATCCTCATGCTCCTCTTGGTTAAAAGAGGCATGGGTTTCCTTGGACATAACATCTAGCTGGTCCCTGATACAAAGGCCTTCTTGGCCTGGTTTCTTCTTCTTCTCCTTCTTTTCTAGCACCTCGTAAGGTGCCACGACGAGCATCTCCGTCAGCACCTTGGACCTGATGTCTTCGGGCTGAGGCGCCGGACAATCGATGTCCATGGCTTTGCTTAGACATTTCTACAGAAAGTGATCAGAAAGGTGCTTAGATTTTCATTAGGAAAAATAGAGCCGATCAAACAAAGCTATGTTATACCTGGGTAGGGGGCTTATCGGCATGTAGACCCCGATCCTGCTCTTCGGCTGGCCAGTCCTTCTGCACCTTGAACAGCGCCTTCCACAGCTTCTCTCGAGTAGTGCGGAAGAGCTGATGAATAGTAGGCTCGTCGTCAAGATGACAAGCCCACATGGGAGATTCCCGGCGCTGGTAGGGTAGGATGCGCCGTTAGAGCATAATCTGGACCACGTTGGCCAGCCCGATATTGTTTCTGATCATGGAGGCAATGCGCTTCTGCAGGTTGTCCACCTCCTTGTCCGACCCCCATTCGAGGTCCTTTCGGAGCCATGAGGTCAATCTTGTGGGAGGACCGGATCTCAATTTGGCCGAAGTAGCTCGGCCTTCCTCCCTTGGCTCGGTGATATTAAACCACTCTTTTTGCCATATTTTGATGGTTTAGATGAAGGTGCCAGATGTCCATCTGACGCGGGGGAGTTTGCCGATGGCGGCCCCGCCGTAATCTGTGTGTTATCCTGTGACACACTTCGGCATGATATTAAATACCTTGAGAAAAAGTCCGAAGTGTGGCTCGACTCGCAAGAAGGCCTCGCACATGATGATGAAGGCCAATATGTGCATGAAGGAGTTAGGTGGGAGGTCATGGAAGTCGAGGTCGTAGAAGAACATGAGCCCCCTGATGAAGGGGTGGAGTGGGAAGCTCAGTCCATGAATGAAGTAGGGAATGAAGACCACCCTCTCGCCTAACTTGGGAGTGGGGACCACTTGGCGCTTCTCCAGTGTGCGGTGGCCGATGTTGGCGGGGAGGTAGACGGCGTCCTTGAGGTCCCGGATGTCCCGGTCGGTGATCATGGAAGCATCCCACTTGTCATTGGGCTAGAACCAGCCATGGATGAGCTCGGAAGGGGGAGTTGTGGAAAACCTAGATCGGTGCTCTAGAAGCTCAGGAGATTGGGGAAGCAGAGGATGCGGATGGGAAGCGTGTTTAGGTTTTGGTGTTTTCTTTCCCTTTTATGAGTCTTACCGATGTTTAGCCTCCCTTTACTGTGCCATGAATCCCTCCGCTTCCCAAGATGTGCGTGCCATTATACGCACATGATTGAACATACCTCGTGTGAAACGGGGCATGATCTACGCATTGATGGATCGTGTTGACGAAAACGGCCTCGAACTGTGAATCGAGTTTTTGCAACTGGTTTGGCGGTCATGGTGGGCCGTGAACTTTCGTCAGAAAGGTTGTTAGGGAACACTACTTACTCCTTGACATTTGGCCCTTGGGGCTGAGTTATTCACAGTGTTCGAACGCGCCTCTTATTGGAAAACTACATGTCATCGGAGGCTGAACTAAACTCGGAGAGAAGAACTCGCCTCGCAAGCCAAAGACTCTGATTATATGAAGCAACTAGAGCTAAGACCCTTGGCATTGGAGGCAAGTTCGGGGGCTACTGAGGGAGTCCTCGTATAAGGGGTCCTCAGGAGGCTGACCTGTTTCTTATGGGCCGGACTATATGGGCCGCTTGCCGAGCATTGGATCGATCGAAGGCCCTGTCTCCAGGAGGGAAATTTTGGGAATCGTGGCTTGTCCTCCATGTTTGGAGTAGTGAATAGACATGTTTATCCCTTCGACGTGTAACCGATCATGTGTAAACCCTAGGCACTCTCTGCGTCTATATAAGACGGAGGGTTTTAGGTTGTAGACAGAGGACAACTCATCTAGGGTTTAGCTATGCGATCTCGAGGTAGATCAACTCTGTAACCTACATACTGTCAATACAATCAAGCAGGACGTAGGGTATTACCTCCATAGGAGGGCCCGAACCTGGGTAAACATCATCTCCTCTTACCATCAATTCTAGTCTCACAGCTCGGGACCCCCTACCCGAGATCCCCTGTTTTGACACCGACACCTACCTCCATGCATTGATGAGGTGCCTAGGGCCTTTGTCCGTCATTCTGTGGCACCGACGGTCTTCATACACCTCCTCGACTCGGTTATGCGTACGCTGCCAAAACTCCGGCTCCTCCTTTTCCGTGAGGTACTTGGCACACTCCTCCGCCAACTCCTTCTTGAACACCACCCGCCTGGATCTATCAACCGACGATAGCGCCTTCCACAAAGGCAGATTGCACTGGGTGCAAAACCACTCTTCCGTTGGGGAGTCTAGCGCAACCTCGTCTGGTGGTTGATGATCCACAAGTATAAAGGATCTATTGTAGTCCTTTCGATAAGTAAGAGTGTCGAACCCAACGACGAGCATAAGGAAATGACAAGCGGTTTCCAGTATGGTATTCTCTGCAACCACTGAAATTATCGGTAACGAAGATTTTTGTGATTAGATAATTCGCAACGAGTAACAAGTGTAGAAATGGTGCAGCAAGGTAGCCCAATCCTTTTTGTAGCAAAGGATAGGCTTGGACAAACTCTTATATAAAGCAAAGCGCTCCCGAGGACACATGGGAATTTCTGTCAAGCTAGTTTTCATCATGCTCATTTGATTTGTGTTTGTTACTTTGATAATTTGATATGTGGGTGGACCGGTGCTTGGGTGCTGCCCTTGCTTGGACAAACTTCCCACTTATGATTAACCCCCCTCAAAAGCATCCGAAACTACGAAATAATAATTAAGGTATACCTAACCATACCATGAAACATATGGATCCAAATCAGCCCCTATGAAGCAATGCATAAACTAGGGTTTAAGCTTCTGTCACTCTAGCAACCCATCATCTACTTATTACTTCCGAATGCCTTCCCCTAGGCCCAAATAATGGTGAACTGTTATGTAGTCAACATTCACATAACACCACTAGAGGAGAGACAACATACATGTCATCAAAATATCGAACGAATACCAAATTCACATGATTAATTATAACAAGACTTATCCCATGTCCTCAGGAACAAATGTAACTACTCAAGAAACATGTTTATGTTAAAGATCAGAGGATTGTTGATTATCATAAAGGATCTGAACATATGATCTTCCACCAAGTAAACCAACTAGCATCAAGTACAAGGAGTAATCAACACTACTAGCAACCCACAGGTACCAATTTGAGGTTTGAGACAAAGATCGGATACAAGATATGAACTAGGGTTTGGAGAGGTCATGGTGCTAGTGAAGATGTTGATGGAGAATGACCCCCTCTCGATGAGAGCATCGTTGTTGATGACGATGGCTTCGATTTCCCCCTCCGGGAGGGAAGTTTCCCCGGCAGAACAACCCTGCCGGAGCTCTAGATTGGTTATTTCCAAGTTCCACCTCATGACTATGATGCTTCGTCCCAAAAGCTCTCTTTTGATTTTTTTTTTCCAGGTCAAAACGCTTCAGATAGCAGAAGATGGGCGTCGGAGGAGCCACAGGGGCCCCACAAGCATACTAGGCGCAACCAGGGGTGGTCGCACCTAGCAGGCTTGTGGCCTGCAGGTGGCCCCCCTCTGGTTGATTCTTGCGCCAGTATTTTTTATTAAATCCAAAAATATTCTTCGTCAATTTTCAGGACTTTTGGAGATGTGCAGAATAGGTATCTCAGATTTGCTCCTTTTCCAGTCCAGAATTCCAGCTGTCGGGATTCTCCCTCTTCATGTAAACATTGTAAAATAAGAGACAAAACGCACAAGTATTGTACCATAACGTGTAATAACAGCCCATAATGCAATAAATATCAATATAAAATCATGGTGCAAAATGGACGTATCAACTCACCCAAGCTTAGTCCTCGCTTGCCCTCAAGCGAAAACCGGGATCAATGAATATGTCCACATGTTTAGAGATAGAGGTGTCAATAAAAATAAAATACAGACATGTGGGCATCATGATCAACTTTAGAACTACAATACTCATTGTATGAGATTTTTTATACTAGAGTAACTATTCATTCAGAAGATAAAGTATGAAACAAGAACTTTGTTGACAACTAACAAACTATGATCTTAGTCATTGAAGCAATTGAAAATTTATCATAACATCGGAAAGAGTCAATATAAGAGCTTGTAAAGCAAATCCACATACTAAATCATCTTTTAGTCTTTCACAATTGCTAGCCCTCATGCGGGATACACGAGATCAAAGCTTCAATTGAACACAGATAAATATTGGGGCCTATAGTTTTGTCTCCCAACTATTCACCTCAAGGATGATGTCAACTATAATAACTCATGAACACTCACATCCGAGTGGATATATAATTGTAGATCGGTCCCCAACACATAATGCTTGCCAAGAGAGACGGAATATAGGAAGTGGTGATGACCACCATGACTCTTGCATAAATGTAACAGATAGGCCCTTCGCAGAGGGAATCAGAGGTTGTCCTGTGCTTTTTATTTTTGGATGCACAAACTCTTAGTGAAGAGGAACGCCATGTTGTATTACCCTTTCTGATGGCAACCTTTATTATGCAGCCTGTCGCTTTTATTTCTTCACTATCACAAGTTCGTACAACGCTTCACACATATTTAGGAGCAATTTTCATTGCCTTTTGCACCGATGACAACTTACTTCAAGGATCTTATTCAATCCATAGGTAGGTATGGTGGACTCTCATGGCAAAATTGAGTTGAGGTGTTTGGATGCACAAGTAGTATCTCTACTTGGTGCGGAAGTTTTGGCTAATATGATGTGGAAGCAAGCACTACATGTTGGAGGACCTAAAACCATATGACTTCTATCTGGAGGTAACAAAACATAACCTATTATGTTGTCTTCCTTTTCCAACATCAACTTCTTGGCATGTAATATTTTAATGAGTGGTCACAATCATAAAAGATGTCCAAGATAATATATTTATATGTGAATCTCTCTTTCTTTATCACTTCCTTTCAATTGCACCAATGACCAATTACTATGTTTGTTAACTCCCAGCAATTTTCAATCACCATACTTTTTATATGTGAAGTAATCACCCCCCATAAGATCACTATGTATTCTCTATGCTTTTGTTCTATTGTTCCATATTCATTACTTTCAAGAGCATAGTAATCTAGAAAAGCCCTCTCATCAAAACTACTTTTTATTATATATATCTCGTACTTGCTTACATAAGGGGAGCAAAAGAAAAAACTAAAAGGTAGATCATACTAAACTTTTATTCTACTAGATCAAAGCAAAATGGAAAAGGATCGAACTAGGAAAGGTAGAAAACAAAAAAGGAAAAAGGTGTGGTGTGATATTATATCGGGGCACCTCCCCCAAGCTTGGCACAAGCCAAGGGGAATGCACATACCCATGTGGTCAGGTGTCCTTCTTCGGAGGTGATGATGGTGGAGTCGTTGATGATGATGGAAACTTATCCTCCGTCTTCCAAGGCATTGGCTCACCATCATAGAAAGATGAACGAGTCTCTGGAATCCTCAAATCTGCAGCCAAACTCATTCTCTTAAATCTGTATTGATACTCACAGTTTTGGTTTTGCAGATCATAGATCTGGGCTTGGAGATGCTAAATTTTCTCGTAAAGCTTTAAGATGTGCTCCCCGATGTCCTTGGTGTCCAGCTTGTGTTTGTGGGTAAACTTTGAGATCCTCTTATGATTGGCATTGAGTCCACGTTCCACCATCCCTTGGCACTTGAATACATGTTGCTCAATTGCTTTGAGCCTTGTTTTCATGCTTCCGCTCTTCTTTGGCCCCTCAACATCACGGATGTGCAGCACCCCTCACGCATCTCAATGGTTTGAGGGTGTTGCAGCACCTCTGCAAGATAAGGGTTGATGACCTTCTGGAAAAACTTCTCCTTCGGAGCACCGGGGGATGCCATGACGATCTAAATCTGCTGCAGAAACAGCTCAAAACGAAAACAAGTGGTATTGTCGTGATACGAAAGTTGAAACCTATGGGAGATTATACAATAAATTTTTGCTAACCCGAAGGGGTGTTCCACAAGAAAACGGAGTCACGGGGCACACGGGGTGGTGACAAGGCCCCTAGGCGCAGCCAAGGGGGTGGTCGTGCCTAGCAGGCTTGTCGCCTCCCCGTGCGTCCTTCGAACTGCTTTTTATTTTCCTAATTTTTTAAATATTCTAAAACTAAATCAAATTGCTACTAGGAAACTTTTGGAGTTGGTTTACTTACCGTACCACGTGCCTATTCCTTTTCAGAGTCTGAAACGTTCTGGTAAGTCTCCCTAATATGCTCTTCGAGAGTTATGGTACTGATAACATTGGTTTCAACATTAATGGGAGTACCTGAAATATAGTGTTTGATTCTTTGCCCGTTTACCACCTTTGGATTTGTGCCTTCGGCGTTGTTGATCTTGATGGCACCGGAACGATATACTTCCTCAACAATATAAGGCCCTTCCCATTTGGAGAGAAGTTTACCTGCAAAAAATCTTAAACGAGAATTGTATAGCAAGACATGATCACCTACATTGAATTCACGCTTTTGTATCCTTTAATCATGCCATCTTGTAACTTTTTATTTAAACAACTTGGCATTATCATAGGCTTGGGTTCTCCATTCATCAAGTGAGATAATGTTAAATAACCTCTTCTCACCAGCAAGTTTGAAATGATAGTTGAGCTCTTTGATTGCCCAATAAGTTTTATGCTCTAGCTCTAGCGGTAAGTGACATGCTTTACCATAAACCATTTTATACAGAGAAATACCGTAGCTTGTAAGCAGTTCTATAATCCCATAATGCATCATCAAGTTTCTTAGACCAATTCTTCCTAGATCTATGAACCGTCTTTTGCAAGATCAATTTAATTTATCTATTGCTTAATTCTACTTGACCAGTAGACTGAGGATGATAAGGAGATGCAATTCTATGATTAACATCATACTCCCTCCGTCCGGAATTACTTGTCACCCAAATGAATAAAAATGGATGTATTTAGAACTAAAATACATCTAGATACATTCATTCATATGACAAGTATTTCTGGATAGAGGGAGTGTTTAGCAAGCAATTTACGGAAAGCACCATCCATAAAGTGTGAACCACCATCAGTCATTAAATATCTGGGGACTCCAAATCTAGGGAAAATAACTTCTTTAACCATCTTAATAGAGGTGTTATGATCATCACTACTAGTTGTAATAGCTTCTACCCACTTAGTAACATAATCAACAGCAATTAAAATATGAGTATACCCGTTGGACGTTGGAAAAGGTCCCATAAAATCAAAACCCCAAACATCAAATGGTTCAATAACAAGAGAGTAATTCATAGGCATTTCCTGACACTTGATAATATTGCCAATTCTTTGACATTCGTCACATGACAAGACAAACTTACGAGCATCCTTGAAGAGATTAGGCCAATAAAAACCAGATTGCAATACCTTATGTGCAGTTCTATCTCCAGCGTGGTATCCTCCATAGGCCTCAGAATGACACTTCCGTAGGATCTGTTCTTGTTCATGCTCAGGTACAGAATGTCTAATAACACCATCTACTCCTTTATAAAGGTGTGGGTCATCCCAGAAGTAATGTCTTAAATCATAGAAAAACTTTTTATTTTGCTGGTATGTGAAACTAGGCGGTATAAATTTAGCGACAATGTAATTAGCATAATCACAATACCAAAGAGCATTATGAGAAGCATTTATGACAGCTAATTGTTCATCAGGAAAGCTATCATCAATAAGTAGTGGGTCATCAAAAACATTTTCTAACCTAGACAAGTTATCTGCTACGGGGTTATCAGCGCCCTTTCTATCAACAATATGCAAATCAAATTCTTGTAGCAGAAGAACCCACCTGACAAGTCTAGGTTTAGCATCTTTATTTTCCATGAGATATTTAATAGCAGGATGATCAGTGTGAACAGTTACTTTAGAATCAACAATATGGGGTCAAAACTTATCACAAGTGAACACAACTGCTAAAAATTCCTTTTCACTGGTAGCATAGTTTCTTTGAGCACTGTCTAGAGTTTTGCTAGCATAATAAATAACATTTAATTTCTTATCAACTATTTGTCCTAGAATAGCACCAACGGCATAATCACTAGCATCACACATAATTTCAAAACGTAGATTCTAATCAGGTGGTTGAACAACAGGTGCAGAAATCAAGGCATTCTTAAGAATTTCAAAATCTTCTACACAAGAATCATCAAAAAAGAATGGAACATATTTTTTGCAAAATATTAGTGAAAGTCCTAGAAATCTTAGAGAAATCTTTAATAAATCTCCTATAGAAACCAGCATGACCAAGGAAACTTCTTATACCTCTGATATCCGCAGGACACGGCATTTTTTCAATAGCATCAACTTTAGCCTTGTCAACTTCAATACCTCTTCTGGAAATTTTATGTCCCAAGACAATGCCTTCATTCACCATAAAGCGGCACTTCTCCCAATTCAAGACAAGATTAGTTTCTTCACATCTCTCTAATACTCGATCAAGGTTGCTCAAACAATCATCAAAAGAAGTTCCGTAAACGGAAAAATCATCCATGAAAACCTCAACAATCCTTTCACAAAAATCAGAGAATATAGCAGTCATGCATCTTTGAAAGGTAGCAGGTGCATTGCATAAACCAAAAGGTATACGACTATAAGGAAAGGTACCAAAAGGGCAGGTAAAGGTGGTCTTCTCTTGGTCCTCTTTTGACACAGGTATTTGAGAGAAACCAGAATAACCATCTAGAAAGCAGAAATATATGTGTTTGTATAATCTTTCTAGCATTTGATCAATGAAAGGTAGAGGGTAATGATCTTTTCTAGTAGCTTTACTCAATTTCCTAAAATCAATTACCATTCTATAACCTGTAACAATTCTCTGCGGGGTCAATTTGTTTTTATCATTAGGAACTACAGTAATACCTCCTTTCTTAGGGACACAATGAATGGGACTAACCAATCTACTATCAGGAATAGGGTAAATGATACATGCATCCAGAAGCTTTAATATTTCATTTCTTACCACTTCCTTCATTTTAGGATTAAACCGTCGTTGGTGATCAACTACTGGTTTAGCATTAGGCTCCATTTTAATTTTGTGCTGACATAGAGTGGGACTAATGCCCTTAATATCATCAAGAGTATATCCAATAGCAGCACGGTGCTTCCTCGGAGTTTTCAATAATCTCTATTCTTCATGCTTTGAAAGGTTAGCACTAATAATAACATGATATATCTTTCTTTTAATCAAGATAAGCGTATTTTAAAGTATCTAGTAATTGTTTAAGCTCAGACACGGGATCAATCATGGTTGGAGGAGGATCCCCAAGTATTTCAACAGGCAAGTTGTGTTTCAAAATAGGATGTTGATCAAACAAAATCCTATCTACTTCATTCCATTCATTCATATGCATGTCACTTTCAGAGTCTAGCGAATATTGCTCTAAAGGATCAGTAGGAGGCACCGCCATAGAGGCAAGACCAATAATTTCATCCTTATTAGGCAATTCTTTATCATGGGGTTGTCTATGAAATTTAGAGAAATTAAACTCATGAGACGTACCCCCAAAACTTATAGTAACTGTTTCCTTCTCATAATTTATCCTGGCATTAACGGTATTCAAGAAGGGTCTACCAAATATAATGGGACAAAACTCATCTTGTGGGGAACCAAGAACAAGAAAATCAGTAGTATATTTTATTTTCCTACACAAGACTTCAACATCTCTAATAATCCCAACTGGTGATATAGTGTCTTTATTAGCAAGCTTAATTGTAACATCAATTTCCTCTAACTCACCTGGTGCAATATCATTCATAATATCTTTATATAAAGAAAAGGGAATTGCACTCACACCAGCACCCATATCACATAAGCCATGATAACAATGATCTCCTATTTTAACGGAAACAACAAGTGTGCCAACAATGGGTCTATGTTTATCTTTAGCATCAGGTTTAGCAATTCTAGCAGCTTCATCACAAAATTGAATAACATGCCCATCAATATTATCAACCAAGATATCCTTAACCATAGCAATACTAGGCTCAATTTTAATTTGCTCAGGTGGTGTAGGTGTTCTAGCATAGCTCTTACGAACCACAGCTGAAGCTTTAGCATGATTCTTTATTCTAACAGGAAAAGGTGGTTTCTCAATATAAGCAGTGGGAATAACAGGATCAACATTATAAGTTATAGTTTTCTCTTCAACTTTAATAGGTTCAACTACTTTCACTCCAATGGGAGGATGATATTTAAACCACTTCTCCTTGGGGAGATCAACATGAGCAGAAAAAGATTCACAAAAATAAGCTACTATCTCAGAGTCAAGTCCATATTTAGTGCTAAATTCACGAAAAGCATTGGTGTCTATGAAAGATTTAACACAATCAAACTTAAGGTTCATACATGACTCCTTACCTTTGTCGAGTTCCAATCTTCTGATTTGCATTTAATTCTTTCCAATAAATCCCATTTGAAATCAATATATTTCTTCATACAGGAACCAACACAAGAAGTATCGAGCATGGATTGATCATTACGAGAAAGCCAAGCATAAAAATACTGAATAATAATTTCTCTTAAGAGCTCATGATTGGGGCATGAATATAACATTTACTTAAGCCTCCCCCAAGATTGAGCCATTATTTATCCTTCAAGAGGCCAAAAATTATAAATATAATTCCTATCGCGATGGACTAGATGCATAGGGTAGAACTTCTGATGAAATTCCATCTTCAATCGGTTGTAGCTCCATGGTCGAATGTCATCACATAGCCTATACCATGTCAATGCCTTCTCCTTCAAAGATAAAGGAAAGACCTTATTCTTAACTTGATCCTTGGGTAGACCTACAAACTTAAATAATCCACAAACTTCATCCACATAGACTAGATGTAAATCAGGATGTAGTGTTCCATCTCCTGCATAAGGATTAGCCAGCAGTTTCTCTATCATACCCGAAGGAATTTCATAATAAATATTTTCAGTATCTTTAGTGGGTTGAGGTACAACTCTTTGTGTTTCTGGTCGAGGTGAAGATACCCCGAACAAGCCCCTCAAAGGATTACTTTCCATAGTGACAAGTGATAGTAAATTTCAGCACACTATATAAATTTTTCCTTACCAAAGGCGCTTCATTCCCCGGCAACGGCGCCAGAAAAGAGTCTTGATGACCCACAAGTATAGGGGATCTATAGTAGTCCTTTCGATAAGTAAGAGTGTCGAACCCAACGAGGAGTAGAAGGATATGAGCAGCGGTTTCCAGTAAGGTATTCTCTGCAAGCACTGAAATTATCGGTAACAGATAGTTTTGTGATAAGATAATTCGTAACGAGTAACAAGTAACAAGTGTATGAAAGGTGCAGCAAGGTATCCCAATCCTTTTTGTAGCCAAGGACGGGCCTGGACAAACACTTATATAAAGCAAAGCGCTCCCGAGGACACATGGGAATTTCTGTCAAGCTAGTTTTCGTCATGCTCATTTGATTTGCGTTCGTTACTTTGATAATTTGATATGTGGGTGGACCGGTGCTTGGGTGCTGCCCTTACTTGGACAAACTTCCCACTTATTATTAACACCACTCGCAAGCATCCACAACTACGAAAGAGTAATTAAGGTAAACCTAACCATAGCATGAAACATATGGATCCAAGTCAGGCCCTTATGAAGCAACGCATAAACTAGGGTTTAAGCTTTTGTCACTCTAGAAACCCATCATCTACTTATTACTTCCCAATGCCTTCCCCTGGGCACAAATAATGGTGAAGTATTATGTAGTCGATGTTCACATAACACCACTAGAGTAGAGACAACATACATCTCATCAAAATATCGAATGAATACCAAATTCACATGATTACTTATAAAAAGACTTATCCCATGTCCTCAGGAACAAACGCAACTACTCACGAAACATGTTCATTTTCAAGATAAGAGGGGTATTAATTATCATAAAGGATCTGAACATATGATCTTCCACCAAGTAAACCAACTAGCATCAACTACAGGGAGTAATCAACACTACTAGCAATCCACAGATTCCAATCTGAGGTTTGAGAAAAAGATCGGATAGAAGAGATGAACTAGGGTTTGGAGAGGAGATGGTGCTGGTGCAGATGTTGATGGAGATTGACCCCCCTCTATGAGAGGATCACTGGTGATGACGATAGCTTCGATATCCCCCTCCGGGAGGGAAGTTTCCCCGGCAGAACAACCCTGCTGAAGCTCTAGATTGGTTCTGTCCAAGTTCCGCCTCGAGACGGCGACGCTTCGTCCCAAAAGCTCTATTCTAATTTTTCTATGTCAAAACACTTCATATAGCAAAAGATGGGTGTTGGAGGAGCCACAGGCTCCCACAAGCCTGCTAGGCCCGGCCAGGGGGTGGTCGTGCCTTGCAGGCTTGTGGACTGCAGGTGGCCCCCTCTGGTTGATTATTGCGCCAGTATTTTTTTATTAAATCCAAAAATATTCTCTGTAAATTTTCAGGACTTTTGGAGTTGTGCAGAATTGGTATCTTAGATTTGATCCTTTTCTAGTCCAGAATTCCAGCTGCCGGGATTCTCCCTCTTCATGTAAACCTTGTAAAATAAGAGACACAAAGGCATAAGTATTGCACCATAACGTTTAATAACAGACCATAATGCAATAAATATCAATATAAAATCATGGTGTAAAACGGACGTATTAGCGGTGCGTAGGGGTCCTCCTCGCCGTTCCTGTGCGTCTTGACGTCTTCGCGGGGTGGTGCCTCCTCCTCTGCTTGAGGATAGACTGACCATGCTATGGCACAATTTTCTGTGAGGGGTGAGGGTGGGAGCGCGAGTAGAGAATGTAGGAGGGATGATTCATCAATGGGTAGCATTTATAGGCGGAGGGAATCTTGATCAATGCTTGCGATAAAATGGGAGGAGACTGCAATGGACGCGTCGGTCGCAGGAATTCAATGGCCACGATTGAACGCGGTAGCCAAGTCAAAAGTCGTGTGTGGCTTAACATCACCGACGGTTCCCAATGTATAACCATGCGGGATTAAAAGCCCGCGAGACTAGCCTTCGAAAACTCAAAATGCAAAGCAGAGTACCAATCATGTGGGTCCCAGTTGCCTTGCCAGATATTTACATTTTACTTCTAAATGTAACTCAGCGTGCGATTTGTATTACTAACTTACTATACTCTAAAATTATTGTAAAGTCTAATCCATAAATACTTTTGTGTTACTCAAATTGGAAGAAAAAACACCATGGTATCTTGGTGCCATGTATTTCACAGCATTTCTCTATTATCTTGAATTTAAAAATATAGATTCTCGATGTTTGTGTCCAAATCAATACTCAAAGATGTTTGAAATTCCATCCAATTTATTGCATGGGGCATAAAGACAAACACAAGGACACAAATATGATTTTGGCAACCATTTTTGGCTTCATCTTGCATGTTCATGTACTTCGAATTTCAATTTGGTCATTAAATGGCTAGAAACTCACTAAATGTCTTGAAAGTCCAAATGAACCCTAATTTTTTTCAAATTTTAGCATGTCGGTTTTATTCATGCATTGTAACTATAGAAAAAAATCAAGGCAAAATGAGGGAGCGACTCGCGATTTGTCATCCAACATGCATGCATGTTCCCTGTAAGAACCACGGGCCTTCATGTGATGCTCTGGTTTGTGATAGGTATGTGTCAAATATTATCTCAAACAAGCCATGTCTTTTACCACGACCTCTTGGCATCATCTCGTGAAATCATAGAAATTTTCATGTATGTTAGTGAATTTTTTGATTCTCTTCAATTTGGAAACCTATATTCCATTTTATTTAATGGGGCATAAATACATATTCCATTACACAAATATGATTTTCCAACCATTTTTGGCTTCATCTTCCATGTTCATGTAGTTTGTGTTTGAATTATGACAATTAAATGGCTAGAAACTCATAATGTCTTAAAAAGGACAAATGAACCCTAAAAATTTTCAAATTTTAGAATTCTGATTGTATTCGTGCATTGTAACAGCAAAAAACATGGCCAAATGAGGGAGCAACTGGTGGTTCATCATCCAACATGCCCCCATGTTCCCTGTCGAAACCACGATCCTTCATGTGATGCTCTGGTTTGTGAGAGGTATGTATCAAAGCTTATCTCAAAGAAGCCAATTCTCTTACCATGACATCTCGGCGCCATGTCATGAAATCATGTAAATTTTCATGTATTTCAGAGTAGTTTTTGATTTTCTTGAATTTAAAAACCTTTTGGAAAAGGAGGATAACCCTCTACCTATGAATTAGAGTGGTGCATGCACCCATATTATTAAAGAAATGGTTCAAAAATCTCTGTGATACAGTACATGCTCTGACAGAGCTCAAACGAAATCATAAATAAAAGGGTAAAATGCCATAATGGACAAAAATTAGAACCATATGACTAAACACCTAGCCTATTATTGGACCGCCATCCAGCGGTTGTAAAGATCCTAAGCTACCATCTCCCACTGGGTATCAGTAATAAAAGGCTCCCTGGCTACCGCAGGAGTAAGTAGTGACCACGTACTAATCCAAGTTTTGGCTTTGAAGATTACCTAAAAAATTAATCAGAGTTTGTGTGTTAAAAACCATATCATTTCTGCAGTTCATATAGCCCATAGTAGCGTGCATACTCCTATCATAATATGTGTCGCTGTAATTGGATAACCTCCATTTATCTATCTCTTGAATAACATGTGAATACTATTCGGAGGAGTAATATTGAGGGCTATATTAACCAAACACCATAATATTCTAGCCACCGGACAGTCGAGAAAGAAGTGTTTAATCGACTCATTTTGATCACAAAAGCAACAACGTAGACTACCCTCCCAACTATGCTTTGCCAAGTTATCCTTAGTGTGAAACACTTCATTGTGAACAAACCACATGAAGACTTTGATTCATAAGGTCCATTTAGTTTTTCCAAATATGTCACAATATTGGCATTGGACAAGAGCTGATTAAATAAACATACATAGATTTCACTGAAAACATGCCAGTAATCCATAGTTTCCAATCAATGGTATCTGGCTCATCAAACATGTTATCATCCATCATCATTCTCATGAGTTGTAGCCAAGCATTCCATCGGTCTTCTACTAACGGTCTCCGGAACTGTATATTTAGAGGTGCATACTGTAATACTGTAGCAACATAGGCATCCCTATGTTGTAAAATTAGTTAAGGATGGATATGGTGTGGCGAGCAGTGCCTCCCCTAGACACGTATCCTCCAAGAATCTAGTAGTAAAAATGTTTCCAATGATGAATTTTGTCATGTGGAAGAAGGATGCCTTCACTCTCATCAACCCCTTCCAGAAAGGTGAATAAGTCGGTATAATGGTTACCTGGGCCAAAGTTTTGGACTGGAGATACTTGTTACATAGTAACTATATCCCCATGCCTTCAGTCTAAACAGAAAACCTATATAGCCATTTGCTAAGTAGGCAGGTGTTCTTTCTGATGCGGAGCATCCTACGGACATCACCATGGCAAGAGCTCCTCTGCCAAGTGACATGTGCGACATCTACTTGAAACATACAAAGGTGAATCTTCTCCTCTAAACGTGTCAACATGTCCCCTTCGAGGATAGTATACTACTTGACACTCCTCCCGTGTGCATACATAGGTATTGTTGGAGCTTCACGAATGACGAGGAGTAGTGCAAGTGCTGAGGAACAACTACACCATCTGCAAGGGAAGCATGGAAGCGACAACGAAAGAAGGCCAACCCACCTCCCAGGCCCCGAACATCCGTCCTACACCCCGTACAAACAGCCCTTGGAGAACCCTGTGGCGCCAAGGGCATGCTGCAGCAGAAGCTACACGGCCCGGACATCCGATTGACCCCCGGACATCCGGCGCCACAAGACCGACTAGATATCTGGTGCCCCTGCCCGGAAATCTGGCGCGAGGAGTCCCGACCAAGCGAAGCCAAGAACCCAAGCCCCGGACATCTGGCACCCCATGAAGGGTCGCACATCCGCCCCCAGCCAAGACATCCGGTGCCTGCGCGTGCATCTCCGGGCCAAAGGCCCATGTATCTCTCTCTTACCCCCTATCTCACCTTGGACTATATAAGGACCTCCTCCCCCTCTCTCTAAGGTTAGCAATGGTTTAGCTCTTAGTTAGTTGAGCTTTGCTCCTTCCTCTACCTTTCCCATGGAGATTGAGACCTCCACCAAAGAAGATCCATAGAGGATGTCAGGGCCCCTCACAAGGGAAGATCCTCCGGGATATCAAGGCCCCATCTCCCCATGGGATTTGGGATGAACTCTATCATGTATCATTGTTTCCCTTTCTTGTTCATGTACCTTTGTGGATCATGTGTGTGGTGAGTCTAGTGGATGTGTGATTGGACTTGTTCTTGAGTGTTTCCTCTTGTGATTTCTCCTCGTTCTTCCCCCTATTCTTCGTGTTCTTCATGGAACCCCCCTCCAATTCGTGAAAGATCGACACCTACGGGTTTGCCCCGTATCATATTTGTTTTGCATTGCAATTTTGTGAATCTTCCTCAACATTTTCAATATATTGACTCACTTTTTGTTTGAATTTTGTGCCACTTGTCCTAACCAAGACACTCGATAAGCTTTAGGTTGTAGGTGTGAGTGAACAAGTCCGGTACCAATTCCACTATTCTCTAAATTCACATTGAGTGAAACGGGATACATCCTCAACTTTGGGAATGGTATCTTGGTATTGTTTATCTCATTTCCCACTCGACTTTGCTTGAGTCCTGTGATGGCCAGGCAAACCACATCATATTAGGTCTTTGATGACTACATAGACATGAGCAAACACATCAACCAAAAACTCGAGGAACTCACCATCGACATACGACACTCTGAAGCGCGGAAAAGAGACATGGTGGCCGCACATGTGGAGCAACTTCAACACATGGTGGACAACTACAAGTCTTGTTCCCCTTCGTCATTGTCACTGCGTAGACACTCAAGTCACACATCTTCAAAGAAACAAGTGCGTGAAGACCAAGATCACCACCAAGGCCAAGCTTTGACGCCAAGATCAAGGCAATCGACTACATGCATGGATGACCCTTCCATGTTCAGAAGCATCCCAGGGAAGATAGCCGAGCATGGGATTTTCCCTTCGGTCTGGGAGGAGAGTGATGATGTACCATCTTCGGCCTTCATCCACGATGACAGTGACGAGTTGGTTGAGCATGGGATTTTCCCTTCGACCACGACGACGTTTGGTGATGAGGTTAGAGACTTTTGCCACCATATTGAGAGTGAGAGTGACTTCACCACTAGCCCCATATATGATGAGTTGCCCCCATTTCCATGAGAGGAGAGCCACAACCTCCACCACTTGAGTGAGATGAGCGACTCCACCATATGTGACTATGAGTGCAAGTACCTAGAGGGAGTGAGTGAGCCACAACACTTAGGGAGTGAGGTAGTTGAGATGGCACATGAGGCCACCATGATTTCTAACAACTTAACCTCTACTCCTATTTTTTCTTATTCTTTGGTACAAGGTCTCATTCATGACGACGTGCCGACCCTCGACGATTTCATCCCTCCAATGGGAATGACGATGGCCATGGTGGATGATGATGCACCCCCCACATGGTTCCATCAAGATGGTGAAGACCACGAGTTGGTTTCTCCCACCTCACCTACACCACACGAGTGGAATGAGAAAGGTAAAATAGGTGAAGGTGATGCTCTTGTCCCACTAGTGGACTATCTTGACATTGATTGCTTGCATGATGTTGATCACCTTATGGATACTTCACATGCTATGTCTTCTTCATGCTTAGATTTGCCACCAATTTATGATGCATATGAAGATGAGCATGTTGACTTACCTAGTTGTGATGCTATACTCCATAGGATATCATGTGAAAACTCTATTGGTCACATCATGTTTGACAATCCGCTTGACTTTTCATATGCTATGCGTGAAAATTCCCATATTGCATATTTGTAATCTCACCATAGTGACTATGCATACACCATAAAAGCAAATCCCATTTGCTCATATGGCATAGATGACAAACCCACGGTTATTGGCATTTGTTTTTCTTGTGATGATATTGCCATGGTTCCTTTGCATCATTTGCGCAATAACTGTAACATCCCAATTTTATTAAATTAGGATGTTAATAGGATCATCATATTGCATCTCATGATTTATTGCATTTGAGTTTATGATGTTCAAGTTTTCCCACTCACATAAAATAATAGAGAGAGGATAATATGACTTCCTCAAAATATACATGAGTGGGGAAGTATTGGACTAATATTTGGTGTTTTCAAGATTGCATCGGGAAAAAAATGTTAGCCAGAGTTAAATTTATTGCACTAGAAAACAAATTATTTTGTTCTAAATTATATGAGCATGAATTAATGTTCCTTGTGCTCTATTTTACCGAAAAGAATATTAGGAATTTTTCAGATATTTTTTCTTTTTGTTTTCTGCTTTGGATCTAAAAAGGAGTTCCAAAAAAAACACGCACGCACCCAGGGTGGCCAAGCCAGCCACCAGGCCGCTCGCCAGAGCCAGCCAGGCCGAGCAAGGCACTCGCCCAGCGAGCAGCCCCAGTGCTCGCTCCCTCCCGATCGCTCGCTCCCCTCTCGGTCAATTCTCTCCCCCTCTCTCTCACGCACCTGCAGGTGGGGCCGACCCCATCTTCCCCAACCTCCCGCAGCACCCGCACAGGATAAGCTAGCGCTTGTAGCTCCCGCAACCACCGGCCGAAGCTCTAGGGATAGAGCTTATCCCGCAGCCCCGGCCCTCCTAGCCGCGATGCCCTCTTTCCATTCAGCCAAGCCGCACCACCTCTCGCCGCTCGTAGCCGTCGCCTCGTCCGTTTGCATCTCGCCGGAGCCGGAGCTTTCCGACAAAGTTTCCGACGCCGGTGCACCCCCATGGCCCCTTTTTCTTCATGAAATCAGATCCTCTCGTCTGTGTGCACCTCCCTGACATATTTTGTGCCCCTAGGACTCACCGGAGCAGCTCCCCGTCCGACCTGCGTCACCGGAGTTCACTGGAGTACAGGAGCTCGCCCAGGCCCATCCGGTCGTTGCCGTCATCCACCGTCACCACCGTTCGGCAGCCCTCGCCGAGCCGCACCTCCTCGCCTACCTCGCCTGCGCCGGAGCTCGCCGGAGCCGCCGCCCCGTCGTCGCCTAGTTCCTACCCGAGGTCGTCCTCCTCTCTGTAAGCGCTCGACTCGCTCGTTTCGTTCGATTAGTATAGGATCTTTTTCAACTTTGAACCGGTAGGTTAGATTGGTTTTTTTATTTGATTTAAACCATGTGCTTTATATTAAGCCGAACGTCGGTTTTTCTTTTAATTTAGCCAAACCGGAGTATTTTCCTTATTTCACGAATGTTCACCGCGTAGCCGCCGCGGCGAACTCAGCCAGCCAACCAGAGCTGACCACATCGTGCTCTAGCCGCGAACGTTCACAATTTAGTATTTTCAGAAAACTTTCCTATAGCAGTTTTTTTCAGATTTAATTGAAAACTTCAAACGGCTTTAAATTTTTAACAGTATATCGAAACGGGATGAAACAAGAGGCTAAATTTTCGTCTCAAATAGCCCTAACCAGAAAACCCATAGTTGCAGATTTTGCAAGTTCAAATTTGAAATTATTTCAGATTTGAATTTAAATTTCATTAGGTCATATCTTTCAAAAGGTATACCCGTTTGAAGTGATTCTTTTTCCACCACGTCACACGAACTAAATCCTTTGCCATGAAATTTTTCCACTATATATTCTACATAATTATTTTCTGTTCATCATATTTTTTCTAGAATGCCTTGTAGGAACACTAGTGCACGTCACGAATTTTGAACATTATTTATACTTTGACAATTTTCATGTTAATGACTTGTGTTGGATTTTATTTGGCTTTTGCAAATATTTGATTGCATGTTTTCTTTGAATGATATGAATGCTTGTTTATGTGTGTTTATTTACTTTGCGATAGATTGTCCGGAGTGCAAAGCAGAGTACTACCATTCCCTAGAACTTCACTCCCAGCACGAAGGCAAGTTACATTTCATCCTATCAGTTTTTACCTATGTTTTATTTTTGCACATAGTCCTTTGATGTAGGAGTGCATGGTAGGAGTTTATACTTGTTGGTTTTACTATCGCCCAGTAGTTCATTTGAGGTAGGTCTGAACCATACCAACTTTGTCGCCACCGTGTTATGTTACAATGCTTCACCAAAGTAGATGTGGATTGGGGAGTGTTATCACCTTGAGATGTGAGTGACAAAGTAGTAACTAGGACCAACTTTAATGAACTACCTGGGTGGAAATTGGTTTGTATGGTGGCGAATTACAATGGGAGCATTCATGGGAATCCATGGGAGTGCACACTAGTGGTCCGTCCACCCAGGCTCAAAGGGATCAACCTTATTTTCATGTCTATAAGCTTCCGTGTGCAGCCGCAAGCCAATATGGGCTCTGCCTTAGTTGAGTAGATGGTGTGACCTCTTCCGGGATAGGCTAGCAGATGTAGATGATGTAGGTGTATCGGCCTATCCGTGGGTTAGGGGAAATGCTTTCGAAAGACTATGTCTTGATCTTCTGATCAAGGATGTGGTCGAGTCTTGTGGAGAAAAGTGCACAACCTCTGCAGAATTAAAATCTAATCTATTAGCCGTGTCCCCAGTCATGGACAACTTGAGCTTTTAGTAGTGGAAATATAGGGAGATCTCATCACTCTTAACTAATCAACTGGGTACAAAGTTTTGGAATGATTGAGATGGGCATCATCTCAGACTTATGATATTTGTAGAAGTAGAGCAATTATTTTTGATAGGGAAAAACTAGCTTTATGCAAAACTAAACTTAGAGCTTTCCACCAGCCAAATTGCATGTACTATGTAGGCTCATTACACTTTATGATGTGACTTGCCAGTACATTCCATGTACTGACCTACACGGCTGCAACTTATCATGTTGCAGATTTACCCGACGACGAATAAGGTGCGATAGGTCGTTGTTCTGCACTTAGCTTGCTCGTGGAGTTGATGGACTCATTACACTTTTTGCTTCCGCTTTACTTTGCTTTATTTTGGCCTTAGTCCACATTAATGTAATAAAGACTCTTTTAGGATTCTCAATGTAATAAATGTGTGATTGAACTCTGTTGTAAATCCTCAAGTACTGTGTGTGTCAGCATACCGATCCAGGGATGACACTTAAGCATAGAGACTCCGATCCCTTGAGATCGGGTCGCTACAAGATGGTATCAGAGCACACGTTGAATATAGGACGCGACCCTAGAAAATGGAAAGCCATAGGATAAAATCCATATTGTACAACACTTTTATACCTTGTTTTGGTCTCATAGTTTTCCTTGCTTCACTACTAATTTCTCCTCTCTTTCAAACTGTAGATGTCGACCCCCATCGTTGAGTTTGCTCAGCCCGACGTAACCATGCCCTTTGGAAGGCAGCTCGTGGATATCGCAGGTCATCTGTGCATTGCCTTGCCCAGCTTCACCGGTACCTTCACGGCCACTCTACCTGAGGAGATGCGCTGAAGGATTGACGTCCACATTCCAGGGCGAACTTTTGGAAAAGCCATCGAGCCAATCGACTTCCACATAGAAGTAACATCATGGGGCATTGGCAAAGGGATCGCTGCGCTCCTTGCACTTGGGCACATCCGCCAGGACTACCGCGAGGATCTCAGGAAGACTAACTACGTCATGTACGCGCGCCGCGACTCGGATGGAGATGTGGTGCACACCAGGGAGGACGACACCATCACCTCACACATTGAGGACCTGGAGGAGCTCATCACCAGGATGAAGGAAGAGATAGACGACAACCTCATCACCACCCACAACCTGACTACCCGCAAGGTCGAGCTGGAAGAAGAGCTTCAGAACGCTCGGTAGAGCATGAGGAGGAGCTCGATGCGATGCAGGATAAGTTTGATGACTTCAAGCTTCAGGTGGAGGAAGCTAAGGAGGAGCTTGATAACGGGGAGAATCTCTAAGAGGATCACTCTTACAGGGACTACGTCAGTCAGGACAAGGATTATGAGGACAACGATGAGGAGATACAGAGTGATGCCGCTGGAGCCGACATCAACATGATAGGTCTCTCTTCCGATGAGGAGTAGATTTGGACCACCATGAGAGATTAGTATTCGATATTTGATTAGTATTTGCTTTATTTATTTGTGGGACCTTGTCAAATCTTGTGACGTGGCTCACCTTAGATTTTTTTCGTGTGAACTCTTTGATTGAATTGAATTGGAGTGATTTGGATTTTTATTGACATCATTTGCATATGGGTAGTGTTTCTCCCTTAGGCCTAATTCTATCTATACCTCATCTATGCTGACCCAACAGATGCCACCAAGTCGCGACCCTTCCGAGAGTGGCTCGGGGAATGATATCCCACCCACCTTGGAGCAATTGCTTCAGACCCAGAACCAGATGATACAGTTGATGATGCAGAATATGGCCCAGAACAACAACAACAACAACAACAACCCGCCTCCACGTCCACCTCCACCACAAATTGACAGCCTTACACGTTTTCATGGATACTCGTCAACCTCACAATCCCATGAGTTGACGGAAAGAGCTCTTGAGAGAACCCATGCTTTGGAATTCACCAGAATGTGTCTCCAACCATTCCCCTCGCGCAAGGACAACGCGCACCTCTTCTACATGGCTCTCACATGGTTATGGCTTACTCTCCATTCGGGATTATCTGAATCCTTGACATAGAGGTTCAACCGATAAAGATCTTCATAGAATATGTAGCAACCAATATGGGCATCCAGGTCCCGCAATTGGTTACTTACCGTAGAGGTGTCTCGGTCATGTCTACATAGTTCTCAAACCCACAGGGTCTGCACACTAAATGATCGGTGACGAATTGATATAGATGAGTTATGTATGTTGGTGAACGAAGGATGTTCAGAGTCCCATATGAGATCCCGGACATGACGAGGAGCTTTGGAATGGTCTGGAGGTAAATATTCATATATAGGAAGTTCCGTATTGATCACCGGAAAAAGTCCATGCGTCACCGGTATCTTATGGGGGGTGCCGCAAGGGTTTCGGGGGTCCATCAGAAGGAGCCACCAGCCTCGAAGGGGCCACATAGGATGTGAGGGGTGCGCACCAGCCACTGGTGGGATGGGTGCACCTCGCAACCTAGGCCCATGTGGCTAGGGCTAGTGGGAGGGACAACCCCAAGGGTGGCGCCACCCTTCCTTGGGTGTCAAGCCACCCTAGGGCGCCTTCACCCTTGGCTGCCGCCCCAAGGGGTTGGGCGCCCTAGCCCTCCCCCTATATATGTGAGAGAGATGAGGGAAGCCACACCACAATGCACGGCACAGCCCTTCCTCCCTCGCAGACCGCTTCTCCTCTAGTAGATTGGTTCGGTGCCACTTAACAAAGCTCTGCCGAATTAGCTCCACCACCGCCGCCACCATGCCGTTGTGCTGCCAGAGGCAGGTCTATGTGTAGATGAGATCACGAGTAGAACACAAAGGAGTTTGTGGGCATTGATGCTTAGATTGCTTCCTCCCTTGATCGTGTTTTTATTCAGCGGTTTTGTGGGATGAAGCATCCTAGACCAACCATACTCATACGCTTATGAGAGACCGGTTCCCTCGACTGACATGTGACTTTGTTGCATAAAGATGGCTGGAGGGTGTCTGTCTCTCCTACTCTAGTTGGATCGGATTCAACAAAGGTGGTCCTTGAGAAGGTTGAATAGCAAGTTGTGTATCACCGTTTTGGTTTTTGCGTAGGTGAGAATTTTTCTTGCTAGATACCCGTAGCATCCATGTAAAACATGCAACAGCAATTTGAGGATGTCTAACTTGTTTTTGCAGGGTATGTTGTGATGTGATATGGAAAATTACATGATGATATACATGTGATGTATGAGATGATCATTTTTTATATGAATATCACGACTTGCATGTTGATGAGTACAGCAACCGGCAGGAGCCATAGGGTTGTCTTTAATTATTGTATGACCTGTGTGTCAATCATGAAGGGTTACGTAATGCTTTACTTTATCGCTAAGCGGTAGCAGTAGTAGTAGAAGCATGGTGGGCTTGACAACCCCGATGGCAACACGTTGATGTAGAACAAGATGATGGAGATCATGGTGTCATGCCGGTGACAAGGGAGATCATGCTGGTGCTTCAAGGATGGAGATCAAATGCACAAGATCGTGGCCATATCATGTCACATATGATTTGCATGTGATGTTAATCCTTTCATGCACCTTGTTTTTCTTAGAACGACGGTAGCATTATAGGGTGATCCCTCACTTAAATTTCAATATAAATTGTGTTCTACCCGAGTGTGCACCGTTGCGAAACATGTCGTGTCAAGACACCACGCGATGATTGGGTGTGATAGACTCTATGTTCACATACAACAAGTGCAAGCCAGTGTTGCACGTGCGGAACACTCGGGTTAAACTTGACGAGCCTAGCATGTACAGACATGGTCTCATAACACAAGAGACGAAAAGGTCGACCATGAGTCATATAGTAGATATGATCAACATGATGATGTTCACCATTGAAACCACCTCAAATCACGTGATGATCGGACTTGAGTTGGTGAATTTGGATCATGTATCACTCAGATGACCTTAGGGGTGTCAATTTGAGTGGGAGCTTTAGTAATTTTATTAACTAAACTCATTATCTTGAACAATAGTCTTATTAACCTTTGCATATTTATGTTGTAGATCAATGGCTCGTGCAGTAGTTCCCCTGAATTTTAATGTGTTCCTATAGAAGACAAGTTGAAAGATGATGGAAGTAACTTTGTGGACTGGGCCCGTAATCTAAGGATTATCCTGACGGCTTCCCAGAAGGCTTATGTCCTTGATGCACCACTTATTGACCCACCCGCTCCCGTGTCGTCCGAAGACGTTAAGAACGCTTAGGAGGCACGTTCTGGAGATTACTCAATAGCTCAATGTGCAATGTTGTATGGCTTAGAACCGGGACTTCAAAGACGTTTTGAACGTCATGGAGTAGATGAGATGTTCCAGGAGTTGAAGTTTATCTTTGATAAGAATTCTCGGCTCGAGAGGTATGAGACCTCCGATAAGTTCTATGTTTGCAAGATGGAAGAGAATGGGTCTGTCAGTGAACATATACTCAGAATGTCTTGTATTCGAACCGTCTGTCTGAGTTAGGGATGCCCCTTCCGCTGGAGGCGATCACTGACAAAGTTCTTCAATCATTGCTACCTAGCTACAAGAGCTTCATGATAAACTATAATATGCAGGGGATGAACAAGTCAGTCGCCGAGCTATTTGCGATGCTGAAAATCACTGAGTCTGAAATCCAAAAAGAGCATCAAGTGTTGATGGTCAATAAAACCACTAGTTTCAAGAAGAATGGCAAGGGCAAGAAGGGTAACGTCAAGAAGAGTGGCAAATAAGTTGCCCCACCCATGAAGAATCCCAAGGCTAGACCCAAGCCAGAACTGAGTGCTTTGATTGAAAGGTAACTGGTCACTGGAAGCAGAACTTCCCAAAGTATCTGGCCGACAAGAAGGCGTCCAACACCAAACAAGGTATATATGATATACATGTTATTGATGTGTACCTTACCAACTCTCATTGTAGTGCCTGGGTATTTGATACCGGTTCGGTTTCTCACATTTGCAACTCAAAACAGGAGCTACCGAATAGACGAAGGCTGGCAAAGGACGAAGTGACGATGCGCATGGGAAATGGTTCCCAGGTTGATGTGATCGCCGTCGGCACGCTCGCTCTTCGATTACCATCGGGATTAGTGACGAACCTGAATAATTGTTATTTAGTGCATGCGTTAAGCGTGAACATTATATCTAGATCTTGTTTATTGCGAGACAGTTACTCATTTAAATCAGAGAATAATGGTTGTTCTATTTATATGATTAATATCTTTTATGGTCATGCACCCAATGTGAGGGGTTTATTCATATTGAATCTCGATAGTGATGATACACATGTTCATAACATTGATGCCAAAAGATGTAGAGCTGATAATGATAGTACCACTTTCTTGTGGCACTGCCGTTTAGCTCATATTGGTGAAAAACACATGAAGAAGCTCCATGTTGATGGACTTTTGGAGTCACTTGATTTTGAATCACTTGATACATGTGAACCATGCCTCATGGGCAAGATGACTAAAACCCCATTCCTTGGAACAATGGAACGGGCAAGTGACTTGTTGGAAATCGTACATACCGATGTGTGTGGTCCGATGAGCATTGAGGCACACAGTGGATATCGTTATTTTCTCACCTTCACTGATGACTTAAGAAGATACGGGTATATTTACTTAATGAAACAAAATTCTGAAACGTTTGAAAAGTTCAAGCAATTTTAGAGTGAAGTTGAGAATCATCATAACAAGAAGATTAAATTCCTATGATCTGATCGAGGAGGTGAATATCTAAGATATGAGTTTGGCAGTCACTTAAGATAGTGTGGAATTGTTTCACAATTGACACCTCCTGGAACACCATAGCGTAATGGTTGTCCGAACGTCGTAATCGAACATTATTAGATATGGTGCGTTCTATGATGTCTCTTGCCGAATTGCCACTATCATTTTGCGGTTATGCATTAGAGATAGCTGCATTCACTTTAAATAGGGCACCATTGAAATCCGTTGAGATGACGCCATATGAATTGTGGTTTGGCAAGAATCCAAAGTTATCGTTTCTTAAATTTCGGGGATGTGATGCTTATGTCAAAAACTTTCAGCCTGAAAAGCTGGAACCCAAAGCGGAGAAATGTGTCTTCATAGGATACCCAAAAGAGACAGTTGGGTATACCTTCTAACTTAGATCTGAAGGCAAAGTGTTTGTCGCTAAGAGTGGAACATTTCTTGAGAAAGAGTTTCTCTTGAAAGAATTGAGTGGGAGGAAAATAGAACTTGATGAGGTTATTGAACCTTTACTTCAACCAAAGAGTAGCGTAGTGCATAAAGATGTTCCTGTAGAGCCTGCATCGTTTGAACAGGAAGTTAATGATGATGATCATGAAGCTTCGGATCAAGTTACTATCGAACCTTGAAGGTTGACAAGGGCACGTACTGCTCCTGAGTCCTAGAGGTCATCTTGTTAGACAATGATGAACCTACGAGCTATGGAGAAGCAATGATGGGCCCAAATTCCGAGAAATGGTTAGAGGCCATGAAATCCGAGATGGGATCCATTTATCAAGACAAACTATGGACTTTGGAAGTATTACCTAAAGGGAGAAAAGCCATTCAGAACAAATGGATCTTTAAGAGGAAGACGCACGCAGAAGGTAATGTCATCATCTATGAAGCTCGACTTGTGGCAAAGGGTTATTCACAAGTTCAAGGAGTTGACTACGATGAGACTTTGTCACCCATAGTGATGCTTAAGTCCGTCAGAATCATCTTAGAAATAGCTGCATATTTTGACTATGAAATTTGGCAGATGGATGTCAAAACAATGCTCCTTAATGGTTTTCTTAAGGAAGAGTTGCATATGATACAACTGGAAGGTTTTGTCGATCCAGAGAGTGCTAACAAAGTTTTCAAACTCCAGCGATCCATTTATGGACTGGTGCAAGCATCTCAAAGTTGGAATCTGCATTTTGATGAGGTGATCAAAGCGTTCGGGTTTATACAAGTTTACGGAGAAGCTTGTATTTAAAAGAAAGTGAATGGGAGCGTTGCTGATTGGAAAAAATATAGAGTGAAGGAATATTTGAACAATAGTTTTTCAATAAAGGACCTAGGAGAAGCAGCTTTCATATTAGGCATTAAGATCTATAGAGATACATTGACCCGCTTAATAGGACTTTCACAGAGCACATACCTTGACAAAGTTTTGAAGAAGTTCAACATGGATCAGTCCAAGAAGGGGTTCTTGCCTGTGTTACAAGGTGTGAAGTTGAGTAAGACTCAATGCCAAATGACTATAGAAGATAGAGAAAATATGAGTGTTGTCCACTATTGTGGGGATCCCGACTCATAAGTCGAGATCACCGAATGCACATGTAGAGTGATCCCAGAGATCAATGCTCACCGAACACACAGAAGCTAAATAACAAGAGTCTTACATCCACATTTAGTGTCTTACACAAATAAATACCATGAAGGTCTAGTCTTATAGATATAGGGCCACAAGGGCCAAATACTTAAACTCAACAAGCAGCGGAAATCTTGATCGAAAGCGTGAACCCATGCCATCTGCCTTAGACCTACAGGCATGCTGACTGGGAAGCGTCCTAGTTCGCATGTTTGTCACCAACAAACTCTTCACCGTACTCCTGTTCTTCCATGCCTGACCAATTAAATAACCAGTGGCAAGCCAATAAGTACTTTGAATGTACTCGCAAGCAACCCAAGTGGTGGAACAAGGTAATAATGATGCATGATATAGCACTAAGTAGGTATTTTGTGGAAAGCTAGTTTTAAATGCAATGTCATGACCAAGTAGCTAAGTGTAAGCATGCATCAACAGTTGGCAGATATCCACATGATTAAGTTACCATATCATCATAAGCAGGGATTGAACATCTCATGTTCTTTCACCACATCAAGTCATCAGACTTGACTCAAGTATCATCCTTCTGTCTTCCGCACACACACAACAAGTTTGCAAAAACGTCTGGACATAGTCTAAGCAGCAGTACCCAACTATCCTTGACCATGGACACAACTATTCAAATAGTTTTACGCTCTATAGAGGTTAGGTGCTTTACCCACAAGACTCGGGGAACTTCCGTGTCATCCATGACTCGCGGTATATTACATACCCGAGGTAAGAACCCGAACAATGCCTTTCCCATGGTGATACTAAACAAAGAGTCCACTCGTTGGTGCCATCCCTCATGATGTACATCACGTGTATCATCCATGAGGGCACGCAAGAGTGTGCCCGGTTCGTGTAAAGATAGTGCATGGCCTTCGACATTCTGGACGACCCCGTATCGAGAGTGACCACTTCACTCTCACCATTGGTAATGCGGGCTCTTTGCTAGCACCAACCATAGTAATCACCAAAGCCCCGTCCCATAAGGGGTATCATGGTCACACATGTAAGGTTGGGACGTTCGACAAATCTTAAATATAATCCGTTTTCGAAAACACACCCTCAACTTGTTCCGGCACGCCACTTCATTCTCAAGTGGTCACCCAACTCAACATAATCTCCCTCGGGCATTAGTGGCACCCGACGGGGTTTTTGAAAATTCTTCGAAATCACCTCTTTATTTCCATCACCATGCATATACCCGATCCCACTTGCGTAGCATCTACTATCAATCTAACTACTCCCAACCGTACAACCCTCATAAGAATGGTAGGGTCATGCACGATACAAGTATCAATGGTAGAGCATCGGAGGCATCCCACCGAAGGGGTAACACCACATCATGATCAAATCATCGAAACAACAAGTGTTATATATCATGCATGGAAAAGTTTCTTAACATGGTCAAAGGTCTGCTTGCTTGGCTCAACAAAGTCTTCGGGGTCTTCAAAGTCTTCGGGTCCAACTCCCTCGTCAATAGCGCAATCTATCGTTGCGATAAATATCTATAATAATAAGCACCACACAAAAACAGAGCACACAAATCTACTATTAAAAATGGTACCTTATTCTGATAAATACTAAAAACTATAATAAAAAATTGTCTAAGGTTTGCTGTGAAAATATTTTTTAAAGTATTTAAACAGAGACAATAAGATGCCAAAAACAGGTTTTAAATTAAATCAGTGTATAAAAAGTTTTCAACATTTTTCACAAATGGCACTATTAAAGTCTATGGAGTATTCTAGGATTTGTGGAGCTGGAATTATCTCAATAGGACAAATAATTTGTCCTGAGTGATTTTTGGGGTTATCAGGGAAAAATAAAAAGAAAAGTGGCTTGAGAGAATGGGCCAAAAGCAGCTGGCCGAATCGGCCCAGCCGGCGGAGCCGACCCGTGCGAGACTGGCGCGCGCGCACTGCTTCAAACCTAGCCAGTGGGATGGGCTGGTCAGTGAGAGAGAGAGAGGCGGGGGACCTGGGGAGGATGACAAGCAGGGCCCACTTTTCATCACCTTCCTCGGGCCAGGGAAGGGCATGAGGGCTTACCGGTGGCTATAGGGCACGGGGAGGGGAATGGAGGGCACCGTCGTGCCCAGGGGCTCACCGCCAGTCGAGTGGTGGAGGAGGGGGACGTTAGGAGGCTCTCGTTCGCCGGCGATGAGGAAGTCCGGCAGTGGCTCCTCGGGAAGGGTGGTGCTCCGGTCGCCCTATGCATCAAACGGAGGTGGAGATGGAAGGAAATGGGCCAGGAGGAAGCAGGGGTTCCAGATCGGGGGTAAACGAGGGCGGAGCAGGTTAGTTACCTCATGAAAGTCGGCGGCCTGAAGCGGCGGCAATCGGCTCGATCCGGAGCACAGAGGGAGGGAGAGGAGCTAGGGCTTGGCTGGGCGTCGAATGGGCAGGGAAGGGAACTAGGGGAGAGGAGAGGGGCTTAGGGGAGGCCCTTTTTATAGGGGAGAAGCGGCCCACCGCACTTTGGTGTGCCGGCAAGGGTGAAACGCCCGTTGGAGGGCTCGGTGAGGCAGAGAGCATGCCCGGTTGTTCCTGGGCGTGGTCCATGTCTAGGGGAAGGGAGAGAGAGAGAGCGAGGGGGCTAGCACCCGCACATGCGAGCTCATCCGTTGGCCGGCTCGGGTGGCGTTGGGAACGTGCGACCAGGGGTGAGAGAGAGACAGGAAGGAGGGGGCCGACACCTTGGAGGGTTGTGGATGTCATGGGCATCTTGGGGGATAGCTTTCCCCATCCCAAAGCTGTAGGGGCCCTCGGGATGCTCCTGCTATAGTGCGGGTATGCATTGTAGTGAGCTCCAGAGCATGCCTTTGGAATGCCATGGCATGCTTGCGTGCTCTGGATGCGCCCTTCCATGTCCCTTAGCCCCTAGATGATCTACAAATGCTCTAGGAGCTAGGAGAGGCTTGGGAGAAAAGAAATGGAGTGGCGGAGAGGGTAGAAATGCTCCTGCCATTGCTGTCCAGGGGGGTAAATGTGGGTTTTGCCTCACTTACCCATTGAGTCTTCGCCAGAGAAAATTACAGGAGGTGAATTGCAATACTAGATAATTGTGGTAAAAATTTGGAGGCAAGGGGATTCGAGGAAGGGGGCCAAACAAAGTTTTTGCCATTCTGGCAGAAGGTGTTTGATGGAGATTAGGGCAAGAAAATGGGCCTAGCTTGCCATAGGAATTGATAGGATCAAATGGTGATTAGAATTAGGCATGATCACCAAGTTTGATCTTGACTGAATAAAGTTCACAATGTAGCTTTGTGAAACCCTAGAAATCAATAGAATCCGGTTTCTGTAGATCTAGTCTTGCTAAGGTAATCCCCTTGATGCACCACTTAGTGTACCACCATTATTTGGTGATTAGAACATGTCCACAAAGTTTGGGGTCAAGGGGAGAAACTTCACAATGTAAAGTTGTTCAAATTTGAATCTGGACAGGGAGGGTTTTGGAATAGTTTGATGAAGCAAATGAATTGATATTGAGATGAAACTATGCAAGATCATCAAGTATCACAATTGTGACTTGCTAGAAGTTTCTTGGAATTTCAAAAGCTTGATTTGGACAGAAAGGGTTTTGAGGGGTTTTGCCCATTAGTTTGAACATGACCATGTGTTGAAACTCATATATATGGAAAATATATGTCCACTGAGTTTCCCTAAATTTTCTCAAATATTTTGAAAGCATTTAAATAATTTTTCCCTACTTAAAACCATTTCTGGACTTAATAAAAAGTCTTTTAAATAAATAGTAAAATAATCTTTAAAACAAATATTTTGTGGTTTTGGAAAGTCTTATATATAGTAGGTTTCAAATAAAGCCTTTGGGGAAAAGGGGTTCACCTAATTTGAGAACTTGTAGTGCAAACCTCAACTTAGGGGTTTTAGAAAACCAAAATTGAATAAATCCTTTTTGCTCAAAATAATATTTGATAAAAATAGTTTTGGGCACTATTCACATGGCATCATCATTGGGCAAGAAGTTTGGGTCAAGGAAGATGAATATGGAAAGGGATAGAATCTAAGAGTGCCATTCACAACAAGCAAACAAGCAAACAAGCAACAATTCAAACAAGCACAAGCAATGAAAAAGTTTTAATTGGCTCCAAATTTTGTAAATCCAAGCATAACAAGGTGATACAAACACAGGGTGTGACAGACCTTCCCCCTTACAAGAATCTCATCCCTGAGATTCCTAGGCTTAGCGCTAAAAATATAAGGGAACTCAGATCTAAGAAAGTCTTCACGCTCCCAGGTTGCTTCAGCTTTAGTGTGGTTGCTCCATTGGACCTTGAAGTACTTGATAGTGCGGCTTCGGGTGCAGCGTTCTGCCTCATCCAGAATGTGACCTGGCCTCTCATGATAAGTGAGGTCTGGCTGAAGATTGATGGCTTGATGGTCGATGTCCTTGTAGAGGTTGGGACGGTTGGGAACTTGGAGACACTTCCGGAGTTGTGACACGTGAAAGACGTTGTGCACATCCGATAGCTCGGAAGGTAGCTCTAGCTGATAGGCAACTTCTCCTCGTCTTGCGGCGACCTTGAAGGGGGCGATGTATCTAGGTGCAAGCTTTCCTTTGACGTGGAAACGCTTGGTTCCTTTAAGAGGTGTGACTCGAAGATAGACATGATCTCCGTTGTCGAAGCTCACTTCTCGGCGGTGAGGGTCAGCGTGGCTCTTTTCTCTTGCCTTGGCGGTCTCAAGGCGCTCTCAGACGAGTTGAACTTGCTCTTCTGCCTCACGGAGGATGTCTGGTCCAAAGACTAACCCTTCTCCGGTCTCTGACGAGTTGAGGGGAGTACGACACTTGCGCCCATACAACACCTCAAATGGTGCCATCTAAAGACTCGACTGATGGCTGTTATTGTAGGAGAACTCAGCAACGGGCAGACAATCTTCCCACTTGGCTCCATAAGCCAAGACACAAGCTTGGAGCATACCTTCGAGTATCTAATTTACTCGTTCTGTTTGCCCACTAGTCTGGGGGCGAAAAGCAGTGCTGAAGGAGAGCTTGGTACCCATAGCTTCTTGAAACTTCTTCCAGAATCATGAGGTGAACTGGGTGCCTCGGTCCGACACTATCTCCTTTGGAACTCTGTGAAGACTTACGATGCGGTTGATGTAGAGGTTTGCGAGCTGGCTTCCATCATAGATGGTGTTGACAGGAATGAAATGGGCTACCTTTGTCAGGTGGTTGACAATGAGCCAAATAGAATCATGCCTTTTTCTTTACCTTGGTAATACGGTGATCAAATCCATCCCGGCTTTTTCCCACTTCCATTCAGGCACTTTGAGAGGTTGCGATAGTCTAGCGGGTCGCTGATGTTCAGCTTTGACCCTCTGGCATATGTCACACTTAGCGACAAATGTGCCTATTTCCTATTTCATGCCATGCCACCAGAATCTTGCCTTGAGGTCTTGGTACATCTTGGTTCCTCTAGGATGGATGGAATACGGAGTGTCATGAGCTTCTTGCAAGATCAAGTTCTTGAACTCCTCTTTGTTGGGTACGCAGATGTGATTCCCAAACCATACAACTCCTTGTTCGTCCATTGAGAATCCTAGGGCCTTGCCTTCCTTGATCTTCCTCTTGATGCCTTCAATGCTCATGTGTCCCTTCTGATCTTCTTTGATATCATCCGTCAAGGTAGGCTTTTCTTCGAGTTGGTGAGGAATCCGGGTGCTACTAGTTCCAAGCCGAAGCTTTCAAGCTCTTCATAAATGGTGGGTAGCCTTTCCTTAAACATGGCATTCAAGGAACAAGCCTTTCTGCTTAAGGCGTCTGCTACCACGTTGGCCTTTCCGGGGTGGTATTGAACACTCAGGTCATAATCCTTGATCAACTCCAACCATCTTCGCTGCCTCATGTTCAATTCCCTTGGGGTGAAAATATACTTCAAACTCTTGTGGTCTGTGTATATCTCACATCGCTTCCCTAGAAGGTAATGTCGCCATGTCTTCAAGGCATGAATCATGGCTGCCAACTCGAGATCATGAGTAGCGTAGTTCTCTTCATGTGGATGTAGTTGTCTGGATAGATATGCTACGACTCTACCTTCTTGCATCAGAACACCTCCAAGTCCGATTCTTGACGCATCACAATATATCACAAACTCCTTGTGAATATCGGGGGTGGCCAAAACTAGGGTTGTGGTCAATCTCTTCTTGAGCTCCTGGAAGCTTTCCTCACACTTAGTTGTCCATTCGAACTTCTTGTCCTTCTTCAAAAGCTGGGTCAAGGGTCGAGCAATGCTCGAGAACCCTTCCATGAACTTGCGGTAATATCCCGCGAGTCCGAGGAAGCTCCTGACTTCCTTCACGGTGGTTGGGGATTTCCATTCAGTTACGGCTTCAATCTTGGCAGGATCCACTGACAATCCTTCTGTAGTCAACACATGACCCAAGAATCCAACTTCATGCAGCTAGAATTCACACTTGCTTAACTTGACATAAAGCTCGTGCTCTCGAAGCTTATCTAGGACCAATCTCAAGTGTTGCTCATGCTCTTCTTCCGAATTGGAGAAGACGAGTATGTCATCAATGAAGACGACGACAAACTTGTCCAGGTACTCCATGAAGAATTTATTCATGAGGTACATGAAGTAGGCAAGGCCATTGGTTAACCCAAATGACATGACCGTGTATTCATACAGGCCATACCGGGTTACAAATGCCGTCTTCGGAATGTCTTGGGGTCTGATCTCCAGCTGATAGTATCCAAACCTGAGGTCGATCTTGTAGAACACCTTGGCTCCGTTCAACTGATCGAACGGGTCTTCAATCTTGGGGAGTGGGTACTTGTTCTTTATTGTGACTTCATTGAGAGAACGGTAATTGACACAGAGCCTGATAGTTCCGTCCCTCTTTGACACAAATAGAACAGGTGATCCCCAAGGAGAGGCACTAGGGCGAATGAATCCTTTTCTGAGCTGCTCTGCCAATTGCTTCTTCAATTCTTCCAACTCTTCGGATCCCATCCTATAGGGCTTCTTATAGATGGGCCTGGATCCGAGCATAAGCTCAATGATGAACTCAATGTCGCGGTCAGGAGGCATTCCGGGCAGCTCATTAGGAAATATATCCGGGTACTCACATACCACTGGCACTTGATCCAACTCAATTCCCGATAGACAGTTAGCCTAAAGGTCTTGAGTGGAGGCAAGGTTGGGAACATACTTGACTTCAACTCCTTGGCTATTGGTCATGGTAACAATCCTCTTGGCACAGTCTAGCAAACCTTGGTGCTTGGTCAACCAATTCATGCCAAGGATGATGTCCAAGCCTTGTGAATCCAGAACTATAAGGTCTGCTAGGAAGTCTACCCCCATTGATTTTAATCTCCACTCCTTTACAACCTATCCTAGACTTCATAACTGATCCAGGGGTTTGTATAAACATATGACTACCCAGGGGTGTAGGCTTCATGCCACTCTCTAGTGCAAACTTTTGCGTGACAGAAGAATGCGAAGCTCCATAATCAAACATTACTATTGCTGGGGTTGAGTTGACGAGGAACGTACCCAGTATAATGTCCGGGTCTTCTTGGGCTTCCTCCGCGGTGACGTGATTCACACGACCCTTGCCTTTGTTGGGCTGGTTGCGGGGAACTAGGTTCCTTGGTGGTGCTGCACGGCCTTGACCTTGAGTTGGCGCATTGGGGCGGGCGGCATCTGGCTTCTTGTTGGGGAAAAGCTTAGAGATGTGCCCAGACTGACCCCATCCAAAAAAAGTGACTTGCCCAGGGTTGTTCTTATAGTTTCTATCGCCGTTGTTGTTATTGGGGTTGTTGTAAGCTGGCCTGGGATTGGCATACTGCTGAGGCTGGTAGCTTGGTCGAGGCGCAGGAGGTCTAGCCTGCTATGGCTGATAGGTTGGCTTGCCTGGGGCTGGCTGCTAGAGGTGAGGCTTCTGGTTGCTGGAGCTACCCTTGCTGATCATCTTGCGCTTGCGAGTGTCGTCTATGGCATGACACTTGTCTTCCAGCATGAGGGCCTTGTTTACTAGGTCGAAGAAGGTACGGTAGTTGCACACGATGAGCTGATACTGCAGGGTCTGCTGAAGTCCTTCCATGAAGCGTTCCTTCTTGGCATTCTCCATGATGACATCTTCTGGTGCATACCTTGACAGCAGGTTGAACTTCCGCAGGTACTCCTTGACGGAGCCACTTCCTTGCTTCAACACTCGGAATTATCTCTTCTTGATAGCCATGGTCCCAGAAGGAATGTGGGCGGTGTGGAATCCTTCCTAGAAGTAATCCCAAGTGATCACACGTTCGCGTTGCATGACCTTTAATCCATCCCACTAAGCTCGGGCGGTACCTCTAAGGTTGTTAGAGGCATAAAGCACCTTCTCACGCTCCTCATTGCAATTGACCAGCACAAGGAGGTCCTCGATGGTACGGATCTAGTCGTCATCATCCAAGGGCTCAGCAGTCTTGGTGAAGGTTGGGGGCGAATTCCTCATAAACTCAGACAGAGTGGAGTGGCCATTGCCGTTCCTGCCTTGCTACTGGTTGTTCACGAGGGCCCGATCCATCTTCTGAATAGCAGCATTGTTGGCTTGGTGATCCTCTTGGAGAATTTGGAGAAACTGAGCTATGGTCATGTTCTCCGGTGGAGGTGGTGGCGGGGGAATGTTGCCTTGTGGTTGCTCTTGGTGTCCTCCAGCATGAGCTATCCCACTAGCTCCCTGTTGCTGGCTTGAGTTGTCGGCTTCAGGGTTGGCAAAGGATCTGTTCTGGGTAGCAGTCACCATCTTTTTTGGAGAAGCCAAGTAAGACAACTGGGATAGATGAGAGGAAAAGCAACAATGGAGAAGCATGCCTAAGGGTTTGGTCGAGTGCAAGTGTGTTGAGATAAAGGTCGAAGGACCAACACATATATTAAGATAAGATAGATGATGGAGTCACTTACATGGTGCCTAAGGCAAAAGCGCGACTTGCATTGGAACACAAACGGCAAAATAATCAACAAGCACACATGGTTTCATATGAACCATTTCACGGACTCGTCTTCGCATGGGGAGTACATGACTGATCCTACCCTAGGGGTTCTTGGACTCAGGTGGTGGAGTGCTCGGTCTCGTAGTCATGCTCCTCTAGCTCTTCCTCATGATCATCATCTGAACAGGCATCATTCCCGGTCAAAGGGGTCGGGAAACGAGTAGGTCCATCCCGACGGTGCTTTGTTGGCGGGTCGGTGAAGAGCTCACGGTACTCCTTCGCACTCATGCGATGACAACGTGTGGGTGCTTTTCTAGATGGGGGTAGTCCTCCTCTATAAGCGATAGCTAGTCGTCCCTCGGGGGCTCCATCCTTCTTGATCTTGTCTGGCTTCGTCTTGGCTTGTCGAAGTAGCTCTCGGGTGTGGTGAAGTTCCTCGTGGAGCTTCACGGACTCCTTAATCAAGTGGTGAGCCAGACTGTTGGCGAAGAGGTTGAAGTAGGTCTGGAATCTGAGGGGTGTCCCATCCTCCTTAGATGGAACCAACTTCCAACTCTCACCGATATCATCCTCCTGAAGGGTAGATAGCGAGTAGTTGGTTCGTCAGCCATCTCTAGGATGATCCCTCGAAGGTGGATGAGTGTCTTCCATGCGGTTGTCTCGACTGCGAGTGACATGGTCTCAATTTGTGGTCCTTCAAAGAACCAACTAGTCGGGGAGTCGTTTGCCTTCACGACCACATCCACATGGTACTCCTTCATGACGGCATCGACCCAGTGCTCGTGTTAGATGAAAAAGGGTGGTCGGCGAAACTAGCACATCTCAAGGCTATCCCCAAGGAGTAAGGGAAAGCCAGATGCTAGGAGGACTTCGGGTACGACAGAGTGTTGTGTGAAGAATTAAAGAGGTGAATAGTGCAGAATTCCTAAGTATAGGTGCTAGGTGTAGTTTCAAAAACGGTTTTATCCTAACTAACGTCCATGCTAACTAAGGGATTCCAACAGTCAGGATGGCTCTGATACCAGCTTAGCGGGGACCCCGACTCATAAGTCGAGATCACCGAATGCACGTGTATAGTGATCCCAGAGATCAATGCTCATTGAACACACCGAAGCTTAATAACAAGAGTCTTACATCCACATTTAGCATCTTACACAAATAAAGACCATGAAGGTCTAGTCTTATAGAGATAGGGCCACAAGGGCCAAATACTTAAACTCAACAAGCAGCGGAAATGTTGATCGAAAGCGTGAACCTGTGCCATCTGCCTTAGACCTACAGGCATTCTGACTGGGAAGCGTCCTCGTTCGCATGTTCGTCACCAACGGACTCTTCACCGTACTCCTGTTCTTCCATGCCTGGCCAATTAAATAACCAGTGGCAAGCCAATGAGTACTTTGAATGTACTCGCAAGCAACCCAAGTGATGGAACAAGGTAATAATGATGCATGATATAGCACTAAGTAGGTATTTTGCAGAAAGCTAGTTTTAAATGCAATGTCATGATCAAGTAACTAAGTATAAGCATGTATCAACAGTTGGGAGATATCCACATGAGCAAGTTACCGATATCATCATAAGCAGGGGTTGAACATCTCATGTTCTTTCACCACATCAAGTCGTCGGACTTGACTCAAGTATCATCCTTCTGTCTTCCGCACACACATACACCAAGTTTGCGAAAACGTCTGGACATAGTCTAAGAAGCACCACCCAATTGTCCTTGACCGTGGACACGGCTATTCGAATAGTTTTACACTATTCAGAGGTTGCGCGCTTTACCCACAAGACTCAGGGAACTTTCGTGTCATCCATGACTCGTGGTATATTACATGCCCGAGGTAAGCACCCGAACTATGCCTTTCCCATGGTGATACTAAACAAAGAGTCCACTCATTGGTACCATCCCTCATGATATACATCACGTGTATCATCCATGAGGGCACGCAACGGTGTGCCTGGTGCCTACAGCACATGGCCTTCCACTTCCGGGACGACCCCGTCTCGAGAGTGACCACTTCACTCTCGCCACTGGTAATGCGGGCTCTCTGCTAGCACCAACCATAGTAATCACCAAAGCCCTGTCCCATGAGGGGTATCATGGTCGCACATATAAGGTTGAGACGGTCGACAAATCATAAATCTAATATGTTTTCAAAAACACACCCTCAACTTGTTCCGGCACACCACTTCTTTCTCAAGTGGTCACCCAACTCAACATCATCTCCCTCGGGCATTAGTGGCCCCCGACGGGGTTTTTGAAAAGTCTTTGAAATCACCTCTCTATTTGCATCACCATGCATATACCCGATCCCACTTGCATAGCATCTCCTAGCAACCTAACTACTCCCACCCGCACAACCCTCATAAGAATGGTAGGGTTATGCACGATGCAAGTATCAATGGTAGAGCATCGGAGGCATCCCACCGAAGGGGTAACACTGCATCATGATCAAATCATCAAAACAACAACTGCTATATGTCATGCATGAAAAAGTTTCTTAACATGGTCAAAGGGCTGCTTGCCTGGCTCAACAAAGTCTTCGGGGTCTTCAAAGTATTCGGGTCCAACTCCCTCGTCAATAGCGCAATCTATCATTGCGGTAAATAGCGATAATAATAAGCATCACACAAAAACAAAGCACACAAAGCTACTATTAAAAATGCTCCTAGTCAGATAAATACTAAAAACTATAATAAAAATATTTGTCTAAGGTTTTGCAGTGAAAATATTTTTAGAAACTATTTAAACAGAGGCAATAAGATGCCAAAAACAGGTTTTAAATTAAATAAGTGTATAAAAAGTTTTCAACATTTTTCACAAATAGACTATTAAATTCTATGGAATATTCTAAGATTTGTGGAGTTGGAATTATCTCAATAGGACAAATAATTTGTCCTGAGTGATTTTTGGGGTTATTGGGGAAAAATAAAAAGAAAACTGGCTTGAGAGAATGGGCCAAAAGCAGCTGGCCAAATCGGCCCAGCCGGTGGAGCCGACCCGCGCGAGCCTGGCGCGCGCGTGCTGCTTCAAACCTGACCAGTGGGCCAGGTTGGTCAACAAGAGAGAGAGAGAGAGAGAGAGAGAGAGAGGCGGGGGACCTGGGGAGGATGACAAGCGTGGCCCGCTTGTCATCACCTTCCTCGGGCCAGGGAAGGGCGCGAGGGCTTATCGGCGGCTACAGGGCACGAGGAGGGGAATGGAGGGCACCGTCGTGCTCAGGGGCTTGCCGCCAGTCGAGTGGAGGAGGAGGGGGACGCCGAGAGGCTCCTGTTCGCCGGTGACGAGGAAGTCTAGCGGCGACTCCTCGGGAAGGGGGTGCTTCGGTCACCCGATGCATCAAACGGAGGCGGAGATGGAAGGAAATGGGTCAGGAGAAAGCAGGGTTATAGATCGGGGCTAAACAAGGGCAGAGGAGGTTAGTTACGTCGCGAAAGCCGACGGCCCGAAGCAGCGGTGCTTGGCTCGATCCCGAGCACAGAAGGAGGGAGAGGAGCTGGGGCTTGGCCGGGCGTCGAATGGGTAGGGAAGGGAATCAGGGGAGAGGATAGGAGCTTGGGGGAGGCCCTTTTATAGGGGAGAAGCGACCCACCACATTGTGGTGCGCCAGCGAGGGTGAAACGCCCGTTAGAGGGCTCGGGGGAGGGAGAGAGCATGCCCGGGTGTTCCTGAACGTGGTCCATGTCTAGGGGAAGGGAGAGAGAGTGGGGGAGGGCCCTGGCGCCCGCACGTGTGAGCTCATCCATTGGCTAGCTCGGGCGGCGGCGGGCACGCGCGACCAAGGGTGAGAGAGAGCCAGGAAGGAGGGGGCCGACAACTTGGAGGGTTGTGGACGTCAAGGGCATCTCGGGGGACAGCTTTCCCCATCCCAAAGTTGTCGGGGGCCCTCGGGATGCTCCTGCTACAGTGCGGGTATGCACTGCAGCATGCCTTTGGCATGCCATGGCATGCTTGCATGATCTAGACGCATCCTTCCATGTCCCTTAGCCCCTGGATCATCTGCATATGCTCTAGGTGCTATGAGAGGCTAGGGAGAAAAGAAATGGAGTGGGGGAGAGGGTAGAAATGCTCCTACCATTGTTGTCCAGGGGGTAAATGTGGGTTTTTCCCCATTTACCCATTGATTCTTGGCTAGAGAAAATTACTTGAGGTGAATTAATATACTAGATAATTGTGGTAAAAATTTGGAGGCAAGGGGATTTGAGGAAGGGGGCCAAACAAAGTTTTTGCCATTCTGGTAGAAGGTGTTTGATGGAGATTAGGGCAAGCAAATGGGCCTTGCGTGCTAGAGGAATTGACAAGATCAAATGGTGATTAGAATTAGCCATGATCACCAAGTTTGAGCTTGATTGAAGCAAGTTCACAATGTAGCTTTGTGAAACCCAAGAAATCAACAGAATCTGGTTTCTATAGATCTAGTCTCCCTAAGCTAATCCCCTTGATGCACCACTTAGTGTAGCACCATTATTTGGTGATTAGAACATGTCCACACACTTTGGGGTCAAGGGGAGAAACTTCACAATGTAAAGGTTTTCAAATTTGAATCTGGATAGGGAGGGTTTTGGAATAGTTTGATGAAGCAAATCAGTTGATATTGAGATGAAACTATGCAAGATTATCAAGTATGACAATTGTGACTTGCTAGAATTTTCTTGGAATATATTTCGAATATTTCTTATAGAAACATTCCAAAAGCTTGATTTGAAAAGAAAGTGTTTTGAGGGGTTTTGCCCATTATTTTGAACATGACCATGAGTTGGAACTCATATATATGGAAAATATATGTCCACTGACCTTCCCTAAATTTTCTCAGATATTTTAAAAGCATTTAAATTATTTTTCCCTATGAAAGACCATTTCTGGTCTTAAGAAAAGTCCTTTAATTAAAATATAAGAATAATCTTTAAAATTAATATTTGGTGGTTTTGGTAAGTCATATACATAGTAGGTTTGAAGTAAAGTTTTTGGGAAAGAAGAATCCTCCCAATTTGAGGACTTGCAGTGCAAACCTCATTTCAGGGGGTTTTGAAAACCTAATTTGAATAAATCATTTTTGGTTAAAACAAAATTTGATAAAAAATAGTTTCGGGCACTATTCTCATGGCATGATCATTGGGCAAGAAGTTTGGGTCAAGGAAGATGTATGTGGAGAGGGATAGAATCTAAGAGTGCCACAACCACAATCAACAATCAACAAGCAACAAGCAATAATACAAGCACTGATAAAAAGTTTTAATTTGTTCCAAATTTTATAAATCCAAACATGACAAGGTGATACAAACACAGGGTGTGACAGCATCGAAGTGTGGCGCCTAGCCGCGGAGGTGTGGATGCTCGTCCACCACCAACTGACCATGATCAACGTCATGGACACCGCCATCTCTCAATGTGTGCAGCCCCTCCAACAGAGGGTACACCCCTTGTGGCAATACAACGGGAGAAGCGACACCATGCGCCCCCGAAAGAAAGGGACCGCCAATCCGATAGCGTTGGCCACCGCACTTGTCGACCTCTACAAAGGGTAGAAAGAAGAATTTGTTCGGCCGGCAACCAAGGAAGGATATTCAGCCCACAATCCCATCGAATGGGTAAGCCTTTCTCTTTCAAACATCAAAATAGTTTGGGTTTCCGTTCTGCACTTTATTTGACCGAAGCCTGGTGTCAACAGGAATGATGGAGTTTCATCAAGACAGTCAACCGTCTGGCTGCTCAGCCCGAGAACCATTCATGCAACAACGATCAGGGTTTCAACGAGGACCCGGATCTTCTAGTTGACTTTGAAGACGGAGTCTATTTCCAGGATAGCATCTCCCAATCCCCGGTGGCTATCATAGTTGATTACCCCGGGTCATTCTCCATCCCTGCAGCGGGCAAGAAGAAAAGCTCCTCCCGCAAGAAGCCAGCTACCAAGAGCGCCTCGGTCATGCCGGTCCCGACTCCCAAACACCGCCGATCCGCATGCCATACACTGGCAGCCCAAGCTATGGCTGAGTCGAAGGCCAATAGGGATCCTGCGAAAGAGCCGGTCATGGGGACGAATCCCCCTGCCTGCTCATCCCGAAGGTACATTGTCCAGTTATCCGCTTATTGTTGCGATCAATAGAGTCTTACAGTAGTTTGTTTCATTGAAATACTTAGGCGAAACGCCCAATCCTATCCTACTATAGAGGTTATCTGGGTGTCTAGAGACGCCAGAAATTCCCGAGCCACGACCCATGCAGCTTCTGCTATAGAAACCCCCATGGCCAATCCTGCGCCCGCCTATTCTGGTGATGGTGTATCCATCACCAAATCGGAGGTGGAGAGTTCCATGCATCACCGGCAACGATGGTAGGCCATGCGGCACCCAATTTTTTCAGAACAGGAGTTCGGCCCACTACGCTCTGTGGATGCGCGCCTTGGTGCCGCCCGAGCTGGGTTCGGCGAAGTTATGAAGTTGATATCAACCAGCATACAGGTAAGTGATCGGTTTTTATAGAATCCAAACATTCGTGTAAGCCCAATAGCCCCCGAGCCTTAATTTGGTTTGAAACAAACGAATTAAGGATCTCCGCACTGTTTGACTGCTGACGCAGGCCTCAAACCAACAAGCTGAGCAATTGGCCAAGGAGCTTGAGGAGAGCCACACGGAAGTACAATCCGTGAAGGCCGAACTAGCACAAGTAAAGAGCTTCATGCGGGAGGCCCATGGTGAGTGTACATTTACTGCTAATCTTAATGTATCATCGTGCCTGACACATGGATTCCGTGTAGCAGTCGAATCAATAGGGCACATGGAAAGGCAGTTGGAGGAAGCCCGAGACTCTCAGCGGTACGCCGAGTCCCCGCACCAGGCTGGCTGCCTTGTTGTGCAAAAGCAAGCCGAAGGAATTAAGAATTTGAAGATTCAATTGGCCCAAGCTCAAGAGGAAAACCAAAAGCTTCAGAGGGGTGTGTTCGGTAAGTGCGATTCTATTATCAGCAAATATTTCTGATGTAGGGAATAATAGTAAGCACACTGTTGCCTTATGTATAGGCCTCCTCTCCGGGTATCCTGAAGAGGAGATCGGATCATACCAGGGGGACCCACAGAAGGAGCCGACCTCTCTCCACGGGCGCGTGTGGAAAGCAATGAAAGGAATGGTGAAGGCACTATGGCCTGCCGAACAACCACTTGAAGGGCTAGCCGCACTCGTGGATTGATTCAAGGGGTCTCGAAATAGGTTCGAGTTGTGGAAGACTTCGGCTTGTCGTGAGGGAGCACGGGAAGCATGGGCAATGATCAATACCCATTTCACCGGCTTAAGCCCGAGCATATGGCGCAGGTTGGTCCTGTGGGATCAGATGGAAAAGAAGTGTCACTCCACCTGGTATATGACCAGGTGATGCCTGTTGCCCGTCTTTCGCAACAGGACTGCCCCCTTGACACGATAATCAATAATCTCGATCAGCAGTCACACATGTAATTTATATGTACGTGTGTATAAACAATCTGTGTTGTAAACTTTGTCTTAGCCGGCCATCGGCTTCTCCACCCCCCCATGCGAAGAGCTCGGGAGTGTTCCTCCTTATTTGTCCCTCCAGAAGAGCGAACTGTATTCGGGGAACCAGGCAATCCAGCCATGCAGTGTGAATAGACAGAAAGCACACAGAAAGATATGTTATATTACTACTTAGCAGAAGAAACATCTTCTGAGGAAAATAGTACCTCTATCGATACCTTTCGTTGGGGCTCTACAAAGATCGTAGATAGAACTTCGCATACTTTCAGTATGCGGCTAATTTTTCTTTGGGAAGAAAACACCGAAACAATGGTGATAACAACCGGAGCCGTATAAGGAGTTTCCCTCATAGCCGACCAATTGTCTATGTAAGATAGCTAGCTTTCGGCTTCACCCGTCTGAGTTACGTGTCCGGATGACCCAGTCGTAACAATCGCAAAGGTGCTCCCTATACTCTCTAGCCGAACAATCGGGAACATAGAGAGTAATCACAGGAGGGAGGCAACCCAACTTGGCAAAGTCTTAGTTCGAATTGATGCATATGATGGCTAGAACATGACAAAAGAAACATGTGCGCACAATAAGTGTGAGCAAATACTTGTAATAAAAAGGGGTTGGCTACTAGAAGAAGCCCCCACGTGTTGTGTTTGGATTTAACACTTTATGGTGTTTGCCAATAATCTTTAGTACAAGATTGTTTCAACTGAACATAGGGAAAGAAAAGAAATTGTCCCTCTCAAACAGCAAAATGGGAAGGGAAGAAGAAAAAGGAAAAAATAACAAGGGGAAAAGGAAAAAATGTAGGGGAGTTAGATGACACAAGTTTATCCGTAGAAGCACCGAAGACGAGCTGTGTTCCATGGGTTTGGTTCAAGGCGGTTATCGGATGGACTCAAAAGACGATAGGCACCTCCCGCGAGTACTTCGTCAATGATGAAAGGACCCTCCCATTTGGCGTTGAGTTTATGCTTCTGTTTCTCCGGGAGTCGTAGGATGAGTTCGCCTACGTTGTATGCTTCTGCCCTGACCTCCCTACTTTGGTAACGTCGAGCTTGCTGTTGGTAAAAAGTGGAGCAAGCAAGAGCTATGTCGCGCTCTCCGTCCAAGGCATCTAAGTCATCCTGCTGATCCAACTCGGCCTCCTTTCCTCGTACATGTGCACTCTTGGTGGGTTGTGAATAATGTCACAAGGGAGGACTGCCTCTGCCCCATAGACCATAAATAACGGTGTGTAACCCGTTGATCTGTTTGGGGTGGTACGCATGCCCATAGAACAGAGTCGAGTTCCTCCACCCGATGATAGTCGGACTCGTGAAGAGACTGGACCAATCGTGGCTTAATGCCGCTCATAATGAGACCGTTCGCTCGCTCGACATTTCCATTGGTCTGCGGATGATAGACCGATGCATAATCGAGCTTTAAGCCCATTTTTGCGCACTAGTCCTTGGCCTCTTGGGCCATGAAGTTGGATCCATTATCCGTTATTATACTATGCGGGACACCGTAACGGTGTACTACGCTGGATATAAAGTCGATCACTGGTCCGGATTTAGCCGACTTGACGGGCTTTGCTTCTATCCATTTGGTGAACTTGTCAACCATGACTAGTAGGTATTTATTTTTCTTGGTCCCCCCTTTAAGGGGTCCGACCATGTCCAGCCCCCAGACCGCAGAAGGCCAGGTGATCAGAATAGTCTAAAGAGCTATTGGGGGCATGTGACTTTGATTTGCGAAGAGTTGACACCCTATGCAATGTTGGACAAGTGACTGGGCGTCCGTCCGAGCTGTGGGCCAAAAGAAACCAGCTCGGAAGGCCTTGCTGACAAGGGCTCTTGTTGCAGCATGATGGCCACCCATGCCTGCGTGGATTTCGGCGAGGAGCTCCCGTCCTTCTTCCTCGGATATACACCACTGTAATATTCTGGTTGTGCTTTTCTTGTATAACTCACTCTCATGTACTTTGTAGGCCTTGGATCGCCGAACTATGCGCCGTGCGTCGGTTTGATTGTCGGGGGTTCCTTGTGAAGAAGCTAAGCGAGGAAGGGCATTGTCCATGGCATTATTACTGCCATTACCTCATGAGCTGAGGGCATTTCATTCATTGCGGAGCCGCCGATAATGCCATCATATGGTTCGTTTATGGGGGTAACAACTTCGTCCGCCATATTCGGACCGGCGCCATTGTCGTTGTCCTACCACACTACGGAGGGCTTAAAGAGCTGCTTCAGGAAGGTGTTTCTCGGGACGGGATCGCGCTTGGCTCCCATTTTGGCTAGTATGTCGGTGGCTTGGTTGTTGTCGCGAGCGACATGGTGGAATTCCAACCCCTCGAACCGAGTAGATATCTTCAAGACGACATTTCTATATGCCGCCATCTTTGGGTTTTTGACGTCGAACTCGCCGTTAATTTGGGATATGGCCAAGTTTGAGTCTCCCCGTACCTCTAGCCGTCTTATGCCCATTGATACCACCATCCGAAGACCATGAAGAAGAGCTTCGTATTCGGCTACATTGTTGGAGTCGGCATACATGATTTGCAACATGTATCGCACGTTGTCGCCTGTGGGGGATGAGAGGGTAACTCCAGCCCCCAGTCCGGCCAAGGTCTTGGATCCATCAAAGTACATTGTCCAATGGGAGTATGCTCTGTATTCCTTGGGGAGCCCGACCTCTGTCCATTCAGCCAGGAAGTCTGCCAGCACTTGAGAATTAATGGCATGACTGGCTTGTAGGTTATTTCAAAGGGAAGGGGCTCAATGTCCCATTTGGCTATGCGGCTGGTGGCGTCCCTATTGTTGATTATATCATTCAGGGGGACCTCAGATGCCACTGTTACCGCACACTCCTAGAAGTAGTGTTTGAGTTTCCTCGACGACATAAATACTGTATAGGCTATTCTTTGGTAATGTGGGTATATGGACTTGCACTGTGTTAGCACTTCTCACACATAATATACCGTTTTTTGAGTCTAGAATTTATGTCCCTCCTCATCTCATTCAACGACGAGTACCGCGCTAACAACTTTGTTGGTGGCCGATATGTATAATAACATGGTCTCACCAGCTCCTGGTGTCGTGAGTATGTGATTTGTTGCCAGTAGTGTTTTGATTTCTTCTAATGCAGACACTGCCTCATCGGTCCATTCGAACTTATTGGTCCGCTTCAGCAGCTTATAGAGCGGCAAATACTTTTCTCCAAGGTGGGAGATAAAGCGGCTTAACGCCGCTATGCACCCAGCTAGGCTCTGGACATGCTTCACCTATGTGGGAATTGCAAGTTCTGATAGAGCATGGAGTTTATCTGGATTTGCCTCTATTCCTCTAGGGGATACGATGAATCCAAGCTGCTTACTAGAGGGAACTCCGAATACACATTTTTCCGGATTGAGCCGTATATCATATTCGCGTAGACTAGAAAAGGTTTGTTGTAGGTCGTCGATCAGTTGGCCGATGTGTTTGGTTTTGATTACCACATCATCCACATATGCCTCGATGGTCTTACCGACCTGTGTCGCGAGACAGGTTTGGATCATGCGCTGGTATGTGGCCCCGTCTTTTTTATCCCGAAAGGCATCCTGTTGAAGCAGAATGGCCCGTAGGGGTGATGAATGTGGTAGCCGCTTGATTAGATTCCTTCATTTTAATTGATGGTATCCGGAGTAAGCGTCGAGGAAATACAACGAATCGTGTCCGGCTGTAGCATCAATGATCTGGTCTATGCGAGGTAAGGGGAAAGGATCCTTCGGGTAGGCTTTGTTAAGGTCTTTGAAGTCGACACACAGCCGCCAGGACTTGTCTTTCTTAGGTACCATCACCAGGTTTACCAGCCACTCAGGGTGTTTAATATACCGAATCAATCCGGCCTCGAGCAGTTTAGCTAATTCTTCACCCATTGCTTGTTGTTTGGGCTCGGAGAAGCGTCGCAGAGTCTGTTTCACGGGCTTAAAGCCTGGGATAATGTTTAGGATGTGTTCGGTGAGCCATCATGGGATTTCAGGCATATCGGAAGGATGCCAGGCAAAAATGTCCCAATTTTCACGGAGGAAATTCCGTAGTGCTTCATCCACGAGGGGATCAAGCTGGGCTCCGATGGACGCTGTCTTATTGGGGTCCATCGGATGCACCTGAAATTTAATGATTTCCTCTGTGTTTTTGAAGGACGTGGACTTGGGCCTTTTGCTAAGGATCACGTCATCCTTATTAACTGTCGACCATAATGCGGTCAACTCTTCGGCAGTGAAAGTCTCTGCTAATGCCGCAAGGGCGAGCGCTGCCATTTTATTTCCGGCCCGAAGGGCAATGTTCGGATCACTAGCAATCGTGATCACTCCGTTTGGTCCTGGCATTTTGAGTTTCATGTACCCGTAATGGGGTATAGCCTGGAACTTTGTAAAGGCGTCACGTCCTAATAGTGCGTGATAGCCACTTGGGAAGGGGACAATGTGGAAGAGAAGTTTTTCAGATCGGTAGTTTTCGGGCGTGCCGAACACCACGTCCAGGATGATACATCGGGAACAACATGCCTCTTTCCCTGGGATAATTCCTCGGAAGGTTGTGTTGTTATGTTCGATGTGGCATCGGTCGAACTGCAATTTTTCCAGGGTGGCTTCATATATAAGGTTTAGACCACTGCTGTCGTCCATTAGCACTTTATGTAGCTTGTATCCATCAATGATGGGGTTCAAGACTAGTGCGGCCGGTGAGTTACCGGGAAGAATGGGTGGCTGGTCGGTGTCCCCGAAAGTAATTGGTATGTCTGCCCATGGGCTAGTGGCTGCCACATGGTAGACCTGTTCGAGTTCTGGAAGAGCTCTTTTACGCCTGTTCCTTGAGGGGGAGGTCTCGTAGACCGTCAGGACTTCGGCATTGTATCCGGGCGGTGAAGGAGAGCACCAACTCGATGGAGGTGTTTCAAGGATGGCCTCGCCACTTTTTGCGACTTGCCTGATGACCCAGCAAGCTCTAAGGCTGTGAGTCGGGTTCGTTTTTAGCAACACGGAATGTATAGGGCAAGGCTTGTCTAGTAGTCCATCGAGGACAGTGCTGGTCCCTGAAAGGGGCTTATTTCTCTTTTCGACGGGTTCATACCTAGTTGGCCGCTTTGGTGGTATCCTCTTTTTGCAAGCTCCTCTAGGTTGTTCGGGGAGAATTGGTTCCGAGAATAGCTGTTTGGATTGCTACACGCTCTCCATGGCACAGTACTTTTGTATCAAATTGGATAACTCTGAAAAGTCGCTTATGTGTCAGCAGGCCAGGGCATTAAGAATCCCTTCATCATGGCAATTGTGAATGAGAATCACCATCATATCTTGGTCACTAAGACCCTTTACTCTGCTCCTAGCGAGTAGGAGTCTGGCCCAAAAGTGATGGATTGATTCTCCTTGTAGTTGATTGATATCCCAAAGGTTCGAAGACACGGGCTTTGGTGCGATACTTGGATGGTCATCTTGGGCGATGGGTGGGAAAAAATTCGATTCCATGTTGCATTGAGTGTTGGGAACTATAGTTTCCGAATCGTGCGAAGGATCTCGGACTGGTGACGGTCTGCCTTTAGAATGATTCCCTGTCTCTGGCTTACTGACAGAGTCTCGGTGATCGAGGACTGGGGTATAGACAGTTTTTTATTCCAACTGTCGGGCAGAATCCATCGCCGGACACTCAATGGTAGCGACAAGGTGGGTGACCGGAGGGACATGAATCTCCCTATCATTGGGTCTGATCCTGAGTTGATCATAGATCGGAACCAGGTCATCCGATATATGCATAGCTATCGAACAACTCATTTAAGAACGAGGCGATGGCAGGATGTGTGTCGCTGATATGAGTGGATTCATCGAGCGGCATGACAGTTCTAGAGCTACGCCGAAGCGGATCTTTGTTCCGTCCAACCATGGGACCTGATGTCTTTGGCGTCAAACCTTCTGGACTTCTAGGTTTTTCTTTGAAGGTTGAGGGTTCCATTAGAATGAGTGTTCCCCGTAAATCAGCCATGAACTCTACGGTTCCGAACTTGATACTCTGATTGGGGGGAAATCTTCCGGTCTGGCCATGACGGCTGATCGGGCTGGCATGCGACAAGATGTCGTTGCTGGTGAGACTTTGATTGGGGGCGAGAGTCCCCTGGATGCAGATCTCGCTACTTGTGACGAGGTGAGCCATCGATTCCTTCGGTGCTCACAGAGGAACTCTCAATGAAAGCACCAATATCGGTGTCTAAACCATCGGATCTCGAGTAGGGGGTCCCAAACTGTGAGACTAGAATAGACGGTAACAGGAGCCGAAGGGGACACAGATTTACCCAAGTTCGGGCTCTCCCATGGAGGTAATACCCGACGTCCTGCTTGGTTGTATTGATGATGTGGGGGGTTACAGAGTTGATCTACCTCGAGATCGAATAGCTAACCCTAGATGAGTTGTCCCCCTACACCCCTAAACCCTCCGGCTTACATAGAAGTCGAGGGTGACCTAGGTTTACACATGGTCGGTTACATGCCGAAGAGATAAACATGCCTAACTACAGCTAATAACTTGGAGAGTACGTCAAGGCTTCTCGAAACTTCTATCCGGCGTAGGTGGTCTTTGATCGTCCGATGCTCCCTTTGCGGCCCACACAGTCCGGCCCATAAGCAATAGGTCGGCTATCCGAGGACCCCCTAATCCAGGACTCCCTCACATGGGCCGGACGGGAGGCCCATCAAGGAGGAAGGGATTCAGAGGCCCTTAGGATGTGGCATGAGCACATCAGACTCTACTAAAGACCTGATGTGTACTCCAAGAAGAGATGATTTGTTTGACCTGTATTTGTAGATGGTAACCGACATTCATGTAACCCGAAATACCCTCGATGCCTATATAAGCCCAAGGGTATAGCCCGAAGAAGGTACCCATACACATTCATCATCACCCCTAGGGTTTAGGCCACAAACATATGATCTCGAGGTAAACAACTCTATACTCGCTACACCAATAATACAACAAGAGAAGGACGTAGGGTCTTACCTCCATAGAGAGGGCATGAACCTAAGTAAATACCATGTGTTCCTTGTCTCAGGTTAGCCATCGATCCGATCTCACAGCACGGGCCCCCTACACAAGGTATGTCGATTTTGACACCGACATTGGTGCTTTCATTGAGAGCTCACTATGTGATCACCATGATTGATGGCTCGTCTACAATTTGATAGAAGCATCGTCTATGGTGATATCTTCGTACCTGGCCAACTCTTGGCTTTTGGCAGTGTGCTACTGCACGCCAACCCGATCGGTCATTTGGGCTGCATCGAGACTTACGCCCCGAACCAGGTCATCATGTTTCGAAGACTGGAGTATGTCGTTGATGCCCGAGCCAGTCTGGTTCTATCATAATAGATCGCAATCCAACCTGAAGACCCCTTGGGCATGGACGCTTCGAAAAAGGTTCCCAAAGTGATTATTGGATCTAACCACTAGACAGTGTCGCCCCGAGAGAGTGATCTGGGGGCGGTCCCGTCCGATCCAACTTAGGTCTCCTCAGATGATAGCTCGAAGCCGAACCCGCCTTCGGATCAAACGACAATCTCAGAGGTAGCCTCTTTGGTCGTCGAACAACCCTTTTCATATCAGCCTGACCCTCGACGCGGAGGAGCTGTCGCGGATAAATGAGGTAATGGACCGAATCTAGAACCTAGCAATCTCTTCCATGGTCTACGATGAGATTGGATAAAAAGCCGATGATCGGGAATCCCACCACCACCCACCTAGTTGCCACAGTTGAGGATTTCACCGATGAGCTTGAGTACGGATCTGATGAGGCCATCGACATGGATGAAGATTACCACGACAAATCTTGATCAAAATCGCCTGCAACCATTCCCCGAACAGGAAAGTGGGCCGCAACCTCCACCTACGTTGTCTACATGGTCGATACTCCCAAGGAAGACCCCGACGAGAAGCCTAAGGGGAGTTCTAAGTGTCACTGTCCCAAGAGAAAACCAATTGGTAATAGAAGAAGAAAAGATAAAGCTAACGCCGTAGATAACAATGTTACCCCTGACATGGGCGAGAATGGATAGCTCCAACCCGCAGAGCAAAACGGGGCTATGGGTACACCTGCCGGGGAGAATCCTGAGGAGAAAGAAGACTACGACAGCAGGAAAGATGAAGACTACCACCTAGAATACAAGGATGATAATAGCCTCGACCCTATGACTTCAAGGTGCCCAAAATCCCGTCCAAACAGATACTCTTCGAACGTCAACTAGCCGCAACCGCATGGAGCATGAAGAGGAAACAGCAGGATTTGTACACTCATGATAACACGCTCAACGGAAAATGGGAGAAAGTACTTGCGGCCGAAACAAACATCAAAGCGTGATGCATGACAGCCAAGTAATTCCCATGACAACCAAGTAATTCCCATGATAGCGGCTGCTATCTAAATTCCATGACAAGGTGGCAGATGTAGATCCTCTCGCATACGGCCACAAACAACAAACCAACCGTCCTCTAGAGGGTGAGATCAGTCAACAGGGGCATATCAAGAAACCCCCGCGTGACCCTGCCCTCATGGAAAGAGTCGGATTGACTATCCGAGCCCTATGACCTACGGAATAAGATACGCAAGGATAAATCACCTCCTGATCTATCTATGGAATACGAGACCATGTGTGAGCCGGCTCCGACGGGTACGATGCCTGGATAGATAGGCAAGGGCGATCTCAGGAGCTAGAAAAATAACAGATGGTCACCAACACCCACCAGATGCATTTCGATACCGAGCTCCTGCACACCAAGTCTATTTTATAGACGAGGTCATGGAACATCGGTTCTTAGAAGGTTTTAAACAAATCAACATTGATCAATACAATGGCACGGTGACCTAGCCGTATGGATAGAACATTTCCTTCTACAGATGCACATGACCCAAGGATATGATCTTCACACCATTAAATATTTGTCGCTCAATCTCAAAGGGTCGACATGGCATTGGCTCCGTAGCCTCCTCAAAAATTATATCAGAAGCTGGGATGAGTCGGACAATGCCTTTAGGGCAAACATTTAGGGCTCGGGATAGTGAGCCTGGAAGTTTAGCCCCTGGATATCGATGACCTGAGTCATGTCACCAGAAGGAGGCCGAGTCAACCTAGAAGTTCTGGAACTGGTTTTGACCAAGAAGATCCGGACAGTTGACTGCCCGGATGTCGAGGCCATTGCGGCATTTAAGCATAGCATCTGTAATGAATGGTTGTCCCGAAATCTCGGACAAGATAAGCCAAGCACCATGGCGGCCCTCACTTCTCTAATGATTCATTTCTGTGATAGTGAATACAATTGGTTAGCCCGCAGCTCCCACATGAGTGACCCAGGTACCTTGGAAATCTGAGTCGGGAACGGCAATCCTAGGCGCAGCAAACAGAAGCGCCAAAACAAGAATAGTGAGAGTGACTACGATGACCTGGTAGTCAATGCATGGTTCAATAGTTCACGGAGTGGACCTAACATAGACCCTTTAAAGGGAACAAGGATGGCCCAAGCACTCTGGATACAACAATATACAAGCCCTGTTAGATCCATAGCACCCCAAAGAAACCTACCAACCTCACCAATAGAAACTGTTGAGTGTTCAAGCAGGCCGGAAATGCGCTAGCTGAGGAGTCAAGCAAGGGCTAGTCCCCAAGCGATGACAACGAGGATGAACCTTCGCAGATGAACAATGGCAGCCAAAAATAATTTCCCTTCGAGGTAAAAGATGTGAACATGATCTATGTCGCACACATTTCGAAGAAAGAGTGGAAACGGGCACTTCAGGACGTCTACACCTTAGAGCCTGTAGCCCTGAGGCACATGCCTCGGATGGCATGTCCGATCACTTTTGATAAGAAAGACCATCTGACCAGTATTTGTCATGGTGGGTCAGCCGCCCTGGTTCTAGATCCCGTTGTCGATGGGCTTCACCTCACTCGTGGTCTTATGGACGGCAGAAGCAGCCGGAACCTAATATACACGAACATGGTGCAGAAAATGGGTATTGACTCGTCATGAATCAAGCCCCGCAAAACCACTTTCAAAGGAGTAATAACCGGTGTGAAGGACCAATGCACGGTCACAATAACACTACAAGTTATTTTTGGATATGCTGACAACTTCCACTACGAGGACTTAGTCTTTGACAAAGTCCTCTTCAAGAACAGCTATCATGATTTGCTTGGTCATACTGCATACACCCGCTTTAACATGGTGTCGCACTACATTTACCTTAAGTTCAAAATGTCGAGGCCCAATGGGGTCATCATGATCAACAGCAACATGAGCGCTCCCTCCATAGGAGCAGACGACAGCTTATGCAGCCGACTCCTAGGTACCCGAGGAGGTGGCGAGGCAAGAAGGTCGGCGTGATATTTTGGGATCGTCAAAGTGCGTCCGCAATGTCACCTCGGCCCCCGACAAAACATACGTCCACCATAACTAGGTATACATGCTTTGGTTCCCTAACCATCTGGTAGCACATTATGTACCGCGTGTACTTTCATGGTTTTGTCATGGTAGATGTTCTTATGGGAGAACTTAGGTGTGAGGACATTGTCACTGTGTGGCGACTCGAAGGGGTTGATAGGAAACGAGAGACGGATTTCCCAAGTTCGGCCCCTCTAATGGAGGTAACAGCCTACATCCTGCTTTGGTGTCTATATTCATGGTTGATACGTCTCCATCGTATCCACTTTTCCAAACTCTTTTGCCCTTGTTTTGGACTCTAATTTGCATGATTTGAATGGAACTAACCCAGACTGACGCTGTTTTCAGCAGAATTGCCTTGGTGTTATTTTTGTGCAGAAATAAAAGTTCTCGGATCTTCTTGAAAATTTATGGAGAATATTTTTGGATTTGATAAAAATACTGGCGCAAGAATGAACCAGAGGATGGCCACCTCTAGGCCACAAGCTTGCTAGCCGCGGCCACCCCCTGGCCATGCCTACCAGGCTTGTGGGGCCCTCGTGGCTCCTCCGACCTCCTCTCCAGCTCCATATAACCCTATTCACGGAGAAAATAATCAGAGAGAATAATTCATCCCGTTTCACGATACGGAGCCGCTGCCACCCCCTGTTCTTCCTCGGGAGTCCATTTGGGGCTCCGGAGAGGGGAAATCGATGACATCGTCATCACCAACCATCCTTCATTGCCAATTCCATGATGCTCTCTGCTGTTCGTGAGTAATTCCATCATAGGCTTGTTCGAAGGTGATGGGTTGGACGAGATTTATCATGTAATTGAGTTAGTTTTGTTAGGGTTTGATCCCTAGTATCCACTATGTTCTGAGATTGATGTTTCTATGACTTTGCTATGCTTAATGCTTGTCACTAGTGACCGAGTGCCACCATTTCAGATCTGAACCTATTATTTTTTCATGAATATATATGTGTTCTTGATCCTATCTTGCAAGTTGTAGACACCTATTACAAGTTATGATCCACATCCCCTAGGGTGACAATAACTGGGATTCTTTCCGGTGATTACCATAGTTTGAGGAGTTCATGTATCCACTAAGTGCTAATGCTTTGGTCCGGTTATATATTAAAAGGAGTCCTTAATATCCCTTAGTTTCCATTAGGACCGCGCACACACAGGAGGGTAGGACAAAAGATACCATGCAAGTTCTTTTCCATAAGCATGTATGACTATATATGGAATACATGCCTATATTACATTGATGAATTGGAGCTAGTTCTATGTCACCCTATGTTATAACTGTTGCATGATGATGCTATCCAACATAATTATCCATCAGCGATCCATTGCCTACGAGCTTTCCACATATTGATCCTTGTTAAGTTACTTCTCCGTTGCTACTGTTAAAATCACTACAAAACTGCTACTATTACTTTTGCTACCATTGCCGTTACTTCCATACTACTTTGCTAGTGAATACTTTGCTGCAGATATTAAGTCTTACAGGTGTGGTTGAATTGACAACTCACCTGCGGATACTCGAGAATATTCTTTGGCTCCCCTTGTGTCGAATCAATAAATTTGTGTTGAATACTCTACCCTCGAAAACTATTGCGGTCCCCTATACTTGTGGGTTATCAAGACCTTTTTCTGGCACCGTTGCCGGGGAGTATAGATCTATTCTCTGAGTCACTTGGGATTTATATTTGTTGATCAATATGAAGAATCTGAAAGATCCAAAAACCAAGATCTATCCCTCTACTACGAGGGGAGGTAAGTAACTGCCATCTAGCTCTGCACTTGATTCACCACTTGATTCACCATCTGTTGTGAGTAAGTTTGTGACACTGCCACCTGCTAGTAATTCTGATATGTCACAAGTAATTGATGATGCCACTTCTGCTTTGCATGATGCTTATGATGACAATTTGCTTGATAATACTGTATCACTGGGTGAATTCCTTGATGAATAAATTGTTGGAGCCCATGCTGACAATTATGATACTTCTGAAACTGGTGAAATTATTGAAACTGAACACTTTGAGACACCTGCTAGACCTAGCTCTCCTAGATATGAATTTCTTGATATTCCTGAGGGTTTTGTTATGGAAGGAGAGGTAGCTAGGGACTTTCTTACTTGTAATGATAGAGATGGTCTTAAGATATTACTATGCAAGTGGAAAGAAAAATCCTTGAATGCTAGAATGAAATATGATCCTAAGTTTTCTACTTCAGCTATCTTTGTTACTGATAAGGATTATGAATTCTCTGTTGATCCTGAGTTAATTACTTTGGATAAATTTGATCCTTTCCATGGTTACGAATCTGAAACTTTTGTGGCACATCTTACTAAATTGAATGATATAGCCACCCCATTTACTCATGAGGAAAAAATTCATAATTACTATATCCTTAAGTTTTTTCCTTTCTCATTAAAGGGTGATGCTAAGATATGGTTTAACTCTCTTGCTCCTAGTTGTGTGCGTAGCCCCCAGGATATGATATATCACTTTTCTGAAAAATATTTTCCTGCCCATAAGAAACAAGGTGCCTTGCAGGAAATATTTAACTTTGTGCAAATTGAATAAGAGAGTCTCCCACAAGCTTGGGGGGCTTCTCCAATTACTTAATGCTTTGCCTGATCATCCTCTCAAGAAAAATGAAATACTTGATATCTTTTGTAATGGACTAACCGATGCTTCTAGGGACCACCTAGATAGTTGTGATGGTTCTGTTTTCAGGGAACAAACTGTTGAACGAGCTGAAATACTATTGAATAATATATTGAACAATGATAATGATTGGACTATTCCTGAACCACCTCTGAAGCCAACTCCGAAGAAAACAGGCATTCTATTTATCAGTCCTGAAGATATGCAAGAGGCAAAAAATCTATGAAAGAGAAAGGTATTAAAGTAGAAGATGTTAAGAATCTACCACCTATTGAAGAAATACATGGTGTTGATAACCCGACACAAGTAGTAGAGGTAAATTCTCTTTGTAGATTTGATAAAAGCGATATTCCTTATAATAAGTCTTCTAGCTAATGCTTGGACGAATTTGATAATTTTGTTGTTAAGCAAGAAAATTTAATGCTTAGGTTAGTAGACAATTGAAACATAATGCTTTCATGCTTGATCGCTTAGGTGATTATATGAGTAGAAATATCAGTGATCTTAAACTTATTAGTAAACATGCTTCTATGGTAACTACTCAAGTAGAACAAGTACTTAAGGCACATAATGATTTGCCTAATGAGATGAATAGTAAGAACAATGATCGTTCTGTTAAAGTTGTGACTAGAGGTGGAAGAATGACTCAGGAACCTTTGTACCCCGAGGGTCACCCTAAGAGAATTGAACAAGATTCTCAAAGGGGTAATATTGATGTACCTAGTCGCTCTAGTAATAAGAGGAACAAGGATGATGATAGAACTTTGCATGCTGCTAGTGAACCTGTTATAGGTGCACCTGAAAACCCAAATGATATTTCTGTTTCTGATGCTGAAACACAATCTGGTGATGAACATGAGACTAGAGATAATATTAATGATGATGTTCATGTTGATACTCAACCTAGCAATGATAATGATGTGGAGATTGAACATGTTATTGATCTTGATAACCCACAACCTAAGAACAAGAGATTTGACAAAAGGGACTTTATTGCTAGGAAACATGGTAAAGAAAGAGAACCATGGGTTCAGAAAGCCATGCCCTTTCCTCCTAAACCATCCAAGAGAAAGGATGATGAGGATTTTGAGCGCTTTGTTGAAATTCTTAGACCTGCCTTTTTGCGTATGCGATTGACCGATATTCTAGAAATGTCTCCTTATGCTAAGTATATGAAAGGTATTTTGACTAATAAAAGAAAGATACCGGAAGCTGAGATTTCCACCATGCTTGCTAATTATACTTTTTAGGGTGGAGTACCAAAGAAATTAGGAGATCCAGGAATACCAACTGTACCATGCTCTATAAAAGGCAATTATGTTAAAAACCGCTTTATGTGATTTGGGAGCTGGTGTTAGTGTTATGCCTTTCTGTTTATATTGTAGACTTGATTTGAATAAGTTGACACCTACTGAAATCTCTTTGTAAATGGCTGATAAATCAACAGCTCTACCTATCGGTATTTGTGAGGATGTACCTGTCATAGTTGCAAATGCTACTATCTTAACGGACTTTGTTATTCTTGATATTCCCGAGGACGACAATATGTCGATCATCCTTGGAAGACCCTTTTTGAATAGTGCAAGGGCTGATATTGATTGCAACAAGTGCAATGTCACTTTTCATATTAATGGTAATGAGCATACGCTACACTTTTTGAAGAAACAACCTCAAGTTCATAGTATCAACTCCATTGAAAAATTCCAACAATTGTTATGGGAGACTTTGAATTCCCTCTTCCTACTTTCAAGAAGAAATATGATATACTTATTGTTGGGGACATACATATCCCCATTGAGGTAACTTAGTGATTATTCAAAAATTCTTCGGTTTCATGTTATTCGAAAGAAGTTTGTTAATAAGACTTGATCAACCTTATTGATGGATTCCTTTTGATGAGCATGAGATGGATGAATTTAGAAAGCACAACTCCCTGTACCCAACTTTTATTTTCTATTAGTTAGATTAAATTAAGTAAGAATGCTATTTTTTTGTTTTGTGAGTTTCCCGTTCAATAAAAAATGACCTGAAAATAAAAGTTCTTCAAATGTCTTGAAAATGGAGTATGATTTTTCTGGAATATTTAAAAATATCTGGCACTGAGCACACTACAGGGGGCGCACCAGTGGGCCACAAGCCCACAAGGCCAGGCCACCCCCTAGCCGCGCCTAGCAGACTTGTGGGTCCCATGTGGCCCCCTTTCACTTATTCCAGCACCCATTCACTTCATCTTCCTCTAGAAAAAATCCCACCATCGCTCAAACATGTGTTCTAGCTCATTTTGCTGCCATTTTTGATCTCCTTGTGCAAAGCTTCATTCGCAAAACTTTTTTGGGAGATTGTTCCTAGGTATGCAAGTCCTCCAATGGTCTAATTATTTTTTGTTCTAGTGCTTTATATATTGTGAATTTTTGTTGCTGTGGTGACCCTCTTCTTGAGCTTGCATGTCAAATTTATATGGTTCCAAGTAGTTTTGATGCATCATATATCCTCTAGGCACTTGTGGGAGTAGTTGCTATGAGTTTCATTGAGTTTTGTTCACCTTTATTTTGACTAACCAAAAAATTCAAAAAAAATCATAGAAAGAAATGTTGAGGAGATTATTAAGAGGCTCTTCAAGCCGGAGTTCTAAGGAAGATGAAAATGAAATGAGGGAGAAACCCAAGTATAATCTTCCTCATGTCATAGAAGTTCGACCATGTGAATGGCCGTGTGACACATTCTTGAGGGCGGCCGGAATTTATGAAGATTTCTATTATTTGGCCGAGAATGCAGGCATCACCGACTTCCTCAAGGATAAGTGTGATCAGTACCTCTTGCTCACGAATACCTTTGTGCAAACATTTCACTATCATTCTAGGGAAGACCCTCCTACAGTAGAATTTAACTTATATGATGTGCCTAAGAAAATGAACCTTTATGATTTTTGCAAAGTTTGCAAAATAGTCTATGAAGGCAGCATCGGGCAACCACGTCCTAGAGACATGGAAGATTTTATTGCTTCGGTCACTGTAGGGGAAGAGATAGGTTTGTCGAAGGCAAGAGCAGCTAGTTTACATTTTCCTGTGCTACGCTATTATTCATTATTTGCGGAAAGATGTTTAGTTGGTCGCTAGGAGAGTGGAAGTCTTAGTGCCCCTGGCCTAGCCATTTTGCGCCATGCTTTATTTGCTAATAGAACCTTTAGTTTGGGCGCTATGGTGGCCCAACGGTTGAACACCAACCTTTCGAAGGGGACCATATTCGAAGGAATCTATGCATCTCGTTTAGCCAATCATTTTGAGATACCCATTAGGCTTAACGAGAAAGATGAGAGGCTGCTACCCGCGAAGTTTTTAGATTATGACCGTATGGTATCTCACGACGTTATTAAGAAAAATGATGATAGGAGGCTGCTTTACAACTTAGTTTTTAGTGAGGGTACTTGTGAAATTATTACTCTGCTTGCTTCTTCTTTGTTTGACATTTGCTCAGGCAGGTACACCATTATGCCCGGAGACATTTACAGATATTGGGGTCTGACGCAACCCCCAGGTCTAGAACCTGCACCAGCCCTTGATCCATCACAAGAGCCAGTTTTCAAGTGGGAGCCGCAGGAGTTCTCCAACCAACGGAACTCTGATGACGCTCCTGAGTATCTGGGAGCAAGCTCTTTACGGCCATGGCCATAGACCAACTTAGGCCAAAAGCCTAAGCTTGGGGGAGTACGTATTTCTCACCGACTTTACATTCATGTTCACAGACACATCTTAGTAGTCAGTGTTCATACTCTTTCATTGTACCATCCATGGTAGTTTATTTTCTTGTTTCGCTTTCTTCTTGTGTGTTTATTTAACTCTGAGAAAAATACAAAAAAATTAGTTCTAGATTTATTTCCAGTTGCTCAGTTGTAGCATTAAAAAGAAAAGCCAAAAATATTTTTCGTTCTTCTTTTACTTGTTGGGAGCTTTCCCGTGTAAATAGTTTTTCTTGTTCATGTTTTGTTTTTTCTTTATTTGGGTCATAAGGAGAAGACCACAATGAAAATGTCGAGTGGCTCTCATATGCATTATTGTTTACCTATTAGAGAGTCCATGTTACCTTGTCTTCTTCTTTGAGTTATTGTTTCTAGATTCCAGCTTAGTCCAATGCACGTGCACTCTTATTATTATCGACACCGTTCGGTCGTGCAAGTGAAAGGCAATGATGACGATATTTGATGAAAAATTGAGATGGAGAAAAGCTGGTATGAAGTCGACCTATCTTGCTTTTGTAAATATGATTAGCTCATCATTCCAAATTCAGTTCATCATGGGTGAAACATATTTCCAATGACAATTAGAGATTATAGTTACTCATGTCGTGCTTAATTAGCTAAGAGTGGATAATGGTTTGTCTTGGGTGCCAACATGCATGTTAAAATGGTTGTGATGTAGTACGATGGGCTGGTAACCTCCTATGAATGATTCAAGTGGCTCGACTTGGCACATATTCATGGATGTAGTTGAAACAAAATCAACATAGCCTCCACGATTTTTATGTTCATAGTGATTTATATCCTACTCATGCTTGCATTCAATGTTTGTTAATCTCAAAGCATGTTGATGACTGTGTCACTCTCTAGTTGGTCTCTCCCTAGTCTTTTGCTAGCCTTCACTTGTACTAAGCAGGAATACTGCTTGTGCATCAAACCCCTTAACCCCAAAGTTGTTATGAGTCCACAATACCTACCTATATTCGGTATTTACCTGCCGTTCCAAGTAAATTTGCATGTGCCAAACTCTAAACCTTCAAATAAACATGTTTTTTTGTATGCCCAAATCTCTCATGTGGCGACTGGGGGGTGTTAGTATCTTCCATGCTAGGTGGTTTATTCTCATGATATGTGTTGATTCACTATCATTCACGAGAAAGTGGCTGGTAATCGGAATGCCTAGTTCCATGCTCGAAATAAAAGCAAAATATAATTAAACAAAACTACCCTAGAACTATGTTTGTATGGACGGTACCCGTGGATTCGGCTCGCCGTGGACTGTGACTGATTGGTGGAGGGGGAGTAAAAACTTTATCATTCTGTCTGGGAACCGCCTATAATGTATCTAGCATGGAAGATGTTGAAAATGTCTTGGTCGTTATGTGAGCAATGAAAGAATACCGCTCAATAATCATTACTTATCTCTGTTTTAAAAACTCGAGCTCCGGCACCTCTACAAATCAATGCTTCCCTCTACAAAGGGCCTTTCCATTTACTTTATTGTTGACTCATCATCTTCTTATAAAAGACACCAGTTAGAGAGCACCACCATCATTTGTATGCTTTGTTGGTAATTGATATTAAGTATGAGCATGACTGGATCTCTTTCATCGTGAATTACAATGTCTAGTCAGTCCTTGTTCTTCAGAGGTGCTCTGCATTAATGTTTTACGGTCTTAGAAAGGGCTAGCAAGATACCATTTTTTCATATTGTATCATGATTGTTTTGAAAAAGTGTTGTCATCCGAGAGTTGTTATTATTGCTCGCTAGTTGATTGTGTCATTGGTATGAGTAAATGTGAGACTTAAATGTTATTGTGAACGTGGCTAGTCCATATCTTTGCTGGAAATCTGAACATCAGTTGGACGTATTTACAGCGACAAGATCAAACAGAGTTTATAAAAGCTTTTCTTTATCACTTTCAGTTTATCAACTGAATTGCTTGAGGACAAGCAATGGGTTAATCTTGGGGAGTTGATACGTCTCCATCGTATCCACTTCTCCAAACTCTTTTGCCTTGTTTTGGACTCTAATTTGCATGATTTGAATGTAACTAACCCGGACTGATGTTGTTTTCAACAGAATTGCCTTGGTGTTATTGTTGTGCAGAAATAAAAGTTCTCGGATATTCCTGAAAATTTATGGAGAATATTTTTGGATTTAATAAAAAATACTGGCGCAAGAATCAACCAGATGGGGCCACCTATAGGCCACAAGCCTGCTAGGCATGGCCACCCCCTGGCCGCGCTTAGCAGGCTTGTGGGGCCCTCGTGGCTCCTCTGGCCTCCTCTCTAGCTCCATATAACCCTATTAGCGAAGAAAATAATCATAGAGAAGAATTCATCGTGTTTCACGATATGGATCCGCCGCCACCTCTTGTTCTTCCTCGGGGGACCATATCTGGAGTCCATTTTGGGCTCCAAAGAGGGGAAATCGACGCCATCGTCATCACCAACCATCCTTCATTGCCAATTACATGATGCTCTCCGCCGTTCGTGAGTAATTCCATTGTAGGTTTGATGGACGGTGATGGGTTGGATGAGATTTATCATGTAATCGAGTTAGTTTTGTTAGGGTTTGATAAGTCATCAACGTATCTATAATTTTTGATTATTCCATGCTATTATATTATCTGTTTTGGATGTTTTATATGCATTAATATGCTATTTTATACTATTTTTGGGACTAGCCTATTAATCTAGAGCCTAGTGCCAGTTTTTGTTTTTTTCCTTGTTTTTGAGTATTGTAGATAAGGAATATTAAATGGAGTCCAAGCGGAATAAAATCTTCAGAATATTTTTCTTGGACCAGAAGCAACCCAGGAGACTTGGAGATGAAGTCGAGAGAGCTGTCGTGTGGCCACAAGCCACAGGGGCGCGCCCAAGGGGTAGGGCGTGCCCCCCAGGCTTGTGGGCCCATGACAGCTCCCCTAACCCTATTTCTCGGCCTATAAATTCACAAATATTCCCTGTATACTAAAGGGATCCACGAAAACACTTTTCCGCCACCGAAAGCCTCCGTTCCCGAGAGATCCAATCTTGTAGCCTTTTCCGGTAATGTGCTGGAGGGGGATTAGATCACGGAGGTGTTGGGGAACGTTGCATGGGAAACAAAAATTTCCTACGCACACGCAGATCTATCCATGGTGATGAGCATCTATGAGAGGGAGAGTGGACCTACCTACCCTTGTAGATTGCTAAGCGAGAAGCGTTAAGAAACGCGGTTGGTGTAGTCGAACGTCTTCGTGATCCAAATCACCGAGCGTCCCGCGATCCAATCATGATCCGTCCCGCGATCTAATCACCCCGCGAACTTGATCACGATCCATCCCGCGAACATGATCACGGTCCTTCCGATCTAGCGCCGAACGGACGGCACCTCCGCGTTCAGCACACGTACGGCTTGATGACGATCTCCACCGTCTTGATCCAGCAAGAAGGAGCGGAGAGGAAGAAGAGTTCTCCGGCAGCGTGACGGTGCTCCGGCGATGGTGGTGGAGCTATTCCGGTAGGGCTTCGCCTAAGCGCTGCAGAAAACCGATCTAGAGGAGAAACTATGCACTGGAGGAACGGGCAGCACGTGGCTAAAAATTCTGTGCAAAAAACCCTAAAACCTCCAGTATATATAAGAGGAAGAGAGGAGGAGGCTTGTCTCGAGGTCCAAGCCTCTAGGAGTCGGCCGAACCAGGTGGGAGAGGTGGAATCCACCTCCAATCCTAGTAGGACTAGGATTCACCCTATTTTTGCCTTTTTCCACCTTTTCTCTTTGGGTTTTTTCTCCCCAGCCGCATGGACTTTGTGTGGGACTTCCACCAGCCCACTAAGGGCTGGTAATTATTCTCCCACAGCCCATGAAGCCTCTTGGGTCGAAATACCCCTCCCGGTGGTCTCCCGGTACACTACCGGCACTCCTGGTACATTACCGATTAGCCCAAAACTTTTCCGGCGACCACAATGGGACTTCCTATATATCAATCTTTACCTCCGGACCATTCCAGAGCTCCTCGTGACGTCCGGGATCTCATCCGGGACTCCGAAGAACCTTCGGTCACCACCATACATAACTCTATACTACCGAAACGTCACCGAACCTTAAGTGTGCAGACCCTGCGGGTTCGAGAACTATGTAGACATGACCGAGACACCTCTACGGCCAATAACCAATAGCGGGATCTGGATGCCCATATTGGTTCCTACATATTCTACAAAGATCTTTATCGGTCGAACCTCTATGTCAAGGATTCAGTTAATCCTGTATGATGTTTCCTTTGTTCTTCGGTATGTTACTTGCCCGAGATTCGATCGTCGGTATCTCCATACCTAGTTCAACCTTGTTACCGGCAAGTCTCTTTACTCGTTCCGTAATACAAGATCACGTGACTAACACTTAGTCACATTGCTTGCAAGGCTTATTGTGATGTTGTATTACCAAGTGGGCCCTGAGATACCTCTCCGTCACACGGAGTAACAAATCCCAGTCTTGATCCATGCCAACTCAACAGACACCCTCGGAGATACCTGTAGATCACCTTTATAGTCACCTAGTTATGTTGTGACGTTTGATACACACAAGGCACTCCTTTGATGTCCGTGAGTTGCATGATCTCATGGTCATAGGAACATATACTTGACATGCAGAAAACAGTAGCAATAAACTGACACGATCATATGCTACGTTTGTAGTTTGGGTCTTGTCCATCACATCATTCTCCTAATGATGTGATCTCGTTATCAAATGACATCACATGTCAATGGCTAGGAAACCTTGACCATCTTTGATCAACGAGCTAGTTTACTAGAGGCATACTAGGGACAAAGTGTTGTCTATTTAGCCACACATGTAACATGTTTCCAATCAATACAATTATAGCATGGATAATAAAAGATTATCATTAACAAGGAAATATAATAATAAACACTTTATTTATTGCCTCTAGGGCATATTTCCAATAGGAGGGCATCTACATCAACTCCATTGCCCCTCCAATGATGCGTGGGTAGTTCACCACAGACCTTTGGGTCCATAACTAGTATCTATATGGCTTCTTCTCTGTCTTTGCTCTTCAATACCATGTTCTTCACGATCTTCATGGAGATCTATACGATGTAATACTCTTTTGTGGTGTGTTTGTCCAGATGCGATGAATTGTGGGTTTATGTTCACATTATCTATGAATATTATTTGAGTCTTTTATGACTTCTTATATGCATAATTTCCTATCTTTGCAAGTCTCTTCGAGTTATTGGTTTGGTTTGGCCAACTAGATTGGTAATTCTTGCAATAGGAGAAGTGCTTAGTTTTGGGTTCAATCTTGCGGTGTCCTCACCTAGTGACAAAGTAGGGGTAGCGAGGCACGTATTGTATTGTTTCCATCAAGGATAAAAAGATGGGGTTTTCATCATATTGCTTGAGTTTATCCCTCTACATCATGTCATCTTACCTAATGCGTTATTCTGTTCTTCATGAATTTAATACTCTAGATGCAGGCAGGAGTCGGTCGATGTGTGGACTAATAGTAGTAGATGCAGAATCGTTTCAGTCTACTTGACACACACGTGATGCCTATATGCATAATCATTGCCTTGGATATCTTCATAATTATTCGCTTTTCAATCAATTGCTCAACAGTAATTTGTTCACCCACTGTAATACTTGCCATCATGAGAGAAACCTCTAATGAAACCTATGGCCCTCGAGTCTACTTTCCATAATTTATTTTCAGATCTATAAACCAAAAATATCAAAAAATACTTTGCTACAATTTATTTAACTTTTACTTTCCTTTCTCATTTACATCTATCTCTATGAGATCTAATCCTTGCAAGTAACCGTAAAGGGATTGACAACCCCTTTATATAGATTGGTGCAAGTGTTTGATTCTTTGTGTAGGTACATCTATTGGGGACTTGCTTGTATCTCCTACTGGATTGATACCTTGGTTCTCAACAACTGACGGAAATACTTATCTACTTTGCTGCATCAACCGTTCCTCTTCACGGAAACTAATGCATGCTTGAGAAGTAGCAAGAAGGATTTCTGACGCCGTTGCTGGGGAGATACATAGCAAGTTAGGATAAGAACTCTCCCGTCAACTTGCCAATTTCTGGCACCGTTGCCGGGGAGATCTACATCAAGCCTACTAAGTACCCATCACAAACTCATCTCTTGCATTTACATTATTTGCCATTTGCCTCTCGCTTTGCCCTCCCCCACTTCAAAAAATTTCCGTTTTATTCGCCGTCTCTTTTTCGTTTGCCTTTTTCTCGTCAAATCTCTTGTTTGCTATGTTTGCTTGTATTGCCATGTGCCTTCTATTTCCTTGCATCTTCGCTTGCTAAAAATCTATTGATATGGATCCTCATCCACTTGCTAATCTTTTCAAAATACCAAATTATGATGAACCAATTGCTAGTGAGTTGAGTGCACTTGATTATCTCTATGAAGTTTTGCTTGAACATCATGAAAATTTTGATGAAGTGTTGAAAGAAGAAAATTTTAAAGGGATTCATGATATCTCCTTGAATGAAAAACATGATTGTCATGTTGTTAGTATGAATTCTCTGAATATCCATGATGCTAATGATATGCAAAATCACAAGCTTGAGGATGCTATGCTTGATGAAGATGATATTTTTTGTTCCCAAGTTTTGGTGATGACCCATATGCTATAATTGATCATGAAAAGAATGCTTTGTGTGATAGTTATATTGTGAGATTCCTTCATGATGTTACTAAAAATTACTATGAGAGAGTAACATATGCTTTTACATATTGCAATAATATCAAGTTTCATCTCTATGTGTTCAAAGTTTGGAAGTTATGCTTGTTTTGCCTTCCTATGGTAGTTGGTTTTTCTTCCCATAATTTGTTTGCTCACAAAATCCCTATGCATTGGAAGTGTGTTAGACTTAAATATACTCTCCATGTGATTCATGATGTTCCTATTGCTGCAAATAGGAATTATGTGCCTGTAGAATTCATTGTTCTTGATATAGAATGCAATCCTACATGTCCTATTATTCTTGGTAGAGCTTTCCTTAGAACGATTGGTGCAATTATTGACATGAAAGAAGGAAATATTAGATTCCAATCTCAATTACAGAAAGACATGGAACACTTTACTACAAAGAAAATAAGATTGCCTTATGAATCTATTATGAGATCTACTTTTGGATTACATACCAAAGATGACAACACCTAGATCTATTGCATTTTTCCTAGCTAAGGGCGTTAAACAATAGCGCTAGTTTGGAGGCAACCCAATTTTATTTTGCTTTCTATTTTTTGTTTCTGTTTTGGTGTGTTTTGCACATTATTAATTCTGTAATAATTGTGTTTTTGTGTTTTAATTAGTGTTTGAGCCAAGTAAAACCTTTGGGGTGATCTATGGTAGTTCTTGATTTGATCTTGCTGAAAAACAGAAACTTTTGCGCTCAGTCCAGGAATTTTCTAATTTTTTCAGAGTGTCAGATTGATCTAAAAAATTTACACAAGATTGATATACAAATTTACTTTACTTTCCTAAGTTTTCAAAAAAAATAGAGTTTCAGAAGTATTCAAAGTCTACAGATTGCTATAGACTGTTCTGTTTTTGACAGATTTTGTTTTCTTTGTGTTGTTTGCTTATTTTGATGTATCTATGGGTTGTTTCGGGGGGTATGAACCATGGAGAAGTTATAATACAGTAGGTATTACACAAACATAAATAAATAATGAGTTCACAATAGTACCTAAAGTGGTGATTTAGTTTTCTTATACTAACGGATCTCATGAGTTTTCTGTTGAGTTTTGTGTTGTGAAGTTTTCAAGTTTTGCGTGAAGATTTGATGGACTATGGAATAAGGAGTGACAAGAGCCTAAGATTGGGTATTACCAAGGCACCCCAATCCATATTCAAGGATATCAAAAAGCCTAAGCTTGGAGATGCCCCGGAAGGCATCCCCTCTTTCGTCTTCAATCCATCGGTAAATTTACTTGAGGATATATTTTTATTCACCACATGATATGTGTTTTGTTTGGAGCGTCTTGTATGATATGATTCTTTGCTTTTTATTTTGCCACAATCATACTTTATGCACACATATTTTGAGAGATACACTCTGAATTGTGAATTTATTAGAATACTATATGTGCTTCATTTATATATTTTGAGCTAGGCAATGTTGCTCTAGTGCTTCACTTATATCTTTTTAGAGCATGGTGGTGTTGTATTTTATAGAAATTATTGAACTCTTGTACCTCACTTATATTATTTTGAGAGGTTCTTAAAACAGCATGGTAATTTGTTTAGGTTATGAATTTACTCCTAATATAATGGGCATCCAAGAGGGATATAGTAAAAAACTTTCATATTTAGTGCATTGAATACTATGAGAAGTTTGATTCCTTGCGTATAGTTTTGAGATAATAGAGATGGTAATATGAGAGTCATGCTAGTGAGTAGTTGTGAATTGGAAGAGATACTTGTGTTAAAGTTTGTGATTCACGTAGCATGCACGTATGGTGAACCGTTATGTAACGAAGTTGGAGCATGATTTGTTTAATGATTGTCAACCTTTGTGTGAGGGTCAGGAGCGCGCGATGGTTAACTCCTACCAACCTCTCCCCTAGGAGCATGCTTCTAATGCTTTGTTTGATAACTAATAGACTTTTTCAATAAGTATGTGAGTTCTTTATGACTAATGTTGACTCCATGGATTATACGCACTCTCACCCTTCCACCTTTGCTAGCCTCTCTAGTGCCGCGCAACTTTCGCCGGTACATCAAACCCACCTTCCTCAAAACAGCCACCATATATTTTCCTCAAAACAGCCACCATATCTACCTATTATGGCATTTCCATAGCCATTCCGAGATATATTGCCATGCAACTTCCACCATTCAGTTTGTTCATGACATGCAACATCACTTCATCTTGCATACAGAGTCATATTTTGTTTTAGGTATCGAGTTGTAAGTAAATAAAAGTGTGATGATTTTCATTAATAGAGCATTGTCCCATGTGAGAAAAGGATGATGGAATCCATGACTCCCTCACAAGTTGGTATGAGTATCCAGACTTTACAAAAAATTAAAAGAGGCCAGCGAAGCCAAAATAAAAAAAAGAGGCCAAAGATACCCACCAAAATATATTTAAAAATGAGAGAAAGAGAGAAGGGACAATTGCTACTATCTTTTTCCACACTTGTGCTTCAAAGTAGCACCATGATCTTCATGATAGAGAGTCTCCTATTTTGTCACTTTCATATAACTAGTGTATATTCATCTTGCACGACTACTTAGTTTTATTTTTGGGCTTTCATACACTTATAGCTCTAAGTGCATTTGTTGCATGGCAATCCCTACTCACTCACATTGATATCTATCGATGGGAATCTCCATAGCCCGTTGATAATCCTAGTTTATGTGGGACTATCTTCTCCCTTTTTCCTTGCACCTCCTCCATATTCTATTCCACCTATAGTGTTATATCCATGGCTCATGCTCATGTATTGCATGAGAGTTGAAAAGGTTTGAGAACACCAAAAGTGTGAAACAACTGCTTGACTTGTTCATCGAGGTTGTGCATGATTTAGATACTTTGTTTGGGGGAAGATGCAGCATAACCAGACCATATGATTTTGTAGGGATAACTTTCTAAGGCCATGTTATTTCGAAAGGACACGATTGCCTTGGTGGTGTGCTCAAAGTATTACTGTTTTTATGTCAATATTAGACTATTGTTTTGAATCTTATGGATCTGAATATTCATGCCACAATAAAGAATATTACATGGATAAATATGTTAGGTAGCATTCCACATCAAAAATTATGTTTTTATCATTTACCTACTCGAGGATGAGCAGGAATTAAGCTTGAGGATTCTTGATACGTCTTCAACGTATCTATATTTTTTTATTGTTCCATGCTATTATATTATCTGTCTTGGATGTTTTATATGCATCAATATGCTATTTTATACTATTTTTGGGACTAACCTATTAATGTATAGCCTAGTGCCAGTTTCTGTTTTTCCTTGTTTTTGAGTATTGCAGAGAAGGAATATTAACATAGTCCAGACGGAATAAAACCTTCGAAATCTTTTTTCTTGGACCAGAGGCAACCCATGAGACTTGGAGATGAAGTCGGGAGAGGCGTCGTGTGTCCACAAGCCACAGGGGCACGCCCAAGGGGAGGCCGCGCCCCAGGCTTGTGGGCCCACAACAGCTCCCCTAACACTATTTGTCTGCCTATAAATTCACAAATATTCCTTGTATACCAGAGGGAGCCACGAAAACACTTTTCCACTGCTGGAAGCCTCCGTTCCCGAGAGATCCAATCTTGGAGCCTTTTTTGGTAATCTGCCGGAGGGGGATTCGATCACGGAGGGCATCTACATCAACTCCATTTCCCCTCCGATGATGCGTGAGTAGTTTACCATAGACCTTCGGGTCCATAGCTAGTATCTAGATGGCTTCTTCTCTCTCCTCGCTCTTCAATACAATGTTCTTCATGATCTTCATGGAGATCTATCCGATGTAATACTCTTTTGTGGTGTGTTTGTTGAGATCTGATGAATTGTGGGTTTATGTTCAGATTATCTATGAATATTATTTGAGTCTTTTCTGAATTCTTATATGCATGATTTAATAACTTTTCAAGTCTCTTCGAGTTAATTGTTTGGTTTGGCTAACTAGATTAGTAATTATTCCAATAGGAGAAGTGCTTAGTTTTGGGTTCAATCTTGTGGTGTCCTCACCCAGTGACAAATTAGGGGTAGCGAGGCACATATTGTACTGTTGCCATCAAGGATAAAAATATGGGGTTTTCATCATATTGCTTGAGTTTATCCCTGTACATCATGTCATCTTACCTATTGTGTTACCTTGTTCTTCATGAACTTAATACTCTTGATGCAGGCAGGAGTCGGTCGATGTGTGGAGTAATAGTAGTAGATGCAGATTCGTTTCAGTGTTCTTTACATGGACGTGATGGCTATATACATAATAATTGCCTTGGATATCTTCATAATTATTCGCTTTTCTATCAATTGCTCGACAATAATTTGTTCACCCACTGTAATACCTGCCATCATGAGAGAAACCTCAAGTGAAACCTATGGCCGCTGGGTCTACTTTCCATAATTTATTTTCAGATCTATAAACCAAAATACCAAAAATACTTTGCTGCAATTTATTTACCTTTTACTTTTCGTTCTCGTTTACATCTATATCTATCAGATCTAACCCTTGCAAGTAACCGTGATGGGATTGGCAACCACTTTATAGCGTTGGGTACAAGTGTTTGATTCTTTTTGTAGGTACATCTATTGGATACTTGCTTGTATCTCCTACTGGATTGATACCTTGGTTCTCAAAAACTAAGGGAAATACTTATGTACTCTGCTGCATCAACTGTTCCTCTTCACAGAAACCAACGCATGCTCGAGAAGTAGCAGGGCTTGATCCCTAGTATCCACTATGTTCTGAGATTGATGTTGCTATGACTTTGCTATGCTTAATGCTTGTCACTAGGGCCCGAGTGCCATGATTTCAGATCTGAACCTATTATGTTTGCATGAATATATATGTGTTCTTGATCTTATCCTGCAAGTTGTAGACACCTAATACGAGTTATGATCCGCATCCCCCAGGGTGACAATAACTGGCATTCTTTCCGGTGATTACCGTAGTTTGAGGAGTTCATGTATTCACTAAGTGCTAATGATTTGATCCGGTTCTCTATTGAAAGGAGGCCTTAATATCCCTTTGTTTCCATTAGGACCCCACTGCCACGGTAGGGTAGGACAAAAGATGTCATGCAAGTTCTTTTCAATAAGCACGTATGACTATATATGGAATACATGCCTATATTACATTGATGAATTAGAGCTAGTTCTGTGTCACCCTATGTTATAAATGTTGCATGATGAATGCTATCCAACATAATTATCCATCACCGATCCATTTCCTATGAGCTTTCCACATATTGATCCTTGCTAAGTTACTTCTCCATTGCTACTGTTACAATCACTACAAAACTGCTACTGTTACTTTTGCTACTCTTACCGTTACTTCCATACTACTTTGCTATTGAATACTTTGCTGTAGATATTAAGTCCTACACGTGTGGTTGAATTGAGAACTCAGCTGTGAATACTCCAGAATATTCTTTGGCTCCCATTGTGTCGAATCAATAAATTTGGGTTGAATACTCTACCCTCGAAAACTGTTGCGATCCCCTATACTTGTGGCTTATCAAGAATGGTGATCTTGATTACCAGGGTGCGGAATCACTAACCTAGCTATCGAGGGTTTCTAATTTAGCCTATCGGGCCTCTAGGTCTCGTGCTACCCAGGCTAGTGTGCATGTGGCCCAGGAGGTAGGGACCGCCTTAGGCGTCTGGTGTCCCACCTACGAGCTTCAAGAGCAAGGTCCTTGTGAGGGGCCACACCTCAGGAGGCATGTGATATCACCAACAAGGGCCTCACGAGGACTCCTTGTCCGGCTGACCCCAACAACCTCAAGAGGTAGGCATGTCTAGAGTTGGCCTGACAACGCCTTACGCCCCTGCGCCCGCACATCGGTGACGCGCGTCATGCCAAACGGTGCCAGGAGTCGTGTCAGCGGGTGCGGACTGAGAGGCTTTCCTCTTTGGCAAGCCACGGGCAAGGGTGGACGGCTTCCACCCACGCTTCAAAAACATGAAGCTGAATGGGTTGAACTCCTTTGCCACACAAGAAGACCCGTTGCAATAGCCGTCTGGCTGTAGCCATAGACCCAGGGGAGCGTGCTCCTCCATCTCCCTCGCGAAGGAGTCTAGGAGCCAGAGCTAAGTGCAAGGCCTACCCTCCACCCTCAAGATGAACTCATGGACTGCGTTAACCGAGTGGCCCCATGGTCGGGGCGGTCGGGCGACCGCACCATGCCGATGGCCTCATCTGTGGCCGCCTCGCCCATCGCACCCGTGCCCATGGGCGGAGCCTCTTCTGCGGCTGCTCGAGCTGACGTGGGCCGCCGGCGGGAGTCGCCCATGCCCCCGAGGAGGCGCCTCAAGTGCAGCGATGGATGCGCGATGACAGTCGTTGCCCCTCGCTGGCCTCGACGAGCCCGCCTCGTCCATCATCGCCTTCTCCTTCTCAACGATGGATAACTTCCTCACAAGCGCCATTGCTACTACAACGGCGGATGTCGATGAAGGTCGAGAATTGGGAGGATGGGCCAATGGACTTCCCCCCGCTCCCTTATATGAGGCCCTGATGGATGCCCAACCTATGCCCCGTTACCCTCGTTGGGCCGGCACAGGATTAAGAGGAGCAATGATGCCCCTGCGCCACGCCCATGATTTATGTCAACACTAGGCAGTTACCAAGGAGTCGTGGGGAGTGGTGGGACCATATGTGCCATCATGCGCCACATGTCGTGCTTGACTCCCAGGCGATAGGGCCCGCACCGCTCTAGTCTCCTCCTGTTGGAGGGGCCACGGCCACCACGCACCCGCAAACTGCACCACCGGACCTGCCGGATCAAGGATACGGGCCCAAACGCCTACAGAACAAAGCGCCACGGGTCGGGTTTGGCCACCAACAATCCTCGTGGAGTGGTCTCGGGCCCAGTAGTCACCCTTGCGTGTGATGGGAACGTCTCTTCACCTCACGAGTGCCTTGGGCGATGGACTTCCCCGCCCAGAGCCCGAGCACGAGCTGAAAGGCGCGAGGAATAGCGGGCAGGACACCCTGCAGGAGGGCTTCCCAATGAAGGACATGCGAATGACGACGGTCTGGCAAGGCACGAGCTAGATACTACACGCCATGGGGGCTGTCACCCAGGGTCACGTCTGCGTCAATACTACAGAATTTGTAGTTGTCGTTGTTGTTGTCGTTGTTGGTGTCGCCCGGGGTCACGTTGCAGCATGGGTTTTCACCAGCCTCACGGGTCCCTACCACCTGGCATAGGGGCTCGCGCTGGGACGAACCTTGTCCACAGCACAATGCTTGCCGCGGGCGCGCCCCCTAGCCAGCTAGGGCATGGGGTTTGCGTAAAAGGAAACAGAAGACCCTGTGAGGGGAACAAGGGCGTCCAAAGCATGATAAGAAATTACTAGCTAAGCAAAAGTAATTTCCAATGTATTACGCCCACTCGGGGCCTGTTGGTTCATAAAATTACAAGAAGGAAACATAAAAACTTAGGCGGAGGAGGCGTCTTATTCATCATGGCCACCGGAGGACGTGGTGCCGAGGCTACCGCTCTCCTCGGGCGGCGCGTCTAGGGTGTACCGCCCGACCAGCGACTCCACATGCTCACGCACCTCCTCCCCGAGGGGACTCTGGAGCTCCTTGGGTATCGAGTCCATCATGCTGGAGAGGTAGAAGGCATGATCATGGCAACGTAGGTTGGAGAAAACGCGCGTCAGCGCACAGTCCAGAAGTTTCGCACGCGCTTGACTCGATGTCCTCCTACACCTTGGAGACGCCCGACTCCACCTCCTCCACCACCTTCGAGAAGAAGTCAAGGTAGCCACCATCACCATGCGCGCATGGCATCTCTAGGTTATCCTCGACAAAGAAACGGAGCGCGCTCCCCATGCGCCGCGTGAGGCCCAAGAACTGCCCCGCATTCTGCACCTCCATCATGCGCGCCCGTGCCGCATAGTCCTGGGCCATCTGCATGGCGTCGGCGGCTTCACCGACCTGAGCTTGTAGCTCCGCCAGCTTCACCATGACATCCTCCTTGCTTGCGAGAGCACCCTGGAGCTCGGCTTTGACGCCTTGTTGCCGGACTTGGAGCGCACTCACCTCCCCTTGGAGCGCAACACAACGGAGCTGGAGGCGAGCCTCTTGCTAGGCCAACTCACCTTGGTACTCCGCGAGGGCGGGTTCTTGCTCCCGATCCACCCTTGCGTCGGCATCGGCACGGGCCTCCTCACGCACCGCCACAAGAGTGGCCTCGTCGGCAAGGACCCGACCCTCCAGGGTCTCTAGGCGTTCGCGCTTCGCCTCCTACTGGCGAAGAGCCACATTAGCCTCCCGCTCGACGACGGATGCTTCCCGGTGGGCCAGCTCCACCTCGCGCTCGATGCTTGGCGCTATGGGGGTAGAGGCGCTGGCCTCATGCCCTCCGGGACCCGCCAGGTCGAGCATGAGGGCGGGGGCCTCACTGACAGGCAGCGCGCGGGAGGAGGCCCCAGGCGACGCTTCCCTCCACCTCTTGAGCGTGGGCGCCCTGTGAATCTCAGCGATCATGATCGCCGACCAGGATGGAAACACAAGAAGAGGTTCAGTGACGAAACACTTACTCGTTGTTGGTGGCCCAGCTCCACCACGCTAGGGCCAGCGTCGAAGGTCCTGCACGCGCGCTGGCGCTCGAGGTGTCCTTCCTCGCTGCCATGGGGAGAGGAGGAATATGGAGATGATGTTCACGCTGGGAAGAAGGAACGACAATGGGAGATAAATGGGGGAACTGCTTAACAGTGGTTCCGTCATTGAGTATGTGGGTTTTCTAGGTAGAGGTGTAGTTCTCAAGACGTCGTGTGGGAGTGGAGGCGACGTGCGCCTCAGCGCTCCGTGTGTCTAGCTTGGTCCACATACGGTTAGGGCCCGCATTGCTTCACCCTCCATCAGGTCGTGTCATGCACGTCGCGGACCCGGGGGCTACTGTCAGGCCTCTAGGACTGGGGGTACCTAGGCCCATATGCATGTGGCCTAGGATGTAGGAGCCGCCATAGGCACCGGGTGTCCCACCTACGAGCTTCAAGAGCAAGGTCCTCGAGAGGGTCCACTCCTCGCGAGCCGCGCGATGGAATCACCAACAAGGGCCTCACGGGGACTCCTTATTAGGGTGACCCCAACACCCTCAGGAGGCAAGCCTGTTTGGATTTGGCCTGACAAGGCCTTACACCCCTGTGCCCGCACATGGGTGACACTCGTCATGCCAAACGGTGCCATGAGTTGTGCCAGCGGGTGTGTACAAAGAGGCTTTCCTCTTTGGTTATAGACGAGTAGCGCCAGCTAGTGCCTGCACATGGGTGACGCGCGTCGTGCCAAACAGTGCCAGGAGCCGTGCCAGCAAGTGCGGAGAGAGAGGCTTTCCTCTTTGGTGATATAGGAGTAGCGCCAGCTCGCGGGTTCCCAAAGTGATGTCTACTACACAACCTTCTTCTTGTGGACTCGTGTTGGGCCTCCGAGCGCAGAGTTTTATAGGACAATAGCAATTTTCCCTCAAATGGATGACCTAAGGTTTATCAATCAGTGGGAGGCGTAGGATGAAGATGGTCTCTCTCAAGCAACCCTGCAATCAAATAACAAAGAGTCTCTTGTGTCCCCAACACACCCAATACAATGGTAAATTGTATAAGTGCACTAGTTCGGCGAAGAGATGGTGATACAAGTGTAATATGGATGGTAGATATAAGTTTTTTGTAATCTGAAATTATAAAAACAGCAAGGTAGCAAGTAATAAAAGTGAGCAAAAATGGTATTGCAATGCTTGAAAACAAGGCCTAGGGTCCATACTTCCACTAGTGCAAGTTCTCTCAACAGTACTTACATAGTTGAGTTATGTAAATACCTCTCGTGCGACAAAGAGTTCACTCCAAAGTCACAAATAGCGGAGAACTAACGAAGAAATTATTGTAGGGTACAAAACCACCTCAAAGTTATCTTTTCCGATCAATCTTATGAGCTATCCCTATAAGTGTCACAAACAGCCCTAGAGTTCGTACTAAAATAACACCTTAAGATACACATCAACCAAAACCCTAATGTCACCTCGATACTCTAATGTCACCACAAGTACCCATGGGCTTGATTATATGATAAGCATCACATAATTTCAGATTCATCATATTCAATCCAACACAAAGAACTTCAAAGAGTGCCCCCAAAGTTTCTACCGGAAAGTCAAGACAAAAACGTGTGCCAACCCTTACGCATAGATTCCCAAGGTCACGGAACCCGCAAGTTGATCACCAAAACATACATCAAGTGGATCAATAGAACATCCCATTGTCACCATGGATATCCCATCACAAGACATACATCAAGTGTTCTCAATCATTAAAGACTCAATCCGATAAGAAAACTTCAAAGGGAAAACTCAATTCATCACAACAAGATAGAGAGGGGAAAACTCCGTATGATTCATCTATATCAATAAAGCTCGTGGTACATCAAGATCGTGCCATCTCCAGAACATGAGAGAGAGAGAGATCAAACACATATCTACTGGTACATACCCTCGGCCCCGAGGGTGAACTACTCCCTCCTCGTTATGGAGGGCGCTGGGATGATGAAGATGGCCTCCGATGATGGTTTCCCCCTCCGGCAGGGTGCCGGAACAGGTTCCCGATTGGTTTTTCATGGCTCTAGAGGCTTTTGGTGGCGGAACTCCCGATCTTGGTTCATTTTTGGAGGTTTCTATATTTATAGAAATTTATGGCGGTGGAAACAAGTCAGGATGGGCCACGAGCGAGTCACAAGCCTGTGGGGCACGCCCTAGGGGGGTCGCCCATGTGGCTTGTGACTGCATCGTGGATCATCTGGCCCAACTCCGATGCTCTGTGTGTCTCTTCTAGTCCATAAAAAATCACCGTAAATTTTTATTCCGTTTGATATTCCTTTTCTATAAAACTCAAAAACACGAAAAAACAGAAAGTGGCACTAGGCTCTGGGTTAATAGGTTAGTCCCAAAAAATATAAAGTTGTGGTAAAATGATTGTAAAACATCGAAGAATGGTAATATAACAGCATGGAACAAGCAAAAATTATAGATACGTTGGAGACGTATCAGCATCCCCAAGCTTAAGACCTGCTCGTCCTCGAGTAGGTAAATGATAAAAACAGAATTTTTTATGTGGAATGCTGCTAACATGTTCATCATATTCTTTTCTTCTTTGTATAGCATGGACATTTGGACTTTGTAAATAATTCAAAGCAATAGTCTAGTTTTTACATAATGACTTCAATACTCAAGCATGTCAACAAGCAACCATGTCTTTTAAAATATCAACATTAAAGAAAGTTATCCCTAGCCCATCATGCCCAATTATTGATCCATTCATGAAACACACTCAAATATTAGCTATGCCCAATGCTTAAGTACGATCATAGTACCCCCTAGTTGGTGCTTATAAGAGAAGATGGAGACTCAAAACAAAAAATAAAAATTGCATAAAGTAATTAGATAGGCCCTTCGCAGAGGGAAGTAGGGATTTGTAGAGGTGCGAGAGATCAAGGTTTATATTGAGAGAGAAAATATTTTGAGTGGCATGATTTTCCTGTCAACGAAAACGACGAAGTAGCTCACAATACTTCTCATGCTAGATACATTATAGGTGGTTCCCAAACATAATAGTAATGTCTTTACTCCCCCTCCACCAATCAATCACACTCCACGGCGAGCCGAATCCACGGGTACCGTCCATACCAACAACATTCCTGGGGGAGTTTTGTTTCATTATATTTTGATTTGATTTTTGAGCTTGGGACTGGGCATCCTGAATACCAGCCACTTTCTCATGAATGATAGTGAATCAACACATATCGTGACAATAACACACCTAGAATGGAAAAAATTGGATACTCCCCACCATTTCATGAGCGGTACGGGCACACAAAAGTGAAAAATTATTTTGAAAATTTAGAGATGGCACATACAAATTTGCTTGGAATGGCATGGAAATATCGCATATAGGTAGGTATGGTGGACTCATAAGGCAAAACTTGGTTTAAGGATTTTGGATGCACAAGAAGTATTTTGACTTAGTACAAATGAATGCTAGCAAATAGATTGGGAAGCAACCAAACCGAGGAACAAAAAATCACATAAGTGAGCATTGAGTCATAACTAACACCGAATAATGCACCACAAGTAGGATGTAACTTCATTTCATAACTATTTACTTCCTTGCATGCATAGGGAATCACAAACCTTAACACCAATATTCTTACTAGGCATAATTACTCACTAACATGACTCACATATTACTATCAGCATGTTTCAAAATTATTACAAAGAATCAAGTTTAATTTGTCCCATGATGTTCATGAAAGTTTTTATTATATCCTACTTGGATATCTGTCACTTTGGGACTAGTTTCATGTATTGCCATTGTTTTTCTACAAGCTCAAACAAATTTAAGTAAAGCACATGAGCAAATGACAAGCTACTCTCAAAGGATATGAGTAGTCAAACAATTAAGGAGCTATGTGAGGACTCTCTTTCCCTCAATAAATATTTTCAGATCTTAAGTACTTTATTCAAACAGCAAGCAAAAGAAAAATAGCACTCAAAGAATAGCACGCATCATGTGAACGAATAAAAATTTAGGCTCAACATAGGCTAACCGATAATTGTTGATGAAGAGAGGTGGGATGCGTAGCATCCCCAAGCTTAGATGCTTGAGAGTTATTTAAATATTTACTTGGGGTGCCTTGGGCATCCCCAAGCTTGAGCTTTTGTATCTCGTTCAATCCTCTCATACCACGGTTTCACCTATTCTCAAAAACTTCGTCCACACAAAACTCAAACAGAACTCGTGAGATAGGTTAGTACACATAATAATAAATCAACTCTTTATGTACTAACAATACAAGTTGCATAATAATTTTCAAACATTAGGTACTGTATACTATCATTTCCACAATTTATATCTACCAATATAGGCTGTGGAAACTATAGGATAAGTAGATAACGAAACTATGACAGCAATCTGTCTAAACAGAATAGTCTGTACAAATTTATGAAAACAGTGTACTTCTGTAACTCAAAAAATTATGAAACTTTATGAAAATATATAAAATTTATATTACCATACTGTGTAAGAATTTCAGAAACTTTCCAAGTTCCAGTAAAATATGAAAATTCAAACACTACAGCCAAAGTTTCTGTTTTTACACAGCACTCATCAAAACATGCACTGCAAGCATCCTAAAGGCAATTCTTGGAACTTTTTATTGAAAAACAAGATTATAAATAACACCTAACAGATTTTAAAAATATATAACGATGATCCAAGCAAAGAACATATTGTGTGAGGAATAAAAATATAGCTCCAAGTAAGATATACCGATAGTGTTGAAGACGAAAGAGGGGATGCCTTCCGGGGTATCCCCAAGCTTAGGCGCTTGGGTCTTCCTTGGATATTACCTTGGGGGTGCCTTGGGCATCCCAAAGCTTTGGTTCTTGTCACTCCTTATTCTTCTCATATCGGTGTCTCACCCAAAACTTGAAAACTTCAACCACACAAAACTTAACGGAACTTCATGAGATGGGTTAGTAAAATAAACAAAGATCACTCACCTTGGTACTGTCAAGACAAGATTCATAATTTTTCCCACATGATAACTACTGTATTATACCATTCCCATAATTTATACCACTGAATATAAGCTATCAGAACACTAAAACAAGCAAACTATGCATGCAAAACAGAATCTGTCAAAAACAGAATAGTCTGTGAAGATCTGTAGTGTAACCATACTTCCCTGTCTCTAATTTTTTTTGAAACATTAAGAAAACCTGTTCAATTTGTATATAAATCATGTGTAAAAAAGTTCAGATCAAAATCACGTCCCAATGAATTTATAAAATTCCTGAACTGAGAGCAAAAGTTTGTGTTTTTGCACAGAATCAAGTCAACTATCATCCACACTATCCCAAAGGCTTTACTTGGCACTTTATTGAAATAAAAGGCACAAAACATGATTAACATAGTATCTTAATCATGTGAACACATCAAAACATAAAGTAAAAGTGTTGGGTTCTCTCCCAACAAGCGCTTTTCTTTGATGCCTTTTAGCTAGGCATGATGATTTCAATGATGCTCGTATAGGAATAATAATTGGAACATGCAAAAGAGCATCATGAATCTCATGACAAGCACATTTAAGTCTAGCCCACTTCCTATACATAGGTACTTTTTGAGCAAACAATTTATGGGAGCAAGAATCATCTAGTATAGGAAGGGAAAACAAGCATATCTTCAAGAATTTGAACACATAGAGAGGAAACTTGATATTATTGCAATTCCTATAAGCATATGTTCCTCCCTCATAATAATTTTCAGTAGCATCATGAAATAATTCCACAATATAACCAGCACATAAAGCATTCTTTTCATGATCTACAAGCATAGATATTTTACTACTCTCCTCATAAACAAATTTCTTCTCATGACTAATAGTGGGAGTATCATAAAAGACTTGAATACTTGGTTCCACACTAAAAGAGTAATATTTAGTAAAAGGATATTCATAATTATGTCAAGTATCATAATAGTAATCATCACTCTTTTTCATTACATAAGTATCATCACAATAATCATCATAAGTAGGAGGCATGCAATCATTATAACAAATTTGATCATTCAAAGTAGGGGGAATAAAAAGATCATATTCATTAAGCATAGCATCCCCAAGCTTGGGACAAACATTAATTGCAGCAAATAAATTCTCAAACATGTCATTTTCATCAAACATAGCATCCCCAAGCTTGTGGCTTTGTATATCATAAACATAATCACTCTCATCATTAATGGTATGAATAGCACCAATAGTATAGAAATTATTATCATCATCCTCCAAGTTGGTGCCATAAATATTTTAAAGATTATAATAAGTATCATTATCTTCCCAATCATAATTATCACAACAAGCAATAGGCATAACAAAATCATCCTCAAGTGTATCACATTCCACAAGTATTTTTGATTCATTCTCATGAGGCCTATCAATAATGGGAGCAACATTGTTTGGGAGAGATACCTCTTTACCTTTACTTTTACTTATTTTCTTCTTCTTCACCACATTATGTGTGGCTTTATTTAATTCTTCCAAACTTGTTTTTGAAGAGGTTGGTTGAATAAAAAGCTTCTCCTCATTACCTGATTTATCATAAGAAAAAATAGGAGGATATTGGGAAACCTCTTCCCCTTCATTAGTATTATATTCCTCTTATATTTGTTTTCTTGTCTTTAAGTAATTGGCAATATAAGGATTCTCAATGCAATTTACCACGCAATACATATAGATTTCATTTAGATCAAAGTCAATCATTTTCATGAGAACCCAAGATGGAACATCCTTAGTTTCATGTTTCATTTCTTCATACCCCAAGAATAGACTAAGTTCATTATTATGCTCAAAGGTAATGAGGTTATCACAATTTTTGGACACAAATCGATCATGAAATAATTCACATTGGAAATTATAATGACCATGTTCATTGCAAAGTTCACAAGGACGGCGAGACATATTAAGTCTTTCAGCACAAACATATAGCCTCTCTTGCAACCATTTAGTTTCTAAATACTTGTGCCTCTTACAAAATCTATCTTCCCTTTTAGGCGTGTCTACACAAACTCTATGCACTCCACAAAAATTGACATGCTTATAAGAAATCTTTTTATCATGACTAGTGCAATCATCATTAGTACTATGGATATTCAAAGCACTCATACTAACAACATTGCAATCATGCTCATCACTCAAAGATTTAGTGCCAAACATTTTAATAACTTCTTCTTCTAACACTTGAGCACAATTTTCCTTTCCATCATTTTCACGAAAGACGTTAAAAAAGATGAAGCATATGCGGCAACCTCAATTCCATTTTTTTGTAGTTTTGTTTTATAAAACCAAACTAGTGATAAAACAAGAAACTAAAAGATTTGATTGCAAGATCTAAAGATATACCTTCAAGCACTCACCTCCCCAGCAACGGCACCAGAAAAGAGCTTGATGTCTACTACACAACCTTCTTCTTGTAGACTTGTGTTGGGCCTCCAAGCACGGAGTTTTGTAGGATAATGGCAATTTTTCCTCAAGTGGATGACCTAAGGTTTATCAATCCGTGGGAGGCGTAGGATGAAGATGGTCTCTCTCAAGCAACCCTGCAATCAAATAACAAAGAGTCTCTTGTGTCCCCAACACACCCAATACAATGGTAAATTGTATAGGTGCACTAGTTCGGCAAAGAGATGGTGATACAAGTGTACTATGGATGGTAGATATAGGTTTTTGTGATCTGAAATTATAAAAACAGCAAGGTAGCAAGTAACAAAAGTGAGCAAAACGGTATTGCAATGCTTGAAAACAAGTCCTAGGGTCCATACTTTCACTAGTGCAAGTTCTCTCAACAATACTGACATAGATGAATCATATGTAAATACCTCTCGTGCGACAAAGAGTTCACTCCAAAGTCACAAATAGCGGAGAACTAACGAAGAAATTATTTTAGGGTACGAAACCACCTCAAAGTTATCTTTTCCAATCAATCTTATGTGCTATCCCTATAAGTGTCACAAACAGCCCTAGAGTTCGTACTAAAATAACACCTTAAGATACACATCAACCAAAACCCTAATGTCACCTCGATACTCCAATGTCACCACAAGTACCTATGGGCTTGATTATATGATATGCATCACATAATTTCAGATTCATCATGTTCAATCCAACACAAAGAACTTCAAAGAGTGCCCCAAAGTTTCTACCGGAAAGTCAAGATAAAAACGTGTGAAAACCCTTACGCATAGATTCCCAAGGTCACGGAACCCGCAAGTTGATCACCAAAACATACTTCAAGTGGATCAATAGAAAATCCCATTGTCACCATGGATGTCCCATCGCAATGCATACATCAAGTGTTCTCAAATCCTTAAAGACTCAATCCGATAAGAAAACTTCAAAGGGAAAACTCAATTCATCATAACAAGATAGAGAGGGTAAAACTCCATATGATTCATCTATATCAATAAAGCTCACGGCACATCAAGATTGTGCCATCTCAAGAACAGAGAGAGAGATCAAACACATGGCTACTGGTACATACCCTCAGCCCCGAGGGTGAACTACTCCCTCCTCGTCATGGAGGGCGCCGGGATGATGAAGATGGCCTCCGGTGATGGTTTCCCCCTCCGGCAGGGTGCCGGAACGGGCTCCTGATTGGTTTTTCATGGCTCTAGAGGCTTGCAGCGGCGGAACTCCCAATCTAGGTTTATTTTTGGAGGTTTCTATATTTATAGGAATTTATGGCGGTGGAAACAAGTCAGGATGGGTCATGAGGGAGTCACAAGCCGGTGGGGCGCGCCCTAAGGGGCACCCCTATGGCTTGTGACTGCCTCATGGATCTTCTGGCCCAACTCCGATGCTCCGTGGGTCTCTTCTGGTCCATAAAAATCACCATAAATTTTTATTCTATTTGGACTCCGTTTGATATTCCTTTTCTGTAAAACTCAAAAACACGGAAAAAATAGAAACTGGCACTAGGCTCTGGGTTAATATGTTAGTCCCAAATATAATATAAAGTTGTGGTAAAATGATTTGTAAAACATCCAAGAATGATAATATAATAGCATGGAACAAGCAAAAAATATAGATACGTTGGAGACCTATCACAAAGCAACCCCCAAAGGTTGCCCTTCCAGTGCAAGAGGACTAGGACCAAGGGCTCGGCAGGACGAAGGTCATCCCCGAGCCCACAGGCGCGTCACGGCGAGGAACTTTAGCAAGCGAAGACCACCTTTTGTCAGTATATGCTGCAATCATGCCCCCCTTCAAATTGGCCGTTGTGGCGACCCTTCCGGCCTGATGTTTTTGAGGGATGAGGACTAGGGCCAATATAGGGAATAAGCGGGCTATCGTAGAGACACACAATCCTGGGCTGGCAAGAACACACCTTGTACTCATCTTCTTCCTCAAGCAATCCACCAAGCAGGAGTAGGGTCTTACACAACGAGGTGGCCCGAACCTGGGTAAACTGTGTGTGTTCCTTGTTCATCTTCCCTAGGGTGAGCCTCCGTTGAATCATCATGAGGCAGTGGAGTAGAGTAGGGCAAGAAAGCGAGCGCATCCCAGAGTTTGAACTTCCTTGGGTCCGCGGAGACCCAATTCCGACATACCCATGTTGGTCTCAGGGGCTCACCCTTATATATAGGTCGAGGCCCTAGGTTTACAAAGTATGAGCCATGACAGGACTCGTGACCTATTACATCTCTACCTTGTCTTGTCTCTCAAGTAAGGAAAGTTCCTGGCGTCTTCTACCTTGTAGGTCTTCAATCGCCATATTCACGTGTTGGGCCGCCATGCGACTTATTAAGTAAGCCACATTACTTGCCTTATTTTCACTGCCTATCTTGAATATGTACCTTAATCCTCCCACATTCTAACACGGCCCAAACAACGGGTTACACCGTGGGGTCATATCCCCGACATTAGGCCCCAGGTTGATTTGAATTCATTCATATCAATCTCCCTTACTTCCACCAGGTGGCTTAACTTTTGCTTGCATTTGTATCTTCTCATCTTCTCCAAATGCCGCGTATGACACTTCTAGACTTGTAATTTTTATTTCGCTATCTACCTATGATGTCACCTACCGGAATTTTAGGGAACACATGATGACATCACAACGGATCTTTGCACGTATCTTTTTATACCAAAAATCGAGGCGTCACTTTTTCCAAAATTTACTACACCTCCTTGTTTCCCTCACCTGGCAGTTGGACTTTCGAGTATTTTCCATATAAATGTTGACGAAGGGCCCCTCTTTCACTTTTTACCTCTCCTTCTCACTTCTTCTTCTTCCTCGAGCCGGAAGTCTGGTTTCACCACTGTTGTTGCTCATCCGTCACCTCCGGCGATCGTTCCCGAGCTATAGCAGCGTCCCGTCTTCACCAAAGTTCATCTAAACACCTCCGGCGGCCCTGACAACCATCAAGGTATGCCATTTCCTTCTCTTTAGATCTGACTTAGTTTGTCGGAGTTCGTCGGAAAAACCGAAGCTTTCTTAGCTATTCATCGCCATTGTTGGTTCTTGCATGTTTCCAATGACTTTTTCTTAAAAGAATGAAGCGGTAGAAATAGCGGATCCATTTCATAATAGTATGCTAAGGTCCCCCTTAGTAATCCATAGTTTAGACCACCACCGCTTCCATGCTCGTTAGGTTTAGAAAATGTTTCCATCTCTGAACCTTTTGTAGACCCATGATTATAGCCAGTTTGATAGGAACTTGTTTGTCCCACACTTAGCAAAAATTAGAAATCTTCCACTTGGTGTAAGGCGCCCTCATGTTTGTCGGCTTTTCCTTATGATCATAACCCACCATATGTGGATACTTTTTCTTTTAGGCACTAGCTCTTCTTTAAGGCGTCTCTCCTATTGTAGACACTTGTGTCGTCTTATCCTTGGTTATAACATAGGTGTTCTTGTCATTCCTTTGCTCGTATCTAGGCATCTCATTATGTCAAAATCCTCCATCTGTAATTGGGTGCCTTCATAAGTTTCTGAAGAAGTGCTTAATATGAAGACCAAGATTTGTTGCAGTATAAGGAGGCAATTGGATGGCGGGTTCCTCAAGGGGAAACACGCCTAGAACCCGGTGAAGGAGAAGTTGTGGTTTTCATAGATCATCTTCCGAGGCTCTTTTATCCCCCCGGGTCAAAATTCTTTCGGGATGCGCTTAACTTCCTTCACCTTCATCCACAAGACCTGGCCCAAAATTCCATATCCAACCTCTGTCATTTTCAAGTGCTATGTGAGGGGTATCTGCAAATGGAACCCATTGTCCCATTCTTCTTGGAGTTTTTCTGTTTGAATCGCCAAACTGAATACACATATGGCCCTAGCCAATAATTAGGTGGAATTTCTATTCAAAAACGCAGAGATGGCGGCTTCCCTTCCGCTGCCCTACCAAGTCATCCCAAAGGATGGACTAAAACTTGGTTTTACTGTCGAAACACTACTCCTGAGAATGAGAACCCCTGTCGGGTTATAGACCAGATCGCCTTCTCATGGACTTTGAACTTCCTGGTTGGGCTTCTCAAGAAGAATGTGATAGATTTGCCTTTGTGTTTACAAAGTTGGCGTTTTTACATAGTCATGGTTTAACTGTGGTCGACCTAACCCGGTGCTAGGTATCCTGGATGATCCTGCCATTGAGTCCCCGAAGTGGTTTAATGTGAAACTATTCTGGCCTTTCGAATGATGCACAAAGATATAGTAAGGTGGATTTAACAGGTAATGATATAAACCAGAATGTGAAGAAGATGTTGGGAGAATCTCAAGCAATCTGTGATCAAGTCGGTCTGAAACCCCTTCACATGGACTTTGAACTTCCTGGTTGGGCTTCTCAAGAAGAACGTGATAGATTTGCCTTTGTGTTTACAAAGTTGGCATTTTTACATACTCGTGGTTTAACTATGGTCGACCTAACCCGGTGCTAGGTATCCTGGATGATCCTACCGTTGAGTCCCCGAAGTGGTTTAATGTGAAACTATTATGGCCTTTCGAATGATGCACAAAGATATAGTAAGGTGGATTTAACAGATGATGATATAAACCGGAATGTGAAGAAGATGTTGGGAGAATCTCAAGCAATCTGTGATCAAGTAAGTCTGAAACCCTTCAATGCCCTCAACATGGCACCTTCAGTAAGAACCTTCAATAGTCTTTTAACTGTCTTTGTAGGACTTCTTCAAACTTGAATGCTTTATGTGTCATTTATATCAACAAACTTGCAGGCATCTTCTCCTGGAAGAAGAAAGGGAAAGTTTTGGCTATCAAGCCTAGAGCCGCCCTAGCAATAAGAAGAACAAGGAATTTGTAGAAGAGTCGTCATTTAGGGGTGAGTCTCCATCAGCTGGTGCATCTATGGAGGTAACATTTGATTTCCTTGGCCATCTCTTTATTGAATTTGCTAACACCCCCCTTCTATCAGGGTGATGCTACCACAAGCCAGGCTGACAATGTTGAGGTAATTTCCATCTCCTCTAGCTCATAATCCTTGTCTCCAAGGAAGATAAGGCGGATCATTTGGAAAGTAAGTTTTTCTCACCGAGATGCTTATTTGGATCCCAATTTTATTTTGAAGAAGACCTAGCATGCCTCAAGATGCCAGACTCGGATCATTTCTGGTATCCTTATGGCCGGCTTACCTGACAAGCCAGCCACTCGCCATCTGCAGGATGAGGTGCCTCATAGACCAACTCAATCTCATCCTCGAGTTGGTCTTTTTAAACAACCTCTCAATCCTCGGATTCAAATTTCCAGGAGTCGCCACCTTCTTCTAGCCACTCAACTCCCACAAAATTTCCACCCATTGTTATCAACCATGGGTAAGCTTTATCTTCCTTGTACCATATGCTTGCTTGTTAAACTCTAAACTACCAAATGTTTTCTTCTGTCATTTTATTTTGCAGGGCCAAGGCCAAGAAGAGGAACCTAGGCGAGTCATCTGTTAATCCTGAAGCTCCTGAGCCAGAAAAACCAAATGTGGTGGCTCCTGAAGCCACTGAACATGTTGAAAAACATTAGGAGGCCCAAGTCAATTTTCCTCCACTACCTGAACTAGCCGCTACTACACCTATGGATGCTGAAGCTGACTCGGTGGTAGATATTGACCCACCCATTCCTCAGGAATCGCTGAAGATGCTCCTTGTGACAAGAACGCGGAAGTCACCATTACTAGGTTGGCTTATACCACTCCTGGACCCTGCAATGTGCTGGCAAAACTTGTCACCAAGGAAGAGACAACCCTACCTGAAAACAGAAAGGCCAAACTAGAGCTTCCAAGTTATGAAGCTTTCAGCATATAAGAATTACATGCTAGTTATCTGGATCATCTTTCCTCGAGCTGGTAGATGGAACCCAGCCTTGTGAATATGATGAAAAGAAAATATGAGGTGTGCTTAGCCTTGTTGTATATTCAAAATATCCTCCTACAGCTCCCAAGGGCTGACTCATTCTCTTGAGATGAGTCGGTCTTAATAGCTCAGAAGAATTCGACCTGTAGCCCCCAAGGTCCGGCTCATCTTCTTGAGATGAGTCGGGTCTTTATAATTTTGATGAATTTGACCTATAGCCCCCAAGGGCCGGCTCATATTCTTGAGATGAGTCGGGTCTTTATAATTTTGAAGAATTGGACATGTAGCCCCCAAGGGTTGTCTGATTTTCTTGAGATGTGTCGGGTCTTTATAACATAGTATTCTTTTGGAAAGAACTAATATGCATTAGCCCCCAGTGTCGAGTATATTGCTTGTAATCTTCTTGACACTTGTTTGTAATTTACCAGTCATATTGCACCTTTACTATTGACCAATATGAAAACTTTTAGTATGTAGGAAACTCTGAAAGCGGTCGAGTCAAATGTGACCGTCTTAAAAGGATCTTGAGGTGGGACAAACTGCCACGGCAGAGGTGGAGCAAAAACTTCGGTTATCCTTAGAGGAGCTGGAGAAGGTCAAGGCAGGCTTTGGAATAGAGAGGAAGTCATTTGAAGCTGAGAAAGCTGCCTTGATCCAGCATTTTTTAAAAGCTGAGGGTCATTTGAAAACAGTTTCTGGAGAGTTGTCCGGGTTAAAGCAACATATTAACCACATGACCCAAGCCATCTTTGGTGAGTATCTTTATGAACTCTTTTCTAACCTACTCTAATACTCATTTATGAATATAAGTCGCATGGAGACTCATGTACTTGAATTGGTTCTAGGCCCACGCACTCGCAACCTCCAGGATAATAGCTTGGTAAATCTCAAAGTTGTGTACGTATTAACGGAGCAGCTTTATACTGGAAGCCTGGGCATAATCAAATATGTCATGGGGAACAAAGAGTCGATGACACTCATTAAAGATGTGCTGAAATTCCTTTCCACTATCCCAAAGAAAATTGGAGAGCTCAAAAGAATAGTCGCCCGAGCATGCGCAACATATTCCTTAAGTCGAGCTTTCGCGTATTCAGGAGAGCTTGACCAGGCAGAGATTGTCATGCCCAAGATGTGATCCTATCCTTATTTTGGCACGAGGGCCTTGACAGGGATAGAAGTGCATCTCGTCGTGTTGCAGGAATGGATATCATTACAAGTACATGTACAGAAGAGATGACTATATGAAATTGGCTTACACTCGCCACAAGCTACATCAATAACACATCAATATAACAACATAGTCAAACATCATACAGAAGAGCAGGGTCCGACTACGGACGAAAAACAAACGGTAAAATGACATCCATCTTTGCTATCCCAGGCTGCCGCCTCGAACCCATCCTAGATTGAGTAAGAAGAAGAAGAAGAAGAAGAACTCCAATCAAACAAGCATCGCTCTCACGTGAAAGCACCGCATTACCTGTACCTGCAACTGTTGTTGTAGTAATCTATGAGCCACATGGACTCAGCAATCTCATTTCCAAGGGTATCAAGACTATTAAAGCTTAATGGGTGAGGTATGGTTAAGTGGTGAGGCTGCAGCAAGCGACGAAGCATTTGTTTGGGCAGCTAACTTACGAATATAGAAAGTAAAGTATGGTGGTCTACGTATAACGAACGTGAACTAGTAATGATCACTAACTGATCCTAAACACCTACTTACGTCAATCATAACCCCACCGTGTTCTCTCTCAGATAAGGACTCACGAGAAGAGACAGTCATGGTTACACACACAGTTGGTGTATTTTATTAGAGTTTACTTCAAGTTTGCTATAACCGGGTGTTAAACAAAGTTTCCAAGCTTGCCACATAACCGCGGGCACGGCTTTCCGAAAGATTTAACCCTGCAGGGGTGCTCCAACTGGTCCATCACAAACAAACCACACACCGCGGGAATAACCTCGACCACGGATCTCGTGATCATCCTAGGCAATTCCAAAGGAAATCCGATACCTCTAGATAACCTGAAGAATATCAGAGTTCCTCACGCAAGACATTCGAGAAAGGTAAAAAAATCCAGCAAGGCCTCCCAACGTGTCGACGATCCTGATAGGAGCCGCGGATCTCGTTCTCAGGACACGGCGGATAAGCGAAGCGTATAGTGGCCTGATAGAAATCCCCAAGTTGCCTTGGGGTGGCCCCGCATAGTTCTCTAGTTTGGACCAACTCTCATGAGGAGCACTGGCCCGGGTTGTTGATTAAGATCCTCGGGTTAATTACTCGCTATGCAGGTTTATTAGTTATTAGGCAAATGTAGTACCAATGTTGGGCCTTGCCAGACAAGCTTTATCCTAAAACGAAAATCAAGGGGGTCCCCATAACAACCCCGAGCATGTTAGGAGCGCTCAATTATGGAACATAACACCGGTTCACAAGTAACTAGGGCGGCAAGAGTGGAACAAAACACCGAGCAAAAGGCTGAGCCTTCCACCCTTTACCAAGTGTATAACTGCATTAAATTAAATAGCAATAATATTGTGATAACAAAAGAATGTCCATGTTGTCACATAGAAGCAATTGCACCTGTAGCTAGAAACACTATAAGAAGGACTGAGCAAGCGGTAACATAGCCGAACAACGGTTTGCTAGGAGGTGGAGGTTAGAGGCTTATCATGGCAATGTTGGGAGGCTTGACAAACAATTGGTAGGTAGCGAGACATAACGATTAAAGCGGGACAACTAGCATAGCAATGATAGTAGTGGTATCCAGGGAAATGTGTCATCTTACCTGAGATCCCACTCAGAAGAAGATCGAGTCCATGAAGAAGACGGTCCAACGTAGTCGAACGAATCCTCACACTCTGAATGCTTTTGGAATTCTATCGAGAAGGAACAATCCGAAACAAACAATCAACACATGATACACCACAACATATGCATGACATGATGTGCAAACAAATATGATGCATGTCCGGTTTAAATATGCAAGGCATGACAATTCACATCAAACAACTACTACACATTAAAGTGAAGCTCAATATGCAACGAGTTGCATATTGACGAAACTCCACGTTCGAATTATTTAGTTCACTCTCGTTAGGTACTCATCAATATTAAATGTTGTTTAACATGGCAAACGGTGAAGCACAAACAACTACAACATCTAGGCATTTTTAATGAGACCGGAAGCAATATATATCATTTCCGAAACAACCCCCTATGCATATTATGAATTTGGTCCAGATCTTTACTAACCATATTTTAGAGTTGTTAAACAGTAAAATAAATGTCACCATGTGGTTCTACATGTTTTTCTAGACAACTTACATATGTGGAACATTTTTATCGGAGCTACGGTTTTGTAGTTATGAAATAAATCATTTTTAACATGGCATTTACGCAAAACAATGCAAACAGCGAGTTTAAGTATTTTTTTACCATGTGTAGAAGTTTAATATTATGAATCTACATGAAATTCTAGTCACTTTTCATATATAAAGTTTTTCAATCCGACATACGATTAAAGAGTTATTATATGTATGGTCAATAGGGGTTTTCTGTAAAACTGTAATTGTTGGGATAATTAGTAAATTTGTGGAACTGAAATAAAAACACTAACAGGCCGAAACTATAGTAGGCCCGAAACATAGTGAGCACAACATAGCAATATAATGCATAGAGCGTCATATAGGGAAACAATGCTCATAGGCTAAGCCAATAAACAACAGAGGCAGGCTAGGTGACTGCTCACCTTGCTGGGCTGGCCCAGGTCGGTGGAGGGGCTGAGGACACGGCGTGTCCGCTGGGCCTTGCGCGATCCAAGTCGGCCCAGGCGCAGGGGCAAGGGGGTTAACGCCTCGTCCTCCTCCCTCGTGCGAGCACACAGAGCCATGGCGTCGGGCAGGAAGGAGCTACGGCGCAAATCCGGCAGGGACAACGACGCTTAGGGCGAGGGGAGGTCTGGGACGGATGGATCCAGGCAGGACTCACAGGATTCGGTGACCAGCAGGGCTTGGCGACAGGCGGCGAGCTTCTCGGGCGGCCATGGCGGGTCCTAGCATGGAAGAGAGAGAGAAATGAGACGAGGGAGAGACGAAGAAGAAGGGGAGAAAGGGATGCGTGGGGTCTGGCCTGGTCCGGCGAGACGGCAGCCTCCGGGGGCTCTGGCAAGGGGGCGGAGGCCATGGATGCCTCGGGCGGCTGGGGGCTGCGGAGGAGCTCGGGGCTCTGCAGTCGCCTGGTTCGGGCCCAGGCGGGCCTGGATCTGGGCCTTGTGGGCCCACTGCAGGAGGCGGGAGGTGGCGGCTGGGGCACGGGAAACGAGGAGGACTAGGGTAGGTTTTCCTCCAAATTAGGCAGGGGGTCTATTTATAGGTTTAGGGGCTAGGGTTGATGGTTATCGGGGGCGATTTCGGTCGTGCAATCGCAATCGGACGGCCGGATCAGGGCAAGGATGGTGGGCTGTGTGTGGAGTGGGCTAGGTGGAGATGAGAGGGAGGTTTGTGGCCCGTGACATGAGGTTTTAAAACACCAAAAATCGTCTGACGAATAACCGATGACCGCACTGCTACGGTTGACCGATGGGGTATCAAACGAACTCGGAATGCGAAGAAATTCGGCAGGCGGTCTACCTACGCTATAATAAGGCCACACGCCAGGTTTCGACCCAATCCGAGAATATTTTAAAGGCACTTTTAAAAACAATATTTTCAATGTCGCGGGTGCGTGCGTGTGTGGTTGGCCTCGAAACGGGCAACGACAAGAACGGAGAGAACCGGCGACTACGAACGGATGCAAGTTTTCGAAAACAAGTGACGATGCCATGCAGATGATGCGAATGATGCGATGATGCATGCAACACCCAAATGAAACACAAACGAGAATGGAATAAAAGGGGAATCTTCTGGAGCGTCGGTCCCGGGCTATTACAACTCTCCTCCACTACACGGGGATCTCGTCCAGAGATCTAGAATGAGAAGCGGAAGATAAAGAGCAATAGGTAAAACTTAGTTGCTTCTCTGACAAACGAGTGAAACCAATGAAACACGAAGGTTGGAAAGAGATGAAGAATGATATGAGAAACAAGCAAGAATTCACAAGAAATTTTGGCACCACTTCGGTAGGAAAGAGAGGCAAAACTTGATAAGAAGGAAAAGAACTTGAGCATAGAACACAACACTCCGGTAAAATGAATAAGCAAAGAAAGAACATGATCTTAATCGAACTAGATGTGAGATGAAAAGATCAACACACAATGCCTCCGGAACGAAGAATCGAAGCTAGATCTTTGAAGATAAGAGAACTGAGAAGAAAATGACAACTTCTACCATCATTGAATTTGACAAACATGGTTGAACGGAGTTGATGAAGAATAAACAAAGAAAGAATAGCTTGTTATGGGCTTATGAAAAACATCTCAAAATTATGAGGTGACAACCTGCCATAACAAAAACAATTGATTGCTTGAGAGCAACAAGATATGCAAAACTTCTTTCACCAAGAGGAGGAGGGGAAAACTTGGATCATTTATGACACCATGATAGCAACAATCCTTAGGAATTGCTTTAGGTGAAATCCAACCCAAGATAACTCCGAGAAAGACATGATGGGTTTACTTATCTCATTCTTGACAATTTTCCTTCGGGACTCCTTATAATCAAGAATTTAATAACACCATCTCAAAATAACATGGAGAAGGAATTGAACTTAGAAACCCAAGATAGAGAACACTTGAGCACCTCCAACAAGAATCTTGATGAATACTTCGAGAAAGAACTACATCCTTAACAACCACCATGAAGAAGCATCGAGATGACTCCAAAATGAAAGGATGATAGAAAAGAATTGAAGGTTGCAAAAATACAAGATTGAGGCCTTGCTATGATTTAGAAGAAGCTATGCGAAGAGATTCTTGAGAAAACTTGAAACTCCGGAAAACAAAAGATAAGAACACTTGAGATCAAATATTTGATATCATGAACACTCCGGAAGAAGGATTGAAATCACCTTGATGATAAGAATAAGAATTATGGTATGCTTATCCTTCATCAAGTTAAATTGATGACAAGCAAAGTTTTTAGCACACAACTTATTCTTCTTGAAAAGATTGAAGAGAGAGATAGAACACAAACTAGAATAAGTCTTGCACGAGAACACCGGTAAGAATTCACAACGAATGAGGATACTATGATTGAACGAAGATACGTGGGAACGAAGATATAATGACTCACCTAATGGAAAACTTCACAAGGCACCGGAATAATTGAGATACGAATGAAGGGACAACAATTGAGAAGAATTTGAGAATGAAAGCTAAAAGCTGAGAACGAGGAATATTTTGAAATGATGGCCTTCGGAGGATCGAGAAATGAAAACAATTATGAAATGCACCGGATAGATATGGGAGGAATAACTCATGATCAAAAAAATATGAGATGATACCAACAGCCTGAAACCATGAATCTTTGGAAGAACGAACAGCGATTTAAGAGAAACTCTCCTTCGGTCTTCAATGCAGAGAATGATGACGAGAAACAACACCATGAATTATTGAGATACTCTGGAATAATGAATAAGGAAAGGTTGAGCCAATGATGACAATAATTCGAAGCGATCATGGAAGAGGAATATGACTGATGAAAATCATTCTTGCATCATATTTGAATAGAACTTGAGGACATCTCCGGAAAGATTAGAAGAGTCGGGTAGGATCCTGGGAAAAAACATGTGGGTTATGGGCCCACTGAAAAGAAACCACCGTTGAAATGATTGATTAAAAGAGATATTGCACCGGTACAAATGAAAACTTAAAAAGGTGAGAACCTCAAAACAATTGAAAACATTATGAACGAAAACAAGAAATCTTCTGAGATATCTTTAGCACTCTGGGTAGAAAACAGAGAAGACTAAACAAGAGATACTTGGACAGAATTTCCACCATGGGGAAGCATTGAACGAATGAGAAAGGATATGCTGAACAACGAGAGATCGAATTGAATCCACCGAAGAAGAAAACAAAGATGAAGAAAAGATGAACTTGAAGCACTTGAGAATCTTCACAATGAATCACCGGATACGAAACGAAAGAGAAGATAGCGGAAGCATCACATGAATAGAAAAGGCACTTGGATGAGAATTTAATCATTGAAGAAAAAGGGCGGGAGGGTGGGAAAAACAAATAAAACTTAGAACGGATGAGACAAACTCCGAAACGAAATATGAGGATTGGTCTTGCAATTATTGAAGAGGATAGAATTATCTTGAAGAGAACACACCGGATGAAAAGAATTGATATGATAACTTGATTGATGAAAAGAATTAGCATTCCTGCATAAATATGAGAACACTACTTAGCAAGATATGAAATCACCACTTGACATCAAAGCAACTCGAATTACCATATACAAAACAAAACAAAGGATGGGGCTTATGAAAACAAGCCAGAACAAATACATGACAGAGATTTCGTCCGATATTTTTGTGGTAAGGTTTGCACGGGCTCGATCGTACATTGGATTGTCATATTGAAATGATGCTCGAATATGCTCCCTAGGCGTAGCGAACTACAAGTCTTGACGAAGCATAAATCGAGACTGTCCTTTGTAAGAAATACCGTGAACAAATGAATCCACTAGATGTCGAACCCCAACCTCACATCATGATATGTTGGAGATAGCCTAGGTAACTACTTGAATTCACACCTAAGAACTTCCAAAAACTTTCTTATTATGCAATCCGGTGTTGGGGATACAAGGAGGAAATATCTCACACAACTAACAAACCTACACCCCAACTTTATCCATCCTTCAACACATAACCAGAGGCTTTCGGAAATCCATCTAACTCGGATCCTCGAAGGCACAACGATACTAACCACCCCGGACGCGTCCCCGGTACTGGGTGACTCCGACCTTATCTCACCACAACAAGTATTGAAGCAATTCCGAACACCCTCCGTCCTGAGATACTAAGGAAGCTGAATGATAATGATGTGCCAAGAATTCCCTGGAGCTCCACTCCCCGGAAGAAATCAAGTCAGACAGGAGGCACCAAGAGAAAACTCCATCACATCGACATCATATAGTTTCCAAAATACCCACGTGATCCTAAAAAAAATTGAGCGAGAAGAGAAATAGAATCACAATTCCTAAGTCGAATACCTCACCAGAGTATGGAAGCGGAGTAAAAAGAATCCTACTCTCCGATATAACTAGACTCAAAACAGTTTTTCACTAGACTCGACTCGTCCAAGTTCGATCAATCAAGGGGGCTCCTAGGTCGGTACAGGCTCTGATACCAACTTGTCATGCCCAAAATGCGATCCTATCCTTATTTTGGCACGAGGGCCTTGACAGGAATAGAAGCGCATCTCGTCGTGTTGCAAGAATGGATATCATTACAAATACATGTACAGAAGAGATGAATATATAGAATTGTCTTACACTCGTCACAAGCTACATCAATAACACATCAATACAACAACATAGTCAAACATCACACAGAAGAGCAGGGTCCATATGGATAAAAAACAAACGGTAAAATGACATCCATCCTTGCTATCCCAGGCTGCCGCCTGGAACCCATCCTAGACCGATGAAGAAGAAGAAGAAGAACTCCAATCAAACAAGCATCGCTCTCACATGAAAGCACCGCATTACCTGTACCTGCAACTGTTGTTGTAGTAATCTGTGAGCCACAGGGACTCAGCAATCTCATTTCCAAGGGTATCAAGACTATTAAAGCTTAATGGGTGAGGTATGGTTAAGTGGTGAGGCTGCAGCAAGCTACTAAGCATTTGTTTGGGTGGCTAACTTACAAATACAGAAAGTAATGTATGGTGGTCTATGGAACACAGATGTGAACTAGTAATGATCACTAATTGACCCTGAACACCTACTTACATCAATCATAACCCCACCATGTTCTCTCTCGGATAAGGACTCACGAGAAGAGATAGTCACGGTTACGCACACAGTTGGTGTATTATATTAGAGTTTACTTCAAGTTTGCTATGACCGGGTGTTAAACAAAGTTTCCAAGTTTGCCACATAACCATGGGCACGGCTTTCCGAAAGATTTAACCCTGCAGGGGTGCTCCAACTCATCCATCACAAATTAACGACACGCCGCGGGAATAACCTCGACCACGGATCTCGTGATCATCCTAGGCAATTCCAAAGGAAATCTGACACCTCGAGATGGCCCGAAGAAGATCAGAGTTCCTCACGCAAGACATTCGCGAAAGGTAAAACAAATCCAGCAAGGCCTCCCGACGTGTCGACAATCCCGATAGGAGCCACGTATCTCGTTCTCAGGACACGGTGGATAAGCGATGTGTATAGTGGCCTAATAGAAATCCCCCAAGTTGCCCTGGGGTGGACTCGCACAGTGCTCTAGTTTGAACCAACACCCATGAGGAGCACTGGCCTGGGTTGTTGATTAAGATCATCGGGTTAATTACTCCCTATGCAGGTTTATTAATTATTAGGCAAATGTAGTACCAATGTTGGGCCTTGCCAGACAAGCTTTATCCTAAAACGAAAATCAAGGGGGTCCCCATAACAACCCTAAGCATGTTAGGAGCGCTCAATTATGGAACATAACACCGGTTCACAAGTAACTAGGACGGCAAGAGTGGAACAAAACACTGAGCAAAAGGCCAAGCCTTCCACCCTTTACCAAGTGTATAAGTGAATTAAATTAAATAGCAATAATATTGTGATAACAAAAGAATGTCCATGTTGTCACATGGAAGCAATTGCAATTGCAGCTAGAAACACTATAAGAAGGGGTGAGCAAGCGGTAACATAGCCAAACAATGGTTTGCTGGGAGGTGGAGGTTAGAGGCTTATCATGGAAATGTTGGGAGGCTTGACAAACAAGTGGTAGGTAGCGAGACATAATGATAAAAGCGGGACAACTAGGATAGCAATGATAGTAGTGGTATCCAGGGAAATGTGTCATCTTACCTGAGATCCCACTCGGAAGAAGATCGAGTGCATGAAGAAGACGGGCCAACGTAGTCGAACGAATCCTTACACTCTGAACGCTCTCGGAACTCTATCGAGAAGGAACGATCCGAAACAAACAATCAACACATGATACACCACAACATATGCATGACATGATGCGCAAACAAATATGATGCATGTTCGATTTAAATATGCAAGGCCTGACAATTCACATCAAACAACTACTACACATTAAAGTGAAGCTCAATATGCAACGAGTTGCATATTGACGAAACTCCACGTTCGAATTATTTAGTTCACTTTCATTAGGTACTCATCAATATTAAATATTGTTTAACATGGCAAACGGTGAAGCACCAACAACTACAACATCTAGGCATTTTTAATGAGACCGGAAGCAATATATATCATTTCCGAAACAACCCCATATGCATATTATGAATTTGGTCCAGATCTATACTAACCATATTTTAGAGTTGTTAAACAGTAAAATAAATGTCACCATGTGATTCTACACGTTTTTCTAGACAAGTTACATATGTGGAACATTTTTATCGAAGTTACGGTTTTGTAGTTATGAAATAAATCATTTTAACATGGCATTTACGCAAAACAATGCAAACAGCGAGTTTAAGTATTTTTACCATGTGTAAAAGTTGGATATTATGAATCTACATGAAATTCTAGTCACTTTTCATATATAAAGTTTTTCAATCCGACATACAGTTAAAGAGTTATTATATGTATGATCAGTAGGGTTTTTCTGTAAAACTGTAATTGTCACGATAATTAGTAAATTCGCGAAACTGAAATAAAAACACTAATAGGTCGAAACTACAATAGGCCCGAAACATAGTGAGCACAACATAGCAATATAATGCATAGAGCGACATATAGGGAAACAATGCTCACAGGCCAAGCCCAATAAACAACAGAGGCAGGCTGGGTGACTGCTCACCTTCCTGGGCTGGCCCATGTCGGTGAAGGGGCTGAGGATGCGGCGCGTCCGCTGGGCCTTGTGCGATCCAAGTCGGCCCAGGCGCGGGAGCGAGCGGGTCAACGCCTCGTCCTCCTCCCTCGTGCGAGCACATAGAGCCATGGCGTCGGGCTGGAAGGAGCTACGGCGCGAATCCGGCAGGGACGACAACGCTTAGGGCGACGGGAGGTCCGGGACGGATGGATCCGGGCGGGGCTCACAGGATTGGGTGACCAGCAGGGCTTGGCGACAGGCGGCGAGCTTCTTAGGCGGTCATGATGGGTCCTGGCATGGAAGAGAGAGAGAAATGAGACGAGGGAGAGATGAAGAAGAAGGGGGGAAGGGACGCGCGGGGTCCGGCCTGGTCCGGTGAGACGGCGGCCTCCGGGGGCTCCGGCAAGGGGGTGGAGGCCATGGATGCCTCGGGCGGCTGGGGGTTGCGGAGGAGCTCGGGGCTCTGCGGTCGCCTGGTTCGGGCCCGGGCGGGCTTGGATCTGGGCCTGGCAGGCCCACTGCGGGAGGTGGGAGGTGGCGGATGGGGCACGGGAAACGAGGAAGATTAGGGTAGGTTTTCCTCCAAATTAGGCAGGGGGTCTATTTATAGGTTTAGGGGCTAGGTTTGATGGTTATGGGGGCCGATTTCGGCCGTGCGATCGCAATCGGACGGCCGGATCGGGGCAAGGGTGTTGGGTTGTGTGTGGAGTGGGCTAGGTGGAGATGAGAGGGAGGTTTGCGGCCCGTGACATGAGGTTTTAAAACACCAAAAATCGTCCGACGAATAACCGATGACCGCACTGCTACGGTTGACCGATGGGATGTCAAACGAACTCGGAATGCGACGAAATTCGGTAGACGGTCACCTACGCTATAATAAGGCCGCACGCCAGGTTTCGACCCAATCCGAGAATATTTTAAAGGCACTTTTAAAAACAATATTTTCAATGACGCGGGCGCGTGCGTGTGTGGTTGGCCTCGAAACGGGCAACGATAAGAACGGAGAGAACCAGCGACTACGAACGGATGCAAGTTTTCGAAAACGAGTGACGATGCTATGCAGATGAGGCGAATGATGCGATGATGAATGCAACACCCAAACGACACACAGACGAGAATGGAATAAAAGGGGAGTCTTCTGGAGCGTCGGTCCTAGGCTGTTACAGAGATGGACGGAGGTTTTCTAGCGTTGAAGGTGGACGGGTCAGCATTCATCGAAGATGATTGTATCGAGTGCGTCAAGGCAGTGTTTGCTAGCCAACTTGTGAATGAAATGTCGTTAAAGGGCTATCAGCCGGCTTACGACTCCACCTGAACTCGAGTTCATCCACCCGCCTTTGAGTCGGTGAGTCTGACTCCGCAGCACCGTAAGCACTCCTTTGCCCCTGAAGTTGACTCGTCCCCAGTCTTGAATGCAGAAGCCATATTCGAGGCCTTAACCCATTGCAGTTGGGACTTGGACAACCTTTAGATCGAAGAACCGGAAGCCCAAGCAGAGGATGACCCGGAGACTTCCCACGAGATCAACCCAACGTACAACCCGTATGGCACAGAGGCCAGGTTACGAGAGATGCCTAAAAACTTTGATTAAACTGTTTGGGCCAAATAGTGCCTTGTAATAGTATTAAGCCAACAATTGTTTTGCCTGTATCATGCCTTCGCGCATGCTTTCAAACTCTTGATCTTGTCTTGATGGCAAGGAAATAGTGTATGACGAGGCTTTTGTTAACCCACCTTTAATCCATGCGTGTATGAGTCATACACCCTATGTCCTCAACTTATTCTCTCTTGGTTGATATTTGCTCAACATATTATTGCTTGAATCTGTATGGGCGGGTAACTATAACCCGGTCCTTGCAATCTTTCCACCAAACTTGTTTGCATAACCATGTATTTGAACTGGCCATGATAGCATCACAGTTTCATAACCCAGGCACTCTTTATGAGCCGGTGATAAGAATAGTATTATACCTGAAAATTTAACACATGATGATAATAATCAATAAAAATTGTAAGGAGACTGGCTTTCCAGGCTCAAGTCTTGCTTCAATGAAGCGGGCATGATGACCCATGGTTTATCCTAGCTCTCTGTATGACGGCTCTCACATGACTAAAGCCAATGTTTTAACCTTGAGAAGTTCAGGGTCCACAAAGGATTGACTTATCAAGAGTACATGGGGTCATCTGATCGGGGTCGCATCAAGCATACATGCAGATTTAATCATATATTGTGGCGTATTTATTTTGCCAGGTCAAGAGGGTGAGAAAGTTGAGCTCTATGAATTGGAAGCCCCCAAGTGCCCTATGTTTCAAACAATAAAGACTCATGCTCAATTTATAGGCTAAAACGACAGAGACCCCGAGTTTCGGGGGTGCCGACCTTATTACATTTGAAGATTTAGAAGTATGTACAGAAATTTGGGAAAGTAAAAAAGTGATGAGCCGATGGCTCTAAGTATAATAAGGCCGAAGTTGCGCAATGTTCCAAGGTCGGGTCGTCTCTTCTTCAGTTGTGTATGACCCTGGTCATAGGTCGATCAAATAATATGAACCAGTGTTGAGGTTTTTGCTGATCACGAAAGGGCCTGCCCATGGTGGTGATATCTTGTGCATCCCCGTTTGATCTTGAATAAAACAGAGTACTAAGTTGCCCTCCTAAAAGGTATGACTTTTAACTCAGCGGCGTAGGTCTTGTTGATATAGAGCTGATCGGGCGGCTGCTAAGGCACGCTCTTCCTCCAAAGCATCCAACGAATCTTGAGACGCTTGTTCATTGTTTGCGTCAACATAAGTGGCAACTCGAGGAGAGTCATGACGAATATCACTTGGCAACACCGCCTCAGTACCATAAACCAGAAAGTAAGGTGTGTATCCAGTGGATCTGTTTGGAGTTGTTCTAATACTCCAAAGTACTGAGGGGAGTTCTTCAACCCAATAGCCTGGGGTACGCTCTAGTAAAACCATAAGCCGGGGTTTGATCCCTCTCAAAATCTCTTGGTTAGCTCACTCAGCTTGTCCATTGGATTGTGCATGTGCCACTTCTGCTAAGTCAAGCCGGATATGCTCTTTCTGACAAAACTGGTCCATAGCTCCTTTGGAAAAATTGGTGCCATTGTTAGTAATAATACTATGAGGATAGCCAAAACGGTAGATCAACCTCTTGAAAAACTTGACTGTTGTCTCCGCAGCACAACTGCTGATTGGTTCTACTTCAACCCACTTGGTGAATTTATCAACCGCCAACGGCAGGTGAGTCTTTTTATCGGAAGACATCTTGAACGGGCCAACCATATCAAGACCTCAGACTGCAAATGGCCAAGTAATTGGGATCATGCGCAACTCCTGACTCGGCACATGGGCTTGTTGGGCGAACTTTTGACATCCATCGCACTTGCACACATTGTCTTGTACGTCTGCATGAGCCATCAGCCAATAAAACCCATGGCGATAAGCTTTAGCTACTAAAGATCTTGAGCCAGCATGGTGTCCACAGTCGCTAGTGTGTATCTCATTGAGAATTTCCTACCCTTCCTCAAGGGAAACACAACGTTGAAAAACATCAGTGCTATTCCATCGGTGTAACTCGCCCCTAACAGTAGTCATAGACTTGGATCACCGGATAATCTGACGGGCCTCGATTTCCTCTGCTCGGAGCTCGCCTCGGGTTAAATAGGCGAAATGCAGGACTATCCAGTCAGGGATAGCATGAAGAGCCTCCACCAAGTGTGATTCCGGGCCAGGAATAGCTATGTCCTCCTCAGACGGCAATTTTATCGAAGGGTTGTGGAGGACGTCTAAAGAGACATTGGGAGGAACCGTCTTCCACTAAGAGCCGAGTTGTGACAGGGCATCGGCCGCCTTGATTTGTCGTTGATCGATATGGTTGACTTGATAGCCTTGAAATGACCTGCCACGTCCGAGACTATGCGTCGATCAGCCGCCATCAAAGGGTCTTTAGAGTCCCAAGTCCCTGAAACTTGCTGAGCCACCAAATCTGAGTCGCCCAAACACCTGACCCGGCTAAGATTCATCTCTTTAGCCATTCGGAGTCCATGTAGGAGGGCCTCATACACAGCTGCATTGTTAGTACAAGGGAACATGAGTCGTAAAACATAACAAAATTTGTCACCTTGCGGAGAAGATAGAACAACTCCAGCCCCCGACCCCTCCAATTGCCTAGATCCATCAAAGTGTATAGTACAGTATGTGTTATCTGGCCTATCTTCTGGAATCTGTAGTTTTGTCCAATCATCGATGAAACCGACCAGTGCTTGATATTTCATGGCTATATGGGGCATATACTTCACATGGTAAGGGCCAAGCTCAATTTCCCACTTGGCGATCCGTCATTAGCTTCTCGATTTTGTATGATCTCCCCAAGGGGTGCTGAACTGACCACGGTAATTGGATGTTACTGAAAATAGTGTTTCAGCTTCTGGCTTGCCATAAAGACTCCAAAGACCAGCTTCTCCTATGCGGATACCGTTGCTTGGATAAAGTCAAAACCTCACTAGCGAAATAAACCAGCCACTGAACCGGATACTCCTTTCCTGCCTCCTTTCTCTCAATGACAACTGTGGCACTTACTGCCTTTGAATTAGCAGCAATGCACAGGAGCATGGGCTCTTTGTCAGTTGCGGCGGCTAAAACGAGCGGGTCATCTAGCTGCTTCTTGAGGGCTTCAAAAGCTTTGTTAGTCGCATCAGTCCAAACAAACTTGTCTGTTTTCTTCAACAACTGGTAAAGGGGGATTGCCTTCTCACCAAGGTGGCTTATAAACCGGCTCAACGCCGCTATGCGGCCAACCATGCGTTGGACCTGGGTTATATTAGCTGGCTCACCCAGTGAGATAACTGCCTTGATCTTGTCCGAGTTAGCTTCAATGCCTCGTTCATAAATTAGGAACGCTAGTAGCCTGCCTACAGGAACATCAAAGACACACTTTGTTGGGTTAAGTTTCATCTGGTACACTCGAAGATTATCAAACATATCCTTGAGGTCATCCAAGAGCGTCTCCTTTTCTTGAGATTTCACCATGATATCATCGACATAAGCATGAACACTGCGCCCGATCTGTGGGTGAAGGCTATTCTAAAAGCACTGTTGGTAAGTCGCCCCGGCACTTTTGAGCCCAAAGGGCAAAGAGACATAGTAGAAGGCTCCAAAGGGGGTTATGAAATCTGTCTTGTCTTGATCCTCCTAGCCAGCTTGATCTGATGATAACAAGAGTATGCATCCTGGGAGCCTTATTGAGGTCGCAACCCGCCGTAGAATCGATGATCCGATCGATACGGGGAAGAGCAAAAGGATCTTTGGGACAAGCCTTATTGAGGTCTATGTAGTCAACACACATTCGCCACGTGTCGTTCTTTTTCAAAACAAGCACTGGGTTAGCCAGCCACTCAGGGTGAAAAACTTCAACGATAAACCCGATAGCTAGGAGTCAGGCTACCTTTTCTCCAATAGACTTGTGTCTCTATTCGTTAAAACAACGAGGGTATTCTCGTACTGGTTTCATCTTAGGATCCACATTGCGGTGGTGCTCAGCGAGTTCTCTCGGGACTCCAGGCATGTCAGAAGGTTTCCATGCAAAGATGTCCCGATTCTCACGGATAAACTCGATGAGCACGCCTTCCTATTTAGGATCCAAGCCGGCCCCAATGGTGAAATACTTGGATGAGTCGCCTTCTACGAAATCAACTTGCTTGGTATCTTCAGCCATCTTGATCTTGAGCAGCGAATCAGACTCGATGGTTGGTTTCTTGAGGGGACTCACATCAGCCGGGTCAATATTGGTCGTGTAGAACTTCGGCTCCCCAGCGGCGCAAGCCGATTCAGCAAAGGTTGCATCTCCTTCCTCACACACTTGGGCGATCTCTCTGCTGCCTTTCACGGTGATAATACCTTTAAGAACGGTGATAATACCTTTAAGACCTAGCATCTTAAGCTGGAGGTAGACATAACACAGGCGAGCCATGAAACGAGCATAAGCCGTCCTTCCGAAGAGAGCGTGGTAAGGGCTCTTTATTTTGACCACCTCGAAAGTGAGAGTCTCACACTTGTAGTTATACTCATCACCAAAAGCAACATCGAGTTTAAGCCGCTCAATTGGGTATACTGACTTTCGAAGAACAAGTCCGCGAAAAACGGTGGTCGAAGTTTGCAAACTGCTATCTTGGAGGTTCATTCGCCAAAAGGTGTCGTGATACAAGATGTTAATGTTGCTGCCTCCATCCATCAAGATCATGGTGAGGGTGTAGCCAGTCACCTGAGGCGCCACCACCAAGGCTAGATCTACCGGTTTGTCAACCCTGGAAGGGTGATCATCTCTGCTCTAGATGATTCCCTGCTCAGACCAATTGAGGTATCTAGGAACCGATGGCTCAACCATGTTGATGGCCCTCTTCTTCAGTTTCCTATCTCGCTTGCAAGTATTTGTGGTGAAAACATGGTACTGACTAGTACTCTACTTCTTAGGATCCCTAGGTGAGTCAGTGCATGACCCGCCAGGGCCAGATCAACCCGGATATCCTTCATTGTTGCCTCCTCGGCCGGTTTGGAGGGCCTGTTTACGGTATTCTTGCATGATGTGATACTTTTCCCGTGAGTGGGTAGCCGGCTTACCCGAGGTATTATTTTTGGGACAAGGGGCCTTGAGTGCCTCCTCATACTCTCGCGGACTATTCCCATGAGAAGTCCCTCCAAGGAAATTGTTTTGGTGCCGGCCCTCAGCCTCTGCCACCGGCAGGTCTTGAGTCGGCGTAGCTCCCACCAAGTGAGTGGTGACTCACTGGGATGACTTAGTTGTTTCCTGAGCGGCCTTCGCCTATGAAAGGCCCTCAAGCCTCCATCTTGGCGAGGACAAGTTTACTTGGCATTCCCCACGAAGTTGTGATGTCGGCCGGGTCAAACGTATTGAGCCGTCTTGACGATGTCGGTGCAGATGTCCACCTGAGGCACTGATGCGTCGATCTTGCCGATAAAGACCTGGACTTTGTCCAAGGGGACCCGGTACCCGAACTCGATTGAGTCGGCCTCGGGACTCTAGCCTGGATTGTCGATGTAGATGTCCTCATAGCTCCCGAACCCTGGAAGATCTCCCTCCGAGAACTCAACTCCACTGTGCGAGATCCCCATGGTGGGCGCCAACTATCGTGGTTTTGTCACGGCAGATGTCCTCATGGGAGAATTTAGGTGTGAGACCATCGTTGTTGTGTGGCGATGCGAAGGGGTTGATAGCGAACGCGAGACAAATTTACCCAGGTTTAGCCCCTCCAATGGAGGTAAAAGCCTATGTCCTGCTTTGGTGTCTATATTGATGGTGATCTCTATTACAAGGGTGCGGGACCACTAACCTAGCTTTCGAGGGTTTCTAACTTAGCCCTTTTGGCCTCAGGGGCTCGCCCTTATATATAGGTCGAGGCCCTGGGTTTACAAGAGTCCGGGCCATGACATGACTCGTGACCTATTACATCTCTACCTTGTCTTGTCTCTCAAGTAAGGAAAGTTCCTGGCCTCTTCTACCTTGTAGGTCTTGAGTCACCATCTTCACGTGTTGGGCCGCCACGCGACTTACTAAGTAAACCGCCTTACTTGCGTTATTGTCAACACCACAACCCATCTTGAATATGTTCCTTAATCCCACCACATTCTAACCCAGCCCAAACGGTGGGTTACACCGCAGGTCATATCCCCGACAAATACACAACTTCACGCTTAAAATTCCTTGGGGAATTGGGGAGCAAAATTTATCAAACAAGGTGTGTTTATCTCGGATCATCTGAGTACACCCGAAGCCTGGTGATCTCTTCAAAAAGTATAGGTCCACCATAAGAATATCATGCGAGAGTCAAACTACCATACCACGGCTCTACCTTCATTGAAGGATCGACCTCTTCAATGTTTAAAGCATCACCGGGAGTCAGCCATATAGATTAGCCTTGGATTAGACAAGGACAAGTTGGTCAACAAAAGGACGTGCAGACATGCAATGGGGGAGCAATGGGCCACAGCGCCCGCTTATTTAATACCCTGTAATATTCTCCTCCCCCCCTTATTTTCCCAAACGTACTTTTGTATATTCTTCAAGATCGGTATGTATGGCTAAGCCCTATGAATATTAAAACAACTCTATTTTTGGTCCCTGCACATTTTTACGTGTTGTTTTTCATAATTGTCCCAAGGTGGTTTATTCCCACATGTAGTAGAGTCTGGCTTTTGATCTGGGGCTCCGATCTATAGATGAGCCCATGTTCATGTCCGATGTGTGATCTGTGTCTTCGATATTGCATTATATGCATCTACTTTGAATCGTGATTTTGGTCAATGATTGGATTGCCCAGCTTATGTGCTTGCCTCCTACGTTTAGCTTTGTTCGTCCAGGCATGTAAAGGGAGGACCATTACGATTGCGCTTCCAACCTGGATGGTTAAGCACCCCAGTGGAGAAAGCCGAAAGGAAATTGTTGAGGAGGAGAAGGTGGACAGGAAAACATTTCTAAAGATTGATGTACCAACAAGATGGAACTCCACGTATCTCATGCTCAAAGCTGCAAATGTTTATGAGAAGGTGTTCATGAGGTTAGCCGAAGAAGACTTCACTTACAAGTATGATCTCTCCAAGGAGAATGAGGGGTTTGGTTGCCCGGAAGAAATAGATTGGGAGAATTCCAAGAAGATGGAAGATTTCCTTGAGCGTTTCTATGAACTCACAAAGTGTGTGTCTTCTAATCTGAATGTGACTTGCAATACTTACTTTTATAATATCAGAAAAGTTCACTTGGCGATTCAAAAATGGTTGCATAGTGAAGACATTTTGCAAGTTGCTATCGGCCATAGAATGGAGGACAAATTTGACAAGTATTGCGGACTTTGGCACACCAATACCAAGGAGAGTATGCATGAGATGGAAATTGAGAAGAAGAGCAAGGCTAAGGGAAAAGGAAAGGAGGAGAAGGAAAATGTTAATTTGTTAATCTTCATTGCAGCCATTCTTGATCCAATATATAAATTATATTTGTACACAAATGCGGTCATTGATGAAATATTTGGGCATGAATCGGGACAGCTAGTTTGGACAACGATGAAAACTTGTTTGAATGATTTGTTTGAAGAGTATAGGGATTTGTATGCTCCAACTGAAGGAATTGCTGAAATAGATAATACAAGAGTAGTAAAGGGAGGTAGAGGAGGCATGCTCCAAGATGTCATTGCGAAGAAGTTGAAGATGAACAATTATACAAGCAGCAATGCTAAGTCAGAACTTGAAAAATATCTTGATGAAGATACCGAAGACCTATACAGTAAGATTGATATTCCTGGTTGGTGGAAGCTCAATGGTCATCGATATCCCATCTTGGCTCGCTTGGCACGTGATGTGCTTGCTATACCCATCCCATCGGTAGCATTCGAGTCAGTTTTCAACACAAGTGGACGCATCTTGGAGCTTTCATACCTCACTTACTCCATTCATGTTGGAAGCTCTTGTATGTGCGCAAGATTGGCTTGGAAGGGAAACTCCTATTAACATCCAAGAGAGTATGGAGCAATTATCCATTATGGAAAAAAGGTAAACATTCTTACATCTCCTTTGTGTATTTGTCTTTGTTCCATCTAGCCTTTATGTCTTCACTCTTAACCATTCCCTAAATGTTTGCTTTCCATTCAATATAGAGTTAGTTCAAGAATTTGGGGACCTACACATTAAAAAAGAGAAATGGAAAGGGAAAGGTGGTAGAAATGAGGCAACCACTTCGAATTCTATTGTAAGCATGCCCATCTCCGAACCTTCGAGTCCTTGACCATCTTCTCTTGAGGGTACAAATCTGTTGTAAACATGAAGTTTGAATACAGTAGTCCTATTGATCATAATGCAATTTCCATCTGGATTGTGTGGGTTGGAGTCTTGGAGGGTTGGACCATTATGAAGCCATGAAGGCGGAGCCGTGCGTGGAGTGGATGGATGCGGTGGACTTGATTAGTTGCAACTTGCAAGACTTCATGCGTGGCTGTTTGTTATTGGTCTTAATTAGTGTCGTGCACTTGTGATGCAAAAAACTTTTATTTGTGGTCATTTTGTTGTCATGACCTTATGGAGTTATGGTGGTGCCGAACTATGCTGATGTACTGCTGCTACATACTTCTGAAAAGTTCACTGGATATATTGTGTACGGTTATTTTGCTGTCATTAGTTCAAATAGTGCTGTTATGCTGCTGAATTGTTGTTTTGCTGCTGACATGCTGTTGTTTTGCTGTACAAATGTGTCTAAATGCTGCCGTTATGTTGTTGTTCTGATGTATTCCCTCCGTTCCTAAATATAAGACCTTTTAGAGATTTCATTATAAACTACATATGAAGCAAAATGAGTCAATCTACATTCTAAAATATGTCCGTATGTAGTTTAAAGTGAAATCTCTAAAAGGTCTTATATTTAAAAACAGAGGGAATAGAAATGTATTCTAAAAGGTCTTATATTTAAAAACAGAGGGAATAGAAATGTATCCAAATGCGGCTGATTTGCTGACTTGCTGCTTTTATGTTTCTGTTTTGTTGTAGGAATGTGTCCAGATTTTGTATAAATGTTGTGCAAACCTGAAGTTTTGCTGTCAATTTTGCTGGCTGATTTATATTTCAGGTTTACCCGAAAAACTCAAACCTGAACCCGAATTTTCAGGTATTGCATTCCCATGGCAAATTTCGGGTTTCAAATCTGATAACCCGAATTACCAGACCCGAAATTTCAGGTAAACCCGAACGCCCAGCTCTATATGCACAATACTAGGAAGCTCACCACTTGCAATAATTCAGGAAGATTCAATGACAATAAAAGCTAATTTCAATGTGCTATACGTCAAACAATAGTCATAATACAGCCCAGTGGGGTAACATCTAAAGAATTAAAAAACTGTACACCTCCATATCTTAAATGAACAACAATAAGGAAACATTCTTTAAACTTTATTGAGACTGAATGATGATTCTGTAAGAGTAAAATGTCAAACTAAGAGTTCACAGAAAATCAGCAGTAACTGAAAGTAAAACTTAATATCACTACAAAATAAAATTCAATTGTTAACGAGCCCTCCTTGTCTATGTTTGTTTCTGCCTTGAAGATATCTTGATAGGAGTAAACTGTAGAACGAACGAACAAGCATCACCCACCAGGCTGTCAAATGTGTCCTCCCATTTTTCATATGCTTTGAAGCCTATGAAAATGAGAGGAATACCTATTGTTGCATGTAAATTTCTAATGTCATTAGTAGTCATGCAGATGATGCATTCACTAAAATTTAGAAAGCGAAACCTGAAGTGTTTCATTACCTATTTTAAATGCAGCCCCCGAAGAAATGGCACTAAGGATGCTAACAACCAGTAAGAAGAATACCACCTGATGAAGACAAAAGTGAACTCAGACAGACATTAACATAAAACGTGTGCCAGGTGTCAGTACTTAGCACAACATCAACTCATCAAGTATGTGAACTGTACAAATATAAAGCATGAGATTATATCATGCCTTGAGAAATAGTGGCCAATCATTTCCCCTACAAAGAGATTTTAGTACGCCAACTAATGAGTTCCATGATGAACTGACTGAACAAGCAATATGATGTGCCTCCACCTGTGAGATGTGGAAGTTTGAGGGCTCAAGTTTCTCAATCTTGTGGCCAAACCTGCAATAATTACCAAAATCACAATTCAATAAATGAGAAACACTTGAGGAAATTCTAAGAGATGATTAAAAGTCCCCAATGCTGCCCCAATGCTGTTTAGCTATCTGGCAGCGGCTATATATTCAGCAAAATAAAGCAGAATAAGAGAGGACCGTACACATTTGCAGGAAGCATGCCATGAATGAACAAGAACAGTGCTGTTAGTGAGAAAATTTTCGCCATTGCTGTGATAATGGTGTAACCACATGTGAATAACTGGTAGTAGATAACGGCCAATAGTAGTAGCACTGTCATTGTTTGCTTCGTATCTTCCCAAAGAAGCGTTTTTGCAACTGAAAATAATTAAAAAACAATTAGTAAGGATAGCAGGAGGGGGGTGGGGGGTAGATTGAGTCATACCATTTCCATTCCCAAGCAAAATCGAAGTCTTTGATATACTCCTTTGATTCTGAGCTTGCATATGGGAATACGACTCTATTGTTCTCTTCAGCCCATCCTGAAATTTCAAAACAATATAAATTGCTTATAGTTGAACATTCATAAGAGAGGTAGGAAATGAACTGAAACTGTTCTTCAAATCATCCCACACAAAAACACATCAAGTCAAGCAAGGTCATTAATGAAAAAACTAGAGGACACAATAAAATACCTTGAGTGATACAATGGGTTCATAACCAAGCTGATCTTTCGCTCTTGAGCAACTGAATGTTCGATTGCATGAGAGGAGCCTGATCCTTGACGGTGTCAACTGAGGAACCTTCATGCCATACTTGCAGAACAACTTGTAAGTCCATTCCACCACATGAGCCAATGGCATCATAACAGAGACAGGAATTTTTATTGAAGGCCTGCACAAAGGTCCAGTGCATTAGTATGCTGGTTACCAAGTCACCCAAATAAGTATGGAAGAGAACACTGATCCCCGATCCTTAAATGCTTACATAGGAGAAGAGATATCACTTCAGATAGATAAGCGAGTTGGTGCTATGTGAGAGCTATATTGATGATGACATCTGGTCTTATGTATTCTTGCCTTTTGGCATCCTAATGTACATCATATATATTGTGGCTTTGGCCTCCTAGTAATACAAGTTGCATATTCATAACATGGTATTAGAGCATTAGGTTTTTTTCGCACACGCAACTCGTGCTTCATCCGATCCCATCTCGCGTCTGCCGGTACTCTCTGCCATCGACGTCTTCTTCCCTGCCGGGAGCCACTGCTCCTTCCCCGTGGCTGTCCCCTGCTGCTGCCGCACCACCAACACCACCATTTCACTACTTCTCACGCCACCACGTAGGACCAGATAGAAGGGAGAGAAGAAGAGATCGAGGGCCAAGGTAAGATCGGGAGAACCAGGGAAGTCACCGTATATGATCCCCTGCGCGAACAACATCTCCTCCGGCTCATCCCGCCCAGGACACCGGCCCATCCTCCCTACCAGGCCGTCCCCGAGAAGGTCCTCCGCCGCCAGTGATCTTTAGGCCGCCGTCCACTGCCTATCCGGCACTGCTCCTCCGGACGCCGCCATCTCCCCTGTCGGACACGCCCGATTTTTGCGTGGTGGTTCTCCAGTGCCGCCGGCAACCCCTGCAAACTCTGCTTCTTTTGCCCGTCCGTCTGTGAACAGGAACCAATCGCCATCTCGATTCATGTCGAGGCCGCTTCGTGTGTTATCATGAGCATGGCAGCTCGGACCTGTTAGAGTTATAATATAAGTCATGTACCCCTTTGTATTTCTCCTGTTGTATAAGGGGTTTCTTGCATATGTTCCGTACCTGTACATGTATATATATCAGCCTATGGCCTCATTGGAATACAAGTTGCATATTTCCTAACATGGTATTAGAGCCCTGGGGTTTTTGTTTTAGCATGCGCAACTCGTGCTCTCGATCCGATCTTCCGTCCACGCAACCGCCGTCTTTCTTCTCTGGACGGTGCTGCTCTCCGGTGCCTTCTCCACCGCAGGTCAACCCTGCTCTCGCACTATCCCCGTCTCAGCCACAAAACCGAGGCGCTGCGTTTTCCCAACGTCGCATCGCCTGCTGCTGCTTCTTCCGCTGGTCAACGACCTCCCGTCCACGCATCGATCCAGATCGAAGACCATCCGACCGCCAGATCAAGGACTCCGAATCGAGCCGGCCATCCTTGTATCACGTCGCTCGTGCCTCTGGATAGAGTCGCCCACACTGCGGCCGCTGATTCTTGCCTCGGGCCGCCGCCGCCGGTCGCTGCTTCCTGCCACCGTCGGCCGCCGCTTCCTGCCCCGGTCGCCGCTTCCGGCCATCGCCAGTAGCCAGTCGCCGATTCCTGCTGCTCGCCGCTGCTGTTGGACGCCTCCGAATCAGGTCGTGCTGATCCGCTTCGTCTCACAGGAACGTCCTGGTCAACCGTCTCCAAAAAAAAAATGTCAGCTGCATCAGGCTATGTTGCTGTCCCTCGCTGTCCGGTGATCTTCGATGGCTCTAACTACACCGAGTTCACTGGCTTCATGCGCATTCACATGCGCGGCATCCGTCTCTGGGGTGTTCTTTCTGGCGAGGTCTGCTGTCCGCCACGTCCAGTTCCTCCTGTGGCTCCCACTCCGCCGATCCCTCCAGTTCTTCCTGCGGATGCTAATCAGGCTGCTAAGGATGCAGCTAAGGTTGCTGATGAGGCCGCTATCCGTGCTTACGAGGAGCAGGTTGTGACTTATGAGGAGGCTCTTCAGGTGTATCATGGTGCTCTGTCTATTTACACCCAGTGGCTTGATGATGATGCTCGTGCTGCAGCTGTTCTTACTGCCAGTGTTCTGCCTCAGTTTGCTTCTGACTTTCTGGGTCTTCCTACTGTCTTTGAGATGTGGACCCGTCTTCGTCAGTGCTATGAGCCCTCTGGTGATGCCTTATACCTCTCTGTGGTCCGTCAGGAGCATGCTCTTCAACAGGGTGACTCTACAGTTGATGACTTCTATGCACAAAGTTCTGCTATCTGGCGCCAGCTTGATTCTCTCCGCAGTGCTGGTTGTCGTACTTGCTCCTGTTGCCAGGTTGTCCAGGCTAATTTGGAGTTTCATCGTGTCTACGAGTTCCTGTCTCGGCTCCGTAAGGAGTTTGAGCCCCGGCGTGCTCAGTTGTTTGCTCGTGGCCGTATTTCTCTCATGGAGGCACTTTCTGAGATTCGTGCTGAGGAGACTCGCTTACGTGGTGCTGGTTTACTGGAGGTTCCTTCTGTGCTTGCTGCTCGGACTCCTTCTGCGCCACTTGCTGCACCGACCCCTTCCCGCTCGAGTGCTCCGCCGCTTTTGCCCACTCCCTCTGAAGGCTCAGGTCGCCCTCGTCCACATTGCGGCTACTGTAACAATGATGGGCATGTTGAGTCCCAGTGCTACACCAAGAGGAAACATCTGCGCAAGGCCCGATCATCATCTTTAGAGACTTCGTCATCTACCTCGACAGCTTCCGCCATCGCTTTGACTGAGCAGGATATTCTGAGACTTAAGCGTCTGCTCACGACTTCAGGTTCTTCCTCGACGGGTACTGCTGGTTCTGTGACTGATGCTTCCCGCACTGCGCAACCACCCTCTACACAGTCAGGTACATCCCCATGGGTTCTGGACTCTGGAGCTTCTTTTCATATGTCTTCTCATTCTTCCACTCTGTCCTCTCTTCGATCGCTTGATTCTCCTGTTCAGGTCCTCACTGCTGATGGTACTCCTCTTTCTGTCGTTAGTAGAGGCAATCTTACCACTCCTTATTCTGTCCCAGAATTTGCTCATGTTCCTCGCCTTACCATGAATCTCTTTTCTGCTGGTCAACTTACTGATTCTGGTTGTCGCGTCATCCTTGACGTTGACTCTTGTTCTGTCCAGGACCGTCGCACGCACACTCTGGTTGGAGCTGGCCCTCGCCGCCGTGATTCTCAGGGTCTTTGGGAGTTGGACTGGCTTCATGTTCCTTCCACTGCCACCACTATCGCCAGTTCCTCCGCTTCAGTTGCCTCCGCTACTGGTTCTTTCCAGCAGTGGCATCATCGCCTTGGTCATCTGTGTGATTCTCGTTTGTCGTCTTTAGTTCGTCGCGGTCTTCTGGGGTCTGTCTCAAGAGATGTTGCTTTAGTGTATCAGGGTTGTCGTCTTGGCAAGCAGATTCAGTTACCGTATTCACATAGTGAGTCAATGTCTAAACGTCCTTTCGATTTAGTTCATTCTGATGTATGGGGTCCGGCTCCCTTCGATTCGAAAGGTGGTCATAAATACTATATTATTTTCATAGATGATTTCTCTCGTTACACATGGCTTTATTTCATGACTTCTCGTAGTGAGGTGTTGTCTATTTATAAGCGTTTTGCTGCCATGGTTCATACTCAGTTCTCTTCTCCCATTCGTGTGTTTCGTGCTGACTCCGCTGGCGAGTATATCTCTAAGATGTTGCGTGGTGTTCTTGCTGAGCAAGGGACTCTCTCTCAATTCTCTTGTCCTGGTGCTCATGCTCAGAATGGTGTAGCTGAGCGAAAGCATCGTCATCTTCTTGAGACGGCTCGTGCATTGATGATTGCTGCCTCTCTCCCGCCTCATTTTTGGGCTGAGGCCGTCTCCACCTCCACCTATCTCATCAATCTCCAGCCTTCCACTGCTCTACAGGGTGGTGTTCCTTTCAAGCGTCTTTTTGATCGTTCTCCCGATTATTCGATGCTTCGCTTGTTTGGTTGTGTTTGCTATGTTCTTCTTGGCCCTCACGAACGCACCAAACTGACCGCTCAGTCTGTTGAGTGTGTTTTCTTAGGTTACAGTGATGAGCATAAGGGCTATCGTTGTTGGGATCCTATTGGTCGTCGGATGCGTATCTCTCGAGATGTGACTTTTGATGAGTCTCGTCCCTTCTAGCCACGCTCATCTTCCTCGACTTTTTCAGTGGAGGATATCTCTTTTCTCACTTTTCCTGACTCACCTATCACCCCCATCGAGCCTTTGCCTAGTCGTTCCACTCCCTCTGCTTCTCCACCTCTAGTCGATTTGCCGCCACCATCTTCCCCGGTCTCCTCATCTAGCATGTCACCGGATTCTTCACCTCCATCTCCGGTGACTTCTTCGTCGCCACCCTCCAATTCTACCTTCGCGATTCCTCCTGCCATTGTTCCACCTTTTCCTCAGTGTTACACTCGTCGTTCCCGTCCTGTGGATGCCTCTGGGGATGTGTCGTCCTCCTCGTCTCAGCCTACTTATGGCTTGCGTTCTCGTCCTCGTCCGCCTATTGATCGCTTTGGATTTCCCACCGCTGGTGCTGCTATTCTTGAGCCGACTTCTTATTGTCAGGCTATTGTTCATCCTGAATGGCAGTTTGCGATGGCAGAGGAGATTGCTGCTCTTGAACACACTGGTACATGGGATCTTGTTTCCCTTCCTCCCGGAGTCCGTCCCATCACTTGTAAGTGGGTACAAGGTTAAGAATCGCTCTGATGGTTCTCTTGAGCGTCACAAAGCTCGTCTTGTGGCTCGTGGTTTTCAGCAGGAGCATGGTCGTGATTATGATGAGACTTTTGCGCCTGTCGCCCATATGACCATTGTTCCTACACTTCTTGACGTGGCCTCTGCACGCCACTGGTCTATATCTCAACTGGATGTTAAGAATGCCTTTCTTAATGGTGAGCTGCGTGAGGAGGTGTACATGCAGCCACCACCTGGCTATTCTGTTCCAGATGGCATGGTATGTCGTCTTCGTCGCTCTCTCTATGGCCTTAAGCAAGCCCCCCGCGCCTGGTTTGAGCGCTTTGCCTCTGTGGTGACTGCCGCTGGTTTTTCAGCAAGTGCTCATGATCCAACGTTGTTTATTCATCTTGCTCCTCGTGGTCGGACTCTTCTTCTTCTCTATGTTGATGACATGATCATCACCGGCAATGGACCCGAGTATATTGCCTTTGTAAAGGCCCGTCTTAGTGACCAGTTTCTTATGTCTGATCTTGGACCTCTTCGTTACTTTCTTGGGATTGAAGTCTCTTCTACCTCTGATGGCTTTTTTATATCCCAGGAAAAGTATATCCAGGATCTTCTTGCTCGTGCTGCTATTACTGACGAGCGCATTGTTGAGACTCCTATGGAGCTCAATGTTCACCTCCGTGCTACTGATGATGATCCCCTGCCTGACCCGACGCGATATCGTCATCTTGTTGGCAGCCTTGTCTATCTAGCTGTCACTCGTCCGGATATCTCTTATCCGGTTCATATTTTGAGTCAGTTTGTCTCCGCTCCCACATCGGTTCACTATAGTCATCTCCTTCGTGTTCTCCGATATCTTCGGGGCACGATCTCTCACCGTCTATTCTTTCCTCGCTCCAGTTCTTTACAGCTTCAGGCCTATTCGGATGCTACGTGGGCTAGTGATCCTTCAGATCGCCGTTCACTTTCTGCTTACTGTGTTTTTCTTGGTGGTTCTCTCATTGTCTGGAAGACAAAGAAACAGATGGCAGTTTCCCGTTCGAATGCAGAGGCCGACTTACGAGCGATGGCTCTTTTGACGGCAGAGGTGACTTGGTTACGATGGCTACTTCAGGACTTCGGTGTTTCTGTTACTACACCGACTCTGCTCTTATCTGACAGTACAGGTGCTATTAGCATTGCGCGCGATCCTGTGAAGCATGAGCTCACCAAGCATATTGGTGTTGATGCTTTCTATGTGCGCGCGGGTGTGCAGGATCAGGTTATTGCTCTTCAGTATGTGCCTTCTGAGTTACAGTTGGCGGATTTCCTGACGAAGGCCCAGACTAGAGCGCAACATGGCTTTTATCTCTCCAAACTCAGTGTTGTTCATCCACCATGAGTTTGAGGGGGGGGGGGGTTACAGTTATAATATAAGTCATGTACCCCTTTGTATTTCTCCCGTTGTATAAGGGGTTTCCTGCATATGTTCCGTACCTGTACATGTATATATATCGGCCTATGGCCTCATTGGAATACAAGTTGCATATTTCCTAACAGGGCCAAGTCTTGGGCCTCGGCTACTATTGAGGCTGGTACCAGCAACATTTGGGCCTTGTTTCGGGCTGGTCTGTTGGATTGGATGATTGCATTCTTAAAAAATGTGTATGATGCTTTCGTCAAGTACGCCTCTTCCTCGCTGCTCGATGTTGTTCAACGATGTCCCGTACATTGATCCCGTCTCGCACATGCGCCTTTCCTCGATGCTTGTTGCTCCCCCGCTTGGAGGTGGTGGTTGCCGCTCTACTTCAGCGACTCTTCCCACGACTTCCGCACCTTGTGATTGTCACCTTATGTCGACTCGTCTCGCGGCTTCCGCACGCGGTGGTGACTGCTCTACATCGACTCCCCCACTGGCTTTCACATGCGGCTCTACGTCAGACTTGCTACTCTTGGTCGACTCTACACACGGCTTCCACGGGCGGTGGTGACTACTCATCGTCGACAGGTGTTTCTACCTCGACCTCTTCTGTCATGTCCCTGTCTGCGCAGGAAATTGCATAGCTGCTATGCCTGCTTGGGATTCTTCACCGACGGTTTCTGCAGGTTTCGTGAATGACTCTTCTGGCACTAAGAAACCACCTTCTGCTCATTCAAGTACATCCCCATGGATTCTTGATACTGGAGCGTCGTTTCATATGACATGCTTCTTCCGCTTTGACCTTTGTTCGGCCTGTCGAGTCTCCTGTTCATGTTCTTACGGCACTCCCCTTCATGTAGCTAGTTGAGGCACTCTTAGCACTTCTTCATTTCATGTTCCCTATGTCGCTCGTGTTCCTCAACTTACCATGCGGCTCATATTTGGTGGTCAGATTGTTGACTCTAGTTGTAGGGTCATCCTGGACTTCGATTCATGTCTTGTTCAAGATCGTCGCATGGGAGCTCTGCTTGGTGTTGGCCCTCAACGCTCTGATGGTCTCTAGGAGCTTGACTGGCTTCGTCTTCCCTCCACTGTCATCACCGCCAGTCTCACAGCCCTCGTTGATGCATCTACCAGCTCTTTTCAGCAGTGGCAACATCGTCTTGGGGCCATTTACGTGGTTCTCGTCTCTCGTTCATCGCGGTGTTATGGGGTCTGTCTCCGGTAACGCTTCGTTGGATTGTCTGGGTTGTAGGCTTGGTAAGCAGATTCAGCTACCCTACCCTCATGGTGAGTCAGTGCCGGTAACGCTTCATTGGATTGTCTGGGTTGAAGGCTTGGTAAGCAGATTCGACTACCCTACCCTCATAGTGAGTCAGTGACTGAGCGTCCTTTTGATCTCGTTCATTCTGATGTTTGGGGTCCGGCTCCCTTTGCTTCGAAAGGGGATCATCACTACTATATTATCTTTATAGATGATTTTTCTCGATACACTTGGATCTATTTCATGTCTTCTCGTGGTGAGGCCTTATATATATACAAAAAAATTGCTGCCATGGTTCATACATAGTTTTCCACTCCTATTCGTGTTTTCATGCAGATTCAGCTGGTGGGTATATCTCCCATGCGCTGTGAGGATTTCTTGCTAAGCAGGGTACTCTTACTCGGTTCTCTTGCCCTGGTGCTCATGCTCAGAATGGTGTGGCTGAGCGCAAGCATTGTCACCTTCTTGAGACGGCACTTGCAATGATGATCGCCGCCTCTCTTCCGCCTCCTTTTGGGTTAAGGCTGTTACCACTTCCACCTATCTCGTCAACATCCAACCATCTGCTGCTCTACAGGGCGGTATTCCTCTCGAGCGTCTTTCTAGGCGTTCTCCTGATTATTCGACCCTCCGTTTGTTTGGATGTGTTCGCTATTTCTTGCATGCCCCTCATGAACACTAAGGGATATCGGTGTTGGGATCCCGTCGGTCGCCGGAAGCGTATTTTTCAGGATGTGATTGATGAATCTCGTCCCTTCTACCCACGTCCATCCTCCTCGGCCTCTTTTTCCATGGAGGACATCTCCCTCCTTACGTTTCTGGATACACCTGTGCCCAGTATTCCTACCCCTCGTCCCGTTGTTGCAGATCCGGATCTGACACCGTCCTCTGCTACGGTTTCTTCTCCTCCCTCGTCACACGACTCTCCACCTTCATCACCGATACCTTCCCCTTCTCCACCTTCATGACCGATACATCCCCCGTCTTCACCTCTAGTGATTCCACCTCTTCCTCCTTTCCTTTCCATTATACACGTCATTCACGTATTGTGGATGAGTCTACTGATGTGCCCTCTACTTTCGGTGTGTCGTCTTCCTCCTCTCACCCGACTTACGGTCTTCGTTCTTGGCCTTGTCCGCCCCGTGACTGATATTCTCCTTCTCACTATGGTCTTTCGGCTGTTCTTGAGCCGACTTCTTATCGACATGCTATTGTTCATCCTGCATGGCAGTTTGTGATGGCAGAGGAGATTGCTGTCCTTGACCTTGTTTCTCTTCCTCCCGGTGTTCGTCCCATCACTTGTAAGTGGGTCTATAAGAAGACTCGCTCTCATGGTTCTCTTGAGCGTTATAAAGCCCACCTTGTGGCTCGTGGCTTTCAGCAAGAGCATTGTCGTGATTACGATGAGACTTCTGCTCCTGTGGCCCATATGACCATTGTCCGCACACTTCTCGCCGTGGCCGCTATTTGCCACTGGTCCGTGTCTCAGCTTGATGTTAAGAATGCATTTCTTAACGGTGAGTTGCATGAGGACGTTTATATGCAGCCACCATCTAGGTTCCTGATGGCATGGTTTGTCATCTTCGTCACTCTATATATGGCCTTAAGCAAGCCCCCTGCGCTTGGTTTGAGTGTTTTAGCTTTGTGGTCACTGCAACTGGTTTTTCGCCCAGTGCTCATGATCCAGCGTTGTTTGTCCACCTTCATGCTCGTGGTCGCACTCTTCTTCTATATGTTGATGACATGATCATCACTGGCGACGATTATGAGTACATTGCCTTTGTCAAGGCCCGTCTCACTAAGCATTTTCTTATGTCTGATCTTAGTCCTCTTCGTTACTTTCTTGGGATTGAGGTTTCCACCACCTCTGATGGTTTTTCTATTTCCCAAGAAAAGTATATCCAGGATCTTCTTGCTCATGTAGCTCTTAGTGATGAGCGCACTACTGAGACTCCTATGGAGCTCTATGTTAACCTTCACGCTTTTGATGGTGAGATCTTGTCTGATCCGACGTATTATCATCATCTTGTTGGGAGTCTTGTCTATCTTGCCGTCACTCGTTCTGATATCATCTATCATGTCCATATTCTAAGTCAGTTTGTTTCCTCTCCAACTACAGTTCGCTATAGTCACCTTCTTCATGTTCTACGATATCTTCATGGCACAATCTCTCGTTGTCTTTTTTTTCCTCGTTCCAGCTCATTACATCTCCAGGCCTATTCGGATGCTACGTGGGCAAGTGATCCTTCGGAGCGCTGTTCACTTTTTGCTTACTGTGTTTTTTTGGTGGTTCTCTCATTGCCTGTAAGACGAAGAAACAGACTACAGTTTCTCGTTTGAGTGCAGAGGCCGAGTTGAGAGATATGGCTCTTTCGACGACAGAGGTGACTTGGTTACAATGGCTACTGGAGGATTTTGATGTTTTTGTTACTACACCTACCACCCTCTTGTCCGACAGTACAAGTGCTATCAGTATTGCGCGGGACCCCATCAAGCATGAGCTTACCAAGCATATTGGTGTTGATGCTTCTTATGTGCGCGCTGCTATGCAGGATCATGTTATTGCTCTTCAGTATGTGCCTTCCGAGTTACAGTTAGCGGAATTCTTCCCAAAGGCACAGACTAGAGCCCAACATAGATTTCACCTCTCCAAACTCGGTGTTGTGGATCCACCATGAGTTTGGCAAGGGGGGGGGGGGTTAAGAGTTATATTGATGATGACCTTTGGTCTTTTGTATTCTTGCCTTTTGGCATCCTCGTGTACATCATATATATTGTGGCTTTGGCCTCCTAGTAATACAAGTTGCACATTCATAAGAATCATATAACACAACAAATATAGGGTACTAGAATGGAATGGTAAGACCTGAGAGCCAATTCAAGATACTGACAGCCTTGCACCATCCCTTAACAGAAAAGTCTATGATGGAAAGGTAAATATTGTATAGGAAACTTGAGATGCATACGATTACAAATTGATATGCTCCTAAGTGATCAGTTTACCAAACTCAAAATGTATCTCAAATTAATCATCAAAGTGCAGGAGCATTTCAGCAAACATAAGCTAGTCATTTGATAGAACCAAAGTAGATTTTCTAAGTTTATTGAAGTGAATACCTTTGGTACCCAAGACCATCTAGAATCAATGATATAAACTCCCAGAATTTAATGGGCTCCGCATTTGTCACGAAGTAGGCCTGGAAAAGGATCAGAAATCATGACACTGAAGCTTAAATGTAAAATGTTAGTGCAGGGCCTTACTTTTCCAGCAGCTCTCCTTGCACCATCTTCAGATGATAGAGTTTTGTCCGCACAAACATGGCCATAGGCAACGTTTTCGACATAGGTGAAATCATAGTAGTTGTTCCCATCACCAATTATGTACTGCAAATGATTTTAATAGATAGTGTTATCTTTAAAGAAACCAATTCAGAAATGAAAAAAATAAAGTGCTTCATTGTGAAGCTCACTACAATATAGAACAAAATGAATTGAGAAGCCAATTCAGTATCTTTAAAGCATTTGTTTTGCCTGATACAATGATGTAATTTATGTAATTCCGTTAGTAATGAAAAACAAGAGGTATCCAAATCCATCAAGTGCTTCATTGCGAAGCTCACTACAATATAGAACAAAATGAATTGAGAAGCCAATTCAGTATCTTTAAAGCATTTGTTTTGCCTGATACAATGATGTAATTTATGTAATTCCATTAGTAATGAAAAACAAGAGGTATCCAAATCCATCATTACGGGAATTATCTAAGTATAAATATCAACATGTGAAGATGTATGCATTTAGGCGGACTCGTGAATTATGAACTTAGCATACTCGAGTTTACAAAATTACATGCATGTAGCAGTTCTTACTTTGGACTTGCCTGCCCTTGCAGCAGCAACCAGAGAAGGAACCAGTAGCTTATCACCGGGCCCGAAAATGCTACTTGGGCGTATACAACAAGTAAGAAGCCCATCCCTACCATTAGCTCTCATCACCAATTTTTCTGCATCAGCCTTTGTTTCTGAATACGAATCATTAAACTGGAGTAAGAGAACATCTTGTCAGTAGTTGTACATAAGTATTACCAAATGAAAATAAAAAGGATGTAATATGAGAAGGATGTAATATGAGAGTATTCGTTATTTGACAGTCTTAAATTTTCTTTCCCTAGTTGACACCGAAAATACTCCGCTTATGTTGTCCCAACATAGCTGGTCCCAAGCCCGGGTAAAGGAGGTGATAACATCAAAACTCAGCCACTCTTATAGAGATGGAACCCAAAAGCCATATCGGAACCCAGGTGTGGTGTCACATGGGCAAGGGCAGGGTCGTCACCCCTGATGACGCTCCGTATCTTGATCTGGATACAGTGGCAAATGAGCAAGGATCGGGTCGTCGCACCCTTAGTGGCACGCTACATCGACGCCCAGGTGTAGTGGAAAACAAGCAAGGGTCTTCACATTTGACTCAAAGAGTGCGAAGGGTAAGGAAGCTAGCCAAGCCTAGGAGGATCCACTTAGGTAGCTAGAACGTAGGGGTCCCTGACAGGTAAGCTTTGGGAGCTACTCGATACAGCGGTGAGGAGAGGTGTTGATATCCTTTGCAGCCAAGAAACCAAATGGACGGGACAAAAGGCGAAGCAGGTGAAGGATACCAGCTTCAAGCTATGGTACACGGGGAAAACTGCAAACAGAAATGGAGTAGACATCTTGTTCAATGAGAGCTTCAAGTATGGAGTGGCAAACGTCAAGAGCCGTGGGGACCGGATTATCCTGGTCAAGCGACTTAGTTCTCGATGTTATCAGCATGTATGCCCCGCAAGTAGGCCACAATAAGAACGCCACGTGGGAGTTCTCGAAAGGGCTGGAGGACATGGTTAGGAGTGTACCTATTGGTGAGAAGCTCTTCATAGGAGAAGACCTCAATGGCCATGTGGGTCCATCTAACACAGGTTTCGACGGGGACATGGGCACTTTGGCAATGGCATCAGGAATCAAGGAGAAGATGTCTTAAGCTTCACTCTAGCCTATGACATGATCTTAGCTAAGGGCATCTCCAACGGCAACCCACAAATTTCCTCCCGCATCCGTCTGCAGACAAAGGAGGACCAGTCAAAGACATGGATGCGGGAGGCCGCCATCTGACCATAGCCACATACATTTCAAACATCATTCGAACTAACCGGACGAAATTTGTGCAAACATGGGCGGATTTCATTTGAACATGACGGATTTCGTTACATTTACATCAACTAAGCGGTGCTCGTCCAGCTCTGGAGGTATAATTAATACAGCTCTATGATCGTCGACGCTCATTCCCCGTGTTTGGCCATGAGCCCCGAGAACTGAAGCTTCAACTTCCAGCTCCGCCTCCTCCTCTGGAGCCCCGAGAAGTGAAGTTGTCCGCCTCCACGTCTCCGCCAAGCAGCTAATCGGCTGCCGATGTTGAGGCCGCCAAGCTTTGCTTCAACGGGAGGGGAGGAGCGGTGGCCTTCTTGGGACCTGAGGGGCAGCGACCTACCGTGCACTACTCTTCCTCGCTGCCGCCGACGCCCGCGGACGTGCCGGCTTAATGGTCGTGGCGGCGGGCAGCTGTCTGGGACTTGCTGGCGATGTCCTCATCATCACTCTTACCGAACACCTCGTCCGCCGCCTCGTCGAACTCCTTGTAGGCAGCCTCAAGTTCTGCTAGCGGTCGAGGCGGATCTGGCGGGCAGAGGGATAGGACTCGAGCAGCGCCGCCTGCTCCACCAAGTCTGCTTCCAGGCGCGATCACCCTGCCGACGGTGAGCTGCTCCTCACCTGCTGGTGCTCCTGGAGGAGGTGGTGGTTGTGGCTGGCGTCGGCCTACGCCTCCCGCACCATGTCCATGCAATGGACATGGGCCGGGCCTCACCGATGGTCGTGATGCAATGCACCGGCAATGGTGGCGCGGAGGAGGGTGGCGCCAGCTCGTCAGCGGCCGCGTCCTCCAGCTACCTGTCGGCCAGCCAACCAGAAGCAATGGCGGACATCTCTTTCTTTTGGTCTATCGTCGACCCGTCCCAAAGAACTTAGGAGTGTGAGGAAGCCATGGTGAGAGTGGTGCGGACGGTAAAAAGGATCGGAGGAGGATGACTATTGCTATGGCAAGGGCGACAGTTTATATAGCAATGGTGGGCGGTAGAGGGATGGACGGGTGGCGCCGGAGTGGCCACCTCGACAATCACATGGCATTAATGTGGGCGGCAGACGGACGGGCGAATGATCGTCGTGTCGTTCGAACGCAAAGTAGTCGCCTGCACCGGGAAGCGACGCAGGCGGTGTTGTCTCGGCCAACGCGCCACTTCAATTCCGATGCCAATTAGAGGTCGCGTCCGCTCTGGGCGAGCATGAATGCAGCACTGACGCACTGGAGCGATGCTGACCGTTTTGGGCAGGAAGCTCGCGCGGGCAAGGGAAAGGATTTTTGTGGGCCAGGGCAATCAAACGCGGGCTTGGCTGCTATTCGAACGCCCGCAAAGCCCCCCCCCCCTGTTTGTCTGTGGTTTGCGGGAGAAAGTACGTCTGAACCACCCTTTGGACCGATACAGACCCGCATTGGATGGCTTACGCGGTCTGGACGCACGCGGGTCGCTGTTGGAGATGGCCTAACACCCTCTTTAAAAAGATAAAACCGTTACAGTATATGTGGATTGCACTAGCCCTTTCCATCAGTTCGGACTTTTGGTTGCGTTTGCTAGTGCATGAAGCTTAACATGGTATCGGAGCTAAGGTCTTGAGTTCAAGTCCTGGCTTTGACAATTTATTAAAAATTGCTGGTAACCCCCCTGTGTGTCCACGTAGAGGCTTCTTGAGTCATACGTGAGTTTCGCGCGTCGTCGCTCTCTTCCAGTTGCACGTGTTGACTTGTCTTCCCTGTCACACGTGAGAGGGGGTATTACAGTGTATGTGGATTGCACTAGCCCTTTCCATCAGTTCGGACTTTTGGTTGCGTTGGCTAGTGCATGAAGCTTAACAAAAACCATATCTACTGACTTTTAGTAGTGGCCAACACACTAGCCAGATTGATTGCATCCTCTCGAGAAGAGAAGATAGGCGTGTTTGCCTAGATTGTAAGGTGATACCAAGAGTCTTATTCCTCGGCATAAGGTGGCTTGACTTTCGCTTTCAGATTCGTGCCCAACGAGATAAGCATGCCAAAGTCGCTAGAACGAAGTGGTGGAAGCTCAAGGGGGGTGCAGCTCAGGCATTAAAGGAGAGGGTCATTAAGGAGGGCCCTTGGGAGGAAGGAGGTGATGCAGACATATGTGGATGAAGATGGCGACTTGCATCCCTTGGTGGTGGAATGATAATAGCTGGTGGCTATTAAGGTGGCCTCAAAGCAGTTTGGAGTGCCCAGGGGAAGTAGAAGCGAAGCTAAAGATACCTCGTGGTGGAATGATGATAGCTGGTGGCTATTAAGGAGAAGAAAGATTGTTTCAGACGCCTTTACCTGGATAGGAGTGCAGACAACATAAAGAAGTACAAGGTGGCAAAGAAGGCCGCAAAGCGAGCTGTGAGTGAAGCAAGGAGTCGGGCGTATGAGGACATCTACCAGCTGTTAGACACGAAGGAAGGCAAAAGGGGCATCTATAAGATGGTAAAGATCCAAGAGAGGAAGACGAGGGATGTTGACCAAGTTAAGTGCATCAAGGATGGAGCAGACCAGCTCCTGGTAAAGGACGAGGAGATTAAGCATAGATGCGGGAGTACTTCAACAAGCTGTTTAATGGGGAGAATGAGAGCTCTACCATTGAACTGGATTGCTCCTTTGATGATACTAGAAGGCGTAATTGTGCGGCGAATTCAGGAGTCTGAGGTCAAAGAGGATGAAAGGAGACAAGGTGATGGGCCTTAATTGTATCCCCATTGACGTGTGGAGAGGCCTCGGAGACAACGATAGTATGACTAACTAAGCTTTTCAACCTCATTTTTTTCAGCAAACAAGATGCTAGAAGAATGGAGACAGGGTATATTAGTACCAATCTTCAAGAACAAGGCTGATGTTGAGAGTTGTACTAATTATTGTGGAAATAAGCTAGTGAGCCATACAATGAAGCTATGGGAGAGTCATTGAGCACCGCTTAGAAGAATGACAAGCGTGACCAAATATCAGTTTGGTTTCATGCCAGGGAGGTCGACTATGGAAGCCATTTTCTTGGTACGACAACTTATGAAAAGATACAGGGAGTAAAAGAAGGACCTGCATATGGTGTTCATTGACTTGGAGAATGCCTACGATAAGATACCGCGAAATGTCATGTGGTGGGCCTTGGAGAAACACGAAGTCCCATCAAAATACATTACCCTCATCAAGGACATGTACGATAATGTTGTGACAAGTGTTCGAACAAGTGAAGGCGACATTGATGACTTTCCGATTAAAATAGGACTGCACCAAGGGTCACCTTTGAGCCCTGATCTTTCTGCTTCGGTGATGGATAGGGTCACAAGGGATATACGAGATATCCCATGATGTATGCTCTTTGCGAATGATGTGGTGTTAGTAGATGATAGTCGGACAGGGGCTAATAGGAAGTTAGAGCTATGGAGACAAACCTTGAAATCGAAAGGTTTTAGACTTAGTAGAACTAAAACTAAGTACATGAGGTGTGGTCTCAGTACTACTAGGCATTAGCCTTGATGGGCAAGTGGTGCCTCAGAAGGACACCTTTTGATATTTGGGGTCGATGCTGCAGAAGGATAGGGATATCGATGAAGACGTGAACCATTGAATCAAAGCGGAATGGATGAAGTGGCACGAAGCTTCTCGCGTTCACTGTGACGAGAGTTCCTCAAAAGCTAAAAGGCAGGTTCTATAGGACGACGATTCGACCCGCAATGTTGTACGGTGCCGAGTGTTGGCCGACTAAAAGGCAACATGTTCCACACTTCGGTGTGGCGGAGATGCACATGTTGAGATGGATGTGTGACCACACAAGGAAGGATCAGGTGTCGAATGGTGATATAGGAGATAGAGCACCAATTGAAGAGAAGCTTGTCAAACATCATCTGAGATGGTTTGTGCATATTCAACACAGGCCTCGAGAAGCTCCAATGCATAGACGGTTAAAGCGTGCTAAGGATGTCAAGACAGGTTGGGGTAGACCGAACTTGACATGGAAGGAGCCGAGCTCTGAAGGACTGGAGTATCACCAAAGAACTAGCCATGGACACGGGTGCATGAAAGAAACTTGCTATCCATGTGCCCAAACCATGAGTTGATTACGAGATCTTATGGGCTTCAGCTCTAGTCTACTCCCAACTTGCGTGGGACTAAAGGCTTTGTTGTTGTTGTATTTGACACTAAAAATAATATTCTTCCTTGTCGAACACTGGGTCTAAATTTTGTGCCCTTTATAACGCTTCCTTCCATTTTTAAACCTTCACGATCTCAAATGACACTTGAAAAGACCTTTTTGCCGGTCAGGTGGAATGTGACCAAATTTTTAATAGATGATGATATTGATGTTTTATGTGTGTTTTTCTTCTTATTAGATTTAACCAGAAATTTTATTTATAGATATGAACGATTTTTCTAAGTGCAGGTTATAAGTTTAATCATGGAAATGCATGTAATGGCTGATCAATTGATTAGTTTGCCTCACGTGCTAAATTGCTAATGCATGCATACATTGAAGCCTAAGTGCAGCCAACTTGCTAATGCATGCATACATTGAAGCCTAAGTGCAGCCAACTACATGCAAGTACGCAAGGCTTCCGTGCTAGAGACGCTATAGCCGGTATGTACAAATACATACATCGATACATAAATACCCGCTTACCAGTCAACAAGCGGACATACATACCCAAATACTCGTATACCCAGCTGAAGTAAAAAAGAATTAACTTCCGAGAAAGCTTAATGCATGCATACATTGAAGCTTAGGTGTAGCCATGCATTCAAGACTACATGCATGTCTGCAAGGCTTCCATGCTAGAGACGTAGTAGCCGGTACATAAAATTACGTACATTGGTACATGAATACCCGCGGACCTCCCGGCAAGAGCACTTCCATACCCAAATACTCGTATACCCAGCTGAAGAAAAAAAAGAATGAACTTCCGAGATAGCTTAAGAATTGCACGTTTGGAGACGAACCGGACCAGATGGTTGGTTCATATTACATGAGGACAAAAGTGTTTTTTTACATGTAATTTAACAGCGTTAGGCTGGAAAATGGTTGGAAGTGTCATAAAGGGCATAAAATTTAGACTCTGGAGCTAGATAGGGAAGAAAAAGGTTTTCAGTGTCAAATAGGGAAACAAATTTAAACAGTGTTAAATAAATATTTCTTCCATGTAAATAGGTGAAAACATACCTTATCTGGGTAAGGCATCAATTCATCTGCATTAAAAATTCCATGAACACCATCAAAAACTACACTTGGTGAACTAGTGTAGATAAGTCGCTTCACCTTGCAATGGATACACGCATCAATGACATTTTTTGTTCCTGTGGAGTTTGTTTTACTGTATTATGCAACATGAGAAATATGCAACTTGGTGCCATCCCATCAGTAAATCAATGCCATCTCCGAATTAGGAACCAAAGCTGTGAAGCATACAAGTTCACATTACAAACCTTCAACATTCACCGCATAATGAAGATGGAAGTTGTTAATGGATGAGTCTGGAGCAGCCATATGAAAAACTACTTCTGCCCCCTCAAAAGCTGCAAACAAAAAACACACAAGACAAAGATGAGAAAAGGGGAGTAGGCATCAACAAACTCAACTGACTAACGTCCGTAAATACCTTGCTATATCAGAAATAACTGACATGTACAAGCATGAAGATATTAGTATTCTGAACAAAGTGGGAACTACTAAGACAACTGCAAATTAACAGGGAGAACTCTGAAAGTACAATGGGTAAGTATGGAAACACAGAAATATGATTCTCGATTTCCAGGTTTTGTACCACTACTTCTATGCAATAACATTCATTACACTCACTGACCGATGACTAAGTTCCACAGAATCAACAAAGGAGACATAGCTGGGACCAAAATAAAGCATAAAATTGTCAAGCAACTAATTGGACCTCACCCCACAGCAACACACGTAAACACAGTGAAGAATCTATGCACAACCCCACAATTTATTTTTGGCGTAAATCGCTAATAATTGGTTCTTGTATTACATAAAAATGCAGAATTTAGAAAAGTTCACATACAGAATTTAGAAGAGTTTACTAGAGTTGACACCACACGAATTTCTTTTAGTCATCGCCACAACAAAATTGGGGTGTACAGCATTTCCATGATCAAGATTATAGATGTCAATGTTTAACAGCTAGATACTCAACCAACATTGGTCTTAGCAAATTAACTCGTCAACAACAACAACACTATCACAAGGTAAATCATGTCACCATGAATCATTGATTCCTCCGAGTCCTGCCAACTTCAGAAGTAGGAGTAGCTGCGTAGGCTAATAAGCACCAATCTCCAGATCCCACATCCACACGGACAGGGAATCAGAGAGCACATTACCACCAAACCCTACCCAGCCTAACAATCTGAGGAGCAAGTGGTGGATCTCACACACCTTTGGCGAGCTGGGCCTTGTCGCGGAGGTCGGCGGACGCGTAAACGGCTTGTCCTTCGCGGAGGGCGGCCCCGAGGATACCCTGCTCCTCGTCTCGGTCGAGACAGATGACTTGGGCCAGGTCGGCCACGCGCACGCGCCACTCGCCGGAGCGGAGAAGCATCAGCACCAGATGTCTCGCCGCGAAGCCGCGGCCGCCTGTGACCACACACCATCTCGCACTTGCTTCAGCCGCATCCATCTATCCGCCGCCGCCGTCGTTCGTCGCCGTCGGCAGATTCGAAGCGCTTATGCCGTCGCAAACACTGTGCACACTTTCTGTGATATTTATCCCGTGTGTACCTGCGATCCGATCCGTAGGATGGAATTGCACAAGAAAAATGCTGCTCCATCCATCCATATATACAGAGTCTAATGCATTTCTTTCAAGACTGTTTTTAGGTAAAGTATTGTATTTCGTATAAATAGGATTATAATCGAGAGGCATGAGTTTCTTAATACATCTAAGATCTAATCATACATTGGTCGTATTTTATGTATGACTATACAAAGTCAGCCCATCTATTATCTTATTGTGCTCACGCTTAATCTTCTGTGGGATAAACTCTCGACTTACCATAAGATCCTCAGTTACCAAATGCACATACGCCGATCGGACAAGTTGTCACCGGTTAGGGCCGCCAATGCCTCCGAGAAATTCGATTGGACCAAAACAGGAATATCACGATGTTGTGCTGCCAGCGCCATACCCTGTATCAAAGCATGTAACTTCCCCTCTAGTGCATGAGTTAAAAAGACAGCAATATGCCACAAAAATCACATTGTCATCATGTCTCCTCATGATCATGCGGACAACCGCCGATCCATTCGTTGAAGAAAATGGCCCATCAACAAAAAGTGCAACCCGGTTTACCGACGGCGATGGCCATAGCAAAACCCTAAGAACCACGTTAGCACAAGTAATCGGGGCATCCTCTGTCAGTGGCATCTTACCTTTCATAATATCCTCCACACTATATCTCATGGATAGATCAAGTGAAGAAATGTAACTTTGGAGATAGTCATCCGAAATAGAGCTAGACGAAATATCCTTGTCATGCGCCATATCAGACCGCAATGACCAAATCCTCCGAACCAACATAATTATGCGATCATGCACATCTTCTCGACAGCATGCAAGCACATTCAGTAGCCAATCATCTTCTGTGTCAATTAATGAATCCCCGTCAGGGAGTATCCAGACCAAACGCATGTGATCCCAAAACACGCGTGCATGACTATAAGAAATCAAAGCGTGGAATGTAGTCTCTTTTTCCGTGCCACGCAAGGGACAAGTATCATGTTTGGATAAGTGCATGTACTTCTTGCCTACATTAGTAGCACCAAACACCACTTTCCAGGCCATAATTCGCATTTTTAAAGGAACCTTTGACCCAGATAGCTTGTGAGATGGGACGCGCACCACACGGATTAGAACTCGACAACGCGCCGCCTACAACCAGACTATTATGTCCAGCAGTAGCTAGCTGGTATGCGCTTTTGACAGAAAAACATCCTGTCTTCTTTGAAGATCATGCAAAAAATCTTGTCTATTCCTTGGCGAAGTCCGAATTTTCATAATTTCATGAACATCCATGTCCTAGAAGTGTTCTCTTAATCTGTGCACATTCCATGCTCCATGTTCATCAAAAAGTATGCTACCCAATTGAACCTATAATTTCTCTTCGGCGTGATTGGTCTTAAATCATGACCCCGTGGAATCCAAGGATCTCGCCAGGTTATAATTAGAGTGTCATCACCCGCACGCGAGATAATGACCTTCTTCAACAATTCGAGCCCATGAATGATACCTTTCCATACCACCGACGAGCTGCTAGGGAAAACGGTAGCCAACAAGTTCCCATTAGGGTAATACTTTGCGCGTAGTAAACGAGCACATATACTGTCAGGATTATCCAATAACCGCCGGGCCTGCTTGGCTAACAAAGCCTACTTAAAAGCTTGCATATCCCTAAAACCCATGACTCCCATTGATTTGGGTAGTTTCATTTTCTCCCAACTTAACCATGCCATCTTTTTCTTCCCATTTTCCACACCCCACCAATATTGTCTCATCATCCGTGTAAGATCGTCGCACACAAAAGCAGGTAGCATGAATACACTCATGATATAGGTGGGTATAGCTTGAGCAACCAACTTTATCAAAATCTCTTTATTGCCAGAAGAAAGATACTGCTCACTCCAATCGACCAGCCTTTTACCCAAACTTTCCTAAAGTTTTTTAAACTGACCTTTATGCATTCTTCCTTCAAGAACTGGTAGAACCAAATATTCTGGTTCAAATACATGTTGTGTAATTTTCACCTCATCCGCCATCGCATCAGGACAATTATGAGAAAAAAGGACGGAACACTTCCCAAGGTTAATAAGTTGACTCGTCGCTGCAGTATATGTGTTCAACAAACCTTTGACAATCCCCGCCTGTTGGCCAGGCATGTGAAATAACAACATTGTATCATCCGCAAACAAAAGATGAGAGATAATTGGCGCACCTCTGCAAATAGTAGCACCCCTCAATTCCCCCTTCGTTATTGATTTAGATATTAGAGCAGAGAGAGCATTGGCAACAAAAAGGAATAAGAATGGAGATAGGGGGTCACCTTAGCAAAGGCCCCTAGATGGAGTAAAAGACTGAAGTTACTTCCCATTAAACTTCACATAATATTTGACTAATCGCACGCATGCCATTATCTAAAAAATCCACTCAACAGAAAAAAAAACATTTGATTAGGGCCTGCTCCAAAAAATCCTAATCTACTTGATCACAAGCCTTTGACAGATCAAGTTTGTAAGCACACGCAGCTGTAGAGTTATGCTTCAAAGCTTGTATATGATGGATACATTCAAAGGCGATTATAGAATTTTCAGAAATAAGCCACCTTGTAATGATGTCACTCTGGTTTTCATAAATAAGACCAGTTAACAAAGGCCTTAGTCGGTTGACCAAACACTTCAAAACAATCTTATACATGACATTGCATAAACCTATTGGCCTAAAATCTTTTAGTTCCTTTGGGTATGGAACTTTCGGGATCAAAACAATAGTTGTATCATTAACTCCTGTAGGGCATGACTCCTGACTTGAAGAAATCCAAAACTGCTGCAATAATTTCAGATTTAAGAATCGCCCAATTGTGTTGATAAAACCTAGCAGGGAAACTGTCAGCGCCATGCGCCTTTAAAGGACCAATTTGAAACTATGCATCAGATACGTCTTGCTCCGAAAATGATGCACACAAGACATCATTGATACCACTTGTAACTTTGGACGTAATGCACTCTAGGACCACCTCCGGGTTTAAGGCCGGATCCTTGGTGTAGACCTCCTTGAAATATGAGGTCGCCATACACTCCATATCAAATGATACATTGCACCACATCCCATCGGTACATCGAACCCTTTGGATAAAGCTCCTTCTCGTATGCCAGACCGCGCGCCGATGGAGATAGGAGGTGTTCCTTTCCCCCTCCTTTAGCCATGTAATCCATGAACGTTGCAACCACAACATCTCGTCGCTATACAAAAGTTCATCTAGCTGAAACATTTTCTATTTTATGATAGAGCAATCACCATCTACTAATTGTAAGTCAGCCAGGTCGGCCCTCAACTTCTCTATTTCACGTGTGACATGTCCAAAATTTTCATGGCTCCATGATCTCAGTCGTGACATCATTTCTTTCAGAGCATCATGAACAGACCCAAGTTCACATGTAGGCTTTCACTTCACCCAAATGTCCTCAACCACAATCGCCAATGTCGGGTGTCCTTCCACATGATTTCGTATCTTGCTGCTGGCTGAGCTCGTCGTGGCTACACCTGAGTTAGTTGAACCAACATTGGACAATGATCCGAACTGGAGGACGTGATATGCACCACATGTGCTACCAGAAACATGTCCCTCCATGCTTCATTCGCACATGCTCTATCCAGCCGGACTCAAACATTCATGTCCCCTTGTTACCCGTTGTCATAAATGAATGGAACACCCGAGAAGCCAAGGTCCATGAGCTCGCATGAAATCAGACAATCACGGAACAACGTCATTTGGTTTTCCACTCATTGCGATCGTGATAAGTACTTGTGCTGCCACATCGCCTCATTGAAACCTCCACAAGCTATCCACGGTTCTACCAAGATTGATTGTAGATTAGTAAGATGTTCCCACATACGGTATTGTTCTCCACACACGACACTCTATATACAAACATTGTTCTCCATGCAATATCAATTGTGTTTTCCACCACACGCACATCAATATCCCGTGCACATGAATCCAACATTGTAACTTGCAAGTTTTCATCCCATTAGAGACCCATGCCTCCACTAAGACCATCACTTGACAAACCCGCAAAACCCTTCAGACCTAGTCTCCATTTAAGTTTATCCATCTTACTTGAGGCTTGTCTAGTTTCACATAAGAAAATGAGCCCCGAGAAATTGGCTTTAGAGAGGGTCAAAACGTGAATTGTCCAGCAATTCCCCCCTCGCCGACAGTTCCAAATTAAGTACTTCATTGCATTCAGCGGTCCTCCTCGAGGGAGGTCGTCGATACTTCTCCGAAGACACCTTTGACCAATTCGTGCACATTTGCTGCTAGTACTACTATTTGGCGATTTATTAGCATTGTCATCCTCACCAATGCCTTGTGTCAAGGCTAAAGTACCCAACGGGGCAGACAAGACCTCCTCTCCCTTCTCCTTATTTTCTACCTCTAAAGCAAGCCTTTCCTCATCGCCAGATCCACCAATATGTGGTCGCCGTCCAGATTAGCAAGACTTCCAGCCATATCAAACACCTCAGGATCACCTACAATTTTCTCTGATGCATGTTTCGGCTGGTAAGCTTTCTTCTCAGGTTGAGTCCCTCCATGTCTACCAAACTGGTCATCAAGTTGAGACTTATTTACTGTATCAGTGTACAGCCAAGGGCCATACTTTTTGCTATTCTCTTCGTGGATTCAAGTGCCACATTCCCTTACAATCATGTCCGATGAGGCCACACACACTATAGAAATGGGCTGCTTTCTCATAGCGGACAAGCAACACATGACGCTCTTTCCCTCTTATAATGCTAACAAACTTGGTGAGGGGTTTCCGAACATCATGGCAGACTCCGATTCTAACATAATCACCTCGAGTGTTACCATTGAGCCTCATATCCAATATTTTACCCAAGCTCTTTAGCAGTTGTTCCACTATACCCTTATTGCAAAAACCATCAAGAAGCTTGTGAATTTGGATCCAGATCGGCATGAAAATAATGGCTACATCATCTGCCTTGGTAAAAGCATCATAGGAACACATTAGTACTGCCAAGTTCCTAAAAAACCATGGACGTTGATCCATCATCATTTCACAGTCACCCAGACAATACACTTGAACCACAAAAAGGTTGGGGGTCAACCGGTCAGAAACGAACTTCTACGAAGGATTGCATGTTGCATGCATATCGCAATAGAACACCACCTGGTTGAAAGATTTGTACGTATGGACCCTTGCTAGGGCTAACCATCGCACACTTTCGTTGATCGCAAGGTCGTCCTCCTCAATCACCAGATCATCAAAGGTTTCATCACCAAGATTAAGTTGCTCCTGAGAATCGCCGAGATCAGCCTTCATGGCAGTGCCACCATTGCTGGTGGTTCCATACTAAGCATCCTCCACGTTCTCCATCGTGGGGTAGCAAGGAACTCAGGAGGATCGTTAACACAAACCCTACACGGGTAGGGGATTGCTAGGGATAGATATACTCGCGAGCGAGATCTACAGAGAGGAAACGAACCCTAGCCACAGGCGTAGGGGACTCCTATCGATTATTGATAAGGTTAATAACATATGCGATGTGTATTGTGAAAATTATATCATAGAAAGCTCCTTTCACGTATAAAGTTGACGGTAATAATTTATGTAACTTGCATGTCATGTATTATTGCTTTAACATATGGTCAAAATTATCTTTGAGAAATGCATTAGGCCCTATATATATGGATAGAGGGAGTAATGTATGGGCATGCGCCTGCTATACAAGGTTGCAGGTCAGGCCCTTCCCTCCCCTTATGCCAACTCCAACACATAGTCCAGTTAATTTCAGACCGGTTCTTTCGCTTACTTTCGAAATAAGATGGAATAAGTTACTCATGTCCATTCTAAAGGCTACTAATTAAAAGATGATTAGTAGGCTACTAAAGAAATACTTTTTATTTAGCTTCGAGAATAAGCTTGAATAAGCTAGATAGGGGGAAATTTATTCTAAAAGGTTAAAACGCAAAAAAACAGACCCTTCGTTTGGATCGAAACAGACAAAATTCATGGCCCAACGCACAACTACTGAAAGCAAATTTGCTCCCTTGGTGGTTTTGGTAATTCATAACAACATATAAGTCATTGAACTAATGTTTCCATCAAGTATGTTCCAAGAAAAGTTCAATGATGGGTTGGCAAAGAGATTGTGGAATACCCCAAGATGCAAGGAAATAGGTTGGCAGAATTTCAAGCAAGAGGACTCTAGATTTTCTATTTGTGAGAAATCACTTTGAGTCCATAGGAAAGCCAATACTATTAAAGGGGGTAAGGTTTTGTTGCTGAACAAAATGCTCATACGTGCACAAGTGATAGTCACCAAAGACACCCACAAACTCTCCCACCAAAGTCTGTCCAAAGCCAAACACTCAAAATAGGTGCAACCAACATTCTACTTTCGGTGCCACCGATTCCAAACCTAGACAGACTCAGCCAAACCCTAGCCTTTCGGTACAGCTGATACTGCATTCGGTGCCACCGAGTTGGGTTGCCAACTTTCCGTTACACAACTTCATAATTTTGGTTCCTCCAAGATTGTCGAATCGGCATCACCGAGATTGAGCATTCTTACCGTTGGTCACCTTATCGATGCAACCGAGATTCAAAAGTTGTCACCTTTTGGTCACTTCGGTACCACCGAGATTAACACATCGATGTCACCGAGTCGGACTTATTATGTGTAACGGTTGGATTTTTGGGGATGCCTATATATATACCCCTTCACCACCACCTACTCGAAAGAGAAGCACTCAGAACCATTCCATACCTATCCTATCAATTTTCTGAGAGAGCACCACCTACCCTTGTGTTGAGGTCAAGATCTTCCACTCCAACCATATGGATCTTGATTTCTAGCCTCCCCAAGTTGCTTTCCACCAATCCCATCTCTTCTACCAAGCCATATATGTGAGAGAGCGATTGTGTGTTGAGGACTCTATCATCTTGAAGCACAAGAGCAAGGAGTTCATCAACATTACCGAGTCTATTACCTTTTGGAGGGTGGTGCCTCCTAGGTTGGTTAGGTGTCGCTTGGGAGCCTCCTACTTCGTGTTGCGGAGTGAACCAAGAAGTTTGTAAGGGCAAGGAGATCGCCTACTTCGTGCAGATCTACCCCGAGTAAGGCTAGTCGTCCGTGGACATAGGCCGACATGGTATAATCAAGGTTGCTTCTTCGTGGAACCCTCCGTGGGTAGAGCCCTCTATGGACTCAACGTGGATGTACGATAGCGCCACCTATCGGAACCACGGGGAAAATCATCGTGTCACCAATTGCGTTTGCTTTTCCTACCCTCTCTTTACTTACATGTGCAATGTATTTACTTTCCGCTGCTATACTCTTAGACATACATGTGTAGGGTGTGCTTGACATACTATGAATGCTAAAATCTGCCAAGAATTAAAATCGGGAAAAAGTAGTTTTTTATTTGGTCAAGTAGTCTAATCACCCCCATCTAGACCTACTTTTGATCCTACAAGTGGTATCAGAGCTTTGGTCTCCATTGCATTGGTCTCACAACCTAGAAGAAGTACGGTGTCTAGTGAGGGAAATTATCACCGTAGAGGTTCATACTTTGATGGCACAAATTTTGCTAGTTGGAAGCACAAAATAAAAATACATTTGCTTGGCCATAACCCCTCCGTTTGGGCTGTTCGTGTTGGCATGCAAGGTGAATTCTTTGCGGAAAGAAAGGAACATGATCGTGAAGCGACTGCGGATGAGTTGAAGATGTTGCAACTCAATTCTCAAGCATGTGACATTCTCTTCAATTGCCTATGCCCCGAAGAATTCAACAAGATCAGCCGTCTTGAGAATGCAAAAGAGATTTGAGATACTTTGATTGATATGCATGAAGGTACGGAATCTGTGAGAGAATCCAAGTTGGATGTTCTTCAAAGTCAACTTGACAAGTTCAAGATGAAGGATGGTGAAGGAGTTGTTGAGATGTACTCTAGGCTAGCTCTCATCACCAATGAGATTGTCGGCTTAGGAAGCGAAGATATGACTGACAAATTCATCATCAAGAAGATACTTCGAGCTTTGGATGATCGATATGACACCGTTTGCACATTGATCCAAATGATGCCCAACTACAAAGATCTCAAACCAACGGAAGTGATTGGTAGAATTGTTGCTGATGAGATGACACTCAAAGACAAGGAAGAGCTTCACCACAAGTCTAGCGGTGCTTACAAATCCACAAGTGATGCTCCCACTACCTCAAGCGACAACCTTGGCACAAATGAAGAGATAAGCCTCATGGTCAAGAAACTCAACAAGTTCTACAAGAATAGAAGCAAAGATCGAAGCTCCAACTCAAGATATGAAGAGAAGCGTTCGTCAAGTTGTGCCAGAAACTGCTACAATTGTGGGAAGCCCGGACACAACTCCAATGAGTGCACGACTCTCTACAAACAAAGAGAAGAGTCACCAAGAAGACGAAGCTCAAGAGATGAGTCACCTCGAAGAGAGAGAAGGAGTAGAGATGATCTTTATGAACGAAGACCCTCAAGGAGAAGTAGGGATTCGGAGAAGAAGGACAAGTACACCAAGAGCTATTCAAGAAGGAAACATCAAGCTCATGTTGGTGAATGGGTTTCCGGCTCCAACTCCGACAACCACTCTGAGAGAAGCTATCACTCCAACTCCGACTATAGTCAAGACGAAGGTGTTGCCGGAATTGCACTAGTGACTACCAACTCCTACGGTCTATTTGATTCACCAAACGAAGGGAGTGGAAGTTTCTTCATGGCTAAAGGCCCCAAGGTATCACACCCCCAGTATCTTGATTTCAATAGTGATGAAGATGACTTGTTAATTGAAGATGACCTGCTATTTGACAAAACTAGTAATGTTAGTCAAAATGAACTTGTTAGTACACACTCTAGTGTAGATAAGTCATGTGATGATGATAAGTTGGAAATAGAACGACTAACTCAAGAACTAAAAAAATCTTAAGTTAGCTCACGGGTCAACTCTAGAAGATCATAGAGAGCTTGTAAGGACACATGAGAAGCTACGCTTCGAGAAGCTCAATTTAGAGCAAGAGCATGAGTTCCTTAAAGCTATCAATGACGGTCTTCGAAAGAAGACTTCCTCTTATCTAGCCAAACGACTTCTCTTATCTACATTCATGCCTCAATTTAAGTCAAAGCAAGCTAGTAACAAAGGAAAGAACGATTCTTCAACCAGTAGCAATAAAAATGATAAATTCAATGATATTGCTTCTAGTAGTTCTCTTGATCCCACTAACTCTTCTCTTAGCCAGGTTACACTTGATCAAGAAAATGAACTCTTGAAAGGGATTATAGAGAAAGGTATCTACAAGAATCTTGAAGGGTGCAAACAATTTGAGGAGATTGTATGCAAGCACGGAGGATACCGGAAGAATCATGGTGTTGGCTACTTCAATGCTAATGGAGTTGAATGGGAAGAAGGTCAATACCCCAATCCCAAGTTTGTTCCTCAAAAGGAGAAGTATGAAAATACTTTTCCAAGGGAACAAATGTGGGTCCCCAAGAAGAAGAACTATAGAGTTCTTGAGGGGTGACTCCGCCAATGAAATTCAGTTGTATTCATTATTGTCAAGAACTAGTTGCAAACAACATCAGCATTATGCAATAGTTCAAGGAGTCACACATTCCCTCAAAGGTAAGCAAGGGACAAGGTAATCAACAAATCAATGGACATCATCACATATGATTTGCACTCCATGTCCATAGATATCCTTGTATTTGTCTCTTGTGTGTTGGGACTAACCCATGTAGGTGAGAAGCGTAATGAAACAACAAGGATGCTCCCAACTCTTGGTGATCTTCATCAACTTTGAGCATCCACCACTACCCCACCAACATGAAGTCTTCTTCGACAAAACCCAAGGTTAGTTTATCCCTCTTATGGGGGGATGTGACATCTAGGGGGAGCTTTACTCTAAGACTTGAGTTAAATCATCTCATAAGTATGTGACAACATTAAATGCTTTATGTGAAAGTGGTAACCTCACTTGTGCTTAAACGATGAGTATGACCTATGATTAAGTGTTCTTAATTGGCTCCTAATTCAATATACTCATATATAGATGACTCCGTCATCGCCAAAGTGCTTGTTAGATGCTATTGTGTTTGTGCATGTTTGCCATGATTTCATTTGACATCTTATTGTGTGAGCATGTTGGTCTACATTTATTTACTCATTCGAGGATATCCAATTGTTGCTATTTTGGATTTTCATATTTATTTGCCAATTGGATAGACAAGAATGCCTAGGACCACTTATTTAGCTATCTATGCTTTATCATCTCATACTCTATTCATGCTGCATCACAAAATTTGAACAAGTGCTTTTCGATCCCTGTGTGTGTGGAGCACTCGGAGTTCCAATCGACAAGGACTAACCATTAAAACCTCCCAAGTGCATCTCGGTGGAACCAACCCACAATTCTCGGTCTCACCGAATGCCTAGGGTTGATATGGATTTCTTGCCTCGGTACTATCGATTCGATATTCTCGGTTACACCGAGTTTCCCTGCCAGTTGACAGTTGAGAAACTCGGTGACGCCGAAAATTTAGAATCGGCATCACCGACAGTGAAGGGTATATAATTGATGGACCCCGACGCTTTGAGTTTCATTTGTCAAACCGTCGCGCCCAAGCCCTAAGCTACCACAGAAGGACCCTCTAGTCGTCGCCCTTGTCTTCCCGCGCTCCTTCGCCGCTGGGAATCGTCACCGTCGACAGAATCTTCGCCCCTGTCGCCGTCGTAGCGGATTCGTCACCGAGCTAGGGTACGGATTCGGGCCCCTCTTGCGCTCGAACCTCCTATTCTTGCGCATTAGGGTTTCTCCATTATCTAGCCATAGTTTGAGATCGTTCAAATCCACAAGATAAACTCCATAGTCTAGCGAATCGAAAAATTCTAGGTTTAGTTGCCCGTGAAGTTGCATCTCGGTGATACTGAGTCAGAAAAATCGGTTCCACCGATTGCCTTTTTGTGCTACTCAGGACAGAACTCGGTGAGACCGAGTGACAGGTTTCGATCTGACCGAAATTGTTGCCAAGTTTTGGTTAAGAGTTTTGTGAGTCTTGGCAGCACCAAAATGTTTGACTCGGTGACACTGAAATCCAATTTTGCAGTGAACTACATCTATAATTTTTCTGTTCAAACTTTCAAAAACCACCTGAACATTTTGTGATGACTTATCCTATTCCACTCTTCTATACTCTATTCACTGGGTCAACATGTCTGGGTCAGATAGTAAGAACTTGCGAGAGCAGAATGTTGAGATGAATTCAGGCACTAGTCATGAGTCCAGTTCCTTTTCAGGTCCAGGCACTCCCAGTTCTCATGGGTTGCCTAAGGCTGCAACAAGGACCAGGAAGAGACTCAACTCAGATGAAGAGGATTCATATTTTGTCCCATCAGAGATTCTTGCCAAGAAGCAAGAGAAGGCTTCTAGGAAGGATGAAAACGAGGCCACCTCATTTAGGAAGGTTGTCAGCAAAATTTATGCACCTGCAGAAACCTTCAAAGCACATGAGAGTGCTAGGGAAACAGTGTCTGTTGAGGTCCCCAGGAAGGCCATGCCAAAGAAGACAACCAGGAAGAGGATCATACGTGTGCAGGGCAGGCCTACCTCCATGTTTGAGGATCCATAGGAGGTCGCAGCTGCTGGTGTTGTTGTTTAGGAGGAAGAGGAGGAACCTGCTGCTCAGGCCCCTCCTAAAAAGAAAGCCAAGAAACTTTTGGCTGATGCTATGCCCGAGCCAGGCCCTTCAAGAGCACCAAGGTAACTTCTAAGAAAGCTGCTGCATAGAAGTCCAAGAGGACTACCAGAGACATACCTGCTTCTGAGAAGAACAAGAAATCCACTTTCAGAGAAGCAGATGATGATGATGATGATGATGCTATGTCTGTTCTGATGAAGCTCAGACCTCACCTTCCAATTCATGATGCCAGCCATCTAGTTGCTGAGGATATAAAGAAGAGGAAGGATTCATGCTTGAGGGCATGGAGAGTTGTTGATCCATATGCCCATAGGAGAAAGACTATTGTTGATTACATATTTTACACCAAAGAGCAGCAAGACTTCTATGAGACAGTTTTGCTAGACAAGAGCCCAACAGCCAGTGACATGAGATATGTTGACTGGAAGTATATCAAGGAGAATGAGGACTACTTTCCATGTGTCCAAGACAACTTTCACTGCATTGGACTTGATGAGTTTGTTGGCAGAGAGTTTACTGCCTGGAATGATGAGATGATCATGCAATTCTACTCCACTGCACATTTCTATGGAGACGGTAGGATTGTCTGGATGATTGAAGGAGCAAGATATGAATCTACTATTGATGAGTGGGCTACCATCTTAGGAGTCCGAGAGGTTTAGGATGGAGATTTGGATGTCTACACAGAATCCAAGGAGATCCACAATGATATGAAGGACATGTATAGTCCTATCCCTGCATACAAAGTGCAATCTCACAAGCTTGGCTCCATCTACTTTCTCCAGCCAGGCCTCTGTACCATGAACACCATCATGAGGCATACCTTGATGCCCAAGTCTGGAGATGAGAAGATGATTCGTGGATACTCCATCAACATGCTCATCCATCTTGATCGCCACACCAGGATTCGAGTGATGGACTTGATTGTAGAGACTGTAAAGAGGGTTGCTGCTGATCAGAAGCGCTCATGCTGCTACCCACCCTATATACATATGCTCATTAACTCTTAGCTTGAGAAGCACATATTTGCTCTGGACAGTTCCCATTTGCCACTTCAACCGGACTTTGAGGATAATGTTGTGTTGATGGACCCAGATCATCCCACATCAGGCGCAGCTCAGGCACATGCAGAGGCAGAAGCAAAGGCAGCTCGAGCCACTAGTGCTCAGGTTCCCAGGTCCAGGAATGAGCAGATGGATCTTCTGATCACCACTGTCATGGAGATGAATAAGGATATCAAGACCATCATGGATACTCAAGCGAGCCTTGTGAACATTATTGATGATAGAGTGAAAACTCTGAATGACAAGGTTGATGGGTTGACTAAGACAGTCAATGAGCTCAAGAAGGAGGTTGATGAAGCCCCAATCCGTCGCCACTCCTTAGAATCTGATTCTTCTGATGATGAGGAGGAAGATAGTGCACCTGTCAGGACGACTGTCCAGTTTATGACTAAGGCCAGAACTCCTACAGTACCAGCTCCAAAGACGAGGCCTTCATCTTCTGCTCTAGCCACAATATCTTCAGCTCCATCAACTCCACTGCCTCCAGTATCGACTCCAGCTCCATCCAAGACTTCAGCGGAACTCTTCGCGGACGCAGTTCTCTCGACTCCGACATCGACACCGGAGGAGATTAGCTGCAAAACGATTAGATATATGCCTTTGAACTTTTTCGTAACTTGTTGCCAAAGGGGGAGAAGTGTATATAGATCTTAGGCTTCAAGTGAGAGAGCGTCTGTCTTTATTTGCGGCTTTACAAAACATTTGATTATTTTGGTTTGACGTGAGATACTTTTGTGTTTTTGTGTGATCATACGTTGTTATGTGTGTTGCTACTATTTCCTATCATTTGATGATTATGTGATGATCACTCACATTGCTTAATTGTGTTGTGCTATGTTGTTAATTCTAATTATTCTCGCACACCGCCAAGATGTATGTGACATGGAAGAAGTGCCCCATGTACCTAATCGATTGTGCATTTTCATTCAAACGCAAATTCAAATAATGCACAATTTTAGGGGGAGCTCTTGCTTATCACATACTTCTCAAAGCGACGATTATATTCATTGATTATATCATATGTCGAAGCTTTGATCTATATGTTGTCATCAATTACCAAAAAGGGGGAGATTGAAAGCACATTTGCTCCCTTGGTGGTTTTTGTAATTCATAACAACATATAAGTCATTGAACTAATGTTTCCATCAAGTATGTTTCAGGAAAAGTTCAATGATGGGTTGGCAAAGAGATTATGGAATACCCCAAGATGCAAGGAAATAAGTTGGCAGAACTTCAAGAAAGAGGACTCTACATTTTATATTCGTGAGAAATCACTTTGACTCCATAGGAAAGCCAATGCTATTAAAAGGGGGTAAGGTTTTGTTGGTGAACAAAATGCTCATACGTGCACAAGTGATAGTCACCAAAGACACCCACAAACTCTCCCACCAAAGTTTGTCCAAAGCCAAACACTCAAAATCGATGCAACCAACATTCTACTTTTGGTGCCACAGATTCCAAACCCTAGATAGACTCAGCCAAACCCTAGCCTTTCGGTACAGTCGATACTGCATTCGGTGCCACTGAGTTGGGCTGCCAACTTTTTGTTACGCAAGTTGACAGTTTCGGTCCCTCCGAGATTGTCAAAACGGCGTCACCGAGATTGAGCATTCTGACCGTTGGTCACCTTATCGGGGCAACTGAGATTCCTATATTGGTCTCATCGAGATTCAAAAGTTGCCACCTTTTGGTCACTTTGGTACCACCGAGATTAACACATCAGTGTCATCGAGTCTGACTTATTGTGTGTAACAGTTGGATTGGGATGTCTATATATACCCTTCACCACCACCTACTCAAAAGAGAAGCACTCAGAACCATTCCATACCTATCCTATCAGTTTTCTGAGAGAGAACCACCTACCCTTGTGTTGAGGTCAAGATCTTCCACTCCAACCATATGGATCTTGATTTCTAGCCTCCCTAAGTTGCTTTCCACCAATCCCATCTCTTCTACCAAGCCATATCTGTGAGAGAGTGATTGTGTGTTGAGGAGTCTACCATCTTGAAGCACAAGAGCAAGGAGTTCATCGACATTACCGAGCCAATTACCTTTTGGAGGGTGGTGCCTCCTAGATTGGTTAGGTGTTGCTTGGGAGACTCCTACTTTGTGTTATGGAGTGAACCAAGAAGTTTGTAAGGGCAAGGAGATCGCCTACTTCGTGAAGATCTACCCCACGTAAGGCTAGTCCTCCGTGGACGTAGGCCGTCATGGTATAGTCAAGGTTGCTTCTTCACGGAACATTCCGTGGGTAGAGCCCTTCGTGGACTCTCGCGACCATTACCCTCTATGGGTTGAAGACTCCATGAACGTGGATGTACGATAGCGCCACCTATCGGAACCACGGGAAAAATCATTGTGTCACCAATTGCGTTTGCTTTTCTTACCCTCTGTTTACTTACATGTGCAATGTCTTTACTTTCCGCTGCTATACTGTTAGACATGCATGTGTAGGGTGTATTTGACATACTATGAATGCTAAAATCTGCCAAGAATTAAAATTGGGAAAAAGTAGATTTTTATTTGGTCAAGTAGTCTAATCACCCCCCTCTAGACCTACTTTCGATCCTACAACTACCCACTCCACCTCACCACCCACCTTCTCCATGTCCCTGCTAGCGACCCCGCCACACACGTGGTCATACATCAAGGCCTAGACATGCCATCGCTACTGGGAGACGACCACCATGGAGCGATGCTCATCTCATGAACAACTAGCATCTCAGCCCAGATCAGGTGCTCGTGCCGCCTGTCTAGGTGAGCGGGTGCGCCCGTCTAATGGAGATCAACCACCACCGTCTTCCTCCAGACATCCACGACAAGTTGAGGTGTGCTGTTGATTCCGCCTTGTGGAACAGATGGTTCCGGGATGAGAATGATCTGTGGCGGCAAACATGGTTTTTGTCAGGCATGCTCTGAGCCCACCACCACCACGCTCTGCTAGGTGCCATGTGCTCCCATCCTGCCCTGGTCGTGCGGCGCACAGGTTTGTGCGCGCTCTCCTACGCCCCCCTTGTCGTCCACGCCACCACCACCTCCCATCATGACTAACGATGAGGAGGAGCTAGTGAGGAGGGTGCATGAGTACTTTGTGAGCAAGCACGATCGTTCCTAGTGTGAGGTGCCTCGTTGTGATGGTGGCCATGTCAGCCAGTGACGACATCACCATACCCGAGCTGGAGGTCAAGGAGGAGGTGTTGGACGAGCCTCCAATCGCTGCCCGGAACCTGATGTTGGTGGGTCACACATGGACATGGACATCTACTAATAAAGGTAAGAGTGTCCCGATGTTTTGATGAGATGTAGCTATGGTTTCCGGTGGAAGTCAACTTTGACGATTTCACTACGAACGTGTGAAGATATAGCACCTTAGCAATATCTAAATAAACTCCAAGAGTTTATTAACCACGTCGGAGCACGATCGACCTGACCATGCGGGTTTATTTATAGCATGCAAACAAAGAACAAGCAAGAAATTGATATTGCAGTCTAGATATTGCGAATATAAGAGGAAAACTTTATTGGTCAAAGTGGGATTCTGTGACATCTTGGTCTGGTTGTTGAACACAAACAAAGGACGCCGGTTGCAACTATGACGAACTTTAATCTAAACAAAACCCAAGTCTAAAAGGTGCCTTATGGGTTGTATTTATACGGGAAAGTAGAGGGGATTTCGTCCATCCTTGGCAAGGTGGGGCTAAAACACCTTGTCGGGGATATAACCCCGTGGTGTGACTTGCCCTATTGGGCCGGATCAACATGTTGGCGCCTGTGAGTAAGAAGGTCCGCGCTATGGAGACAACGCAACGAGACGGTTGCTAAGCAAGCCGCGAGGCGGACCAAGCACGAAGAAACCGGCGACTCAAGGCCCATAGGGCAGAAGACGTCGGGAGACTCCTTGCTTGAGAGACAAGGCGTGTTAGAGATATGTTAGGTTACAAGTCAAGTTATGGCTTGGACTCTTTTGTAAACTCTAGGGCCTCGACCTATATATAAAGGCGAGTCCCTAGGGCATAGATAGATAAGTTAGACACCCTCGAAAGCTAGGTTAGCGATTCTGCATCCTTGTAATCGAGATCTCCATTAATATAGACATAAAGCAGGATGTAGGCTATTACCTCCATCAGAGGGGCTGAACCTAGGTAATCCTGCCTCCCGTTCTCGTTCGTTCCCTTTGAGTCGCCACCCAGCGGCAATGGCCTCACACCTAAGTCCTTGCACGAGGATATCTACTGTGACAAAACTACGACAGTTGACGCCCACTGTAGGGCTCTTGCCTGGTGGGGTTAGGTTCTCAAAGGGAGCTCTTCCGGGTTTCGGGAGCTACATGATGGGTCGTATGATCAGGGTCGCCAGAGCAAGATCTACATCGAAGACTCAGGATGGGGTCCCGAGGCCAACTCAATCGAGTACGGGTACCGGGTCCCCTTCGACAAGATCCACATCTTCATCGGCCAGATCGGTGCGGTGGGGCCCGAGTTGGATGTCTGCACCAAAATCATCGAGCCGGCTCGTCGTAGCCAACCTTTCCGGCCTCAATCACATCCAGGTCACGAGACCAAGGTTCTCGACAAGTTTCATGAATCGCCTCTTATGGCCACCGCCTCTGCAACAGGGATCGAGATGGCTCAAGACCTGCCCGTGCGTGGCGGGTCAGATCTGTCACAAGGTGCTCCGGTGGCTAAGTTTCGACATCAATGCAGTAACCAGGCTCCTGCAAGTAAATCTAAGCAGCCAAGACACGGACAATCAGACCTGGCCATGGGCAGCCCGGCCCGGTCGGCCCAGCCTGGCCTAGCCCGAAAAAGCCCGCCCCGGCCCGACCTTACCCACGGGCCGGGCTAGGGCCTATATTTTGAGCCCGATGGTCGGCCCGGGCCCAGGCCCGTCGAAATGTGGATTTATACCTATGTCGGACCGGGCTTTCTTTGGGCTCGGGCCGGGCCTGGGTCCAAATATCAGGCCCGACGGCCGGGCCGGGCCGAGCTCGGGCCTAGGTTTCTAACGCCGGGCTTTTTTAGGCCCGGCCCGAGGCCTGGCCTGGCCCGGGGTTTGGCCAGGTATATGGACAATATCATGTTTTCACCACCAGCACTTGTAAGTGTGATAGCAAGATCAAGAGCCAGGCAGTCAACATGGCAGAGCGGGCGGTGCTCAGATACCTGAACTGGTCCGAGCATCCGATCACCTCGAGTAGGGAAGATCCTCCTCCTAGGGTTTACAACCCTAGCGGGTTAGCTTTGGTGGTGGCGCCTGAAGTCGGTGGTTACACTTTGACCAAGGTCCTTATGGATGGGGGCAGTAGCATCAATATTTTGTACTACGAAACCTTTCACCGGACGAACCTCTTTGAAAGCTCGTTACTTCCTTCCACAACGATGTTTCATGGGATTGTTCCTAGAAAGTCAGCTTATCTGATTGGGCGTATCAAACTCGATGTCGCTTTTGGTAATGAGTATGACTACAGACGTGAGCCTTTGATGTTTGAGGTAGTCAAGATAAAGAGCCCATATCACGTCCTCTTTGGGCGGCCCTCTTACGCTAACTTCATGCCCTGACCTTGTTACATTTATCTCAAGCTCAAAATGCCTAGACGAAAGGGTACTATCACCATGGATGGAAGCCGAAAGATAGCTTGGGAGTGTGAGGAAGGGGACGCGGCCTATGTCGAGTCGGCTTGCATAGCTGAGGAGTTAAAATTCTACACCGCCAATGTAGATCTGGCTGATATGAGCCCTCTCAAGAAACCCAACACCGAGTGAGAACCTCCACTCAAATTCAAGTCGTCCGAAGATACTAAGCTGATAGATTTCATGCTAGGAGACGCATCCAAGCAGTTCACTATAGGGACCGACTTGGACCCCAAATAGGAAAGAACGCTCATCGAGTTCATCCGTGAGAATCGAGACATCTTTGCATGGAAGCCTTCTGACATGCCTGGAGTCCCGAGGGAACTCGCTGAGCACCACCTTAACATGGATCCAAAGATGAAACCAGTACGCCAATATCTTCGACGATTCAATGAGGATAGGTGCAAGGCTATTGGGGAAGAGGTAGCCCGACTCCTAGCAGCCGGATTTATCATTGAAGTTTTTCATCCCGAATGGCTGGCTAACCCGATACTGGTTTTGAAGAAGAATGGCACTTGGCGCATGTGTGTTGACTATACAGATCTCAATAAGGCTGGCCTAAAATATCCTTTTTTCTCTCGCATGCATCGATCAGATTGTTGATTCTACGGACGGGTTGTGAGCGGCTGTGATTCCTGGACGCTTATTCCCGCTATCATTAGATCAAGATGGCCATTGAGGACCAGGAGAAGACAACCTTTATTACTCCTTTTGGCGCTTTCTGCTCTGTCTCCATGTCCTTCGGGCTTAAGAGTGCTGGGGCAACTTATCAACGATGCGTTCAGAATTGTCTTCAACCTCAGATTGGGCGTAATGATCATGCCTATGTTTAGGGGCAGACTTGGGCCTGGGGCAGCTGGGGTTGTAGCCCCAGGCGTGGGCCAAGTAGTGCTATACATCTAACATATTTTTTTATTAGATTTGTAACCTTATAGAGGCCCAGCCATAGGCATGCTAACCTAGCCCAGCCCAACCCCATACCTCGGCCCATGTAGCCTCTCAGACCAACTAAGCTCCCACAAGGCCACACGCACAATAATTGCTATTGTTTTCTCCTTTTTAGGGCAATCACGGACATTTTCATTTTTACCCTGATGCTCGGTCGACTAGAAAAGATCCTTTGTTCCTATGTTGCGCCGCCCCACACTTTTCCCGACTCAACAGATCAAACGTATGGACCCGCGACTCCCCAAATCATCTCGCTTTCGAATCTGTGTAATCTCCCAACAGATTCATCTTGCATCATTTCTGCTCCCGTTTTACTCTCCATGGCCGGTTGGATGGGTAAATTAGGTAATTTCTTGTTTCTCATATCAACTAATTTCCCCCTAGTACGTTAGTATGAGCCAAAATCAATGAGTTGGTGATGTTAAACTAGATTATGTTATTCACTTGATTCATTTTTATTTGTTAATAGGAAAACAAAATAGAAACAAAAGATGTGTGGTATTTGACTTTTTTTAAGGTAATGGTATTTAAAAGTTTTTGTAGCCGCTTAGTTTTAGCCTGAGGCTTTGTGAAATCCTGGTTCCACCTCTGCCTATGTTAATGACATTGTGGTAAAATCTCATAAGAAGGAAATACTCTTGGAAGATATAAAGGAGACGTTTGTAAATCTTTGAGTATACCAGATGAAACTTAACCCGACCAAGTGAGTTTTTTGGTGTTCCCCCAACCAAGCTATTGGGTTATTTGGTGTGTGAGCATGGCATCAAAGCTAACCCGGACAAAATTGAAGCAGTAACTTCACTGGCCCCACCAACAAACATCAACCAGGTTCAAAGCCTGGTGGGTCGCATCGTAGCCCTAAGTCGTTCCATAAACTGCCTGGGGAAGAAATCTATCCCTTTTTATCAGGTTTTAAAGAAAACATGCGACTTTAAATGGACGAATGCTGCCAATGAAGCCTTTGAGGCACTCAAGAAACAACTGGTTAACCCGCACATCTTGGCCGCTCCTACTGAAAAAGAGCCAATGCTCATGTACATCGCCGCTAATTCTAAAGTGGTGAGTGTAGCAGTGGTCGTGGAATAGAAAGAAGAAGGCAAGGAGTATCCAGTTCAGCATCCGGTTTATTTTGTTAGTGAAGTTTTAACTTTGTCTAAGCAGCGTTACCCGCATTGGCAGAAACTTGTGTATGAGATTTTATGTAAATTATTATGTAAATTTAAAATAAAGATGTTCTTAGAGGAAAAGCAATATCTTATGTAAATTTCACCCTATCTGAAAAACTGTATGTTATCTTCCTTGTTAAACTGTTTGTGTGTATGGAATTTTCCTTACGCCCTTTCTGGAAGAATCTTCCCGACGTGTGTAGCCCTACCGCGAGCGCTTTGAGGAACGGGTCCTTAGCAGCCTGCTGGCGGTGCCATTGCCAGCAAGATACCTTGGCGTCCTTGGCACGGCCGTTCAAGGCGTCGGCCTTACTCGAAAACGGGATAAGGGCATGAGCGCTGTCACTTGGATTGTTGAGTGGTTTCGAAACGAAACAGGGAGCGCGGGCGAAGCCACTTAAGCCATTGAGCGGTCCCGAACACAGTGAGGGCACATCTGTGACACCCTGGAATTCTACTACAGTGATCATTGTAATTAAGCCACAATAATGGCATGGTCTGCCACTGATTATTTTGCTAAGTGGAATATGATCAAGGTGGAATTTCAAATTTCCAATTCAAATTCTCTTCTAATGCTCTATAGATTCAAGTGACAAAATTATATCTTCAAACAGCAAAACAAAAATGTCCCAAAGTTGAGGAATGTTCCAAATTAAATAACGCTAAGAAGAACAACATCATCTGATGTGTGATGTGACCCCCACCATTGAAAACAGGAGCTGAAAATGCCTTCAAAATCATTTAAAATCAATTATAAAAATTAAACAATTCCTAAAATATTCAAACTTGACATGGCTTTTCAAAATAGTGCATATTGTTTTATAAACCATGTCCCACATTTTTACTAGTGCAAGTGATGACAAAAATAAATAATAAAACAAAGCAGAAACAAAAGAAAAGAAAAAAAAGAAAAAGGGAAAAGAATTAAAGCAGAAAACCCCTCCCTTCCCCACTGGGTCGCAGCCCACCGAACCGGCTGGCCCAGCCTACCTTTCCGCCCTCCCCCCGGTCGTCTTCCTCCTATTGGTCACCCGACCGCGCGCGCGCGTCCCCGCCCGACCAGGTCGCCGGCGACGGCCGTGGGGATAAGAATGGCCCCACGGCCTCACCTTCTCCCTCCCCGCAAACCCTAGCGCCCCCCTGCAGATCTCACCTGCCCCTCCATGCTCTCTTCCCCCTCTACGCCCGAGCGCGCCGTCGCCATGGCCGCCGGCTAACCGCGGCCACGGTCCCTCCCGCGCCCAGCTAACCCCACCAGGAGTTTTCCCTCTCCCCTCGACCTCCTCGACCACGCGCCAGAGCCCGGGAGCCCCTGCTTCGCTGGCATTTCGCTTTTCCCCCTTCGGATCGCTGCCACTCGCCGTCGACAATTCCGGCGCCGTCGAGCCTTCCCCGGGCCTACTTTGAACGGCTACAACCCCCGGTGAGCTCCTGCTACTTCCCCTGCACCCCCTCACGACGAGCCGCTACCCCTGACGCCGTTTCCCGTCGGGGCCCAAACCTGTCGCCACTTGCGCTCGTCGCCGGCGCGGTTTCGGTGACCTTTTGGTCCGGCCGCCGGTACCATTCGACGCCACGTGCATCGTAGGCTCCATCCCACGACAACCCCGTGCTACTTAGCCCCTGTAACGCACGCACGCACGACCACCACCCACCGCCGCCCGCCGGCGAGCTCATGGCCGTCGGTACGGACCACCCCCGACCGCGCCGCCGCCGCAGATCGACGCGGCCTTCTCCCCTCGTTCGAACGCGACCGGCGGCGCTCGATTTGGCCCCCCTACGCGAAACCCGAGCCTCGCCATGGCTTCGGGTGCTCGCCGGAGCTCTTCCGGCGACGGCCGCCGGCCACCGTTGACGTGGCACACCTGGGGCCACCCCTGGGTCACTGCCAGTGGGCTCCCCTGGTCCCAGTTGACCAGTTGACCTGGTCAACTGGCTCACTGGGCTGGCCCTAGTCCCTGCCAGGTGGGGCCCCACCTCCCTGTTAGTATGACAGGTGGGCCACCCCTGTCAGCTGCCTAATTAATTAGTTAGATTAATAAAATAAAGTTTAATTAAGTTAATGTCTAACTGACAAGTAGGCCCCACCTTTTAAATAATCTGTTTAGTTTAATTTAAAACACTGAATTAGCCCTAGTCTATGACAGGTGGGCCCCCACTGCCAGGTTTAAATAGTAAATGGCTGCTGATGTCACTCTGATGTCATGATGACATCAGCAGTGTACTGTTATGGATAATGTTGATTTAATTGATTAAAATAATTCCAGAAAATCTATAAAACTTTAGAAAATCATATCTTTTAAACCATAACTCAGATGAAAATAATTTATATATGAAAGTTGATCAGAAAAATCCCACGAATCCAAATATGCCATTCATTCATCTGTCACATGCTCCTAGCATGTTGAACATGGAACTTTCCCCTTCGGTTCAACTGTGCGATAAATACTCAGACCCGGGAATTATCGTCAGGTATTCTCCCGCTACGTCTGCAACGTGTAGTACTACGTTAGTGCATACCTAGCTCTGCATATTGCCATGTCATGCATCATGATGCATATGTTTGCTTTATATTTATTGTTTCTTCCCCCTCTTCTCTCCGGTAGACCCCGAGACTGACGTTGCTGCCGAGTACGACTACGCCCCTAACGATCAGCCTTTTGCCGCAGAGCAGCAAGGCAAGCAAACCCCCTTGAGCATTCCGATATCACCCATTCTTCTCTATCTTATTCTTGCATTAGAATTTTGCTATTGTATTAGTTAGCTCCTATTCTGAGGTATAGCCTGGTTTTGATAAACTGTTACTATACCTGCAATCATATCAACTGCTTAGTATAGGTTGGTTAGTGAACCCCGGTGACCCCTTAGCCCCAGTTGCCCCTGCTTCTTCATCGACGACTCGACGACCCGACGACTCGACGACCCGAAGACTCGGTCAACTGACTGACAAGCTAGGCCACTCACCTCACCGCACTCCCCTAAATAGTATGACTTTGCAGTACTACTATCGAGTACCGAGGGTGACACCTTGTGAAGTACTCCTGATGCTAGTCCTGTAGCGTAGCTTGTCGGTCGTGGTTATCGAGGGTGATTCCTCCTTCCCCCATTCCCGACAAAGCCTCTGTCATGCAATCCCTCAAGTGTGGGACTTTCGAGGGTGATTCCTCTATAGTCCACCTTGACGGTTACATCGAGCGGGGACCATTGAGGGTGATTCCTCAGTTCCCGTCTTGACATTATATCCACACAGTTACTACTGACTTGGCCCTGTACTAACATGGCGGGACTGAAGGGACAGGCGGTACCACCCTGTTGAGGTGGACCTGAGTTCCCGACAGTCCTGAGACGGGTCGGCCCCAAGGGTACCCGTGTGAGTAAGATTTGGTGGATGCGCCGCAAGGCATCCGAAGACTTGGTGGGGTGCGCCGGTAAGGCACCCGAGTGTTATTGGCGGGGCGACGACCTGCAATATGGTTCGAGCTTGCCCCGCACTGGTTAAAATGATAATGGGTTGGGTATTTGATCCGAGTTGGTCGTTGACCTTTTTACGCACTAAACCTTCACGTGGGAGAAGTTATGGGTGCTCAGCGTCGTTGTATCAGCCGAAACTCTTCGGACGTCAGCAATGGAGCGCCACGTGCCGGATTGGGCTGGAACGTACAGCTCCCGGACCGAGTGTACTAGGTCTGCTTCCGGCCGCGTTCGCATCGTGCAGGAGTGCAAGGGCAAGTGGGCCCATGAACCTGCGCGCTTAGGAGTAGACCGGCGGGCTGGCCTCTTCGTTGAGTCTAGGTGGGGCGACGACGTTTTGGATCCCGAGGCCGGGCATTACCCCAGAAAGTGTGCCCGGACGGAGGTGTTCAAGCGTGTTGGAAATGCGGTGCACCCCTGCAGGGAAGAACCATCTATTCGAATAGCCGTGTCCACGGTAATAGGATGACTTGGAGTTGTACCTTGACCTTATACAACAAAAATTGTGCTTTATTTTAAATGTTTCGTGGCCCCGGGATTGCTTCCTCGCAGGGAGTCGAGGAAGAATCTCTGGACGTGGTTACTTGATAAAATTGCTACAATAATATGGCTATATATGAGATACCAGTCTACTCTCTTCTCATGCTGCAAGATGTTGAAGATGCTAGTCTTCGATAGGACTAGGCCTTCCCCCTATTCTTGCTTTCTGCAGTCAGTCCAGATATAACCCCACCCCTTGATAATGATGCATAGCTAGCATAGTTCTGATGTCAGTCTTGCGAGTACTTTGGATGAGTACTCACCGCTGCTTTGCTTTCTCTTTCTCCCTCGTTGCGATTCTGCGTCCAGACGATGGAGCCCAGGAGATGGAGTATGCCGGAGACGACTACTACAACACCGCAGGAGCCTACTACTACGTGGAGGCGGCCCCCGACCAGCAGTAGGATGGGAGGTTCCCAGGTAGGAGGCCTCGCCTTGTTCGATCCATTGTTATGTTTGTACTAGCGTTCTTAAGGCAAAACTTGTCTAACTTATGTCTATACTCAGATCTTATTTGCTTCCGCTGACTCGTGCTTGTCGAGCTTTGTATTCGAGCCCTTTAGGCCCCTGGCTTGTAATATGAAGCTGTATGACTTTAATTTGTGTCTAGAGTTGTGTTGTGATATTGATTAGTGAGTCCCTAATCTTGGTCGTACGCTTTGCGTGTATGTTTAGCGTACGATCGAAGTAGGGGGCGTCACAACATCCCATCGTGGCAAGGTTCCCGCGCGTGTAGGTTTTCCATACAGAAGTCAAAATCGCTCAACGAAAATAACTTCACAGCAAGGATTCACATGGGGTTTTTGCAACTTATCTTTTTGTTGCCGTGCTCCCTCCGGCAAGTTTTTTTGGGACATCGTTCATAGGTATCCATACTATCATCCCCCCCGGCAAAGTTGCACGCGAGGGATCTTCTGTCCTTTGGGAAAAAGAAAGAAGAGAAAATATGGATATGGAACCTTGGTGGTCCATTAGTCCTTGTCGGGATTAAGTGCAATGCAACACTTCAGATAAACATGCACATAAGTAAACATGCGAATCGAACAGGATTGCGGAACACTTATCTTTATTTAACTTTGCACAGGGCTGAGCCTAGCTTTGTACCAAGGCTTACATGCTTCAGCGGCAAGACTTATACAAAAGGTGGTTACCGCGAGGCCCGGCAACCACGCCTCATGGGTAGAACTTGCGAAGGTGTTCAATATTCCAGGAGTTGCTCACTCGGATGCCATCTTCAGTCTCTAGGCGGACTGCGCCAGGCCTGGTGACTCGTACTACCCGGTAAGGGCCTTCTCACTTCGGCGTCAACTTGTTTGAATTCTTGGTAGATTGAACTCGCCAAAGAACAAGGTCGCCTTCCTCAAGACTTTTGGCATTGACCTTGCAGCGATGGTAGCGGCGCAATGCTTGTTGGTAGCGCGCAGCTCTCACAACAGCCTGAAGACGGTCTTCCTCAAGGAGCGTCGCGTCGTCTTGCCACAACTGCTCTTGCTCCAGCTCATCATAAGCGAGCACTCGAGATGACCTGTATATGAGTTCCGTGGGGAGAACTGCCTCCGCCCCATATATGAGGGAGAAGGGGGTCTGGCCGGTAGCTTGATTTGGTGTCGTCCTGATTGACAAAAGAACCACCGGCAACTCATCAATCTAGTGCCCTCCGCACTTGCGCAGCTTGTCGAAAGTTCTTGTCTTGAGGCCTCACAACACTTCAGCATTAGCCCTTTCCGCTTGGCTGTTGCTCCTTGGATGGGTAACGGAAGCAAAACAGATTCTGTTGCCAAGGTCTTGGACATATTGCATGAAGGTGCAGCTCGTGAACTGTGTGCCATTATCAGTGATGATCTCGTTGGGAACACCAAAGTGGCAGACTAGTCCTTCGAAGAACTTGACGGCTGATTGTGTTGTCACCTTTCTCACCGCTTCCACTTATGGCCACTTTGTGAACTTGTCGGTCGCGACGTACAAGTACTCAAAGCCCCCGGCAACACCGGGAAAGGGGCCCAAGACGTCGAGCCCCCAAACCAAAAATGGCCAAGAGAGAGGGATTGTTTGAAGGCCTTGAGCTGGTTGATGTAGTTTTTTCAAATGAAACTGGCATGCTTCACACTTGGTTACTGACGCAGTTGCATCCTGGAGGGCAGTGGGCCAAAAGAAACCTTGCCGAAATGCCTTTCCGGCAAGTGCTCTTGATCCTATGTGGGAGCCACATATGCCTCCGTGTATCTCTGCCAACAGCTCCAGTCCATCCTGCCGAGAAATGCACTTGAGTTTCACGCCATTTGGTCTCTTTCTGTACAGGACATTGTCTACGAACTGGTACATATCAGACCGGTGGGCTACTTTCTCCGCTTCCTCTTGTTCCTCGGGGAGCTCTCCTGTTTGAATGAATTGGACAATGTGTTGTGCCCATGCTAGAGCCTGGGGCTCGACAACAAGGAATAAAGGCGTATCCTCTGCCGGGGTAGCATTTGCCTAGATGGCAAGGGCCTGAGGGCCTACCGGAGTTTGCTCTGCCCCGGCAAGCCTGGCGGGAGCATATGCTTCTACGGCAAGAGCAGGGGGGCCTATCGGAGCATAGTACTCACCGACAAGCGTGCAGTCCCCTCTGGCAACCTTCTCGCCGGTGGCTTCGGGGAGCTCTGCTGGGAAATACTTGCCGTAACTTAAATTTCTTCTCTTCTCTTGTCCAGTTGATGGTGTCACGGAGGGTTGAGTTAGTTGGAGCACGAAATTTCCTGGTTCCACAGGTAACTTAAGTGCATCACACTTTGACAGGCCATCGACAACGCTATTCTCTGCACATGGAACATGCTCCATTTGTAGGCCGTCAAAACATTCTTCCAACTTCCTCACCTCATCTACATAGGCTTCCATCAATGGGCTCTGGTAATCTTTGTTCACTTGCCTGACAACAAGTTAAGGATCACCCCTGACAATAAGTTTCTTGATCCCAAGGTCCGCCGCGATCCTGAGACTGGCAAGCAACCCTTTGTATTCAGTAGTGTTGTTCATTGATCTCTCTCGGGGAAAGTGCATCTAGACCACATATATGAGGTGCTCGTCGATGGGTGCGACAAGCAGCACTCCGACACCAGCGCCTTGCAGCAAGAAAGCTCCATCAAAATACATGATCCATTCTTGACCAGTCTCCTTGCCGGGGAGAGTTGACTCTGGAATCTCTTCATGGGGCGTTGGGGTCCATTCTGCAATGAACTCCGCCAAGGCCCTGCTCTAAATGGATTTCAAACTTAAGAGCAAAGCTTGATAATTCTAGGGCCTACTCCACAATCTTGACGGTAGCTTCTGGGTTTCGCAATATCCGCTGTAGCGGGAAGCGAGTCACAACGGTGATCTCATGTGCTTGGAAGTAATGGTGCAGCTTCCTCGAGGCCATAAGAAGGCCGAAGAGCAATTTTTGCACGCCAGAATACCTTGATCTAGCCCCCTGCAACAAGGAGCTGACAAAATAGACTGGTCGCTGCACCACTTTCTTCTTTTGGACTATCTCTTTCAACTGCGCAGATCCTTCTTTGCCGCCACCAGATCCTTCCAGGGAACATCCTGGCTCATCACTTGGCGTCCCTGCCGTTGCCGCTACTTCTTCGTCAACTTCTCTTTCAGCCACTAGCGCAACACTCACCACATGATTCGTTGCCGCCAGGTACAGCAACAAGACTTTTGTGGTTTCGGCTAGACTAGGACTGACGGAGAGGAAAGGTACTTCTTCAAATCCTACAGTGCTGCCTCTGCTTCCGGAGTCCATTTCATTGGACCTTCCTTCTTCAAGATTTTGAAAATGGGCAGGGCGCACTCAGCAGATTTGGAGATGAACCTACTCAGAGCAGCAACACAGTCGGCAAGGCGTCGCACATACTTGACTCGTCTTGGTGCCTCAATTTGCCCAATTGCTTTGATCTTGTCGGGATTTGCTTTGATTCCTCATTGAGACACAAAGAACCCGAGAAGCTTGCCAGATGGAACGCCGAACACACATTTCTTGGGGTTGAGCTTCATGTTGATCTTGCGTAGATTTGCAAATGTTTCTTCTAGGTATGATATGAGCATGGCCTTATCCTTGGTTTTGACCACTATGTCGTCCATATAAGCCTCCATATTTCTATGTAGCTAGGGCTCAAAACCAATCTGGACTACTCTTGCAAAGGTAGAACCAACGCTTTTCAACCTAAAAGGCATACACAAAAAGCAGTACGTACCACATGGGGTGATAACGCGGTCTTCTCTGCGTCTTCCTTGGCCATAAAAATCTGATGATGACCGGAATAGGCGTCAGGGAAAGACAACAGATCGCAACCGGCGGTGGAGTCCACAATCTGGTCGATGCGCAGCAAGGGAAAAGGATCCTTGGGTCAGGCTTTGTTGATGTCTGTAAAATCAATGCACAACCTCCATTTACCATTTGCCTTGCGCACTACAACCGGACTGGCAACCATATCGGATGGAGTACTCCTCTAATCAAGCCAGCTGCCTTTAATTTCTTGATCTCCTCGGCAATAAATTGTTGCCGCTCCAAAGCTTGCTGCCGGACCTTCTGCTTGATGGTCCGTGTGTGTGGGCAGACGGCACGGTGGTGCTCAATCACCTTCCTGGGATCATCAGGGATATCAGATGGTTGCCATGCAAACACATCGACATTCGCCCGCAGGAAGGCGATGAGCGTGCTTTCCTATTTGTCGTCAAGGGTGGAACTTATGGTGAAAGTTCCGCCCATGCCATCTTCCTTGGTGGTCACCTTCTTGGTCTCTGGCAGGGCAGCCTTGGACTTTTTGCTCTTGTCGGTGGAGCTCTCTAGCACATCGTCAACAATAGCGCAACACCCCGAAGAGGTGCGCTTGGCGAACTGTGCGCCTGAGGCCTTGCCGGTCTTCTTCCCCCTGGGAGCTTCAGCAGCAGGAGCAAGTGCCTTGGTGGCAGGTGCTGCGACCGCACCCCGGTAGAGTTGGTCAGCGCAGATAAGCACGCTTTTCTTGTCGAAGTTGATGGTAATGACGTTCATTGGTCCGGGCATCTTCAGCATGTTGTAAGCGAAGTGGGTGGCCGCCATGAACTTGGCCAGTGCCGGACGGCCGAGAATGCCATTGTATGGCAACATCAAAGACGATCTTCTCTGTTCTGAAGTTGATATCGCTGCCAAACGTCACCGGCAGCATGATCTTACCCTTCGGCTCAGTTCTTCCCGAGTTGACCCCTTGGAAGGCGCCTATCGGCTCGAGATCTTCATCAGGAATTTCCAGCCTTTGGATGACACCAGGTGAGATTAGGTTTAGGCTGGCCTCACTGTTGATTAACATCTTCGTCACCTTGAGGTTGCGGATTGTTGGCGAAACCAACAACGACAAGCATCCTACCACAGTTACGCGATCCGGGTGGTCCTCAGCGTCGAAGATGATAGGAGTGTTGGACCATTTCAGAGGTTTCTGAGCACCGATAGAGGGCTTTGCCGCGTTAACCTCGCGCACCCACTGTTTGAGTTGGCGGTGAGAGGAGTGTGACGAGATGCCTCCCTCTATGCACATCAACTCTGTAGCCTTCTGAAACTCATTCCCACTGGATTCACCATTGTCTTCGGCGTCATCATCCTCTTCTTGCTTGTCACGGCCACGGGCAGGCCGGTCCTTCTGTTGCTTCGACTTGCCGTGGCGACCTCCTCGGCCAACACGCTTCTTGCCGGACCACTCAGCACCATCCTGATCCTTCTCCTTGTCTCGCCTCTCATATTCGGCCCTCTGCTTCTCGGCAAGCTGCTCAACTTGCTGGCAGTCTTCGAGGTCGTGGCCTTTGGTGCGATGGATATTGCAATACTTCTTGTCAGAGTCTTCTGGCTTGCTGGAAGCCGCCAGGGCGTGGCAGGAGGCACACCCGACAACATCGTTGCCGGGGTCATCGACCTTTCCTTTCTTGGTGGCGCGGGGGTTGCCGGATGCCTCGACGGCAAGCACGGTCTTGCCCTTGCGCTTCTTGTTCCGTCACCGACCCTTCTTTGTCGGGACAGTAGTATCCTCATCCTTAGAGTCGACCTCTGCGCCGACATCTTCACCGGGGAGTCTTCTCCCTTCTTCAGCCCAAGCACACTTGTCTGCCAAAGCATAAAGCTCGGCGACGTCCCTGGCTTTGTTCATCGCCAGCTCTTCCTGCATCCTGCGGTTGCGCATGTTCTGATGGAACGCGCTGATAACAGCGGCAGGGTGAACGTCTAGGATGTTGTGGTGCACGCGGCTGAACCTCTGGATGTACTTGCGCAGAGTTTCGCCTTCCTTTTGGGGGGTGATGTGCAGATCACTCTCCTGTCCAGGAGCTTGGTGACCTCCGGTGAAGGTGCCAACGAACTCGTGACACAGGTCCACCCAGGAAGCGATCAACTCCTCCGGCATGTGCATCAGCCATGACCTGACGTTGGGCTTAAGCACCAACGGGAAGTAGTTGGCCAATATCTTGTCGTCGCGTCCCCCGGCAGCTTGCACCGCAATGGTCTAGACACTCAGGAACTCTAACGGATGGGTCTTGCCGTCATACTTCTCCGGGACTTATAGTTTGAACATGCGGGAGTTGGGCCACTGGACTTGCCACAGCTCATGGGTAAATGTTGGGCAGCCCACCTCATAAGGTAGGCTGACAGGTACCACGACACAGACTTGTCTATAGTGGGCCCCGCGCGCCTGTCCGACTGAAGGCACGCTTCCCGTCGACGCTCGATCGTGGTTCGGGCATCTTCCTTGCCATGTTCCCGAAGAATGTGACACTGATCATGGCGCGTCCGTGGGTCAGACGACGCCGTTGAGTAACTGTCGTAGGCGTCGGTCCGTCAGGTCGGCAACCGACGATGCTGTCGCGGAGGAGAGTGCGCCGTGATCGCGACGACTCCGGGCACTTCACCAGTGGTCTAAGGCGGGCCCGTGGGCTGAAGCTTATCTACGAGGCTAAGGAGGCTCTGAATGGTGGCTCTCCATTCATCGAGCTTCTCCGGAGCAGGAGGGAAGTTTAGGAGTAGTTGCGCTCATGCCATCGCTTCCTCCGTCATGGATGGAAACGAGCGGTGCGAGGAACGCGGGGTGCTCTGACTCCTAACCATGTTAGAAGGAGCACCGCTGCGGTCTCGCATCGGCACGCCACTCCTGCTCGCGTGCTGGTGAGCATGCTGGTCCCGCACATCTCAGGAATGATGCGCAGGAGCTTTTTCGTGGGGACGTTGAGAACTGAGGGCGTCGTGGCGCGGCTCTTCACGCGCGCCCTGAGAAGGTCATGGCGTAGGTGCCGGCGTGGGTGCCCTGGAAGATATACCACCGTCGCCATGGGCGTCTCCGCGGCGAGCGTCGCTGCTTTCTTGGCCTTGGTTACCGAAGCGTCGCAAAAGTTCCGAACCTCCACCTCCTCCTCCTCCACCCACATCTACGCCATCTCCTGTCCGCACAGATACAGGGACAACGGGCATGGATGGGCCAACTGCTGTCAGGCCCTTCTTCTTGTGGGCCATGGCGATGATGAAGCTGGGGCGCAGATCACCAGAACAGGTTCGCACCACTCATGTGGCCCCTACCTGGCGTGCCAAAGATGTCGTGGGAACGAACACCTATGGGATCATGGGGATCCCTTTTGGTTTGGCAGGGGGCGGGCTCGCACAAAGGGCCGATGTGGTAAGCAGTGCACGGGGAGTTTTTACCCAGGTTCGGGCCGCACGGGTGCGTAAATCCCTACTCCTGATTGGCTATATTGATCGTGTTCTAGGGTTCTAGCTATAGAGCGCCATGAACGGCTGCTACGTGAGCTTGATAACCTCCAGTTACCTAACTGTCAGGCTATCCGGTTGTCTAATTGCCCAACTGTCCAAAAAAAACCTTTCCCTAGTAACGCCCGGGCCTCCTTTTATACCCATGGGGATCCCAACAGTGGCATACAATGTGCACACGGGATGCACAGTGCTACAGTGCTATCGTACCTAACTCTGACGGAGTACGACAAGAGTATTCAATGCACCGTCAGGCGGCTTAGTCTGTTAGTGGGATGGGACGGGGCCCCGTCCCATCGACACCGCTTAGCTCCCCCAACATTGATGCCGCGACACACGTCCAGGTGAATCGACACCTGGCCTGTGTGCTGGCGGTGCTTGCCGGGACCTTGCCTTGCTGGGGGCCTTGCTTCGCCTGGGGGCTCTACAGCCCTGCCGGCAAGGTCTTGCCGGTAGTCCTTAGTCTTCTGTGCTAGTGCTTGACAAGTCTTTGTCGGGCCTTGCCGCCGGGGCGGCTACTACTTACCGTGCACGAGTAAAGGGCCACTAGATGGCCCAAAAACTCTAGTGCACCGACACACCCATCACAAACCCATCTCTTGCATTTACATTATTTTCCATTTGCCTCTCGTTTTCCTCTCCTCCACTTCTAAAATGATTTTAAGAAAAAACCCAAAAATATTTGCCCTTTTATTCGCCCTTCTCCCGTTCTTATTTTCGTTTGCTTTTTGTTTGCTCGTGTGTTAGATCGCCTAAACTCATGGCTAGCCTTAGTACTATCGCTAGTACTCCCGAGAGTGAAGTTCTTAATTTTAAGCAAAGGGAGGGAGAAAACTTAGAAGATGCTTGGTATAGAATTTGCAATGCTCAAAATAGATCTACTCGTAAGCAATCTACTACTGTTCTCCTTCGCAATTTTTATGTGGGTGTTTCTCCATGGAATAGATATATTTTGGATACCATTATGGGGGAAATTTCTTGGGAAGCCATGCCTTTGATTCTTATAGTGCTTTGATAAATTTGTTAGGTTCACCCCCAATCATGGTTAATGAAACAATCTTAACTTTGGAACATGTGATACGAAGGCTTGATATTATTGAAAATAAAGTTGCTACTGTAGAGCTTATTGAAAATTTGGATAAAAAGATTCATAATCAAATTACTCAATATGGATCAAAGATAGTAGTTAATTTAAAAATCTAACATTGTTAATGAAAAATTGGATCAAGATTCATCTAGAATTGGCAAGCTAGATGACATTATTACCAACTTGGGGTCCGCTTTTGCCTCGGTTACAACCACTCCAAATTTCCTCCTTCTAAGATTTCCAAGTTTGTTTATGTCCCTAAAAATAATGGTGGATCCTCTAGAAAAGAGGATGAAGATCTTAAGATGATAAGTATTCACCCCAACTTTATCAATATTGTTAGGGAACCAATTGCCATAAGTGAATCTCTTGACTTATTGCCTAGGAGCATTATTATTGATAAGAGTAAAGAACCTCCTATGGTTTTTATGTGTGCAATCGAGGAGTTGCATACCAAAGATGACAATACCTAGACCTATTGCGTTATGCCTGGCTAGGGGCGTTAAACAATAGCGCTTGTTGGGAGGCAACCCAAACTTATTTTTTTGTTTTTTTTGTTTTTGTTATTGAGTGTTTTACACATTATTACCTCTGTAGTAATTGTGTTTTGGTGTTTCAATTAGTGTTTGAGCCAAGTAAGAACTTTGGGATGGTCTACAGTGATTGTTGATTTGATCTTGCTGAAAAATAGAAACTTTTGCGCTCAGTCCAGGAATTTTATAAATTCACCAGAGCGCCGAATGAGTCTCAAAGTTTTACACAAGATTGATATACAAATTTCCCAGAATTTTCTAATTATTAAAAAGGTTTGGAGTTACAGAAGTATTCGAAGTTTACAGATTGCTACAGACTGTTCTATTTTTGAAAGATTCTGTTTTCTTTGTGTTGTTTGCTTATTTTGATGTATCTATGGGTTATATCGGGGGGTATGAACCATGGAGAAGTTGGATACAGTAGATATTACACCAATATAAATAAATAATGAGTTCACAACAGTACCTAAAGTGGTGATTTATTTTTCTTATACTAACGGATCTGACGAGTTTTCTGTTGAGTTTTGTGTTGTGAAGTTTTCAAGTTTTGGGTAAAGATTTGATGGACTATGGAATAAGGAGTGGCAAGAGCCTAATATTGGGGATGCCCAAGGCACTCCAAGGAATATTCAACTCATCTACCTCTCTACCCTCGCTTGCTGGATCAAGGAGGTGGAGATCGTCATCGAGCTGTACTACGATGGGATCGCAGGATGGCTCGTGATGAGATCTCGGGATGGATCGTGATTGGATCATGAAGACGTTCGACTAAATCAACCGTGTTTCTTAAAGCTTCCCGCTTACGATCTAGAAGGGTATGTAGATCCACTCTCCCTCTCCTAGATGCTTATCACCATGAATAGATCTTGCGTGTGTGTGGGAAATTTTTTGTTTCCCATGCAACGTTCCGCAACACCCAAGTCATATTCAAGGATTCCAAAGAGCCTAAGCTTGGGGATGCCCTCGAAAGCATCCCCTCTTTCGTCTTCAATCCATCGGTAAATTTGCTTGAGGCTATATTTTTATTCACCACATGATATGTGTTTTGCTTGGAGATTCTTGTATGATATGAGTCTTTGATTTTTAGTTTGCCACAATCATCCTTTCTGCATACATATTTTGAGATAGTCACACATGAGTTGTGAATTTATTAGAATACTCTATGTGCTTCACTTATATCTTTTGAGCTAGGCAATTTTGCTCTAGTGCTTCACTTATATCTTTTTAGAGCACAGTGGTGTTTTATTTTATAGATATATTGAACTCTCGGACCTCACTTATATTATTTTGAGAGTCTTTAAACAGCATGGTAACTGGTTTAGGTTATGAATTTAGTCCTAATATAATGGGCATCCAAGAGGGATATAATAAAAACTTTCATATAAAGTGCATTGAATACTATGAGAAGTTTTATTCCTTGCATAAAGTTTTGAGATATAAAGATGGTGATATTAGAGTCATGCTAGTGAGTAATTGTGGATTGGTAGAAATACTTGTGTTAAGGTTTGTGATTCCCGTAGCATGCACGTATGGTGAACCGTTATGTAACGAAGTCGGAGCATGATTTGTTTATTGATTGTCATCCTTTGTGTGAGGGTCGGGAGCACACGATGGTTAACTCCTACCAACCTCTCCCCTAGGAGCATGCGTCTAATACTTTTATTCGATAACTAATAGACTTTTGCAATAAGTATGTGAGTTATTTATGACTAATGTTGAGTCAATGGATTATACGCACTCTAACCCTTCCACCTTTGCTAGCCTCTCTAGTACCGCACAACTTTCGCGGTGCATTAAACTCACCATATACCCTTCCTCAAAACAGCCACCATACCTACCTATTATGGCATTTACATATCCATTCCAAGATATATTGCCATGCAACTTCCATCATTTTGTTTATTATGACACGCACCATCATTTTCATATTGCTTTGAATGATCGTAAGATAGCTAGCATGACGTTTTCATGGCTTGTCCATTTTTTTTATGTCATTTGCTATGCTAGATCGTTGCACATCCCAATACACTGCCGGAGGCATTCATATACAGTCATATTTTGTTCTAGGTATAGATTTGTAATTCTTGAGTTTTAAGTAAATAAAAGTGTGATGATCATCATTATTAGAGCATTGTCCCATGTGAGGAAAGGATGATGGAAGCTATGATTCCCTCACAAGTTGGGATGAGACTCCGGACTTCATAAATAATAAAAGAGGCCAATGAATCCCAAATAAATAAATAAAAGAGGCCAAAGATGCCCAGCAAAATAATAATAAAATAAATGACAGAAAAGAGAGAAGGGACAATGCTACTATCTTTTTTCCACACTTGTGCTTGAAAGTAGCACCATGATCTTCATGATAGAGAGTCTCCTATTTTTTCACTTTAATATATACTAGTGGGAATTTTTCATTATATAACTTGGCTTGTATATTTCAATGATGGGCTTCCTCAATTTTTCCCTAGGTCTTCGTGAGCAAGCAAGTTGGATGCACACCCACTTAGTTTCTTTTTGAGCTTTCATACACTTATAGCTCTAGTGCATCCATTTCATGGCAATACCTACTCACTCACATTGATATATATTAATGGGCATATCTATAGCCCATTGATACGCCTAGTTGATGTGATACTATCTTCTCCTTTTCCTTACAACCTCCACCATATTCTATTCCACCTACAGTGTTATATCCATGGCTCATGCTCATGTATTGCGTGAAAGTTGAAAAGGTTTGAGAACCTAAAAGGTGTTAAACAATTTCTTGACTTGTCATCGAGGTTGTGCATGATCTAAATACTTTGTGTGGGGAAGATGGAGCATAGCCAGACCATATGATTTTGTAGGGATACCTTTCTTTTGCCATGCTATTTTGAAGAGACACGATTGCTTTGTTAGTATGCTTGAAGTATTATTGTTTTTATGTCAACATTAAGCTTTTGTTTTGAGTCTTACTGATCTAAACATTCATGCCATAATAAAGAATATTACATGGATAAATATGTAAGCTAGCATTTCACATCAAAAAAATTGTTTCTATCATTTACCTACTCGAGGATGAGCATGAATTAAGCTTGGGGATGCTGATACGTCTCCAACATATCTATAATTTTTGATTGCTCCATACTATTATATTATCTGTTTTGGATGTTTTACATGCATTAATATGCTATTTTATATTATTTTTGAGACTAACCTATTGACCTAGTTCCCAATTCCAGTTTATGTTTTTCCTTGTTTTTGAGTATTGCAGAAAGGAATATCAAATGGTGTCCAGACGGAATAAAATTCTATGATGATTTTTCTTGGACCAGAAGGAACCCAGGAGACTTGGAGAAGAGGCCAGAAGATCTACGGGTGGGCCACAAGCCACCTGGGCGCGCCCTAGGGGGCCACGCCCCTGGCTTGTGGGCCCCCCGTAGCTCCTCCAACCCTAATTCTTCACCTATAAATTCAGGAATATTCCCCCAATACCAATAGGCACGATAATACTTTTCCTCTGTCGCAAGCCTCTGTTCCCGTGAGATCCAATCTTGGAGCCTTTTTCGGTAATCTGCCAGAGGGGGATTCGATCACGGAGGGCATCTACATCAACTCCATTGCCATTCCGATGATGCGTGAGTAGTTCACCACAGACCTTCGAGTCCATAGCTAGTAGCAATATGGTTTCTTCTCTCTCTATGTTCTTCAATACCATGTACTCCATGATCTTCATGGAGATCTATCCGATGTAATACTCTTTTGCGGTGTGTTTGTCAAGATCTGATGAATTGTGGGTTTATGATCAGATTATCTATGAATATGATTTGAATCTTCTCTGAATTCTTATATGCATTATTTCATATCTTTGCAAGTCTCTTCGAGTTATTGGTTTGGTTTAGCCAACTAGATTGGTAATTCTTGCAATGGGAGAAGTGCTTAGTTTTGGGTTCATTCTTGCGGTGTCCTCACCCAGTGACAAAGTAGGGGTAGCGAGGCACATATTTGTATTGTTGCCATCAAGGATAAAAAATGGGGTTTTCATCATATTGCTTGAGTTTATTCCTCTACATCATGTCATCTTACTTAATGTGTTACTCTGTTCTTCATGAACTTAATACTCTAGATGCAGGCAGGAGTCGGTCGATGTGTGGAGTAATAGCAGTAGATGCAGAATCATTTACGCCTACTTGAAACGGACGTGATGCCTATATGCATAATCATTTCCTTGGATATCGTCATAACTATGCGCTTTTCTATCAATTGCTCGACAGTAATTTGTTCACCCACCGTATTATTTTCCTTCAAGAGAGAAGCCTCTAGTGAAACCTATGCCCCCCGGGTCTATTTTCCATATTATATTTTCAGATCTATAATCCAAAAATACCAAAAATACCTTGCTGCAATTTTATTTACTTTTATTTAATTTTACTTCTAGCAATCTTTTCTATCTATCTCTATCAGATCTCATCCTTGCAAGTAACCGTGAAGGGATTGCCAACCCCTTTATAGCGTTGGGTGCAAGTGTTTGATTGCTTGTGTAGGTGCATAAATTGGGGACTTGCTTGTACCTCCTACTGGATTGATACCTTTGTTCTCAACAACTAAGGGAAATACTTATCTACTTTGCTGCATCGCCCTTTCCTCTTCAAGGGAAAACCAACGCAAGCTCAAGAAGTAGCAGTTTCCCCCGAGGAAGGTCAGGAGATCCTTAATGAGATCCATGCTAGCGATTGTGGGCATCATGCCGGTTCGAGATCCTTGGTAGCAAAATCTTTCTGGCACGAGTTTTATTGGCTAACGACTGATGCATACGCAGAAGAAATTGTTTGTAAGTGCGACGGGTGCCAGAAATTTGGCCGACAGGCTCACGTGCTGGCTCAAGAATTACGCATGATTCCAATTACTTGGCCATTCGCAGTTTGGGGGCTTGACATGGTTGGTCCATTTAAACCATCTTCTGACAAGAAGACCCATATCTTGGTGGCGGTTGATAAGTATACCAAGTGGGTTGAAGCGGATCCAGTCGGTAGTTGTGATGTAGAGACCGCAACAAGTTCTTAAAAAAGTTGATTTTTCGCTTTGGCTACCCTCATAGCATTATCATTGATAATGGTACCAATTTATCGAAGGGAGCCATGGAGCAGTTTTGCCAGTGGGAGCACATCCGGCTTGACTTGGCAGCAGTTGCTCATCCACAGTCCAAGGGACAAGCTGAACGAGCTAATCAAGAGATCCTCAGAGGGATTAAACTCCGGATTATGGTACCACTTTAGCGCGCACTGGGTTGTTGGGTTAAAGAACTCCTTGTCGTACATTCTAGTATCCACACGATGCCAAACAGATCACGGGATACACACCTTTCTTTTTGGTGTACGGGGCCGAGGCGGTTCTACCAAGTGATATTCGTCATGACTCGCCTCGAGTTACTACTTATGTTGAGGCGGGCAATGAGTTAGCACGACAAGACTCCTTGGATGCCCTAGAAGAAGAACATGATTTGACAGCATCCAGATCCGCCATTTGTCAGCAAGACTTACGCCGCTATCATAGCCGTAGAGCCCGAAGCCAAACTTTCCAAGAAGGCGACTTGGTGCTATGCCTGATTCAAGATCACAAAGGAATGCATAAACTTTACCCACCTTGGGAGGGTCATTTTGTCATTAGCAGGAACCTTAACAACGGGTCATATTATTTGGTGGACCTGCGAGAAGGAAAATACACTTCCGAGGAGGAGACAACCATATTTCTAACAACCATCAGTATTTTACTTGGGACTATATTTTTATTTGTCACATATCATGAGTTTTGCTTGGAGCATCTTGTATCTTTGCTTTATTTGCTTTTTATCCTTGATGCACATACCTATTTGAGAGAGCTAAAATTATGCTATGATTTGCTAGAATTTCTCTATATGCTTCACTTAAATCTATTGAGCTATGAAATTGCTCTAGTGCTTCACTTATATCTTTTTTAGCACGACGTGCTTTTACATGTTTGAAGAAACCATCTCATGCCTCACTTATATTACTTTGAGAGATGGAGTTTTTATGCTCATGTTATTCACTAATAGCCATGTGAGCTTGTCAAAAGCAATGGCAATATATGAAATTAGTCCCAAAGTGATAGATATTCAAGAGGGATATAATAATAACTTTCATGAAGATCATTGGCCAGATTAAACACGATTCTTTGTAATAGTTTTGAGACATGACGCTAATAATATATGAGTTATGTTAGTGAGTAATTATGCTTAGTAAGAATATTGATGTTAAGGTTTGTGATTCCCTATGCAAGCACGAAAGGCAATAGTTGTGCTACAAGATTACATCCTACTTATGGTGCATCATTCGGTGTTAGTTATGTTTAATGCTTGCTTATGTGATTTTTCGTTTCTTGGTTGGATGCTTCTCAATCTATTTGCTAGCCTTCACTTGTACTAAGTAGAAATACTACTTGTGCATCCAAAATCCTTAAACCCAGTTTTGCTAGATGAGTCCACCATACCTACCTATATACGGTATTTCCATGCCGTGCCAGGTAAATTTGTATGTGCGATCTCTAATTTTCAAAATAATATTTCCTTTTTGTGTGCTCGTACGGCTCATGAAATGATAGGGGGTGACCGATATTTTTCCATGCTAGATGTGTTATTCTAAAGACGAGTGTTTATTCACTTGTCATTGCATGAGAGTACGACGGTAATAGGGATGCCCCATTCCCGAAATGAAATGAAAAGAAAGAATTGTTTTTTGCTTTATGTTGTGAAATAATAAATTCCTTAGAAAGTGTTGGTATGGAAGGCAACCGTGGATTCGGCTAGCCATGGAAAGTGAAAGTATGGTGGAAAAAGGAATGAACTTTATTTTCTGTTTGGGAACCGCATATGATGTATCTAGCATGGAAAGATATTGAAATCTCTCGGTCGTTTTCATTGATAGGAAATGCATGCCACCCAAAATATTTTCTCTACCAATTTAAACACTTGATCTCTCGCATCTCTACAAATCCCTACTTCCCTCTACGAAGGGCCTATCTCTTTACTTTATGCAATTTTTATTTTCAATTTGAGTCTCCATATTCTCTTATAAAGCACCAACTAGGAGGCACTTTGATCGTACTTGAGCATTAGGTGTAGATAATATTTGAGTGTGTTTCATGAATTAATCAATGATTGAGCGTGATGGGCTAGGGATAACTTGCTTTAGTGTTGATATTTTGAAAGACACGGTTGCTTGTTGATATGCTTGAGTATTAAAGTTTTCATGTCAAAACTAGACTATTGCTTTGAACCATCTAAAACTCCAAATGTCATTTATACAAAGAAAAGAATATGTGATGAACATGTTAGGCAGCATTCCACATCAAAAATTCCGTTTTTATCATTTGCCTACTCGAGGACGAGTAGGAATTAAGCTTGGGGATGCTGATACATCTCGAATGTATCTATAATTTTTGCTTGTTCCATGCTGTTATATTATCAATCTTGGATGTTTTGCAGTCATTTTATAGCCACTTCATATAATTTTTTGGGACTAACCTATTGACATAGTGCCAAAGCGTCGGTTGCTGTTTTTTTCTTGTTTTTTACTTCCCAAAAAATCAACACCAAACGAAGCCCAAACACCGTGATTTTTTTTGGATAATTATTTTAGGCCAGAAGACACCAGATAGGCCAGAGAACTGCCAAAGAAGAGGGCCGAGGTGGGAAACACCCACCAGGGCCCGCTAGAGGCCTCTGGCACGTCCTGGTGGGTGGTGCCCACCTCGGGACCCCCTCCACCAACTATCGCCTCTACAAATTCTCAATTTTTTGGAAAACCCTAGAGGAGTCGACGAAACACAATTCCAGCCGCCGCAAGTTCCAGAACCTTGAGATCCAATCTAACACCATCACAAAGGGGTGCATCGTCTTGATGGGTGCCTCTCCGATGATGCGTGAGTAGTCCACCATAGACGTACGGGTCCATAGGCAGTAGCTAGACGGCTTCCTCTCTCTCTTATGATTCTTAATACAATGGTCTCTTGGAGATCTATCTGATGTAATGACTTTTGCGGTGTATTTGTTGGGATCCGATGAATTTTGAGTTCATGATCAGTTTCTATCCATGAATATTATTTGAGTATTCTTTGATCTCTTATTTGCATGATTACCTATAGCCTCATATTTCTTCTTCGAATCTTTGGTTTAGTTAGGCCAACTAGATCGATTTTTCTTGCCATGGGAAGAGGTGCTTTGTGATGGGTTCGATCTTGCGGTGTTCTTTCCTAGTGACAAAAGGGGCAACAAGGTACGCATGTATCATTGCCATTAAGGATAACAAGATGGGGTCTATTCCTACATGAATAGATCTTGTCTACATCGTGTCACCGTTCTTATTGCATTACTCCATTTTCCCATGAACTTAATACACTAGATGCATGCTGGATAGCGGTCGATGTGTGGAGTAATAGAAGTAGATGCAGAATCGTTTCACTCGACTTATCTTGGACATGATGCCTATATAATGATCATTGCCTGGATATCGTCATGATTATTTGATCTTCCATCAATTGCGAAACAGTAATTAGTTCACCCACCCTGCGCTATACTCATGAGAGAAGCCACTAGTGAAACCTACGGCCCCGGGTCTACTTTTCCAACATATTGCTTTCCGATCTATTATTTTGGCGTTTTGTTTTCAGATCTATTAATCCAAAAACTCAAAAATAACTTGCTACAATTTTTGTTTACCTATTTTTTGTGTGTTCTTGGAGATCGATTTGCCAAAACTATCACTACCTAATCTATCTTTTTATTTGCTGAGAGCTTGAATTGCCAAAATTATCCCTTCTTCTTTGGGGAAATACCGACGCAATATCAAGCCATGTCAAGGCATACAAGGGAAAGTAAAAGAATGGCAAAATCATATCTCAGCAACACAGCTCAAAAGGCTTTGCACCAGCAAATATGCATACATGCACGATGGCATGACCAAGGATTTAAGGAAGTTTTCAAACTACCACTATTACAAGCCCACAATGGAGCTCCAAAATACACAAGTTTTTTTTCTAATTACTTGGGGACTAACCCCATATGGCAACTCATTTATCCTCAAAAACGACTTCATGCTTTCTCCCCGCCAGTCGCGTGATAACCCACAAGTATAGGGGATCGCAACAGTTATCGAGGGTAGAGTATTCAACCCAAATTTATTGATTCGACACAAGGGGAGCCAAAGAATATTCTCGAGTATTAGCAGCTGAGTTGTCAATTCAACCACACCCGAAAGACTTAATATCTTCAGCAAAGTATTTAGTAGCAAAGTAGTATGGAAGTAACGGTAATGATGGCAAAAGTGACAGTAGCAGTTTTGTAGTGATTGTAACAGTAGCAACGGAGAAGTAACTTAGCAGAGATCGATATGTGGAAAGCTAGTAGGCAATCGACCAGTGATGGATAATTATTTCGGATGGCATTCATCATGCAATAGTTATATCATAGGGTGACACAGAACTAGCTCCAATTCATCAATGTAATGTAGGCATGTATTCCACATATAGTCGTACATGCTTATGGAAAAGAACTTGCATGACATCGTTTGTCCTACCCTCCCGTGGCAGCGGGGTCATAATGGAAACTAAGGGATCTTAAGGCCTCCTTTTAATAGAGAACTGGACCAAAGCATTATCACTTAGAGAATACATGAACTCCTCAAACTACGGTAATCACTGGAGATAATCCTAGTTATTGTCTCCTGGGGGATGCGGATCATAACTCGTAATAGGTGTCTACAAATTGCAAGATAGGATCAAGAACACACACACACACACACACACACACACACACACACATATATATATATATATATATTCATGAAAACATAATAGGTTTAGATCTGAAATCATGGCACTCGGGCGCTAGTGACAAGCATTAAGCATAGCAAAGTCATAGCAACATCAATCTCAGAACATAGTGGATACTAGGGATCAAACCCTAACTAAACTAACTCAATTACATGATAAATCTCATCCAACCCATCACCGTCCAACAAGCCTATGATGGGATTACTCACGAACAATGGAGAGCATCATGGAATTGGTGTCAAAGGATGGTTGGTGATGACGATGCCGTCGATTTCCCCTCTCCGGAGCCCAAAACGGACTCCAGATCTAGCCTCCCAAGGAAGAACAGGAGGTGGCGGCGGCTCCGTATCATGAAACCCGATGAACCGTTCTCCTTCTTTTTCTCTCTCCATGAATAGGAATATATAGGAGTGGAATTGAGGTCGGTGGAGCAACAGGGGCCTAGAAGCCTACTAGGCGTGGCCAGGGGGTGGCCGCGCCTGGCAGGCTTTCCACCTATGGGTGGCCCCCTCCGGTTGATTATTTCGCCAGTATTTTTTATTTATCCCAAAAAAATTCTCCGTAAATTTTCAGATTGATCTGAGAACTTTTATTTCTGCACAGAAATAACACCAAGGCAATTCTGCTGAAAACAACATCAGTCCGGGTTAGTTCCATTCAAATCATGCTAATTAGAGTCCAAAACAAGGGCAAAAGAGTTTGGAAAAGTAGATACGATGGAGATGTATCAATTCCCCTAAGCTTAACCCATTGCTTGTCCTCAAGTAATTCAGTTGATAAACTGAAAGTGATAAAGAAAAACTTTTACTAACCCTGTTTGATCTTGTTGTTGTAAATATGGCTAACTAATGTTCTGATTTTCAGCAAAGATCATGGACTAACCACGTTCACAATAACATTTAGGTCTCACATTTACTCATATCAATGACATAATCAACTAGCGAGCAATAATAATAACTCTCGGATGACAACACTTTTATCAAAATAATCATGATACAATATATGAAATGATATCTCGCTAGCCCTTTCTGAGACCGCAAAACATAAATGTAGAGCACCTCTAAAGAACAAGGACTGACTAGACATTGTAATTCACGGTGAAAGAGATACAGTCGTGCTCATACTAAATATCAATTAACAACAAAGCATACAAATGACGGTGGTACTCTCTAACTGGTGCATTTTGTAAGAGGAGGATGACTCAACAATAAAGTAAATGGAAGGGCCCTTCGCAGAGGGAAACATTGATTTGCATAGGTGCCAGAGCTCGAGTTTTTAAAACAGAGATAAGTAATAATTTTTGAGCGGTATGCTTTCATTGCTCACATAACGACCAAGATTTTTCAACATCTTCCATGCTAGCTACATTATAGGCGGTTCCCAAATAGAATGATAATGTTTTTACTCCCCCTCCACCAATCAATCACACTCCACGGTGAACCGAATCCATGGGTACCGTCCATACAAGCATAGTCCTGGGGAGCTTTGTTTAATTATATTTTGAATTTATTTCGAGCATGGAACTAGGCATCCCGATTACTAGCTGCTTTCTCGTGAATGATGGTGAATCAACACATATCGTAAGAATAACCCACCTAGCATGGAAGATACTGATAGCCCCTGGTCGCCACATGAGCGATTTGGGAATACAAAATAGAATGTTTATTTGAAGGTTTAGAGTTGGGCACATGCAAATTTACTTGGAACGACAGGTAAATACCACATATAGGCATGTATGGTGGACTCATATGGAACAACTTTGGGTTTGAGGAATTGGACACAGTCATCAACATGCTTTGAGATTAACAACCATTGAATGCAAGCATGAGTAGGATATAAATCACCATGAACATAAATATCGTAGAGGCTATTGTTGATTTTGTTTCAACTACATGCATGAACATGTGCCAAGTCGAGCCACTTGAATCGTTCAGAGGAGGATACCATCCCATCGTACTACATCACGACCATTTTAATATGCATGTTGGCACCCAAGACAAACCATTATCCACTCTTAGCTAATTAAGCATGGCACGAGTAACTATAATCTCTAACGGTCATTGCAAATATATATTACCCATAATGAACTGAATTTGGAACAATGAGATAATCATATTTACAAAAGCAAGATAGGTCGAGTTCATACCAGCTTTTCTCCATCTCAACCTTTTCATCAAATATCATCATTATCGCCTTTCACTTGCACGACCGAACGGTGTGGATAATAATAAGAGTGCACATGCATTGGACTAAGATGGAATCTGCAAACCATAACTCAAAGGAGAAGTCAAGGTAATATGGGATCTCTGGTTAATAAACAATTATGCATATGAGAGCCACTCAACATTTTCATTATGGTCTTCTCCTTGCGACCCAAAGAAAGAAAAATCAAAACAGGAACGAGAAAAACTATTTACATGGGAAAGCTCCCAACAAGTAAAAGAAGAACGAACAAAAATATTTTGGGGTTTTCTTTTAATACTATAACTAAACAAACTAGAAGATAAAGCTAGAACTAGTTTTTTTTTGAATTTTTCTCAAAGTTAATTAAACACACAAGAAGAAAGCAGAAAAAAGAAATAGACTACCATGGATGGTACAATGAAAGAGTATGAACACCAAAATGTGAGAACATGAATGTAATGTCAGTGAGAGATACGTACTCGCCCAAGCATAGGCTTTTGGTCTAAGTTGGTCTAGGGCCATGGCTGGCCCAAATGATATCCAAAGTCATAGTTGGGGTTGTACTGGGTTGCGGCGGTAATCGCGTGAACATCTGCAGCATGGAGGCAAGCGGCTTTCGCATTTCGCTCGTACTCATTTGCCTCCTCTCTGGTTATAAAGTATCTTTGTTTTTCCTCCGCACGAAAGACTCATTGAGTTGATAGTATTGCTTGCATTTGTCCGAAACGAATTCCTCAAGGCCAACATTTCTTGTGTATGCATAGAATTCTTCTATGAAACTGGCATCGCTCATAAATTGATCTGACGACCATTCACAAGGTCGTACTTTTGATTCCCTTAGTGGTTCAAGGTCAGGCTCACGTATCACGAGTCCCGAGGCCTTCTTGCTTGAGGAACCCCCTTGAAATACCCTCCTCAACATTTTTCTTTTTTTGAAAAATTCTGAAACTTTTTGTGACTCAAATTAAAGCTGAACAAAACTCAACAAAACTCATAGCAACTACTCCCAAAAGTGCCCAGAGGCTATATCATGCATTAAAACTACTTGGGACCATACTAATTTGACATGAAAGCTCAATAACAAGGTCACCACAGCAGAAAAAATTTGCAATATATAAAACACTAGAACAAAAACTAATTGGACCATTGGAGGAGTCACATACCGAAGAACAATATCCCAAAATAGTTTTGCGAATGAAACTTTGCACAAGGATAATGAAAATGGCAACAAAATGAGCTAGAACACGGGTTTGAGAAATGGTGGGATTTTTTCTGGAGGAAGATGAAGTGGATGGGTGCTGGAATAAGTGAGGGGGGCCACGTGGGACAAACAAGCCTGCTAGGCACGACCAGGGGGTTTGGTCGCGCCTTGTGGGCTTGTGACCCACTGGTGCAGCCCGTGTTGTGTGCTCAGTGCCAGATATTTTTAAATATTCCAGAAAAAATCATACTACATTTTCAGGGCATTTAAAGAACTTTTATTTTCAGGTCATTTTTCTATTGCACAGAAAACTCAGAAAACAAAAAAATAATAGCATTGTTACTTAATTTAATCTAACTAACAGAAAGTAAAGGTTGGGTACAGAAAGTTGTGCTTTCTAAATCCAACCATCTCATGCTCATCGAAAGGAATCCATCAATAAGGTTGATCAAGTCTTATTAATGAACTTCTTTCGAGTAACATGTAACCGGAGAATTTCTGAATAATCACTAAGTTACCTCAATGGGGATATGCATATCCCCAACAATAAGTATATCATATTTCTTGTTGACAGTAGGAAGAGGGAATTCAAAGTCTCCAATAATAATCGTTGGAATTTTTTCAGTGGAGTTGATATTATGAACTTGAGGTTGTTTCTTCGGAAAGTGAATCGTATGCTCATTACCATTAATATGAAAAGTGACATTGCCCTTGTTGCAATCAATAATAGCCACTGCAGTATTCAAAAAGGGTCTACCAAGGATGATCGACATACTGTCGCCCTCGGGAATATCAAGAATAACAAAGTTCGTTAAGATAGTAGCATTTGCAACTACGATAGGTACATCCTCACAAATACCGTTAGGTAGAGATGTTGATTTATCAGCCATTTACAAAGAGATTTCAGTAGGTGTCAACTTATTCAAATCAAGTCTACAATATAAACAGAAAGGCATAACACTAACACCAGCTCCCAAATCACATAAAGCGGTTTTAACATAATTGCCTTTTATAGAGCATGGTACAGTTGGTATTCCTGGATCTCCTAATTTCTTTGGTACTCCACCCTAAAAAGTATAATTAGCAAGCATGGTGGAAATCTCAGCTTCCGGTATCTTTCTTTTATTAGTCAAAATATCTTTCATATACTTAGCATAAGGAGACATTTCCAGAATATCGGTCAATCGCATACGCAAAAAGGCAGGTCTAAGAATTTCAACAAAGCGCTCAAAATCCTCATCATCCTTTCTCTTGGATGGTTTAGGAGGAAAGGGCATGGGTTTCTGAACCCATGGTTCTCTTTCTTTACCATGTTTCCTAGCAATAAAGTCCCTTTTGTCATATCTCTTGTTCTTAGGTTGTGGGTTATCAAGATCAACAACAGGTTCAATCTCCACATCATTATCATTGCTAGGTTGAGTATCAACATGAACATCATCATTAATATTATCTCTAATCTCATGTTCATCACCAGATTGTGTTTCAGCATTAGAAACAGAAATATCATTTGGGTTTTCAGGTGCACCTATAACAGGTTCACTAGCAGCATGCAAAGTTCTATCATCATCCTTGTTCCTCTTATTACTAGAGTGACTAGGTACATCAATATTACCCCTTTGAGAATCTTGTTCAATTCTCTTAGGGTGACCCTCGGGATACAAAGGTTCCTGAGTCGTTCTTCCACCTCTAGTCACAACTTTAACATAATGATCATTGTTCTTACTATTCATCTCATTAAACAAATCATTCTGTGCTTTAAGTACTTCTTCTACTTGAGTAGTTACCATGGAATCATGTTTACTAATCAATTTAAGATCATTGATAGTTCTACTCATATAATCACCTAAGCGATCAAGCATGAAACCATTAAGTTTCAATTGTCTACTAACATAAGCATTAAAAATTTCTTGCGTAACAACAAAATTATCAAACTCATCCAAGCATTGGCTAGCAGACTTATTATGAGGAATATCGCTTTCATCAAATCTCCGAAGAGAGTTTACCTCTACTACCTGTGTCGGGTTATCAAGACCATGTATTTCTTCGGTAGGTGGTAGATTCTTGACATCTTCAGCTTTAATACCCTTTTCCTTCATAGATTTCTTTGCCTCTTGCATATCTCCAGGACTGAGAAATAGAATACCTCTTTTCTTCGGTGTTGGCTTTGGAGGTGGTTCAGGAATAGTCCAATCATTATCATGGCTCAATATATTAGTCAATAGTAGTTCATCTTGTTCAATAGTTCGCTCCCTGATAACACAACCAGCATAACTATCTAGGTGGTCCCTAGAAGCATCGGTTAGTCCATTATAAAAGATATCAAGTATTTAATTTTTATTGAGGGGATGATCAGGCAAAGCATTTAGATCGATCCGAGAACTTTTATTTCTGCACAAAAATAATACCAAGGCAATTCTGCTGAAAAGAGCGTCAGTCCAAGTTATTTCCATTGAAATCATGCAAATTAGAGTCGAAAACAAGGGCAAAAGAGTTTGGAAAAGTAGATACGATGGAGACGTATCACCTCCTCCAAGTCGGCACCCGCCGGCTCATCATCCTCGTCAAACTGCTGACCTTTTTGTTGGCATCGAATTGAGTTCAGTGACTCAAAGTTTGATGTGCTCTCAATATGGGACGATGAGCCAACTTCGGAGGCGATAGATCCCTTATATATTGGGGGGATCAACTACTCCAGGACATCCTTGGGCGGGTTAATACGCTCATTGTCATCGCTATATGCGGCATGATAGTTCGTGAGATCAATCCCTTCAGCTATTAAAGTTGCCAAATGGCGTGTCTCTGCAATGCACTTCACATAGTCTGTTTGATTGAATACGGAGCCATCAAGTTTGAACTCAAGGAAGCCACCTTTTAGCAGCTCCACATCCAATTCATGCAAGTATTCCTTTGCTCGAGCGAGCGCCATGTTCGCACCTCCTCGAGCAGCTGATTTCCGGGTCTCGGTCACCCACTGGGGCACGGTAGAAATCTGCTTCAACATGTCCTTGAAATTTCTTGGAGGATACTTTCGATTTTCACCGCCATGATGGAAAACATAGATCCGGTGAACAACTTCTCTCTCTATATATGTGTGAAAATGGCTTTCAACTTCACGATAGGGGGTGATACAAGATTATGGTCTGCTCGTCTGGAAAGAAAAGAGAGAGAGAGATAGTAAGTCGCCGTTCTATCACAAGCCGGTACGCTATATAAAGAAGTAGAACACATACTAAAGATTGTCTTCACCATTTCATGACCTGTTTCACAAGAGTGGCATACTTTTCCTGGAATGGCTTGAGTTTCTTCTCTAGTTTTTCTGCATGCTTCACAAGAGCGGCCTTATCAGCTTCAAACAACTTTACGGCTTGTTCTAGACGCTCATTGGCTTGGCGTGCAGAATCCTCAAAATGAGCCGCCATGAGCTTAGCATTAGTTTTTAGCTTTATCTCTTATTTGATCCATTTTTGCAGCTTCACAACAACTAATTCAGCATCCTCAACATGTTCCTAGAACATGTGCAAATAAATGTCAGTAAGTATTCTTCCAACGACTTTAAACCTCCTTCTGGCAAATAATTTTTTCAATGAAGTCCCAAGCATACTACAAGCAATATCCTTGACACTTGGGGGATAATGCATATTAGTTTTTTCAAACTGATATGACGAAGACCTGACTCATCTCAAGTAGATGAGCTGACCCTTGGGGTCTACAGGTCGAATTCTTCAAAGTATAGAGATGAGACCCGATTCATCTCAAGCAGACGAGCCGGCCCTTGGGGGCTACAGGTCGAATTCAAAGTATTAAATTAAGATCCAATTCATCTCAAGCAGATGAGCCCGCCCTTGGGGGCTACAGGTCGAATTCAAAGTATTGAATTAAGACCGGACTCATCTCATAAAGCTGAGCCGACCCTTGGGGGCTAAAGGTTGGATTCAAAATATTAAATTAAGACCCGACTCATCTCATAAAGATGAGTAGGTTCTTGGGGGCTACAACTACAACTCAAGTATTTCACGACCCAGTTTATCTTAGTAAACTGTCTCTTGAAGGCTAGTGACACTACACAGATAGTGATAAAACACGGAATTTACATCATACTTCTCCTTCATGGCATTTATCATGCTCACTTCAACTGCCTGACTCTCAGACAACTGGGTCAAGAATTGCTGGTGTAAATCTTCAGTACTAAGCAGAGACAACTCCGAAACTTCTAGAGTGGTTTCCCCTTTGTATAAGTTAACATGTTCATCCTTAGCCACGATCTTAGCCAAGGAAGTGGATGCATCGGGAACTTGATAACTTTCCTTCACAATGATAACATCCAGATGGTATGTTCCTGCTGACGTCTTGGGGTCATCCAAATGAGCCGCCATATTAGAAGAGCGAATCGGGCTTGGCTACCTGATAGATGGCTCATTTGATGCGCCCCGAGCTTCAGTTTGTATGTCCATGAAAACCGGCTCATCCGGTCTAGGCGTCTCAATGTTCTCTGCCGCTTCAGCACTCACATCCGGGCCTTTCTTTGCAGAAGGGTCGGTTCTTATTCTTGCCGGTGAGGAGGCTGACATGTTGCGGTTTATAGTGCTAGAAGATGACCCACCAACCTTCTTTGACATAATGGCCTTCGCCCCATAGTTGTAAAGATTAAATATTGTGCTAAGGAAAGTATAGCTCAAGGTTGGGAAACAACATAAGCGGACGAGTGCAAATTCAGAGACTTACCCATGGTTGATAGTGAAAGCGGGAAGTTGCGTTGCCGTCGAGTCATCCGAAGATGAAGGGGAAGCCTGATAAAGAGAATTCAAAGGACTAAGAGGTTGTTTAAACAAACCGGCTCTAGGATGAGAATTGGTTGTACTATGAGGCACCTCGAAGTGCAATTTATGAGCCGACGGTGCATCAGACAAGCCATGGTCTAAGTCGTCTGAATCAACCCAGAGCTTACGTTTTGACAAGCCAACGAATTGTGTCTTCTTCAAAAGGAAATCGGAAGCCAAGTAAGTATTTGGGTGTGTCAATTTAACCTTCCAAACGACTTGCCTTCGTTTTCTGGGAACAAACGGTTCTGAATTGGAAGATATAGGAGTTACCTCAATTTCGTCGGTTTGGCTAGATTCCAAGTCATCCTAATAACAAGGCGCATCAGCAAGCTCAAAAAATAGGTGGCCAAGAGAATCATGCTCTACCTCGGATTCTTCTTCAAAAGATGACACAGGGGTCGGGACATCTTTTTACCCGATGAATAAACATGGGCTTGAAGTGTGACCTTCCAAAAAAGAGATTTCTCCTGCAAAAGCATGTGCTAAGAAACGGCAGGTCAAAGTAAAGTAATAAAGGATGCCGAAAATAGTTAATACCAGAGGAGGCGAGTTGAGTAGATAAAATGGACCCAAGCCAGTAACATTACATTGCTCTTTTCGGTCAGAAAAGAACTTCTTGGTTTCTCTGTTAAGAGCATCGCCAGTCAGATCCTCATGAGAAAAACACTGAGGATTAGATGAGTCACCTGAGTAATCACACATCAAGCCATCCCTTACACTAATAGGCTGAATCCGCCACTTTAGCCAGCAACAGATCAGGTCAATTCCAGTTAAGCCGCGTGTGGTGAGAGCTCTTAATTTTGCATGAAGAGGAGCTGATGGAGCCATCTCTTCATTTGTTGGCCAACCCGAAAATTTAACTTTTCTACTAAGTTTCTCCAATCTGAAACCCGACAAGGGTTTTTGTCCCTCTGGTGTGGTGTTCTTGCAGTAAAACTAGGTCTTTTTCCATCCCTTGGCATGAGTCGCTAGTTTTGATTTGGGTAAGCCGCCGTTCTTTCTTTTCTGAATGGTTACCCCACCAAGTTCGTAGGCAGAACCATTCTTTACTTCGGTTTGGTGGTTGATATAGAAAAATTCCCTGAAAAGGGTCACGGATAGCTCAACTTGGAGATATACCTCACATAACACTTGAAATTGACATATGTCAGTCATGGAGTTTGGATTAATGTCTTGATGCCTGAGCTCGAAGAAGTGCAGAAGATCTCTAATTTTTTTTGAGCTGGGAGGACTGAAGCCTCTACACAGATGATTAGTAAATACAACGACCTCACCCTACTACGAATATGGGAACGACTCCTCTTCGGGAGCCCGCCATCTTATGACTTTTCGAGCCGGCAAAAAATCTTGATCCAAGAGATTGTCTAAAGCAAGCTTGGATTCTTTGGACTTGGCCCAGTTACAGGCTTTGGAGTAGCCATGGCGAGCCAGAAAGCAACTACAAAGGCAATAAACAAAATGAGTCGGTGCGGATTTTAAGTCGCCTATACCAATTTGCTGATTTAAGCCGGGAAGATTAAATAGGTCCGAAAACATACTTCGGCAAACACTTGGCGAAATATATTGGTTCATAAACAGCTTCCTATGAAAGTTTTCTTTTGGATGGATCTAGTAAACAAAGAAAAACAAGGAAATATGTGTTCTTACATGCGAAGAGACCAAAACTACGACATTCAAAGGACAGCCTTGGCAGCCCATTTTTAGATCTACTTTCGGGGATAACAAGACGGAACCCATACTAGAAGCTATGCGATACTAAAGAAAATATTGAGTGCATGGATCTACATGCTACGCATTGGACAAACACGATGAACTCGGTATGAACGTTGGATGAATCCAACCCTAATGGGAGGAGGTTTGTACCAGATCTTGTTGCGACATAAATGGAGATGGCCACACCCGCTTCTACAATTGCGAAGATATTTAGGATGTCGAAGAAGGAACTGAAGGCCCCAATGATGCTTGCGGAGCTCTGGCAACGTTTGGTCGAGGAAGGAGCAGAAGGAAGAATATGATGGAAAGTTACCGCAAAGTCTTAGTGGACTTATTTATGAGGAGGAAAACGGGGCAACACGGTTAGAAGACGAAATGACTACAATAAATTTGTGGCTAGGAATGCGCCTCAATTTTCCCATCGGCCTAGATTTGGCACGGTTTTCGAAAGATTGGTCATGATGACTCTGAAGGACAACGATCACTAAGAGTGACGTCACTAATAGACAAACATTGCAAAAATAACAAGTCTGGAAGTACCGTGAGCCGGTATTTTGGGATTCATGAAGAACATAGATTTATATAGATGGTAAGCCGCCAAGGGAAAACAAGAGGAATTGACATGAATGAATTCAAATCAGTCTAGGGCCTAATGTCGGGGATATAACCCCATGGTGTGACTCACCCTATTGGGTCAAGTCAATATGTTGGCAGCTCTGAGTAAAAGCTTAAGATGGTCCATGCTATGAGGACAAGGCAACGAGATGGTTGCTAAGCAAGTCGCCAGGCGGCCCAAGCATGAAGAAACCGGTGACTCAAGGCCCACAAGGCAGAAGACGTCGGGAGACTCCTTGCTTGAGAGACAAGGCATGTTAGAGACATGACAGGTTACGAGTCAAGTTATGGCTTGGACTCAATTGTAAACCCTAGGGCCTCGACCTATATATAAAGGTGAGTCCCTAGGGTAAAGATAGATAAGTTAGACACCCTCAAAAGCTAGGTTAGCGATTGTGCATCCTTGTAAGCAAGATATCCATTAATATAGACACAAAGCAGGACATAGGCTATTACCTCCATCGGAGGAGCCGAACCTGGGTAAATCCGCCTCCTGTTCTCGTTCGATCCCTTTGAGTCGCCACCCAGTAGCGATGGCTCACACCTAAGTCCTTGCATGAGGAGATCTGCCGTGACAAAACCACGACACACGTCCTGAGTCATTTCCCCTATAGTACAAACTTTAAAAGCTGCCTAATAAAAGATATTTCAAAATTACATGGGTCTGGACAAAAAATAAGGTGGTGCAATGCATATAATAAGCTATGGACGAAATTTATTAAAGCGCATGTTCTATACTTCTTCCATATCCTTGTATGTAATCATGGGGGCTTCAAAATGCTCAAAACTCCACTAGAAACTCCGTTCTTGTTCCCTTTGCGCGCGCCTCATCTCCATGTTTGATCCCGCTCAAGTTTTCACCTCTCTTTTCTATGGTAGGACCTTCATTTGTAAGCAACACAAACATATCCAATTTAGGCAACATCATATTCTCATGAACCTTATAATCATTACCAAGAAACGAAAGTACCTGATAATTTAATTGACATCCACGAGCTCTAGTAGTCAGTCCAATATGTGTAGCGGCAGGGGCTCTAGTGTAAAAATGGTAGTGATGTCCTCCTCATCCTCCCATTCTTGAATTGAAGTCGTCTTTGACATAATCGCATATTCCTCGCCCAAATAAGGATTCAAAACTGCAATGTTAAAAGTGGGACTAACCCCAAAATCTGTAGGCAACTCAAGTTTGTGTGAATTATCATTTATTTTCTCTAACACCTTAAAAGGACCATCAACATGTGGCATTAGCTTTGATCTACACAAATCAGAAAACCTATATTGAGTAAATGTAACCAAACAAGTTCTCGAGGTGCAAACACAACATGTTTTCCACCCTTATATCCCACAAGTTTATATCTAGCATTCATATGCTCAATGTTTTTCTTAGTTAACTCATGCATTTTTCGGATCAATTCAACATGTTTTTTAGCAGCAATATTACCCTTCTTCGAAGATGGAAGAGATAACAAATCAATAGGTGCACGAGGTATGACACCATACACAATTTCAAAATGCCGCATCTTAGTAGTAGAATGCAACGAGTGATTATAATAAAATTCAATGTGAGGCAAACATTCTTCCCGCATTTTTAGGTTATTCTTCAAAATCGTCTTAAGCATAGTAGACGGTGTTTTATTGACTACTTCCATTTTCCATCAATTTGGGGGTGACATGTAGTAGTAAAAAATAGTTTAGTCCCCAAATTAGCCCATCCAAGTAACTAAGAAATCAAGTATCACGACGTGAAACAATTATATTTAGCACATCATGGAAGCAAATAATTTCATGAAGAACAAATCAACAACATTAGCAACATCATTGATTTTATGACATGGTATGTCAGAGAGGATGATTTGTTCTAAGAGAATCCCCTCAAAACCCTTATTTGAACTTCGAACATTGGGGACCTCTTCCACTACTAGGAGAATGCTTATAGATAGGATTTTAGCAATAGCGCCCGTTAAAGGGATGACACTACTGATAATTAGTAGTAGTACAATCAGAGAAATGCGCTACAGGTATTCGGTTAGTAGTAGCGCCGGACTATGAACCGGCGCTACTGCTAATAGGTCCCATCCCGACCGACGGAGGCGACCTATAGTAGTAGCGGCTGTTAGGAAGCAACGCTACTGCTAACCGCGTAGCAATAGCTCTCTTCATGTCCCCATGCTACTTCTAATCTGTTGCCTCAACTTATCATCTTCCCCCACGCGCCCCTCACTCCTCACTCTTAGATCTCTCCCTTGCGTCATCGCTCCCACGTCCCTGCGCCAACGCTCCGACGTGCCGACCATCCCCATGGGGCGGCTCCTACGCAATGACCCTCACCATGCGGCGGCTACCCATCCTAGCCCTCTCCACACGGCGGCTCCCCGTCCCGGTCATCCCCACGTGGCGGCTCCCCGTCCTGGTCATCCCCACGAGGCGTCTCCCCACCCCGGCCATCCACGCAGTGGTATCTCTCCCTCTTCCTCCTTTCTCCCATGGATGGATGAAATTAAGACGGTTAGATGAATGGATGGATGAAATTTAGATGGTTAAATGGATGGATGATGTGAATGGATGCATTTAGATGGTTATGAATGGGTGCATTTTAGATGAATGGATGTATTTAGATGGGTGGATGCATTTAGATGGATGGATGCATTTAGATGAATGGATGCATGCATTTAGATGGATGAATGGATGCATGAATTTGGATGGATGGATGGATGCATTTAGATGAATGGATGCATATAGATGAAACGATGCATTTAGATGAATGGATGCATTTAGATGAATGGATGCATATAGATGAATGGATGCATTTAGATGTATTGATGCATTTAGATGAATGGATGCATTTAGATGAATGGATGCACATAGATGAATCGATGCGTTTAGATGAATTGATGCATTTAGATGAATGGATGCATATAGATGAATCGATGCATTTCGTGGATTGCATCTAAGAAAATGTCATGCCAAATTTACATGGATTCCCATGTCTCCTAAATGTTATCATGAACAGGAGTTGGAGTGGCAGAGGCAGTTGGTGGCGCGGGGAAAAAGGATTTACGATGCAGTGTTCGGATGGAGAGATTGTATGCGGGAGCTGAAAGAGGCGGAGAATAAGTTCTGGGAGACTCGGTATGGTTACTGGGATCAGGAAGTCAATATGTGCAAGAGTTATGCCGAAACACAACTAAAAGTTGCGGCCGATGTCATCTTCATGGAGCCTAACACTATAGATCATGCTCGGATGCCACCTCAGAGTAGTCCCCGCTTGTTATGGAATGGGTGTTACAACAAGTGACATCTTCGTGCTCGGCTTAGAGAGCCCGATGGGGAAGTGTGGTCGGGATACTTCCGCTGAGAATGCCCCCCACCACTAGATTCTGCTCATTAATAGTATTGTAGTAAGATTAAGCTTTAGTTTAAGGTTTAATATTATTGTAGTAAGAGTAATAGTATTGTAGTAAAATTAATAGTATTGTAGTAAGATTAATAGTATTGTATTAAGATTATTGGTCTCGATCTAGCAATTCGGTCAGGACTTGTAAGGGTTTTGAAGTCTAGTTATCTGTTTGAACTCAAGTTGTCATCAATTAATACACAGACACATACACACACACACGCACACGCACACACACACACACATATATATATGTATGTATATATATATATATATATATATATATATATATAAACCCATCCACTTCTACTTACATATGACACTGCTGCTAGCTACATGGGACCTACCAGCGATACTACTAGTTACATTAGTAATGTCATTATCAGTTAGCAGTAGTCAGTTAGCAGTAGCGCTGTTTATCGGGCGCTACTACTAAAACATAGTTGTATCACCATAGCAGTAGCGCGGACACCCACACTACTAATAGCTAAAAATCCGGTGCTACTACTAGGGTTTTCCCTAGTAGTGTGCGCTACGTGCCAACCAGATGGTGACCTTGACGAGGCTATGACAAGCAGAGCATAGCAGGAACGAGCGCACACAAAGCATGGTGGGGACACAATGAGTTACCTAGTTTCGGGCCATCGTGATGAGGACATCAATACCATTGTTACACCCACAAACCCTGCTGCTATACATACATGACCAATTACTAGAGCACGCACACGCCAACTAAATTACCAGGTACTTATGTTTCTTGAAAATCCTTCTAATGTTCATAACACATGACGTTGCCTAAATTAGATACTTTTGTTTTACTTTTGAATGAAGGACCAAGCATGGACAAGAAGGATGGCCATTGTAGCTGCATCAAGCATGGATAAGAAGGTGCCCACATGGGAGAGAACAATGGAGTTTCCAGTGGTGATTTCCGCATTTTGAAGCAACCATAAGGAGATCATGAAGGCTTGGACGAAATATACAATATGCCACTTCATAAATTTTGTCCATGGGCTATTATAGGTGTTCCGTCACCATATTTTTGGGCTAGGCCCATGTAATTTTGAAATATCACATTATAAGTTGTTTTTAGAGTCCATATGTGTGGGGGAAACTGAGTTAAGGTTGGTTTCGGACCCCTCCTCCAAGGGGTCATGAAATTCCCCTCCATCCCCCATATATAAAGCTCTTAGGGCGCCATTTAGATTTGGATTTTTTTAGATTAAAAAGTTCGCCATTACTACAACTTTGCGTCATTCGTTTGTGTTCTCCGACCAGACCAAAACGTCACATAACCCCACTTTCATCAATAAAGGTTTCCTCTTATATTAACAATATCCAAAGCGAAATTTTAGTTTCTTGCTTGTTCTTCATTTGCATGCAGGAAACAGACCCTCCTAGTCAGGTTGATCATGCTCCGACATAGTCAACAACCTCTCGGAGTTGGTTTAGCACTTGCTTAGGTGCGGCATTCTGACATGTTCATAGTCGAATCGTCAAAGTCTACTCCTCCATAAACGATAGTTACATCTCATCGAAAGACAGGGACAACTTTGTTGGGGAACATCGCATGGGAAACAAAAAATTTCCTGTGTTCACGCAAGACCTATCCATGGTGATGAGCATCTACGAGAGAGAGAGTGGATCTACATACCCTTGTATATCGCTAAGTGGGAAGCATTAAGAAACGCGGTTGGTGTAGTCGAACGTCTTCGCGATCCAAATCACCGAGCGTCCCGCGATCTCATCACGATCTGTCCCATGATCCAATCACGATCCGTCCTGCGAACTCATCACGATCCGTTCCGCGAACTCATCACAATCCTTCTCGCGATCTTGATCACGGTCCTTCCGATCTAGCCCCGAACGGACGACACCTCCGCGTTCAGCACACGTACAGCTCGATGATGATCTCCGCCTTCTTGATCCAGCAAGAGGGAGCGGAGAGGTAGAAGAGTTCTCCGGCAGCGTGATGGTGCCGTGGCGATGGTGGTGGAGCGATTCCGGCAGGGCTTCGCCTAAGCACTCCAGAAAACCGATCTAGAGGAGAAACTATGCACTAGAGGAACGGGTAGCACGTGGCTGAAAATCTGGTGCCAAAAACCCTAAAACCTTCAGTATATATAATAGGAAGGGAGGAGGAGGCTTGGCTCCCAAGGAGCCAGCCCTTGGGTGGGCCGAATCAAGGAGGATTGGAGGATTCCTCCTCCAATCCTAGTAGGACTAGGACTCCTCCTTATTTTTGCCTTTTTTTTGCCCTTTTCCACCTTTTTTCTCTTTGGGCTTTTCTTTCCAGCCGCATGGGTCTTGTGTGGGACTTCCACCAGCCCACAAAGGGCTGGTATTTACTCTCCCACAGCCCAAGTAGCCTCTTGGGTCGAAATACCCCTCCCGATGGTCTCCCGGTACACTACCGGCACTCCCAGTACACTACCGATGAGCCCGAAACTTTTCCGGCGACCAAAATAGGACTTCCTATATATCAATCTTTACCTCCGGACCATTCCGGAGCTCCTCATGATGTCCGGGATCTCATTCGGGACTCCGAACAACCTTCAGTCACCACCATACATAACTATATACTACCAAAACGTCACCGAACCTTAAGTGTTCAGACCCTGCGGGTTCGAGAACTATGTAGACATGACCGAGACACCTCTACGGTCAATAACCAATAGCGGGACCTAGATGCCCATATTGGTTCCTACATATTCTACGAAGATCTTTGTCGGTCGAACCTCTATGTCAAGGATTTAGTTAATCCTGTATGATTTTCCCTTTGTTCTTCGGTATGTTACTTGCCCGAGATTCGATCGTCCGTATCTCCATACCTAGTTCAACCTCATTACCGGAAATTCTCTTTACTCGTTCCGTAATACAAGATCCCGTGACTAACACTTAGTCACATTGCTTGCAAGGCTTGTTGTGATGTTGTATTACTGAGTGGGCCCTGAGATACCTCTCCGTCACACAGAGTAACAAATCCCAGTCTTGATCCATGCCAACCCAACAGACACCCTCGGAGATACCTGTAGAGTACCTTTATAGTCACCCAGTTACATTGCAACGTTTGATACACACAAGGCACTCTTTCGGTGTCCGTGAGTTGCATGATCTCATGGTCATAGGAACATATACTTGACATTTAGAAAACAGTAGCAATAAACTGACACGATCATATGCTATGTTTGTAGTTTGGGTCTTGTCCATCACATCATTCTCCTAATGATGTGATCCCGTTATCAAATGACATCTCATGTCCATGACTAGGAAACCATAGCCATCTTTGATCAACAAGCTAGTCTATTAGAGGCATACTAGGGACATGGTGTTGTCTATGTATCCACACATGTATCTGAGTTTATGATTAATAAAATTATAGCATGGATAATAAACGATTATCATGAACAAGGAAATATGGTAATAACCAATTTATTATTGCCTCTAGGGCATATTTCCAACAGTCTCCCACTTGCACTAGAGTCAATAATCTAGTTCACATCACCATGTGATTCGCATTGTTATGAATCTAACACCCAATGAGTTCTAGGGCTCGATCATGCTTTGCATGTGAGAGAGGTCTTATAGTCAACGGGTCTGTGGCATTCAAATCCATGTGTACTTTGCAAATATCTATGTCAAACCGTAAACACTGCTACCACACTCCACTTGGTACTATTCCAAATGGCTACTTCACTATACATATCCAGATTGCTACTACGAGTCATCCGGATTGGTGTTAAAGCTTGCATTGATGTAACTCTTTATGGCGAACTCTTTATCACCTCTATAATCAAGAAACATCTCCTTAGTCTTTTAGTTACTAAGGATAATCTTGACCGTTGTCCATTGATCCACTCCTAGATCACTTTTGTACCCCTTGATAGACTCATGGCAAGGCACGCATAGGTGCGGTACACAGCATGGCATACTATATAGAGCCTATGGCTAAGGCATAGGGGACGACGTTCGTCCTTTCTCTTTCTTCTGTCGTTGTCGAGCTTTGAGTCTCACTCAACTTCACACCTTACAAATCAGGCGAGAACTCTTTCTCTGACTAATCCATTTTGAACTCTTTCAAAATCTTGTCAAGGTATGTACTCATTGAAAGTCTCATCAAGTATCTTGATCTATCTCTATAGATCCTGATGCTCAACAATTAGGTAGCTTTATCCACGTCTTCCTTTGAAAAACTCTTTTCAAACAACCCATTATTCTTTCCAGAAATTATATACCATTTCCGAATAACAATATGTCAACCACATATGCTTATCAGAAACTCTAGAGTGCCCCCACTCACTTTATTGTAAATACAAGTTTCTCGTAAACTTCGTATAGACTCAAAAACTTTGATCACCTCATCAAAGTGTATATTCCAACTCCGAGATGCTTGCTTCAGTTCATAGAAGGATCACTGAAGCTTGCACACCTTTTAGCATCCTTAGGACTGACAAAACCTTCTGGTTGTATCTCATACAACCTTTCCTTAAGGAAGGAAACGATGTTTTGGCATCCATCTGCCAGATTTCATAATTGAAAAATGCAGCAACTACTAACATAATTCCAACATACTTTAGCATCACTACGAGTGAGAAAGTCTCATCGCAGTCAACCCCTTGAACTTGGCGGAAACTTCTTTGCGACAAGTCGAGCTTTATAAATGGTGACATTTACCATCAACGTCTGTCTTCATTTTAAAGATCCATTTGTACTCAACGACCTGCCGTCCAACGAGCAAGTCCACCAAAGTCTATACTTGGTTTTCATACATGTATCCTTTCTTGGATTTCATGGCCTCTAACCATTTGTCGGATTCCGGGCCCATCATCGCTTCTCCATAGCTCGTAGGTTCATCGTTGTCCAACAACATGACCTCTAAGACAGGGTTGTCGTACCACTCAGGAGCAGTACACGTCCTTGTTGACCTATGAGGTTTGATAGTAACTTGATCCGAAGCTTCATGATCATCATCATTAACTTCCTCTTCAACTAACGTAGGCTTCACAGAAACATCTTCCTGCGCTGCGCTACTCTCTGGTTGAAACAAAGGTTCAAACAACCTCATCAAGTTCTATCTTCCTCCCACTCAATTCTTTCGAGAGAAACTTTTTCTCGGGAAAGGACCCATTTTAGCAACAAACACTTTATGCTTGGATCTGAGATAGAAGGTTCACCCAACTGTTCTTAGGGTAATCTATGAAGATGCATTTGTCCGCTTTGGGTTCGAGCTCATTAGGTGAAAACATTTTTCCACACAAGCGTTGCAGCCCCAAACATTAAGAAATGACAGCTTAGGTTTCTATCAAACCATAATTCACACGGTGTCATCTCAACAGATTTAGATGGTGCCCTATTTAAAGTGAATGTAGCTGTCTCTAATGCATAACCCCAAAATTATAGTAGCAAAATGATAAGAGACATCATATCACGCACCATATCCAATAAAGCATGACTATGACGTTCGGACACACCATCACGCTATGGTGTTCCAGGTGGCGTGTGTTGTGAAACAACTTTCACATTGTCTAATGTTGTATGCCAAACTCGTAACTCAGATATTCACCTCCACGATCATATTGCAGACATTTCTTCTTGTCACGATGATCTTAAACTTCACTCTGAATTTGCTTGAACCTTTCAAACGATTTAGACTTGTGTTTCATTAAGTAAATATACACTATATCTACTCAAATCATCAGTGAAGGTAAGAAAATAACGATATCCGCCGCACGCTATAAGACTCATTGGATTGCATACATCAACATGTATCATTTCCAATAAATCACTTGCCCACTCCATCAAACCAGAAAACGGGGTCCTTAGTCATCTTGACCAAGAGGCATGGTTCGCATGTCTCAACCGATTCAAAATCGAATGAGTCCAAAGATCCACCAGCATGGAGTTTCTTCATGCATTTTATACCAATATGACATTTAACGGTAGTGCCACAAGTGTGTGGTACTATCATTATTAACTTTGTATCTTTTGGCATCAATGTTATGAACATGTGTATTACTACGATCAAGATTCAACAAACCATTCTCACTGGGTGCATGACCATTGAAGGTATTATTCATGTAAACAGAATTAGCATTATTCTCTAACTTAAATGAATAACCGTGTTGCAATAAACACGATCTAATCACGTTTATGCTCAACGCAAAACACCAAATAACATTTATTTAGGTTCGTCACTAGTCCCAAAGGAAGAGAGAGCGTGCGATGTTGATCACATCAACCTTGGAAACATTTCCAACGCACATCGTCACCTCACCCTTAGTTAGTTCTCCATTTATTCTGTAGCTTTTATTTCGAGTTACTAAGATTTAGCAACCGAACCAGTATCCAATACCCAGGTGCCACTAGGAGTACTAACAAGGTACACATCAATAACACATATATCAAATATACTCCTGTTGGCGTTGCCAGCCTTCTTATCTACCAAGTATCCAGGGTTGTTCTGCTTCAGGGACCGCTATCCTCATAATTGAAGCACTTAGTCTCGGGTTTGGGTTCAACTTTGGGTTGCTTCACTGGAGCAGCAACTGCCTTGCTATCCATGAAGTTTCCCTCCTAGCTCCTGCCCTTCTCAAAACTAGTGGTTTGACTAACCATCAACACTTGACGCTCCTTCTTGATTTCTACCTTCGCAGTGTCAAACATCGCGAATAGCTCAGGGATCATTATTTCTATCCCTGGCATTTTATAGTTCATCACCAAGTTCTAGTAGCTTAGTGACAGTGACTTGGAGAACTATATCAATCACTATCTTATCTGGAAGATCAACTCCCACTCGATTCAAGCGATTGTAGCACCCAGACAATCTGAGCACATGCTCAACGATTGAGTTATTCTCCTTCATCTTGCATGCAAAGAATCTTGTTGGAGATCTCATATCTCGCAACATGGGCACGAGCCTGAGATCCTAATTTCAGCTCTTAGAACATCTCATATGTTCCGTGACGTTCTAAATGTTTTGGAGCCTCAATTCTAAGCCGTAATGCATGACTCACTAAACTATCAGGTAGTCATCAGAACGTGCCTGTCAGATGTTCACAACATCTACAAACGGCGCTAGAGAGGTTGGCGCACCGAGCGGTGCATTAAGGACATAAGCCTTCTGTGCAGCAATGAGGACAATCCTCAGATCACGGACCCAGTCCGCAATATTGCTACCATCATCTTTCAACTCTATTTCTCTAGGAACATATAAAAATTCAAGGGAGCTACAGCGCGAGAAAGTAATCTACAACATAATTTGCAAAGACACTACTGACTATGTTCATGATAATGAGTTCAATTAATCATATTACTGAAGAACTCCCACTCAAATTGACATCCCTCCGATCATTCGAGTGATACATGATCCAAATTCACCAACTCAAGTCCGATCATCATGTGAGTTGAGGAGGTTTCAAGGGTGAACATCATCATGTTGATCATATCTACTATATGACTCATGTTCGACCTTTCGGCCTCTTGTGTTTCGAGGCCATGCCTGTACATGCTAGGCTCGTCAAGTTTAACCCGAGTGTTCTGCATGTGCAACACTGGCTTGCACCCGTTGTATGTGAATGTAGAGTCTATCACACCTGATCATCACGTGGTGTCTCAACACGACGAACTTTCGCAACGGTGCACACTCAGGGAGAACACAATTTATCTTGAAATTAAGTGAGGGATCACCTTATAATGCTACCGTCGTCCTAAGCAAAACAAGGTGCATAAAAGGATTAACATCACATGCAAATCATAAGTGACATGATATGGCCATGAACTTGTGCTTTTGATCTCCATCATGAAATCACCGGCATGATCTCCATCGTCACCGGCATGACACCATGATCTCCATCATATTGATCTCCATCAACGTGTCGCCATCGGGGTTGTCACGCCCACCATGCTTCTACTACTATTGCTACCGTTTAGCGATAATGTAAAGCATTACATAGCGCTTAATGATTGACACGCAGTTCATACAATAATTAAAGACAACCCTATGGCTCTTGCCGGTTGCCGTACTCATCGACATGCAAGTCGTGATATTCTATACAACACATGATCATCTCATACATCACATATATCACATCATGTAATTGGCCATATCACATCACAACATACCCTGCAAAAATAAGTTAGACGTCCTCTAATTGTTGTTGCATGTTTTACGTGGCTGCTACGGGTATCTAGCAAGAACAATTCTCATCTACGCAAAAACCACAACGATGATACACTAGTTGCTTTTCAACCTTCTCAAGGACCGCCTTTGTCGAATCCGATCCAACTAAAGTGAGAGAAACTGGCACCCGCAAGCTATCTATGCAACAAGTTGCAGTTGAGGGAACCGGTCTCTCGTAAGCGTACGAGTAATACTGGTCCGGGCCGCTTCATCTCACAATACCGCTAAACCAAAACACGACCAAGGGAGGAAGCAATCTAAGCATCAACGCCCACAAACTCTTTGTGTTCTACTCGAGATCTCATCTACACATAGACCTAGCTCTGATACCACTGTTGGGGAACGTCGTATGGGAAACAAAAAATTTCCTACGTTCACGCAAGACCTATCCATGGTGATGAGCATCTACGAGAGGGAGAGTGGATCTACATACCCTTGAAGATCGCTAAGCGGGAAGCGTTAAGAAACGCGGTTGGTGTAGTCGAACGTCTTCGCGATCCAAATCGCGGAGTGTCCCATGATCTCATAATGATCCGTCCCGCGATCCAATCATGATCTGTCCCGCGAAATCATCACAATCCTTTCTGCGAACTCATCACGATCCGTCTCGCGATCTTGATCACGGTCCTTCCGATCTAGCGGCGAACAGACGGCACCTCCGCGTTCAACACACGTACAACTCGATGACGATCTCCGCCTTCTTGATCCAACAAGAGGGAGCGGAGAGGTAGAAGAGTTCTCCAGAAGCGTGACGGCGTCACGGCAATGGTGGTGGAGCAATTCTGGCAGGGCTTCACCTAAGCACTCCAGGAAACCGATCTAGAGGAGAAACTATGCACTAGAGGAACAGGTAGCATGTGGCTGAAAATCTGGTGCCAAAACCCCTAAAACCTCCAGTATATGTAAGAGGAAGAGAGGAGGAGGCTTGGCTCCCAAGGAGCGAGCCCTTGGGTCGGCCGAATCAAGGAGGATTGGAGGATTCCTCCTCCAATCCTAGTAGGACTAGGACTCCTCCTTTTTTTTGCCTTTTTCCACCTTGTTTCTCTTTGGAATTTTCTTCCCAGCCGCATGGGCCTTGTGTGGGACTTCCACCAGCCCACAAAGGGCTGGTATTTACTCTCCCACAGCCCATGTAGCCTATTGGGTCGAAATACCCCTCCCAATGGTCTCCCGGTACACTCCCGGCACTCCCGGTACACTATCGATGAGCCCGAAACTTTTCCGGCGACCAAAATAGGACTTCCTATATATCAATCTTTACCTCCGGACCATTCTGAAGCTCCTCGTGATATCCGGGATCTCATCCGGGACTCCGAACAGCCTTCGGTCACCACCATACATAACCCTATACTACCGAAACGTCACCGAACCTTAAGTGTGCAGACCCTGCGGGTTCGAGAACTATGTAGACATGACCGAGACACCTCTACGGTCAATAACCAATAGTGGGACCTAGATGCCCATATTGGTTCCTACATATTCTACGAAGATCTTTATCGGTCGAACCTCTATGTCAAGGATTCAATTTATCCTGTATGATGTTCCCTTTGTTCTTCGGTATGTTACTTTCCCGAGATTCGATCGTCGGTATCTCCATACCTAGTTCAACCTCGTTACCGGAAAGTCTCTTTACTCGTTCCGTAATACAAGATCCTGTGACTAACACGTAGTCATATTGCTTGCAAGGCTTGTTGTGATGTTGTATTACCGAGTGGGCCCTGAGATACCTCTCCGTCACACGGAGTAACAAATCCCAGTCTTGATCCATGCCAACCCAACAGACACCCTCGGAGATACTTGTAGAGTATCTTTATAGTCACCCAGTTACGTTGTGACGTTTGATACACACAAGGCACTCTTTCGGTGACCGTGAGTTGCATGATCTCATGGTCATAGGAACATATACTTGACATGCAGAAAACAGTAGCAATAAACTAACCCGATCATATGCTACGTTTGTAGTTTGGGTCTTGTCCATCACATCATTCTCCTAATGATGTGATCCCGTTATCAAATGACATCTCATGTCCATGACTAGGAAACCATAGCCATCTTTGATCAACGAGCTAGTCTATTAGAGGCATACTAGGGACATGGTGTTGTCTATGTATCCACACATGTATCTAAGTTTCTGATTAATACAATTATAGCATGGATAATAAAGGATTATCATGAACAAGGAAATATGATAATAACCAATTTTTTTATTGCCTCTAGGGCATATTTCCAACTAACTTCACCTCTATCAAGTGGTATGAGAGCTAAACACCGCTGCCATATACCACCATCGCATATCTGCCACTAATCCGAGTCCATATATACTAATAGAGGCGAGGGTCCCGATCTTTTGATGAGATGACAACTATAGATTTGATGGAGATGACTTTGGTGATCCGACTACAAACGTGCAGGATGTTGCGCACTAGCAATCACTAAACCAATCTCCAAGAGGTTATTGACCACACCGGAGTAGGATCAACCTGACCACGAAGGTCTATTCCTGCAAGCAATCGAAGAAGAAGCAAGAATATGATAAAAGCAATCTGAATATTGCAAATATAGATGAAGTATTGATAAAGGCGGGGTTTCGAATGAGGTTCTGTTCTGGTTGTTGGACACAAACGAAGTACACGAAGTTGCAATGGCTAACTTTTAACTAAACAAAACCCAAGGAAGAAGTTACTAGATTGATATACTTATATAGGAGCAAGGGGTGGCGGCCAAGGAGATGGGAGGATGTCCCAAGGCAGCCTAAAACTAACCCTACATCGTACAAGGCCCATAGGCCCAAGTGGAGGTGATGCAACACCTTTAGACTTGTAGTTTGACTCGGATTCTGCTGTAACATTAGATTGTTTCGTCAATATCTCCATGCTCGGGACGAATTTGAAGGTGAATCATATTGGGCTGGATATCATATGAAATCTATGTTCCAACAAAAAAAGAATCACCCAATTTAGAGTTTGTATGAAAAAGTTCTTGGTGTTTTGAGATATGTATGCCTGTGTAGTCCGAATCTGAGTACAGAACATGAGAGACTTGGACTCTATCTTCTCTTGGGCCAAAAATGACGTGAGAGAACTTCTTGAACAACACCTAATCATTTTATTTGAAGTAATAGGACCTCTTGAAAACACCTAATCACTTTTCTCTTGCCTTGTCTTCACATGTGGTTCATAATTTTTTTCAACAATTCTGCATTTAGGCATGAAATAAAAATAGGTGATTTTTTCTAGATAACATAAATAAATTATTGCATAATTATTATATGAAACCAGCTCACAGTAGATCTCGCAAGAACACAAAATAAAATAGGTAAACAAAATTGCAGCAAGCTATTTTTGTATTTTTTGTATTAATAGATCTGAAAACATAACGCAAAATGGTAGATCGGAAAGCAATATGTTGGAAAAGTAGACCCCGGGGCCGTACGTTTCACTAGTGGTTTCTCTCATGAGTATAGCAGATAGTGGGTGGACAAATTACTGTGAGCAATTGATAGAAGAACAAATTATCATGATGATGTCCAGGCAATGATCATTATATAGGCATCACGTCCAAGACAAGTAGACCAAAATGATTCTGCATCTACTTCTATTACTCCACACATAGACCGCTATCCAGCATGCATCTAGTGTATTAAGTTCATGGGAAAACGGACTAATGCAATAAGAATGGTGACATGATGTAGACAAGATCTATTCATGTAGAAATATACCCCATCTTGTTATCCTTAATGGCAACGATACATGCGTGCCTTGCTGCCCCTCGTGTCATTGGGAAAGAACACCGCAAGATCGGACCCATCACAAAGCACCTCTTCCCATGGCAAGAAAAAATTGATCTGGTTGGCCTAACTAAACCAAAATTCGAAGAAGAAATACGAGGCTATAATTAATCATGAAAATAAGAGATCAAAGAATACTCAAATAATATTCATGGATAAAACTGATCATGAACTCAAAATTCATCAGATCGCAACAAACACACCGCAAAAGTCATGACATCAAATAGGTCTCCAAGAGACCATTGTATTGATAATTAAAAGAGAGAGAAAGAGGAAGCCATCTAGGTACTGCCTACGGACCCATAGCTCTATGGTGGACTACTCACGCATCATTGGAGAGGCACCCATGAAGACGTCCTTCAGTCCTTTCTACTCTCGCCTCCCCGGCGGTTGGCCACCTTCTGCTCTTGCTTCACCGGTGCCATGGCTAGCTCCGGGCACGCGTGACTCGGGGGCTCCATGCTGGGCATCCATTACTAGGCCACTAGCATCGTTGCCGTCACCATCACTGCTCATGCCACTCGCTCGCAGCAAGGGCCCTCATGCCAGCAGCAGCGCCCGAGCGGCCGCTACGTCGCGTGTCCCGCAACCCCTGTCCACATAGGGGACCTGAACATGCAGGACGCATTGTTCATGGCTAGTGAGCTCCTTCGCCATCTCCAGATGGAAGGGGGATACGATGCCTGGGCAGACCACATCGCCGAGCTAGTCGCTGTCGCAAGGAGGGCCCTGGTTCCTTACCTCCCTCTGTGGCCCCCGACGCAAGGAGTAGGATGGATGGATGATGTGAATGGATGGATTTAGATGGTTGTGAATGTATACATTTAGATGGATGGATGCATTTAGATGAATGGATGCATTTGTAGATACATTGGAGACGTATCAATACTCATACTATTTGTTTGCACATCAGTTATGCACATGTTGTGGGTTTTATCACATGTTGATTGCTTGTTTCCTGATTGATTCTTCTCAGTAGAGTTCCGAAACCGATACGGAGTTTGAGGATCCTTTCGACTACGCCCGTTCTTCTACTTCACGAATTCATTCTTCTTCCAAGCGGGATCTCAGGCAAGATGACCATTTCCCTTGATACCACTACTATCATTTCCATGCTAGTTGTCTCGCTTCTATCATAATATATCGTTACCTACCACTTGTATGTCAAGCCTCCCAACATTGCTGTTGGCGTTCTGGGACCGGGGGTGCCGAGACTTGCCTGCATGCATCCCAACGCGTGGTCCACCACAACGGCCCGGTACGGGCCAGCGACAAGTCTCTCAAGTCAAGGCCCTCACGAGAGCCCCCCGCCTCGCGAGGAGGACAACTTCAAGAACACCGGAGAGTGGCATCCCCCCAGGCTGCCTCCCGAGGAGCGGGGATTCCTATGCAAGTGCCCTACCTCCCGAGGCCAGGGTGATGTGGGTTCTGATGGCAAGGCCAGGCGGGCGCCAACGGTCGCAGGAGGAGGTTAGTTTCCTCTTTCATGCTAAGGAGACAAGGACATACGCGGGTTCCCAAGGAATCCCCCAAAGGTTTCCTTCCTGGTGCAACGAGACCGAGACCACGAGCTCAGAAGGACGGATGTCATTGTCGAGCATACCACTACGTCACCCCCGAAGCGTTGCAGGCGAAGACCACCTTTAGTCAGGATAAGATGTACCTCCTGTCCCCTTTTAAATTTGGCCATTGTGGATCCCTTCCCACCTGTGAAATAAGGGAAGAGGACCGTGGCCCCTCTAAATAGCCACCAGCTCCCATCGTGGAGGGCAGGTTGAGTAACGCTAGTTCAACACCACCAAGGGTCATCGTGAGGCCACCCCACCACTGTACTAGTTCACCCTTAGCCTCCTCGTGAGGCCAATCCACTACAACGCAGGAGTAGGGTTTTACACCGCAAGGTGGCCTGAACCTGGGTAAAACCGTGGGTGTTTGTTTGATTCCCTTCCGAGAACCGCCGTGAGGCTGAGAGGTAGATTGGGACTGCAGAACAAGCGCACCCCAATGTTCGAACCTTGTTGGGTTTTGTAGAGCCCCCATTCCGACATTTGGCGCACCTGGTAGGGGTGCGCAGACGTCCTTTAGTCCTTTCTACTCCTGCCTCCCGGCGGTTGGCCAGCTTCTCGTCTTGCTTCACCGGCGCCATGGCTAGCTCCGGGCATGCGTGACTCAGGGGCTCCATGCTGGGCGTCCATTACCAGGCCACCAGCATCGTCGCCATCACCATCGCTGCTCATGCCACTCGCTCGCAGCAAGGGCCCTCATGCCAGCGACAACACCCGAGCGGTCGCTACGTTGCGTGTCCCGTAGTCCCTGCCCACGTAGGGGGCCTGAACATGCATGACGCATTGTTCATGGCCAACGAGCTCCTTCGCCATCTCTGGATGGAAGGGGGCTACAATGCCTGGGTAGACCACATCGCCGAGCTACTCGCTGTCGTAAGGAGGGACCTGGTTCCTTACCTCCCTCTTCGGCGCCCGACGCAAGGAGTAGGATGGATGGATGATGTGAATGGATGGATTTAGATGGTTGTGAATGTATACATTTAGATGGATGGATGCATTTAGATGAATGGATGCATTTGTAGATACATTGGAGACGTATCAGTACTCGTACTATTTGTTTGCACATCATGTTATGCATATGTTGTGTGGTTTATCACGTGTTGATTGCTTGTTTCCCGATTGATTCTTTTCGGTAGAGTTCCAAAACCGATACGGAGTTTAGGATCCTTCCAACTACACCCGTTCTTCTACTTCACGAATTCGTTCTTCTTCCGAGCGGGATCTTAGGCAAGATGACCATTTCTCTTGATACCACTACTATCATTTCCATGCTAGTTGTCTCGCTTCTATCATAATATATCATTACCTACCACTTGTATGTCAACCTCCCAACATTGTTGTTGGCGTTCTCGGACTCGGGGTGCCTAGACTTGCGTGCATGTGGCCCAGCGCGTGGTCCACCACAACGGCCCGGTACGGGCCAGCGACAAGTCTCTCAAGTCAAGGCCCTCGCGAGGGCCCCACGCCTCATGAGGAGGACAACTTCAACAACACCGGAGAGTGGCATCCCCCAGGCTGCCTCCCGAGGAGCGGAGATTCCTATGCAAGTGCCCTACCTCCCGAGGCCGGGATGATGTGGGTTCTTATGGCAACGCCAGGCGGGCGCCAACGGTCGAAGGAGGAGGTTAGTTTCCTGTTTCATGCTAAGGAGACAAGGACATACGCGGGTTCCCATGGAATCCCCCAAAGGTTTCCTTCCCGGTGCCACGAGGCCGAGACCACCAGCTCGGAAGGACGAATGTCACCGTCGAGCATACCACTACGTCACCCCCGAAGCTTTGCAGGCGAAGACCACCTTTAGTCAGGATAAGATGTACCTCCTGTCCCCTTTTAAATTTGGCCATTGTGGATCCCTTCTCGCCTGTGCAATAAGGGAAGAGGACCATGGCCCCTATAAATAGCCACCTACTCCCATCGTAGAGGGCAGGTTGAGTAACGCTTGTTCATCACCACCAAGGGTCATCATGAGGCCACCCCACCACTGTACTAGTTCACCCTTAGCCTCCTCATGAGGCCAATCCACTACAACGCAGGAGTAGGGTTTTACACTGCAAGGTGGCCTGAACCTGGGTAAAACCGCGGGCGTCTGTTTGATTCCCTTCCGAGAACCATCGTGAGGCTGAGTGGTAGATTGGGACTACAGAACGAGCGCACCCCAGTGTTCGAACCTTGTTGGGTTTTGTAGAGCCCCCATTCCGACATTTGGCACACCTGGTAGGGGTGCAAAGACGTCCTTCAGTCCTTTGTACTCCTGCCTCCCCAGCGGTTGGCCACCTTCTGCTCTTGCTTCACCGACGCCATGGCCAGCTCCGGACACACTTGACTCGGGGGCTCCATGCTGGCCGTCCACTACCAAGCCACCAACATCATCACCGTGACCATCGCTGCTCATGCCACTTGCTCGCAGCAAGGGCCCAAACGCCAGCAGCAGCGCCCGAGCGGCTACTACATCGCGTGTCTTGTAGCCCCTGTCCATGTAGGGGACCTGAACGTGCAGGACGCATTGGTCATGGCCAGCGAGCTCCTTCGCCATCTCCAGACGGAAGGGGGCTATGATGCCTGGGCAGACCACATCGCCGAGCTAGTCGCTATCGCAAGGAGGGCCCTGGTTCCTTACCTCCCTCTATGGCCCCGAACGCAAGGAGTAGGATGGATGGATGATGTGAATGGATGGATTTAGATGGTTGTGAATGTATACATTTAGATGGATGGATGCATTTAGATGAATGGATGCATTTGTAGATACATTGGAGACGTATCAATACTCGTATTATTTGTTTGCACATCATGTTATGCATATTTTGTGGGGTTTATCACGTGTTGATTGCTTGTTTCCCGATTGATTCTTCTCGGTAGTGTTCCGAAACTGATACGGAGTTTGAGGATCCTTCTGACTACGCCCATTCTTCTGCTTCACGAATTCATTCTTCTTCCAAGCGGGATCTCAGGCAAGATGACCATTTCCCTTGGTACCACTACTATCATTTCCATGCTATTTATCTCGCTTCTATCACAATATATCGTTACCTACCACTTGTATGTCAAGCCTCCCAACATTGTTGTTGGCGTTCTGGGACCAGGGGTGCGCAGACTTGCGTGCATGCGGCCCAGCGCGTGGTCCACCACAATGGCCCGGTACGGGCCAACGACAAGTCTCTCAAGTCAAGGCCCTCATGAGAGCTCCCCCTTCTTGCTAGGAGGACAACTTCAAGAACACCGGAGAGTGGCATCCCCCCAGGCTGCCTCCCGAGGAGCAGAGATTCCTATGCAAGTACCCTACCTCTCGAGGCCAGGATGATGTGGGTTCTGATGGCAAGGCTAGGCGGGCGCCAACGGTCGCAAGAGGAGGTTAGTTTCCTTTTTCATGCTAAGGAGAAAAGGACATATGCGGGTTCCCAAGGAATCCCCCAAAGGTTTCCTTCCCGCTGCAACGAGGCCGAGACCACGAGCTCGGAAGGACGGATGTCATCGTCGAGCATACCACTACGTGACCCCCGAAGCTTTGAAGGCGAAGACCACCTTTTGTCAGGATAAGATGTACCTCCTGTCCCCTTTTAAATTTAGCCGTTGTGGATCCCTTCCCACCTGTGCAATAAGGGAAGAGGACCGTGGCCCCTATAAATAGCCACCAGCTCCCATCATAGAGGATAGGTTGAGTAACGCTAGTTCATCACCACCAAGGGTCATCGTGAGGCCACCCCTCCACTGTACTAGTTCACCCTTAGCCTCCTCGTGAGGCCAATCCACCACAAAGCAGGAGTAGGGTTTTACACCGCAAGGTGGCCTGAGCCTGGGTAAAATCGCAGGCGTCTGTTTGATTTCCTTCCAAGAACCGCCGTGAGGCTGAGAGGTAGATTGGGACTGCAGAACAAGCGCACCCCAGTGTTCGAACCTTGTTGGGTTTTGTAGAGCCCCCATTCCGACATTTGGCGCGCCTGGTAGGGGTGCGTAGACGTCCTTCAGTCCTTTCTACTCCTGCCTCCCCAACGGTTGGCCACCTTCTGCTCTTGCTTCATCGGCGCCATGGCCAGCTCCGGGCACGCGTGACTCGGGGGCTCCATGCTGGGCATCCATTACCAGACCACCAACATCGTCGCCGTGACCATCGCTGCTCATGCCACTCGCTCGCAGTAAGGGCCCTCACGCCAGCAGCAGCGCCCGAGCGGGCGCCACGTCACGTGTCCCATAGCCCCTATCCACGTAGGGGACCTGAACATGCATGACGCATTGTTCATGGCCAGCGAGCTCCTTCGCCATCTCCGGACGGAAGGGGGCTATGAAGCCTGGGCAGACCACATCGCCGAGCTAGTCGCTGTCGCAAGGAGGGCCCTGGTTCCTTACCTCCCTCTGCGGCCCCCAACGCAAGGAGTAGGATGGATGGATGATGTGAATGGATGGATTTAGATGGTTGTGAATGTATACATTTAGATGGATGGATGCATTTAGATGAATGGATGCATTTGTAGATACATTGGAGACGTATCAATACTCGTACTATTTGTTTGCACATCATGTTATGCATATGTTGTGGGGTTTATCACGTGTTGATTGCTTGTTTCCTGATTGATTCTTCTCGGTAGAGTTCCGAAACCGATACGGAGTTTGAGGATCCTTCCGACTATTCTTGTTCTTCTACTTCACGAATTCGTTCTTCTTCCAAGCGGGATCTTAGGCAAGATGACCATTTCCCTTGATACCACTACTATCATTTCCATGCTATTAGTCTCGCTTCTATCATAATATATCGTTACCTACCACTTGTATGTCAAGCCTCCCAACATTGCTGTTGGCGTTCTGGGACTCGGGGTGCCTAGACTTGCGTGCATGTGGCCCAGCGCGTGGTCCACCACAACGACCCGGTACGGGCCAGCGACAAGTCTCTCAAGTGAAGGCCCTCACGAGAGCCCCCCGCCTCATGAGGAGGACAACTTCAAGAACACCGGGGAGTGGCATCCCCAGGCTGCCTCCCGAGGAGCGGAGATTCCTATGCAAATGCCCTACCTCCCGAGGCCGGGATGATGTGGGTTCTGATGGCAAGGCCAGGCGGGCACCAACGGTCACAGGAGGAGGCTAGTTTCCTCTTTCATGCTAAGGAGACAAGGACATACGCGGGTTCCCAAGGAATCCCCCAAATGTTTCCTTCCCAATGCAACGAGGCCGAGACCATGAGCTCGAAAGGACGGATGTCATCGTCGAGCATACCACTACTTCACCCCCGAAGCTTTGGAGGCGAAGACCACCTTTAGTCAGGATAAGATGTACCTCGTGTCCCCTTTTAAATTTGGCCGTTGTGGATCCCTTCCTGCCTATGCAATAAGGGAAGAGGACCGTGGCCCCTATAAATAGCCCCCAACTCCCATCGTAGAGGGCAGGTTGAGTAATGCTAGTTCATCACCACCAAGGGTCATCATGAGGCCACCCCACCACTGTACTAGTTCACCCTTAGCCTCCTCATGAGGCCAATCCACCACAAAGCAGGAGTAGGGTTTTACACCGCAAGGTGGCTTGGACCTGGGTAAAACAACGGGCGTCTGTTTGATTCCCTTCCGAGAACCGCCGTGAGGCTGAGAGGTAGATTGGGACTACAGAACGAGCGCACCCCAGTGTTCGAACCTTGTTGGGTTTTGTAGAGCCCCCATTCCGAAATTTGGCGCGCTTGGTAGGGGTGCGTAGACGTCCTTCAGTCCTTTCTACTCCTGCCTCCCCGGCGATTGGCCACCTTCTGCTCTTGCTTCACTGGCGCCATGGCCAGCTCCGGGCATGCATGACTCGGGGGCTCCATGCTGGGCGTCCATTACCAGGCCACCAGCATCGTTGCCGTGACCATCGCTGCTCATGCAACTCGTCCGCATCAAGGGCCCTCATGCCAGCAGCAGCGCCCGAGCGGCCACTACGTCGCATGTCCCACAGCCCCTGTCCACGTAGGGGACCTAAACGTGCAAGACGCATTGCTCATGGCCAGCGAGCTCCTTCGCCATCTCCGGCGGTAGGGGGCTACGACGCCTGGGCAGACCACATCGCCGAGCTAGTCGCTGTCGCAAGGAGGGCCCTGGTTCCTTACCTCCCTCTGCGGCCCCCGACACAAGGAGTAGGATGGATGGATGATGTGAATGGATGGATTTAGATGGTTGTGAATGTATACATTTAGATGGATGGATGCATTTAGATGGATGAATGGATGCATTTGTATGAATGGATGCATGCATTTAGATGGATGGATGGTTGCATTTAGATGAACAGATGCATGCATTTAGATGGATGGATGGATGCATTTAGATGAACGGATGCATGCATTTAGATGGATGGATGGATGCATTTAGATGAATGGATGCATATAGATGAATGGATGCATTTAGATGAATGGATGCATATAGATGAATGGATGCATATAGATGAATCGATGCATTTAGATGAACTGATGCATTTAGATGAATGGATGCATTTAGATGAATGGATGCATCGATGCATTTAGACGAATTGATGCATTTATATGAATTTATGCATTTAGATGAATGGATGCATATAGATGAACCAATGCATTTCGTGGATTGCATCTAAGCAAATGTCATGCCAAATTTATAGGGATTCCCATGTCTCCTAAACGTTCTCGTGAACAGGAGTTGGAGTGGCGGAGGCAGTTGGTGGCGCGGGGAAAAAGGATTGACGATGCAGTGTTTGGATGGAGAGATTGTATGCGGGAGCAAAAAGAGGCGGAGAATAAGTTTCGGGAGATTCAATATGGTTACTGGGAGCAGAAACTCAATATGTGCAAGAGTTATGCCGAAACACAACTAAAAGTTGCAGCAGACGTCATCTTCATGAAGGCTAACACTGCAGAGCATGCTCGGATGCCGCCTCAGAGTAGGCCCCACTTGGTTATGGAATGTGCGCTACAATAAGTGACATCTTCGTGCCCGGCTCAGATAGCCCGATGGGGGAAGTGTGGCCGGGATACTTCCGCAGAGAATGCCCCCACCACCACCATATTCTGCTCATCAATAGTATAGTAGTAAGATTAAGCTCTAGTTTAAGGTTTAATCGTATTGTAGTAAGAGTACTAGTATTGTAGTAAGATAAGTAGTATTGTAGTAAGATTATTGGTCTCGATCTAGCAATTCGGTCTGGACTTGTAAGGGTTTTGAAGTCTAGTTATCTGTCTGAACTCAAGTTGTCATATATATATATATATATATATATATATATATATATATATATATATATATATATATATATAAACCCATCCACTTATGCTTACATATGACACTGCTGCTAGCTACATGGGACCTACCAGCGATACTACTAGTTACATTAGAGATGTCATTATCAGTTAGCAGTAGTCACTTAGAAGTAGTGTTGTTTATTAGGCGCTACTGCTAAAAATTAACTGTAGTGCCGTAGCAGTAGCGCGGGCACCCGCGCTACTAATAGCTAAAAAACCGGCGCTACCGCTAGGGTTTTCCCTAGTAGTGTTCGCTACGTGCCAACCCGATGGTGACCTTGACGAGGCTATGACAAGCGGAGCGTAGCAAGAACGATCGCACACAAAGCACGGCGGGGACACAAGGAGTAACGTAGTTTTGGGCCATCGTGATGAGGACATCAATACCATTGTTACACCCACAAACCCTGCTGCTATACATACAAGACCAATTACTAGAGCATGCACACACCAATTAAATTACCAAGTACTTTTATTTCTTGGAAATCCTTCTAATGTTCATGAACATATAATGTTCCCTAAATTAGATACTTTTGTTTTACTTACGAATGAAAGACCTAGCATCGACAAGAGGGATGGCCATTGTAGTGGCATCAATCATGGAGAAGAAGGTGCCCATGCGGGAAAGAACAATGGAGTTCCCAGTGGTGATTTTCGCATTTTGAAGCCACCATAAGGAGATGATGAAGGCATGGACGAAATATACAATATTCCACTTCATAAATTTCGTCCATGGGCTATTATAGGTGTTCGGTCACCATATTTGTGGGCCAGGCCCATGTAATTTTGAAATACCACATTATAGGCTGTTTTTAGAGTCGATATGTGTGCGAAAACTGAGTTAAGGTTTGTTTCGGACCCCTCCTCCAAGGGGTCATGAAATTCCCCTATATCCCCCATATATAAAGCTCTTAGGGCGCCATTTAGATTTTGATTTTTTTAGATTAAAAGTTCGCCATAGCTGCAACTTCACGTCATTCGTTTGTGTTCTACGACCAGACCAAAACATCACATAACCTCACTTTCATCAATAAAGCTATCCTCTTATATTCGCAATATCCAAAGTGCAATTTTATTTTCTTGCTTGTTCTTTGTTTGCATGCAGGAAACAGACTCTCCTGGTCAGTTTGATCGTGCTCCAGCATAGTCAATAACCTCTCAGAGTTGGTTTAGCGATTGCTAAGGTGCAGTGTTCTCAAATGTTCGTAGTTGGATCTTCAAAGTCTACTCCTCCATAAACGATAGTTACATCTTATCGAAAGGCAGGGACAACTTCGCCTCTATCAAGTGGTATGAGAGCTGATCACCGCTGCCATATACCTCCATCGCATATCTGCCACCAATCCGAGTCCATATATACTAATAGAGGTGAGGGTCCCGATCTTTCGATGAGATGATAACAATTTATTTGGTGGAGATGACTTTGGTGATTTGACTACAAATGTGCACGATGTTGCATGTTAGCAATCACTAAACCAATCTCGAAGAGGTTATTGACCACACCGGAGCAGGACCGACCTGACCACGAAGGTCTATTCCTGCAAGCAATCGAAGAAGAAGCAAGAATATGGTAAAATCAATCTGAATATTGCAAATATAGATAAATTATTGATAAAGGTGGGGTTCCGAAAGTGGTCCTGGTTTGGTCATTGCACACAAATGAAGTACACATAGTTGCAATGGCTAAGTTTTAACTAAACAAAACCCAAGGAAGAAGTTACTAGATTGATCTACTTATATATGAGCAAGGGGTGGCGGCCAAGGAGGTGGGAGGACATCCCAAGGCAGCCTAAAACCTATCCTAGGTCGTACAAGGCCCATGGGCCCAAGTGGAGGTGATGCAACACCTTTGGAATTGTAGCTTGACTCGGATTCTGCTGCAACGCCATATTGTTTCGTCAATATCTCTATGCTCGGGAAGAATTTGAAGGTGAATCATATTGGGATGGAAAGCATATGAAATCTACGTTCCAACAAAAAAAATCACCTAATCTAGAGTCTGTATAAAAACGTTCTTGGCGTTTTGAGGCAGGTATGTCTGTGCAGTCCGAATTTGAGTACACAACGTGAGAGACTTGGACTCTATATTCTCTTGGGCCAAAAGTGACGTGAGAGAACTTCTTGAATAACACCTAATCATTTTCTTTGAAGTGACAGGACCTCTTGAACAACACCTAATCATTTTCTCTTCCCTTGTCTTCACACGTGGTTCGTAAAAATGTTCAACAATTCTGCATTTAGGCATGAAATAAAAATAGGTGAAGTATTTTTTATTCTATATAACATAAATAAATTATTGCATAATTGTTATATGAAACCACCTCACAAATATTCATGTATACAATATTTTTGATTGTATTGAAGGTAGGCATGTCCTCATCTTCCTCCCTTTGTTGAAAACAAAGCCGTCCTTGGTGTTGCTTAATCTGAAATGTGGCTAACAAAAGAGAAAGGTGTACACATTGGATATGTATATGTGATCCATTTTTTTTGATGTCAGTTGTGACACATGTGACACATATATACAAGGGCACTCATCAAATGTCACGAAATATAAAGCCAAAAGATTATCACAAGAAGTAGAAGACATGAAAAAATTGCAATTCAATTTGCACATACAAGTGAAGTCCTTATTCATATCAAAAGATTGATAATATTCATCGTTAAACCATACCAACATTGGTAAATAAACTTGAATTATTTCAAATTTAAATGCTACAACATGCTTAGATAAGCAAGCATGCAACATGTCATTTGACATAGAATCATCACCAAGATTGGAGGTCATATCAAAATGATTAAACAATGGCATAATTATTTTTAAACATATTTGATCCAAATTTAATTTATTTACTAATTCACATGGTTCTTCTCATCAATAGTTAATTCAATTGGGTGCACGCAAAATTGTTGATATTTTAGTTATTTGATCACATGGCAAACTCAAATCATGAACATAGTCCTCTAAAATAGGTGGTGTGATAAAAGTTATGGGTAGATAATCACATGGTACATTGGAATTGACAAGGCATTCATCATACTCATTTGGAGGTGGAAGATCAATACCTTTGTCAACTCTCGGTGGTGACGTATCACATGGTGAAGGCGATGTAGTCATCACAACGATTGATGTGGATGTCATAGTATGCCTAGTAGTGGAAGGAACAATCACATCAACATTTGGAATATGCACCTTGCGCTCGTTCTCCTCGTGGGCGACTCATTGTTTTATTTCCTGTTCAGCTTTGCAAGCAAGACGAAACAAACGATCCATAGGATAACACTTTTCATGAATTAGTATCTCCTGGATATCACGGTTTAATCCTCCCCAAAATCGATCCATAAAATCCTCTTCACCTTCTTATAATGAGGAATGTAACAAGGTCATTTGTATCTCATCAAAATATTTCATTACGGTGTCACTACCTTGTTTTAAATGTTGTAACTTTTTAATCATGTCATGAGTATAATAAGCAGGAACGAATGTGTGTCTCATGGCAAGTCTCAAATCATCCCAAGTAGTAGGTATATAATCATGGTGTAACCGACAATATTCACTCCACCAAACTGAAGCATAACTAGTGAATGAACGAACGATGACCTTAACTTTCTTATCTTTAGCAAAATTATGGGAAGAAAATACATCATCTATTTCAAATTCCCATTCAATATATAAAGCGTGTGTAAAACAACCATTAAATGGTGGTATGGAAACATTAACCTGATCATGTGCATTTGGATCTCTTTGCACCTCTCGCAATGGATGTTGTTGTGGCATGTCTCCCACGACCGAAGAAGCCCATGAACTGATGACTCTGGATCCTGTCATGACTAGTAGAAACAAGAAACAAAGATCCAAGAATACTATTCCTATGAACTACTTTTCTGATTCTGAGTCACCCTCTCCTTTTCTATGGGGATTAAGAACTAGGCTTCTTACCTATCTACCAGGATCTAGTGTTACTATTCCGTATACTTATAGGAATGGTTGATCTGAGTTGCAATCCAGTCCTCAAGTGTTATCTATGTAGCTTGTTAGCTCAATCAAAATTTGGAGACTGTTATGTTAAGGTGTCGTGGCACCTAAATCTTTTGCAGGATGTCTCATTTCTGAGCATTCACAGCCGTTATGCTGTCCAATTTTCCCTAGGATTTCTTTGAAGATCAAATGCTTTTGCATTCCCTCCTATCTATCTGGTATGCCACCATGTCTAATCCTAGTTACTCATCATCAGGATGTCCCGCAGTACCCAAGCTGCCATTGGCCGCAAGAAGGGCCAGAGACGTGAACCAAAGATGCTGAAGTTCTATCGGATTCACTTTCGTTGGCACAGTTCATGTTAGACATTGGGAAAGACAAGCGTGAGTCAAATCTCTTGCTGGCACGTATTCAGGAAAACACCGCACATCAATGTGCTGGAACAATGACCATCCGTGACTTCATCAAGCTGTACCCACCCAGCTTCCATCACTCCATTGAGCCACTCGATGCAAATGACTGGCTCCGTAGCATCACAAACAAGCTGCGTTCCGTGAACGTGGCCGAGGCTGACAAGGTCACCTATGCTACATATTTCTTGGAGGGTCCTGCTAGTATATGGTGGGAGGACTATGAGACTATAATTCCAGCTGGCCAGATTCCTACCTAGGAAGAATTCACACAGGTTTTCCGTGAGCATCATATTCCTCAAGGTCTCATGGACCAAAAGAGGGAAGATTTTTGTAACCTTACCCAGGGTAGGATGGCTATATATGTTTACAGTCAAGAGTTTGAGAACCTTGCACGTTATGCCACAGAAGAAGTGTCCACGGATGCCAAGAAGCAAGCTAGGTCCAGTAAGGGTCTCAACCCGAAGTTGCGTCGTGATCTTCACCTGCATCATTGTGACACCTTCCAAGCTCTTGTGAATAGGCAATTAATGTAGAGATAGCTCAGTTCACATATGAAGAATCTCGCAAGAAGAACCGTGATTTGGCTTCTACCTCCGGTTCTGGATCTCAGAAGCGCCAGATTTGGGTTCCGAACTCATCACTTCCTCCTGGATATGCATCGAGGCCATCCTATGTGGCACCTCGTCCAACTTAGCCAAATGTTCCACCTAGACCTATTGGTGGACCGCCTGTCAATGCGGTTCCACATCATACTTCTGTGATTTGCTACAAGTGCAGAGAACCAGGCCACATCGCTCGCAATTGCACTCAGTTCAATGGTGTTTCACCTCAGTCCGGAAAGTCTGTTGACCGTGATAAGCCACCAGTCAAGGTGATCCATGCCAAGCCAACCATCACTAAACAAGGATGTGTGAATCACGTCTCAACCAAAGAAGCTAATGATGATCCAGAAGTTCTCCTTGGAACGCTCCTTGTCAATTGCCATATGGAATCAGTTCTATTTGATACTGGAACATCGCGTTCCTTCATCTCGGAAGGCTATGCCTGGTTGCATGACATGTCATTTTGTGATATGCCAACTGCTCTTGAAATTCAGACTCTAGGGTCTAGATGGCAGACCACAAGAATAAGCCATAGACTCTAGGGTCCGTGTTGATAGACTTGTATTCCTTGCTTCGTTGATAGCTCTCAAGTCTTCAGATATTAATACCATCTTGGGTATGGACTGGATGATAGCTCACCATGCCAAGATCGATTTCTCCACCAGGTCTGTTCAGCTTAGGCATCCATCTAGCAAGATAGTCCATGTTTCAACACGAGTTGCAAAGAATCAGCTCTATTCACTTAATGCCAACCCTCTACCCGAGCTTGAAGATATACCAGTAGTAAGATATTTTATGGATGTATTTCCAGGAGAATTGCCAGGCATTCCGCCTGATAGGGATGTAGAGTTTGTGATAGACCTCATCCCAGGAACTGTTCCAATTTCCAGAAGACCTTATAAGATGGCACCCTTGGAGTTAGCTGAGCTCAAGAAGCAACTTGATGAGTCCTTGCAAAAGGGTTTCATTCGACCTAGCTCTTCTCCTTAGGCTTGTCCCGTCCTCTTTATGAAGAAGAAGGATGGAACAGATCGTATGGTTGTGGAGTACCGACCCATCAATTTGGTCACAATAAAGAATAAGTATCCGCTTCCTAGGATCAATGATTTGTATGATCAACTTGCTGGATGTGCAGTGTTCTCCAAGATGGATTTGAGGTTAGGCTACCATCAAATCAAGATTAAGAATGGAGACATTCCCAAGACGGCGTTCGTCACTCGTTATGGCCAGTACGAGTACACAGTCAAGTCCTTTGGACTAACCAATGCTCCAGCAACATTCTCCCGTTTGATGAACTCAATCTTGATGGAGTACTTAGATAAGTTTGTCGTGGTTTACCTCGATGATATTCTGTTTTATTCGAAGAATGAAGAACATGCCAAGCACCTCAGACTTGTGCTAGAAAAACTCAGAGAGCACCGTCTTGATGCCAAGTTCTCCAAGTGTGAAATTTGGTTACCTGAAGTGACCTATCTAGGTCATGTGATCTCCGGAAAGGGCATTGCAGTCAATCCTGAAAGAGTTCAGGCCATTCTCGACTGGACTCCACCTGAAACAGTTAAGCAAGTTAGAAGTTTCCTTGGTTTAGCAAGCTATTGTCGTCACTTCATTGAGAACTTCTCCAAAGTTGCCAAGCCTCTGACGGAACTCCTCAAGAAAGATAAGAAGTTTGAGTGGACCCACAATGTGAGCACAGTTTCCAGGAACTGAAGAGACGTTTGACCTTTGCTCCCGTGCTTGTGCCACCTGACTTCTCCAAGGACTTTGTCATCTATTGTGACGCCTCGAGACAAGGACTTGGATGTGTTCTTATGCAAGACCGACAGGTGATCACCTATGCATCCCGACAGTTGCACCCACATGAGGAAAATTATCCAACACATGATTTGGAGCTTGCGGCAGTAGTCCATGCACTCAAGGTATGGCAACATTACCTTCTTGGTAATCATTGCGAGATTTACACCGATCACCAAAGCCTGCAGTATATCTTCACTAAACCAGATCTCAATCTCAGACAAAGACGATGGTTAGAGCTGATTACGGATTATGACTTAGGAATTACTTACACCCCAGGAAAGGCAAATGTCATGGTGGACGCGTTAAGTCATAAATCCTACTGCAACAATCTTATGCTGCAACAAAGTCAACCCCTTCTTCATGAGGAATTTTGCAATCTTAACCTCCACACTGTTCCTCGCGGATCCCTTTCAACTTTGGTTGCAAAACATACTCTGGAGGATCAGATTATAACAAGCCAACAATATGATGCGAGTATTACCCGGATCAGGGATAATGTTGAAAAGGGAAGTGCTGGTAGTTTCTCCATTGATGATAGAGGTGCAGTATAATTTGGGAATCGGCTGGTAGTTCCTAGAGAGCAACAACTTCGAGAGTTGATCCTTAAGAAGGCTCATGAATCTCCTCTCACCATTCACCCTAGCAGCACCAAGATGTATCAGGACCTACGCCAAAGGTTCTGGTGGACTAGAATGAAGAGAGAAATCGCTCAATTCATTGCTAATTGCGATGTTTGTCGTCGCGTGAAGGCAGAGCATCAGAGACCTGCTAGTACCCTTCAGCCTTTAGCTATTTCTAAATCCAAATGAGATAAAGTTGAAATGGATTTCATCACCGGATTTCCCAAGACCAAGAAAGGAAATAATGCAATCTTCGTGGTTATTGATCGCCTTTCTAAAGTGGCTCATTTCCTTCCTCTCCGAGAGAGTATCACCGCTAGTCAGTTGGCGGACTTGTATATTGCTTGAATAGTGACCCTGCATGGTGTTCCATTGGAAATCAATTCGAACCATGGAAGTCTTTTCACCTCTCGATTTTGGGAAAGTTTCCAGAATGCTATGGGAACCCATCTCTCCTTTAGCACTGCTTTCCACCCTCAGTCAAGTGGTCAGGTTGAAAGAGTCAATCAAATTCTCGAAGACATGCTCAGAGCTTGTGTCATCTCATTCGTAATGAATTGGGAGAAGTGTCTTCCATTTGCCGATTTTGAGTATAACAAGAGTTACCAATCCAGTCTGGGCAAAGCTCCTTTTGAAGTACTTTATGGATGAAGATGCCGAACACCTTTGAACTGGTCAGAGACTGGGGAAAGACAATTATTTTCGCCAGGCATGATCCAGGAAGCAGAAGAGCAAGTTCACGTTATCCGCGAAAATCTCAAGACAGCTTAGTCTCATCAGAAGAGCCAGTATGATCGTCGTGATAAGGAAGTAACTTATGAGGTGGACGAAAAGGCTTACCTCCGGGTTACTCCTCTGAAGGGTACCCATCGTTTCAGTATCAAGGGCAAATTGGCTCCTCGTTACATTGGTCCTTTTCGCATTCTTGCTAAACAAGGAGAGGTTGCCTACCAATTGAAACTGCCCCCGCATCTTTCCTGAGTTCATGATGTCTTCCACATTTCTCAACTCAAGCGTTGCTTCAAGGATACTATCCGTGAAGTGGACCACGAAACGCTTGATCTTCAAGGTGATCTTTCATATCGAGAATACCCTGTTTGTATTCTCGATCAAGCTGAGCGTGTAACCCGGCTCAGAATATCAAGTTTCTGAAGGTTCAGTGGTCGCATCATTCTGAGAATGAAGCTACCTGGGAGCGTGATGATCGTCTTCGATTTGAGTATCTGGCTCTTTTCCCGTTGACTCCAGAATCTTGGGACGCGATTCTTTTAAGTGGGGGTGAGTTGTTACATCCCTAGCTTTAGCATGCACTAGGATCCATGCTTGTGATCGCATCATGTTTAAATTCTTTTTAAACTTGAAATGGGGATGATCAAAACCCTAGTATTATTTGAATTCAAATAGGTTCAACCAAAATATTTTTCAATGAACCAAAGTGGCCTTCTAAAATGTTCATCATTTCTGGAAAAATGTGGAAGCATCAACCAGAGGTGATTCATATTTTCAAAGTCATTTTTGTTTATTGAATTAAATCAATAAATATTTGAATTGGAGTTATAAAGTATTATAAATAATTTTATAGCTCCAATAAATTTGAAACTTGGCTAGGGCCTTTGGAATATTCACTTTAGTTCCCAGAAAAAGTTTCATATTTTTATAAAATGTTTTAGTGCCTAAACTAAAACAAATGAAATAACAAAAAATAGAAAAAAAGAACAAAATAAAAAAGGAGGCAAACCTTACCTGAGGCCCAGGAGGGGGCTGGCCCAGCGGCCCAGCTGCTAGTCACCCCCAACCTCCCGCTAGGAGGATTGGGGCGTGTGGGTGGGGTGCGCCGGCACGCGTCGGCCACGTGCGGCCTGTCTACTTGCCTCTAGAGGCCGATGAGAGTGCCAGCGCGACCCCCCTCGCCATGACCTTCTTCCCCTCTCTCCCCTGCCGCTCTCTCTCTATCCTCTCTCCCCTCTGCCCTCTCTCCTGCACTGAACTGAAGCCGCCGTCGCTGCCGTCGATTTGCCGTCCCTGGTGCCTCCCCGAGCCTGTTGAGCCCGTCGTCCGATGCGCCGTGAGCCCCCCGTCGATCCCCCTCTTTTCCTTGTTGTCTAGCCGTCGTAGCCACCATTTCCCCGTCGTGACCGAGCACCTCGCCGCCGACATCAAGGCCACTGCGGCCAGAGCACACGCCGTGCTCATTTGAGCACTCCGGCGTGCTTGCGCGGACCATAGATGCTGCCCTGACCACCGGCTCCTTCTCCCGCAGCCTATAGCACCACTGCCGCCCTCGTCCGAGCTTCGGCTGCCGCAGGCGAGCTCGCCGACGTCAGCTCCGGCCGCCCCTTGCCTTCCCGCGTGTCCCATGCGATGTGGGCGAGCTCGGGCTACACCCCAGTGGCCTCAGCCCACCCGAAGACCCCCTGCAGCGCAACCCCGGCGAGAAACTGCCGTCGGATTGGTCGTCTTCGGCCAAACTCCGGTAGGGCCAATGTGGCGGCCCATTAGAGCTAACCCCCGCGCTTAATTACCCCCCGTAGTGACTGACCAGTGGGCCCCGCAAGCGGGTCAAACCCAGTCAGCGCGGGATTTGACGCTGCTTAGCATCTTGGTCACTGACCAGTGGGTCCCGCTGGTCAGCTTTGACCTGGACCGGTCGGTTGATCAGGCTGGCGTCATGTTGACGCTTGGATGACGCAATAAATGCATTTCCGTCTTTTTAATATTTCCAGAAATTGCTAAAACTTAGAAGATTCATATAAATTAATCTATAAGTCAGATGAAAATAATTTATATATGAAAATTGATCAGAAAAATCTAATGAATCCATCTGTAACATTTTCATGCATGTTATAGCAACCTAAATAGGTGAACTTGGACATTTTTAGCTCAAATACATTATGAAACTCCATATATGAAGTTTAATTTGAACCTTAAGTTCAAACCTACTTCATTTAAATCTGTTGCTAGATGCATTAGCTCAAACACATCATATTGCCATGTCATATTAATTCATCATATTGTTGCATTTGATGTGTATTGATTTGTTCCCCTTCGATGGTTGTTCCTCGTGTTAGGCACTGTTCCGGAGGATACGGTCGAGTATCCATCTAAGGAGCAGTAACGTGTGATCGTCTTATCAGGGAAGCAACCCCTCTTGAACATATCCTATACAATCCCACTCTCTCGCTCTTGCTCTCACTTATTGCATTAGGACAAAATATTTCAACTTTTAGATGTTCCGGTAGTTGAACCCATTCCTCTGCATGACCTGCCATTGTCACAGTAAATAGCTAAACCATGCAACCTAGCATACCTGGTAGATGCTTGAGCCTTGTTATGCCTTTAACCTGCTATGTTTGCTATGCTTAGAGTTGTGTCAGGTCTGATTCATCTGGGTGATGAACTGGAGTGAACTAAACTTGTTCTAATGATAAGAGTTAAGTTGTGAACCCGATTTGGTAAAGGTAGCAATGAGAGGCCATGTAGGAGTACATGGCGGGTTGTCTCATTGGGACCGTCCTTAAGAACTAAGTCTTGTGTATGTTGTCCAAGACTAGCTACTATCGCACATTGGGATCCTTAGATGACTCTCTTGACTTATTAATTGACTTGATCTCTGTCTAAGAGTTGCAATTAGTTTCTAGTGTTTGTAGGACATGTTAGTAGTCTACCGAGTGGCACCCCGTACAGGTGGGCTTGGGACAGACTAGGCATCATGACCCGGTGTACCAATCGTAGTACCATCCGTCGAGGTGGGCTTGGGAACCCTGTACACATCATTTGGGTCCGTTGAGGAAACTTCGGCCGGACTTCCTTGCGGGTTCAGTCTTAAATAGGCGGTAAACCTGGACTATTGTCTTGTGTGGTTGGTCAGGTCGTGGCCGACTCCTTCGCTGGGCTTCTGCTTGAAGGTCGTCGAGGTGCCTTTTTACGAGCACATGGCGGTAAGTGGCGGGAGCATGTGTGACGAAGTACACCCCTGCAGGGTAATCAATCTATTTGAATAGCCGCGTCCGCGGATATGGACTACTTGGATACTTGTATGGTTCATAGACAATTTAAAGGGTTACTCATAAAAGCTTCAAGACAAGTGTGAGTACCATGGATGGCACTCTCGTAGGAAGATGGGAGCAAATCCATGGTGGTGTATTGTTGTGGTGTTAGTGGACTCGTGTATGCTGCACAAAACTTTTCAAAGTTATGAAAGTCGTAATACAGGATAGCCACCGAGTCAAAGCTGGCTTGCTGCATTGAACCCCACTACTCCCTTGTTGATACCGATGCATATGTAGTTAGTTTTGATGTAAGACTTGCTGAGTACTCAGTACTCACTGTTGCTTAATTACGTTTTTGCAAAGGAGACTCCAGTCTCTCTAGTGGTTTCTACGATAAGAGTGATGTTGGCCATTTAGCTTGGAAATCCCAACCAGAGGTTTGGTTCCTATGGAGAGCCTTGTAGATAGATAGGCTTCCTCAGCCTTCTTCTTTTCTAGATGTCTGTACCCAGACATGTAAAGATTCCACTTGTTGTTTGTTTGATTTGTGTGTTGGGTCTTGTGACCCCTGTTTGTAATATCACACTATGTTGGCTCTTATGAGCCTCCTAAATAAATGTTGTGTTATTGTATGGTTATGTTGTGATGCCATAGTTGTATCTATGCATATCGGGCATGTCGTGCGTACGTGTGACATGCAATGATATGTATGGGATTCGACACCTAGTTGTGTGCCTTTAGTAGTACTCTTTACAGGGAACTGCCTCTTTGTGCTTCCACCGAGCCTTGGTAGCTTGCTACTGCTTCGGACACATTGATTGACCGGCATGTATCCTTCTTTGCTGCTATGTCTGTCCCTTTGGGGAAATGTCTCGTAGTGTAATGGAGTCCCTGTAGCTTGCTACGACTCATCTACACACGCTAGAGGCCGACGCCTGCATTGCTGGGTTACGTATGCCTATTCCCGTACGGATGTGCCACTTGGGTTCTATGACTAGTCATGTCGACCCAGGTTCTTTGACGTTTGAATGCTAGCGACATATTACATACGTGAGCCAAAAGACGCAAATGGTCCCGACCCAGGTAAGGTGGCAGCCGTGAAGTTAACCATGCGTGAGGCCGCAAAGTGATGTGATGTGTTACATGCTGGATTCTGATGGCTTAGGATCGGGGTCCTGACAGCGGTGCAGGCTTTCGGGGCTCGCGATGACAAGATACTCGCCAGCTACTTTCCGTTGAAGCACCAAAACGCGTCAAGGATGTGCGTCGTCTTGCCGGCTGCGTCGCGGCTCTGAATAGGTTCATCTCAAAATCTGCTGAGCGCGCCCTGCCCTTTTTCAAAATCTTGAAGAAGGTGGGTTCAATGAAGTGGACTCCAGAAGTGGAGGCAACGCTGCAGAATTTGAAGAAATACCTCTTCTCTCCGCTGATACTAGTCAAACCTAGAGCACAAGAGCCATTGTTGCTGTGCTTGGCGGCAACGAATCAAGTGGCTAGTGCTGCGTTGGTGGCGTAGAGAGAAGGCGATGAAGAAGCAGCTACAGGGGCAGGACAACCAAGCGACGAACCGGGGTCTTCCCCGGCAAGGTCTGGTGCCGACAAGTCAGGACCTACGCAGATGAGCGAAGATGCACAAAAGAAGAAGATGGTGTAGCGCCCAGTGTACTTTGTCAGCTCCCTTTTGCAAGGGGCCAGGTCAAGGTACTTTGGCATGCAAAGATTACTTTTTGGCCTCCTCATGGCCTCAAGGAAACTACGCCATTATTTCCAAGCACATGAAATTACCGTCGTCACTCGCTTTCTGCTGCAACGGATTTTGCGAAGCCCAGACGCGACCGGCAGGATTGTGGAGTGGGCTTTGGAGTTGTCAAGCTTTGGCCTCTAGTTTGAAAGCCCTTCAACTATCTAGAGTAGAGACTTGGTAGAATTCATTGCAAAATGGACTCCAACGCCAGACGGAGAAATTCAAGAAATGACCCTCCTCGGCAAGGAAACAAGCCAATAATGGGTTATGTATTTTGATGGGGGCTTTCTCGCTGTAAGGAGCCGGCGCTGGCGTGCTGCTTGTCGCACCCACCGGAGAGCGCCTCAAATATGTAATTCAGATGCACTTTCCCCAGGAGAAGTCGACAAACAACACCGCAGAGTATGAAGGACTTCTTGCCAGTCTCAGGATTGCGGCAGACCTTGGGATTAAGAAGCTTATTGTTAGAGGAGATTCACAGCTTGTCGTCAAGCAAGTCAACAAGGATTATCAGAGCCCGTTGATGGAAGCTTACGTACATGAAGTGAGGAAGTTGGAGGAGCGCTTTGATGGTGTGCAAACAGAGCATGTTCCTCATGGAGAGAATAGTGTTGCTGACAAATGTAAGCATGCCGCCCTCAAGTTACCTGTGGAATCATGGACTTTTGTGATCCAACTGACTCAGCCATCCATATCGCCATTGGCAAATCAGAACAAGAGAAGGAAGTTGAATTACGGTGAGTACTTCCCGACAAAGCTCACAGAAGCTACCGGCAAGGAAGTTGCCGGGATCGACGCCAATCTTGCTGGGGAGCAACAGGCTCCGGCAAGTCCTCAAGCCCTTGCCGTAGAGACAAGCACCCCCATGGCAGAAGATACGCCTTTAGTCCTTGCTGTCGAGCCTCAAGCTCCAGCATGGGCACAACACATAGTTCAGTTTCTTCAAACAGGGGTACTCCCGGAAGAACAGGAAGAAGCGAAGAAAGTAGCCCGTCAGTCTAGTATGTACCAGTTTTTGGATGAGACCTATATAGAAAGAGACCATACAGTGTGAAATTGAAGTGCATTCCTCGGGAAGATGGGCTGGAGCTATTGGCAGAGATACATGGAGGCATATATGGCTCCCACATAGGATCAAAAGCTCTTGCGGGGAAGGCCTTCCGGCAGGGTTTCATTTGGCCTACCACTCTCCAGGATGTAACTTCACTAGTAACCAAGTGTGAAGCATGCCAGTTCCATTCAAAGAAGCTACATCAACCAGCTCAAGCTCTTTAGACAATCCCTCTTTCCTGGCCATTTTCGATCTGGGGGCTCGACATCCTGGGCCCCGTTCCCCGTGCTACCGGGGGCTTTGAGTATTTGTACGTTGCAATCGACAAGTTCACAAAGTGGCCAGAAGTGGAAGCAGTGAGAAAGGTGACAGCACAGTCAGCCGTAAAGTTCTTCAAAGGACTAGTTTGCCATTTTGGTGTACCAAACAGGGCCATCACCGACAACAACATGCACTTCACAAGCCGCACCTTCATGCAATATGTCCAACACCTTGGCAGCAAGATCTGTTTTGCTTCTGTCTCTCATCCAAGGAGCAACAGCCAAGCAAAAAGGGCAAATGCTGAAGTGCTACGAGGGCTTAAGACAAGGACCTTCGATAGGCTGCGCAAGTGCGGAAGGCATTGTATTGATGAGCTGCCAATGGTTCTTTTGTCGATCAGAACGACGCCAAATTGAGCCACCGGCCAGACACCCTTCTCCCTGGTGTACGAGGCAGAGGCAGTTCTCCCACAGAACTCATATATGGGTCGCCTCGAGTGCTGGCTTATGATGAGCTTGAGCAAGAGCAGTTGCACCAAGAGGACGTAACGCTCCTTGAGGAAGATCGTCTTCGTGCTGCTGTGCGAGCTGCATGCTACCAGCAAGCTTTGCGGCACTACCATAGCCGCAAGGTTCATGCCCGAAGTCTTGAGGAAGGCGACCTTGTTCTTCGGCGCGTTTAGTCGGCCAAGAATTCAAACAAGTTGGAGCCAAAGTGTGAAGGCCCTTATTGGGTAGTACGAGTCACGAGGCCTTGCGCACTCTGCGTGGAGACTGAAGATGGCGTCCCAGTGAGCAAGTCCTGGAACATCGAACATCTTCGTAAGTTCTATCCATAAGGCGTGGTTACCGCCCCGGGCAACCACCATTTGTACAAGTCTTGCCGGCAAGGCATGTCATCCTTTGTACAAAGCCAGGCGCAGACCCTATGCATAGTCGAATAAGGTCAAGCGTCTCGCAACTCTTGTTGATTCCCATGTTTTCTTTACATGCATGTTTATGTGAGATGTTGCATTCGCTTATTACTAGCAAGTGCTAATGAACTGCTAAGGTTTCATACCTCTTTTTTTCTCTTCTTTCTTTTTCTTAAAGGATAGAAGGTTCCTTCGCGTGCAAGTTTGCCGGGGGCGATGAGATGGTGTGGACACCTACGGGCGACTTTTGGAGCTAGCACCTTGTGGAAAGCAGTACAACAACGGAAAGCTAAGTTAGATAACTCTAAGTAAACTTTTGCTATGAGGTTATTTCGTCCTTGGACGATTTTAACTTTTGTATGGAAAACTTGCACGTGAGGGAACCTTGCCGTGATCACTTGCGCCCTTGCTCTGTTTCGAGTCCGCTCAACAGTTTAAGTGGCTGCACTGAGAACGTCAAGGTAACTTCTCATGATTGGTCGTGCCCTTGCTCTGTTTTGAGTCCGCTCAACAGTTTAAAGTGGCTGTACTAAAAGTGTCAAGATATCTTGCCGGCAGCGGCACCACCAGCAGGCTGCTAAGGATCTGCTCCTCAAAGCGCTCGCAACAGTGTTGCGTACACCGACAAGTTTCCAATAAAACGTAGGGGGCACACCATACAAAGCAAAATCATTCAAGAGGAGTAACATACATTCATTTAAAAGGAATGAAATTTACACGGGATGACGTCTTTTCCTAAGTACATCTTTATTTGACTTTCTCCCCTAGGGGCAGATTACAAGAAGAAAAAGATAGGAAGAGGCCCCCGACAGAAGCCCAGGCTAACCCCTCTTGGACCAACACTGCGCGGAGGGCAGGGCTCCTAGAAGGGGGATGAAGCCGAAGTCCACGGGGCTGCCAGGAGATCCAGCTGGAACACGAGGCAACGCCCGGGACAAGTGCCCCCGGCAAGGTCGCTCCGCCAGGAGGGGAGAGGCGTGAGCTGACGATGATGGTGCGGCCGGCGGCTAGTCGGTGCTCAGGTCATCGTATTCCGACTTGACGGCATGGAGCTCGGACCCGTCGTCGTCGTCGTCTTCACTAACACCGTCCTCCTCGTCACTGTCGCTCGACAAGGAGCTTTCGGCACCACTCGAGCTTTCCTCGCAGCAGCTGAGGCGGGTGTCGGAGCACCCATAAATCTTGACAGAGAGCATGTTGGCCTCCGTCATCTTGGAGCGGACGACATGCCCATCCTAGAGGTTGTGGGCGTGGGCGAAGGTTTTCCAACCGCGCCTGAAGAGCATGACGCGGCTCTCCGAGTATTCGATGTCCACCCGTGCAGCGCCGTTGCAGCAACCATGCACCGGCAACCACAAGCCTGGCAGCTTGTCGACCTCCATCGCCCGTGCAAAAGGGTGAGGGAGGCGCAGATTGCTCCGAAGGGGACTACACAACTTGATGACGAACTCCAGCGCGAGCCCTTCGGCGTGGGTCTCTTCGAGGAGGGGGGTCCGGCATCGGAGGGAGGGGTAGATCAGAGCTCCGCGTCCCTCAGCCACGGCCTCCACGATGGCCCCGGCCCCTCATACCTCTCCCACCACGCGCGCTCGGGCCGCCCTCCACTTCTGTGGCTGAAGCGGTGGCATGATCCCGATAGGAGCTCCTCGCCGGTCGGGCGGAGGACAGTGCCCGCCCTCGCCCCCCGGCCATGTATAAGGGCAAAGACAACCCAAGACCGAGAAGATATAGAAGGGTAGGTTTTGGAGGTTTGCACTCAAGGAGGAAGGTGGATGGATGAGCCTTGCCCCTTGCTCCCCCAATTTATAGGGAGGAGCGCGAGGGCTGGCTCTCCTCCGACCCAAGAGTTGCCGCCCATCTCCACCAATCCCATCGCCCACGATCATGGGGCGAACAGGTAACCACCCCATTGCTCCAATCCATGGCGCTGCGGTTTCTTCCACGATCAAGACTTTAAGTCACAAACGCCCGTTACCAGCCTCCCCACTATGCATGCGGTGCACATGGCAGAAACGGCCGCTCTGCGCATGTATCCCATGGCGTACACTTAACGTGCATCGTGGGGGGCACTGTCAGCGGAATAATTGCAACCACAGGCTCCTGCCACGCATGCCCGTACATTGTTTGGGCCTAGCCCAACAATGCCTCGCACCCGTGTGTGGACCAGGCCCGTGGGCTCCTGTCGGTGTACTAAAGTTTGGGCTTTTTAGTACCCCATACTTGTGCACGGGCAATTGTAACTACACCAGCGGCAAGGCCTACCAAGGGACTGCTAGAAGCAAATATGAAGACGCCAAAGGAACAATCACAAGATCAAAGGCCAAGGGCTGGAACCCCGGCAAGGAGTACACCCGGCAAGGCCTCGCCACCCTACCAGCACAGAGGCCAGGTGTCGACCCCAAGGCACGTGTTGAAGCATTGGCGATGGAGAGGCTAAGCGGTGCCGATGGGACGGGCTCCTGTCCCGTACCGTAGAAGGTCAGGGACACCTGACGGAGCATTAAATGCATTTGTCCTACACCGGCAGTGTTAGGTATGATAGCACTGTAGAACTATGCACCTCGTGCATGCACTATACGCCACTGTTGGGATCTCCTTAGTCATATAAAAGGAGGCCCAAGGCGTTACGAGAGGAGGCTTTTTCTTCCACCTTCTGGCTCACGCGCGTAGCAACTGTTCATAGCGCTCCTGTAGCCAGAACCCTAAAAGCACTCGGAATACACTAAAGCAGGAGTAGGGTTATACGCTTCTCAGTAGCCCGAACCTGGGTAAAAATCTCCCCTTGCGCCATTCGTTCGATCTGGTCTTTGCGCATACCGCCCCCGCCGAACCACAAAGGGATCCTCATCGTCCTATAGGTGTCGTTTCCCTAACACCATACCAATCCAGAGGAGGCGAATGAGATTATGCGTCAAGTACAGGAGCTCCTCGACAAAGGTTATATACGCGAAGCCCTTAGTCCTTGTGTTGTTCCTATTATTCTAGTGCTAAAAATTACTATTCGTTATTGTCATCCTATTCCTAGGCTAGATGATATTCTTGATGAATTAAGTGTCTCTATAATTTTCTCCAAAGTTGATTTGCATAGTGGATACCATCAAATTCGTATGGAATTGGGAAAGAATGGAAAACAACATTTAAAACTAAGTTTGGATTATATGAGTGGTTAGTCCTGCCTTTGGGTTAACTAATGCACCTAGTACTTTCATGAGATTAATGAACGAGGTTTTATGTGCTTTCATTGGATGATTTTTGGTAGTCCATTTTGATGATACGCTGATTTATAGTAAATCTTTGGAGGAACACTTGGAACTTTTACGTGTTGTTTTTATTGCTCTACGTGATGCACGTTGTTTGGTAACCTTGGGAAGTGCAAGTTTTGCACCGACCGAGTATCTTTTCTTGGCTATGTTGGTACTCCATAGGGAATTGAAGTTGATAAAGCCAAGATTGAAGTTATTGAGTGTTGGCCGCAGCCAAAAATGGTCACACAAGTGAGGAGTTTTCTTGGCCTCGGTGGTTTCTTTAGGCGTTTTGTGAGAAATTTCAACACCATTGTTGCACTTCTCAATGAGATTACAAAGAAGGATGTGTCTTTTTCTTGGGGTACCGCAGAGGAAGAAGCCTTCACTATATTGAAAGATAAGTTAACACATGCTCTCTTACTCCAACCCTAATTTTAATAAGACTTTTGAGCTAGAATGTGATGCTAGTGGAATTGGATTAGGAGGTGTGTTATTACAAGATGGTAAACGTGTTGCATATTTCTCTAAAAATTTGAGTGGGCCTAGTCTGAATTATTCTACCTATGATAAGGAATTCTATGCTCTTGTTTGAACTTTGGAAACAAGACACCATTACTTATGGCCCAAAGAATTTGCTATACATTCTGATCATGAATCTTTGAAACATATTAAAAGTCAAGCAAAACTAAAGCATGGACATGCTAAATGGGTTGAATTCCTTCAAACTTTCCCTTGTGTCATTAAACACAAGAAGGGAAAAGAAAATGTTATTGCTGATGCATTATCTTGTCGTTATACTATGCTTTCACAACTTGACTTTAAAATATTTGGTTTGAAGACTATCAACGACCAATATGTGCATGATGTTGAATTTAAAGATATGTTGTAGAATTTAAAGAAGGGAGAACATGGAACAAGTTCCCAATTAATGATGGATTTGTGTTCCGTGCTAATAAGCTATACTTTCCAACTTGCTCCGTTCGTCCTTTGTTGTTGTGGGAGGCACATGGAGGAGGATTAATGGGACACTTCGGCATGAAGAAGACGGAAGACATACTTGCTACACATTTTTTTTGCCAAAGATGCGACGGGATGTTGAGAGTTTTGTTGCTCGCTGAAATACATGTCAAAACGCCGAGTCATGACTCAATCCTCATGGTTTTTATATGCCTTTGCCTGTACCTAGTATTCTATGGGAGGATATATCTATGGAATTTGTTTTAGGTTTACCTCAAACAAATAAAGGGAGGGATCACATATTTGTTGTCGAGGACGGATTTTCAAAAATGGCACACTTTATACCATGTCATAAAAGTGATGCTGCTGCTAATGTTGCTGATTTGTTCTTTCGTGAAATTATTCGCTTGCATGGTGTGCCAAATACAATTGTTTCACATCGTGATGCTAAATTTCTTAGACACTTTTGGATATGTTTATGTGTCAAGTTGGGGACTAAACTGCTTTTTAGTACTACATGTCACCCCAAACTAATGGACAAACTGAATTAGTTAATAAATCATTGTCTGCTGTGCTTAGGGATGTTTTGAAGAATAACTTGAAAATGTGGGAAGAGTGATTGCCTCGTATTGAATTTGCCTATAATCATTCATTGCATTCTACTACTAAGATGTGCCCTTTTGAAATTTTGTATGGTTTCATACCTCGTGCACCTATTGATTTGTTGCCTCTTACATATTCGGAATAGTACTCTGATGCTAAACAACGTGCTGAATTGATAATAAAAATGCATGAGGTAACTAAGGAAAAGATTGAGCATATGAATGCTAAATACAAACTTGCTAGAGATAAGGGTAGAAAACATGTTGTCTTTGCACGTGGAGATCTTGTTTGGTTACATTTGCGTAAGGATAGATTACCTGATCTGCACAAGTCAAAGCTAATGCCACGTGCCGATATTCCTTTTAAGGTGTTAGAGAAAATTATGATAATGCATATAAACTTGAGCTGCCTGTGGAGTTTGGGATTAGTCCCACTTTTCACATTGCAAATTTGAAGCCTTAATTGGGTGAGGAACATGTGCTTCCAGCAAGGACGACTTCATTTAAAAAAGGAGAGCATGATGATACATCAATACCATTGTTATACCCACACCACCTGCTGCTGATGTGATAGCGGCCCTATCTTTCAAAGTGACTTGGTATAACTATCGATTTGGTGGATTTTGACCTTGACGATCCGGTTATACCATACCCGACGATACGCCTTGACAATAGTTAAACCAATATCTGATGGTTATTGACCTTGCCGTAGGCACGATCAACTTCAACAACGAGGTTCGAGTTCCCGCAAGAAACCAAAGAACCAGCAAGAACAATGATAAATTGCAATATGAAATTACGGATGAGTACACGAAATAGATGAACAACTTGGGGTTCCATTGTGGTTCTGACAAGGCGATAGTCCTACACGTCTTATAGATGCAAATTATAGCGATGGCTAGACAATACAATAAAAATCTAAATCTAACCCTAACAACGAGTTATGTATTTATTAGATGAAAAATAGGGTATTCGCCGTCTGAAGTCAGTCGATGGATCTGCAGCAGTGTCGTACGGCAATAGAATGGACCGTTGCAGCCCGTGGCCTAGCTAAGTCCAGGACCATGTACGCCTATTCATCATGGGGCGTGCTACATACATGATCCTGGCCCCTACCTTCTTTGCATGTACGTGCACCCTTGCATACATCGATATGATAGAATTTCTTGCACGCAAGAAATGTCACTGCCGACAGTTTCATAAAAGATGACCTTCATTTTTCATCTCTAATTTTGTGTCTCCATCTCGCATCTTCACACGTGGCTTATACAACTATCCATTAATTCTGCAGACAATAAATGATTGTGTCGTATTTCTATTCAGAGAAGCAAAATAATAGTTCATATAATTATTAATAGAAATCACATGATTATTTTAAATGGAGACAACATTTTGATTTTATTTGTAGAGGCTGTGTCCACATCATCCTCCCTTTCTTAAAAACAAAGCCGTCGCCGGCTTTGGATAATCTAAAAATGGACTAACCGGAAAGACAAAGTGTATACATGGTATGTGTATAAGTCATCTGTTTTAATATCTCTCCTTTGTTGCACTACGAAAGTCTTGATACCAGAGTAATTAGCATATCTCATGACATGAAAGTACAACGAATTATCACAAGAAATATATTGACGTGAAGTACTACAACTTAATTGGCTTATATAAGTGAAGCGCGCGCGCACACACACACACACATATATATATATGTATATATATATATATGTATATATATATATATATGTATATGTCATCCAATTTGCAATGCTAATCATTAAACAATCCCAACATACGCATATATCTATTAGGAATATCCAAATTAGCATGTGTGGATAAGCAATCATGCAACATGCTATTCGTCATGTAATAAACAACGATGTTGGAGGTCATACTAATATGATCAAACACTGGCTTATTTATATTCTATTTCAAGCTAGCAAGATCAACACATGTGACGCAAATTCTATGCACCAAACTTTCCTTGTCTATGCAATCCTTACCAATCAAGTTAAAAGTAAGATTAGGCATACAAACACTTTTCATAGGACTAAAAAATGTGGTTTCAACCATTTTATTTCTTGTATGTGAAAAACGCATAGGTAGATCCATGAAAATAGAATACAAATATTTAGCATGAGAAATTCTAGCTAATATTTCATCATGTTTAACTAATTCAATTTGATCCAAACCAAATTGTACAATCAAGTCACATGGGTCAATGTTAGTTGCCTTTAATCCAATCGGTGTACCCAAATCAATGAGGGAATGAAACTCAACAATCGGTGCACTCAAGACATCAAATATTTTAGTCGTTTGATCACATGGTAAACTCAAATCAACAAGATAATTATTTAAAATTGGTGGTGTGATCAAATGTTTGGCAATTGCATTTGTCTCAACACATGGTGTATCTACACCAACAAGCGATTCATCAATATTATGTGTAGTAAGAAAATCATTAGCATTTTTATTACCTTGTAATTCCTGCTCATATGAAGGAAGTACAGTCGATGGTGACGCCTCATAAGCTCCAACTGTCGCAATCATAGTTGATGGTGCAGCGGAAGAAGTAACCTTCTTTGATGGGGATCCCACTTCATGCTTGTTCATCTTGCATACAAGTCTTCTTACTTTCTGTTCAACTTTACAAGCAAGACGAAACAAATGTTCGATGAAATACTATTCTTCATGCATTATTATGTCTTGTATATCAAGATTTAAACCTCTCCAAAATCGATTCAGAAATTCTTCTTCACATTCTTCTAATCCTAGACGAAGCAAAGCAGTACACAAACTATCATAATATTCTTCAATGGTGTTATGTTCTTGTGCTAAATGTTGTAATTTTCTAAGCAGATTACTAACATGGTAGGAAGGAACAAATCGGTTTCACATAACAAGTTTGAAGCTTTCAAAGCAGTAGGTAGATTAGACATATTATCCCTGCAATAATTTCTTCACCAAACTAAATCAAAACTGAAAAAGCTTTCAGTATCATCATTTATTTTCTTATGCTTAGAAAAATCATGGCTTGCAAATATTTCCTCTACCTCCATCTCCCATCAATATACGACTTGGGTTCATATTTACCCTTGAACTGTGGCAAAGAGATAAACTGATCATGTGCACTTTTCTTTGATATAAATCTTGTGGCGGTCGTCGTACCTTCTATGGTAGAAAAGAGTGATTTGTATCAACATATGGCAAGTGATCTCCCACAATAGACGCAACCCAACTGTTGACCGCTCTAGAATCTGTCATGGTTAGTACCATACAAAAATAATCACACGTATAATGCTCCTATAGTACTACTCGGATGTGGTGAAAAAATGCCCCCAACTCTCTAACAATTACCAAGCTCTTACCAGTTCTTACCGGCTGCATTGGTTGTCAGCCTTTGACGCGACGAAAAGTTATCAAAAGTTAGAGGTAGCGATTACCAAGTGATCAAATAAGGTAGGATATATAAAGTGGAGCTTGGTTAAAGTTTCCTCAACTCACACTTTGTGGCACAATTAAGCAAAGAGTATTGCAAGAAGTATAATTGCTCAAACTCCCAACTAGTGCTGGTAGTTGACTAGTAACAGAAAAATAATCCAAGCCCAGATACTTAATTAAATGAGTGGGGATGATGGCTGAAAAAGACATGGTAGATCTGAATACCTAGATATAATTAAGACACACGCGAGTGTATAACGAAGGTCGGAAATAGATGATAGGTGTCGCGGCAATCACACTTGTAGCAAGAAAATTATTGTTTGGAATAGCATGAAACAAAAGATTGTCTCAAAACAGATGCTAGCCGGCTCGATGTTGTCACTATTTTTTTCTCTTTCTTTCTTCTCTTTTTTCTTCTCTCCTTTTTTTCTATTTTTATTTTTCCTTTCTTTTTTTGTCAAGCTTGCAAAAAGTCTCAATTAGCAACTCAAAGATGATAGCTAATGGGACTTGTGGTACTAGCGGTGACACTAAACAAGTAAGGATTGATGGCCGGCGGTGGTACACGTGAAGTAATTTTTCTTGAAACAAAGTCAAAAGATTTGCCTCATATATTAATTAAGAAGATAAGAGTTTGCATAAGTTACAACATCATGAAACCAGAAAATCAACTACTCTCGCAGCATTATTGAACCCAATTTTTTTGCTCCAGCACCCACCCAAAGCATCACATCCTTCTTTAGATTATCCAGGAGAACCGGTGGCGGTGCACTCTTCTATCAAAAGACGTGGGAATTTCGCTCGTTCCATATTGACCAGGAGGCAAGCATGACAAGGGAGGCCATTGCTTTTCTATTAGGCACGGTCGTATCAGATAGCCCAATCCACCATTGCTCAGTGGACCTAAAGAGATGCCAAGAAGAGGTGTCCATGTGATATAGCTGCAGCCAATCCTTGATCATGCCCCAAATTCTGATCGTGAACCATCCCCGCTTTGCCAACCTATCTGCGGTCCAAATCCTGTTCTGGATGGCCAGCCACGCAATTTTTTTGACTTTGGGCGGCGCCCAAGTCTTCCACACGGTACCCAACATAGAAGACCGAACCAAACCAAGGAATTGGGCCTTGTAGGCGGAGGCCGCCAAGTAGAGGCCACTGACTGTGTGCTTCCAAGTGATGTTATCGTCAACGCCCTCGTGAAGCTGCAAATCACGAATGGTAGTCCAGATCTCAAGAAACTCCCAAAAGTGCGCGAAAGTGAATTTGGTTGAGGTGTTGATATTAGTGATCCAGGCGTCATCCTTCAGAGCTTCACGGATCTTCTAGTTCTTCCTCCTAGAAGACTGAAAGAGTAACGGGGCAATGTCTTTCGGTTTCTGGTCCTGCACCCACGGAGCATCCCAGAAAGACGTGCACGCACCATTGCCAATAGCAATGGTCGTGGAGGCATAGAAGAAGTCTCGATTAGCCTCATCGCACGGATTGCCCGTCCCAACCCAAAGCTTATTTGGTTCCTTCCACTCAAACCAAAGCCATCGCAATCGCAATGCCCGTGCAAATTTGTCCGTGTTGAGCACACCAAGCCCTCCATATTCCATCGGGCGACAAACCATCTCCAAATTAACTTTGCATTTGGCCCCTGTAGTTGTGCCTGCACCCTCCCAGAGGAAGGCTCTCTCGAGCTTGTTGAGGTTTTGCAGTGTGCCAGCAGGGACAACAAGGGGTGTAATGAAGAACATTGCTTGAGAGGAAAGCACATACTTGACAAGGTTTGCACGCCCAATAGCGGTGATGTTTTGCCCGTCCCAGGTGACCAACTTAGAGGCCGCTTTATCTTCGAGAAATTGAAAATCCACCTTTCTGAGCTTCCACACCGAGAGGGGGAGACCCAAGTACTTAATGGGAAAAGATGCTCGGGGAGCCGGAAGGCTTTGGATGATTTGAGACAGGTTGATGCCCACACACCGGATAGGGACAACCGAGCTCTTGAGAAAGTTAGTGGCTAGACCTATGACCTTCCCGAATAGGTGCAGAATCTTGGAGAGGTTGTCAATGTCTCTCTTAACAGGCTTCATGAAAACAACTGCATCGTCCACGTAGAGAGAGGTGCGGAGGACAGCCCCACGACCGCAAATTTTGTGGAACAAACCCTCCGTTGTTGCCACTTCAAGAATTCTCTGGAGAGGGTTGATGGCAAGGACGAACAACATGGGGGGGGGCAAGGGCTCCCCCTGGCGCAATCCACAACCATGCGTAATGGGTCTACCCGCCACCCCATTAAGGAGGATCCGAAAAGTCGAGTTGCATAGAAGTGCTGCGAACCAGTTACGAAAAGTGCTTGGGAAGCCCCTTCGCTGCAAGAGGTCCAGCAGGTAGTCCCATCTGACAGAGTCAAAAGCTTTACGAATATCTAGCTTAAAGAGGAGTGATGGTGTCTTGCACCTATGGAGCTTCCATGCCAAATTCCTGACGTTCATAAAGTTATCATGTATGCTCCTTGTCTTGATGAAGGCACTTTGAGCGCTGGAGACCAAGGTGTGCATATGACCAGCAAGCCGAGTGGCAAGAATCTTGGCAATAATTTTAGCCACGGCATGAATGAGACTAATTGGGCAGTAGTCAGTAATTTCCTCAGCCCCCTCCTTTTTTGGCAGGAGCACGACATTCGCCGAGTTGAGCTAGTGCAGGTTAGCAGTGCGAACGTTGCCGAAAGAGGAGATGACACACATAAGATCTCCCTTTATGATGCCCCAACACTTCTTGAAAAAGAGTCCGGTGAACCCATCTGGTCCAGGTGCTTTGTCATGCGGCATATGTTTTATGCCGTCGCATACCTCCTCCTCGGAGATAGGGTCTCCGAGAGAGGACAACTCCTGCGGCTCCATGCCAAGCCCCTCCCAGTTGAAATCGATCTCCCTTGCAACACTCCTAGCCATGATGCCAGAGAAGTGGTCAAAAATGATGTTCTCTTTGAGGAAATGCTCAGTGACCCAGCTCTGGTTGTGTTTGATCCGGTGAATATGGTTCTTTCTGCGTCTCGCATTGATGCGTTGGTGGAAATACTTAGTGTTCAAATCACCCTCTCTAAGGTTTGCAATCCTAGCACACTGCTTCTTTCTCGTTCTTTCAAGCACCGCTAAGCTTACAACTATCCTTTTGAGCCTTGTCCAAAGGTCCGCCTCCGCATGTGAAAGAGGCCTAAGATCTTGCGCCATGTCGAGGTGGAAAATGACCCAGAGGGTGGCGTGGTGCTGCAACTTGGCTTTCGAAAACAAGTTTCGGCTCCATTTGGTCAACCTTAAACCGGTTTTCTTGAGCTTATGGTGTAGGGCTTGGTATGGATCGGTGTGGCGAGACGGCTCGTTCCAGGCCTTGGAAACAACCTCCTTGAACCCAGGTAGGGAAGCCCAATTATTTTCGAATTTGGAAGTCCTTGGCCTCCGTGGCCCTGCATCGTCCGCATGCAAAAGCGGACAGTGATTAGAGAGGGAGGATGACAAGGCATGCAAGATGTGCGTGCTGAACTAGACGTCCCACTCGGCATTACAAAAAAAAGAGTCCAATTTACACAGTGTGGGATTTTGCCTCTCATTGCTTCAAGTAAAGCAACGGTTCTGAAGATGAATCTCTTTGAGCTCACAATCCTGGAGCGTGTTGCGGAATCTAGTGATGCGACTTGTATTCACATGCCTCTTGTTTTTATCACAGGCACGATATATCTGGTTAAAATCTCCAAGAGAGAGCCATGCCACTCCCTGAGGCGGTTTGTGACTGAGCAATTCCGTGAAAAAAGCATCTTTGAGGGCTGCATCATTAGGGCCGTATACAATGGTTAGCTTGTAGCATGAGTCTGCACCCTTGATGTTGATCATTGTAGAGAGGCGGAAGACAGAGATGGAGATATTGGTGACATCGACCAACTAATCATCCCACAAAAGAAGAATTCCACCCCTAGTACCAGTGGCTGGCCTTTACACAAAATTGCACAGCCTGCTGCCGCCTAAATGCAAGGCAATGAACTTGTCAACAACAACAAGTTTGGTTTCTTGCAGGCAGACTAAATGACAAGAGGAGGCTGCAATTGTTTCCCTGATAGTGTCACGACGATCCGAGCCGTTGAGGCCCCTTACACTCCAACTCAGAATATTGATAGGGTTTGCTAACATTGAAAAACCAAATATTCCCTAGTACGCAGGTTACTACCAGCAGAGCATGAAGCAACTACACTGGAGTAGCATGGGCAACAAACATGCTTGCTACCCACCCAGCACACACACAAGCTAAAGAAGCACAAATAGCAGTAGAAATTAAAGCTACTGGACATCACCCTTGGAAGTTGACTAGTCACGGCAATAATCTGCATCCACAACTCCAGCAAGCTCAAGCTGCCGCCGGCTGCTCCATGGCCTCCTCATGGTCAATAGCAGCAGCCCCACCATGGTCCAGCAGCCCAGCTTCAGCAGTGTTGACCTGCTCATCGTCCAACCTAAAGAAAGCCCGCATAGCTGCAATGATGTCATCAGGTAGCTGATTTTTGAACCTAGTGGCAAAGTCAGCGATGGCCTGCTCAGTGATATCCTCGCCATCCTTCACGATTCCCAGGTTGCGGCAGATGCTAGCCTGGGCTTGCTTCTCCATTGTCGTCTTCTACTTGCGAGCACCAGTTCGTGTGTTGGTCTTCCTGATGGTGATGCCACCAGAGGTGCTGATGGTGAAGCCCGCAAGAGTCTTCCTACGGGCTGTAGGTGACACGTTTGGGGGGGAGGCAGGGGTCTTCAACAGGGCTGCAGGTGCAGGGACAAACAGCCCCTCCAGACCATCGAGGCCGAGCTTGAGTTGGCGCGCGCGAGCAGGTGATGGAGTGCGCTGTGGAGTCCCACTGGCGTTGAGTGGCGGTGTGGGGGAGGCATCAAACCCCGGCGGCCTTGAAGGGGATAACGTGACTAGGGGCCTGAGCAGCACCGCGGGAGAGCAGAGGTCAATCAGGTCCGCGCAAGCAGATGCAGTGATCACCGGAGATGGCGGCGCATGTTTGGAACGAGGCAGGTCTCGGAGCACCGATGTAGGGGACAGAGGTGGAGAAGAAGGCAGGGTACGATCCCCCTGGGAACGCCTCTGAGCCGTCCCCGGCGAGCTGTGCCGCACGGGGCTGCGCCCATGGCCCTGGGGAGGTGACGGGGGCGGTTGCGGGAGAACCCTGGCATGCTCCACCTCGTGTGAGGGCTCCATCTGAGAGGAACCAGAGCCAAACAGCAAGTGGTGGAAACCAGCGCCCCCCATCACGACGCCTGCCATCACGCCGGTCTTCATGCCCGCAGTTCTGCCCGCGCTCGCCATCCCTAGGCATGCGAGAGATGTTGCGTCGCAGCCTCTCCCCGAAGCTCCTGCCTGGCCTGGACTCATCCCGCCCACGGCGGTCGTTGCCCCCATCACGGTCGCAACGGCGATCGCTGTCGTCGTCCCGGTCCCGTCGGTGGTGCTAGATGGGCCTGGAGACGCGCTCGCGCCGGTCCCGAGGAGCCACCTCGCCGTCCACGATATGGAAACGCCAGTCATAAGGCTTGGAGACGATCTGCTCCCTCGTCGGGTCCTCGTGGATGGCGAGGTGTATGAGCACCCGGTGCTCCAGGCTGTGGCGACCATACACAGGCGCCCGGCCGTTTTGGCCTGGCAGCGTGATCCAGTTGATCCGCGGCACCCTGCTTGGGCAGGCCACCCAAGCCCATAGCCCGACTACCTTCGTGTCTATCTTTAGCTTGGACGCTGGCTCCATGTAGTCAAGGGCACATCCCTCGCCAATAGCCGAGGTGATCGCGTGGTCGTCCCATGCGTGGAGCGGCAGCCCCTCCAGAACAAGCCTGGCATGGTGGTTGAGGTCGACGTGCTCCCCATGCGCCTCAAGCCTCCACTGCCGGACCTGGAGGCGAGCGCCGTCGCATGGCACCTCCCGCTGGACCATAGCGAGAGCATAGTGGTGCTGGTGGATGAAGCGCACTAGGAAGGTCTCCAGGTGGTGGTCGATGACACAGACGTCGGGCGGCAGAGTACCAGTAAACTTGCAGATGGCCTTGGCGACGTCATGCTTGTTGGCACATATGTCGCGGTCAAACCACGCCACGACCGCGTTGGACGCGAGCATCATCGCCTCCTACTGCATCGCCGGCGTGGCATTGATCACCGTGTGCACCTCCGCAGGGCACGCACTGTGGTCGTCACTCCATGCCATAGCAGCAGACCCAACAGGAACAACAGCAGGGCGGGGCAGTCCAGGCGGTTGAGGTGGCGGAGTTGGCACAGGTTGTTAAGGTGGAGCACCAGCAGCAGGTCGGGGCGGTGGAGGGGGCGGGTGTGGCACATGTTGCTGAGAGGCCCGACCGGTTGGCTTTAGCAGAGGAGGGTGGCGAGATGGATCACCAACCACACCAGGATGCCGGTGAGGGGCGGGCTTATTAGAGTAGTCCTTGGCGCGGTGTCTAGGAAGGAAACATCGACGACAGGTCACTGGGCTTCTACAGACCTTTGCACGATGCCATGGCTTGAGGCAGTGGAAGCAGCGATTTTGTAGCCAATCGGGGATGGAGGAAGCCGACCACAAATTAATGGTAGGCAACGGCAAAGTCGCGCGGCGTGGACGGCGGGGCTTGACCAGCTCCCACGGCACTGTCCCCTCAACCTCGAGCCCCGCCCCGGGCATGGGCGGCAAGTGCGCGCATGGCAGACCGCAGCTGGGTGACGTCCTCTTTGCATTGAAGCAGGCCAGCCACCCCCCCATGCCGCCCAGGGGAGTTATTGCGACTCCTCAACCTGACCTGAGGCTGGTGGGCATGAAGGCCACCGAGGCGCAGCCAACCGGTGACGCGGCGCAGCTGACTTGGCGGCGTCTCCAGGACGTGCAGCACCTCATCCGCAGCCCAGGCAGGCCGACCAGGCGACGAAGGCGGCGGGGTCTCCCAATCCCGATCCGGATCTGACGCAGGCGCAACCCAGCCCCCGCTAAGGAGCGGCAGGAAGCCCCAAAGGAGCAGCGGTGGCTGGGAGGTGGGGGGCACCGGCAGGTGCCAATAGGTCGCAGGGGTGGTGGTTGCTCGATGGCGCCGGAGCGGCGGCCGTTGATATGGGGTTGTGGGTGGGTTCGCCTGTGCGGACGCAAGAGCGCGGAGGCATGAGCGATAGTCAACTATATTGGGAATATATTGACGAGTTCTCTACACACATGAAGTAATGATAGAGGGCTAACTTGATGGAATTGAGATGCTTCGCGCTGGCGAAGGAAGGCTGAGGCGCGCGCGTCAGCACATGATCAATTTTTTTAAGGCAGATGGGACTGGGTTACAGGTGCAGCTGCGGAGCTGAACACAGAGGTGGCGGATGACGTGGTATTAAAGAAAAATTAACACATACAAACTTAGACATACGAATTACGCTGTGCGCGGAGGACACGGTATGCAGATGGATTGGTGTGGTGGAATCGGAACTGAGCAGAGGAAAATTCATTTTTTTTACATTTTCCGATCACGGACGAACTTGTTCGGAAAATACGGTGGACAAAAACAAAGTTTGATCTAATAGATATTTTTCTTTCGGACTAATCTAGACACGCACTAGTATTAGAAGAATGCAACAAAAAATTCAACTATACAAATACTAGGTGTAAAATTTGTTAAAGGCTACAAAGTAGGTGTGATAGATGAACCGATCTATTTTTGACTTTTTTGTTGATAATAGGAAGGAGGGATCTAATCTAATAAAACTGTAAATCTCTCACTCATGAACCTGAAAACTGATACCACTTGCCGTGACGGCAACCCGATCTTCTGATGATATTGAGGATAACAATCAATTTGGCGGAATTTGACCTTGACAATTCGGCTATACCGTACCCGACGATACGTCTTGCCAATATCTCGTAGATGCAAATTGTAATAATGGCTAGATAATACAATAAAACCCAAATCTAACCATAACGAAGAGTTAAGTATTTATTAGATGAAAAAGAGGCAGCCGACGTCTGAAGTTGGTCGATGGATTAGGCCCTGTTTGGAACCACAATAGATTATGATAATCTGGATTATGAAGATAAATTGTATAATCCGGTTTATAAAAATAATCTAGGTGAGCATGTTTGGAGGCCGGATTATATAAACTGTAATCCGGTTTTTACATTGCATAATGACCTGTGTGCCCTTTGCTTGAGAAGAAAAAAAGGAGAAGGTGGCGGTGGCATACATTTGTAATTACATCCAACTGTACAAGGGTAATGGGTCATTAGGATTCCATAATCTGGTTTTAGCTGGGGTAGAGTAGATTATGAGATTTTAATAATCCGTCCATCTGATTTTTATAATCTATAATATAATCTGTCCTGTTTGGAGATAATATAGATTATATAATCTAAATTATTATAATCTAAATGGTTCCAAATAGGGCCTTAGCAGCAGCGTCATACGGTAATAGATTGAGCCGTTGCAGCCCGTGGTCTAGCTAAGTCCACGGCCATGTACGCCTATGAATCATGTGGCGTGCAATATACATGATCCTGGGACCCACCTTCTTTGCATGTACGTGCACCCTTGCATGCCTCAATATGATAGATTTTCTTGCATACAAAAAAAGTTGTTGCTGAGAATTTCAACAAATGGTGACCTTCAGTTTCCATTTCTAATTTTGTGTCTCCATCTCGCATCTTCACACGTGGCTTATACAGCTCTGTGTTAATTCTACACACAATAAAAGACCGTGTCGTATTTCTATTAAGAGAAGCAAAATAATAGTTCATATAATTATTAATAGAAATCACCTGATTATTTTAAATGAAAAGAATATTTTTGATTGTATTTGTAGAGGCTATGTCCACATCAGGTGCTATACATACTATACCAATTACTAAAGCTCGCGTACACAAATTAAATTATCATGTACTTTCGTTTTTTGGAAATTGTTCTAATGTTCATGAACATATGATGCTGTTTAAATTAGATACTTTTGTTTTACCTATGAATGAAGGACCTAGCATGGACAATAAGGATGTCCGCTGGAGCGGAATCAAGCATGGAGAAGAAGGTGCGTACGCGGGAAAGAATAATGGAGTTTCCAATGGTGATTTTTGCATTTTCAAACCACCATAAGGAGAGCATGAAGGCTTGACGAAATATACAAGATGCCACTTTATAAATTTCGTCCATGGGTTAGGTTATTATACGTATCGCGTCACCTTATTTTTGGGCCAGGACTATGTAATTTTGAAATACCACATTATAGGCTGTTTTTTAGAGTCCGTATGTGTGGGGAAACTGAGTTAAGGTTTGTTTCGGACAACCTCCTCCAAGGGGTCACGAAATTCCCCTCTATTCCCCATATATACTATCCTTAGGCGCCATTTAGACTTGGGTTTTGTTAAAAGTTTGCCATAGATGCAGCTTCTTGTCCTTTGTTTGTGTTGTACGACCAGACCAAGACGTCAAAGAACCCCACTTTCATTAATAAAGCTTTCCTCTTATATTTGCAATATACAAATTGCAATTTTAGTTTCTTGATTGTTCTTTGTTTGCATGTAGGAAACAAGCACTCGTGGTCAGATTGATCGTGCTCTAGCATGGTCAATAACCTCTTGGAGTTTGTTTAGCGATTGCTAAGGCGCGACGTCTTCACATGTTCGTAGTCGGATCGTCAAAGTCTACTAATCCATAAATGATAGTCACATCTCATCGAAAGATAAGGACAACTTTGGCTCTATCACATCATGCGGTGTAAAACTCTACTACTTGTCTGCAATTGCTCTTGGGGAAGTAAACGAGCGTTACAAGGTCGAATAAGGTGGGAATGGCCGACCCTCTCTGTAACAACCCAAGACCAATGCTCCAGATGCCTACCGATTGTTTTGAGTTTCGTCGTGTGTTTCATTTGTTTGTCGCATTCATCATCGCAACATTCACATCATCCGCATAGCATCGGCACTTCGTCACCGTCATTTTTCAAGACTTGTATCCGCTGGTAGTTGCCGGTACTCCCCGTTCTCGTCTACGATCGTTTCGGGACAAATCACACATGCATGCACCCGCGACAACGTTAAGATATTGTCTTTAAAAGGCACGTATAATTTTTTTTTGGAATGGGTCAAAAGTTGGCGTGCGGTCATATTATGTCGTAGGTGGACCGCCTGCAAAATTTTGTCGCATTCGGAGGTTGTTTGATACCCCAACCATTAAACTATAGCGGCACGAGTAGCCGGTTTAAATCGTGGGCATTTTCAGTTTTAAAACTCTATTGGTGGGCCGCAAACCTCTCTCTTCTCTCAGCCCAATCCCTCCGAAATATCCCACCTAGCACATCTAGCCTACCCCTCAGTTTCGGACCGTCCGATCGAGATCAAACGGTCCGAAAATGGGCAAATTCCACTAACCCTCAACCCCTTTCCTATTTAAGGAGACCTACCCTCCCTAATTTGGAACCCTAGCCCCCCATGCCTCGTTTTTCGCATGTGGCCAGCACACCTGTGACACCCCAATTTCGACCGTACGCTAAACATACACGCAATGCGTACGACCAATATTAGGGACTCACTAATCAATATCACAACATAACTCTAGACATAAATTAAAGTCATACAACTTCATATTACAAGCCAGGGCCCCCGAGGGCTCGCATACAAAGCTCGACAAGCATGAGTCAGCGGAAGCAAAAATAATATATGAGTACATACATAAGTTAAACAAGTTTTGCCTTAAGAATGCTAGCACAAACATAAGCAGCGGGTCGAAAGAGACGAGGCCTCCTGCCTGGGAACCTCCTAACTACTCCTGAGCATTGGCACTCTCCACGTAGTATTAGGCTCTAGCGTTGGTGTAGCAGTTGTCTCCGGCGCACTCCCTCTCTTGGGCTCCATCGTCTGAACACATCAATCACATCGAGGGGGAAAGAGGAAGCAAATCAACAGTGAGTAATCATCCAAAGTACTCGCAAGACTGACATCAGAACTATGCTAAGTATGCATCATTATCAAGGAATGGGTTATATTTGGACTGACTACAGAAAGCAAAAATAGGGGGAAGGCCTAGTCCTATCGAAGACTAGCATCTTCAGCATCTTGCAGCATTAGAAGAGAGTAGACTGGTATCTCAATATATGATCATATTATTGTAGCAATTTTTTATTAAGTAACCATGTCCAAAGATTCTTCCTCGACTCCCTACAAGGAAGCAATCTCGGAGCCAAACATTCATTTCAAATTAGAGTCACAATTATAGTTGTAGTAGGTCAAGGTACAACTCGAAGTCGTCATGTTACCGTGGACACGACTATTCGAATAGATTATTCATCCCTGCAAGGATGCACCGCATTTCCAACACGCTTGATCACCTCCGACCGAACACACTTTCCTGGGTAATGCCCGGCCTCGGGATCCAAAACGTCGTCGCCCCACCTAGGCTCAACAAAGAGGCCAGCCCACCGGTCTAAATCCTAAGCGCCTAGGGGTCTTAGGCTCACTCACCCATTGCGCTCATGGACGATGCGTAGGTGGCCGGAAGCAGACCTAGTACACTTAGTCCGAGAGTTGTACCTTCTATCCTAATCCGGCGCGCGCCGCTCCATTGCTAACGTCCGAAGAGCTTCAGTTGATACAACGATGCTGAGTACCCATAACTTCTACCACGTGAAGGTTTGGTGCGTAAAAGGTCAAATGACCAACTCAAATCAAATACCCAACCCATTAGCATTTTATTAATGCGGGGCAAGCATGACCCATGAAGTGTTGTCTCGTCGCCCCGTCTCGAGGATGTGTGGCAAGGGCCTCTCCTGCCCGCCCACACCTCATCTTAACCCTTTGGATGCCTTACCGGCACATCCCACCTTATCTCACACACACGGGTACCCTTGGGGCCGACCCGTCTCAATACTCTTGGGAACTTAAGGTCTAGCTCAACAGGGTGGTACCGCCTGTCCCTTCAGTCCCGTCACGTTAGTACAATATCAAGTCAGTAGTAGCTGTGTGGTTATATGCCAAGTTGGTATTCGAGGGATCACCCTCGATGAATCCCACTCGAGGTATGTGGTGATGTGAAGGGCCTGTCTCGTTAGTCGGTTGACCGAGTCTTCGAGTTGTCGGGTCGTCGATGAAGAAGCAGGGGCAACTGGGACTAAGGGGGGGTCACTGGGGATTGATTGATCAACTAAGAAGTTGATATGATTGCACGTATAGTAGCAGCTTATCAAAAATAGGCTATGCATCAGAAACAGGAGCTAGCTAATGTAGTAGCAAAATCTAATGCAAGAATGAGAGGGAAGAATGGGCGATATCAGAATGCTCAAGGGGGGGGGGGGTTGCTTGCCTTGCTGCTATGCGGCAAATGCCTGATCTTCAATGGCGTAGTCGTACCCGGCAGCAACGTCAGTCTCGGGGTCTACCGGGAAGAAGAGGGGGGAGAAACAATAAATACAAAGCAAACAGATGCATCACATGCATGACATGAAAATATGCAGAGCAAGGCATGCACTAACGCAATACTACACATCGCAGACAGATCGGAAGAATATCTGACAATATTTTTCGGGCCTCGGGCTACTACCGGACAGATGAAAACAATGAAAATATTCCACGTTAGCTATGATAGGAGCGCGTGACAGACGAACGGGCTCGTATTTGGATTCGTAGGATTATTCTGATCAACTTTCATGTGTAAATCAATTTCATCTGAGCTACGAATTATTTTATATGAATTTACAAAGTTTTATTAATATTCCAAAATTAATTTTAATTCGAATTAAAATAGAAAATACTATTGTTAACTAGTGCTATTGTAGCCACAGTGTATGACAGTGGGGCCAGTGGGGCTGGGTTGACCCAGTCAATTTTTTGACTGGTCAAAGGGGTGAATAGTGTATGGGTCCCACATGTCATTGTCTATGATTTAATTAAATGATAAATACCAGGGATGGTCCCATATGTCATCTACTACTAGACTAACTTAGCACTAATTCAATCCTAAGCTAGACTAAACAAGGGGCGGTTCATACACACACCTACGCACACACTACACACAGACACACAACTCACGCTCACTCACACTCACGTACACACACGTGCACACACACATTTTTGGCCAGCCATGGCCAGCAGCAGCAGGCAGCGGCGGCAGCTGATAGCAGCAACTAGCGGCGGCAGCAGCGGACGGATAGCAGCAAAGCAGCGAGCAGCAGCTAGCGGCAGCAGCAAGTATCAGCAGCAGCGGCTAGTAGCAGCAGCATCAGGCAGCAGCTGCAACGGCAGCAACGAGCTGTAGGAGCGAGTAGCAGGAGCGAATAAATCAGCAATGGTTGTAGGTAGCAGTCGCAGCAGCGCAGTAGCAGCAGCTAACAGCAGAGGTAGCAGCGCAGCAGCAGAGTAGTAACGGCGACAGCAAGCAGCGCGAGCAGCAGCACAACACGCAACGATCGGGCGTGCGGGGACGACTTTGTTAGCCATAATCTGACTCGCAAGGATCGTGAAGCCGGACGTGCGGCCAACCAAGAGAATAGCTGAGTTAGTTTGCATGCACAAGTTAGTTAGCTGCATGTATGGCTGTTAGTTGCTTAGCTGGGTCAAGGAGATATTCCAGGAAGTAGTTGACAGGTGTGAGGTTAGTGGCCAAGGTGGGCAAATCCCACCCTGTACTGCTCGTTGTAAGTATTGGAGTCAGCCATGTAGCAATTGTAAAGAAGAAAATATTAGGGTGTTGGTGCGCCCATGGCGGCGTTCGTGCGTCGGAAAACCTTGTGTCCAGTGTGCTCTTTCTTTCATCTTTGTTTGTGCGAGTGTATTTAAGAGAGAGAAGGTCCGTTCGACGGTCGTGTCGTCGGAGGCTACTCGGCGTTCGTCGCCGGACCGGATTTGTCCCAACAATTGGTATCAGATCTTGGTTCATCATGGGTTCGCTCCCCTCGCCGGAGGCGCGCTGGTGGTGGCCGGTGGCGTGAAGGTGAGGTGCGCGGCGCCACGGCAAGCGCGGAGGTCACGACGGACCTGCGTAGTGGCGCAAAGGCTGCGGAGACGTGGCACGGCTCGGAGGCATGGTGCTGCGTGGCCACGGAGGCCGCAGCGGCATAGATGCGCGGCACGGTGGCGTGGAGGCGCTGCACGGCAGTGTGGAGGCTGTGGCAGCCGTGGCGCTGCGATCAGGGAGCGGCAAGCGTGGAGGGGCAGCTACGCGTAGAAGCGCGCGGTTGACGTCCGGCGGAGGCGTTTGTCGCCAAGGCACATGTGGCTGTTGTGTTTGAGTTCGGCTACATGTTCGTCGTTGGAGTGCTGGGTCGGCGTGGGTCACCGAAGGCCAGCCCCACCATTCGTCCGGGACAAGCACGGTGGACATGGAGGCCTCGACGGCGCGGCAGCAGCGCACGGCGGGCACGGTGGTGACCGGCTCAGCGCGCCAGGTCGAGTCCGTGACGGTGGTGACCGGTGTCAACGCACCAGGTCGAGTCTGCGGTCATGGCGACGACATCGGCAGGAGCTGTAACAACTCCGGCAAGACGGCGACACACGTCGGAGAAGAAGAATGTCGGGCATGTGTCACCGGCGGAGCTTGGCGTGTGTCGCTGAGGAAGAAGATGGATGTTGCGGCGTCCGTGCGGAGCTAGGTCGTTGGCCGGTGGCCGCGTCGTGCACGTACGAGCGCGCTGTGCGCGGAGCAGATCGCAGATCGAGCTGGGCAGTTTGCGTTCGTGCGCGAGCGAGTGGTGAACGTGCGTGCGTGCACCTGCGTTGTGGCCAGCAGGCGTCCGTCGCCGGAAAAAGCCGTATGCGCAGGTGGCAATGAAGACGACGGCAGGTGCAGCAACTCCGGCAACGGTGAGTATAGATTAGGGGGAGATTGTTAGCCATAATCTGACTCGCAAGGATCGTGGAGCCGGACGTGCGGCCAGCCAAGAGAATAGCTGAGTTAGTTTGCATGTACAAGTTAGTTAGCTGCATGTATGGCTGTTAGTTTCTTAGCTGGGTCAAGGAGATATTCTAGGAAGTAGTTGACAGGTGTGGGGTTAGTGGCCGAGGTGGACAGTGTCATGTGTGTGAGCACCTGTGCTAGCCCGGGTATAAATCCCACCCTGTACTGCTCGTTGTAAGTATTGGAGTCAGCTATGTAGCCATTGTAAAGAAGAAAAGATTAGGGTGTTTGTGCGCCCGTGGCGGCGTTCGTGCGTCGAAAAACTTTGTGTCCAGTGTGCTCTTTCTTTCATCTTTGTTTGTGCGAGTGTATTTAAGAGAGAGAAGGTCCGTCCGGCGGTCGTGCCATCGGAGGCTACTCGGCGTTCGTCGCCGGATCGGATTTGTCACAACAATTGGTATCATGAGCTTGGTTGGCTTGGGCGTGGTTCGCTGTGTCGGAGGCGTACCGATGATGGCGGCGTTCATTGGTGGCTGCACGAAGCTCCGGGCTGTGTGTTGGCCTGTCGAGGTGCGCGGCGCGGCGACTGTCATAGCAAACACGGAGGCACCACGCGGTGAGTCCACAATGAGCGCGACGGAGGTGGACGTTTGCGGCAAGCGCGTGACGATAGACGGAGCACGCGTAGGAGGGCGCGGCCAGGGGTGGCCTGGGTGAGGGCGAGGACGCGGTCGGCTGCGAGCGCGCGCACGACCAAGGCATCAGGCGGGTGCGGATGCCGTCGCGCGGCAAGCGGAGCTCCGGCCAAGCTCGGCCGCGACGGCGTACGGCGTCTACGGCGACCGAATCATCGGAAAAAAGGGGGATTTGAGGGAGTAGCTCACCAGGAGCTCTATGGTGAGGCCGGGAGGCCGGGGGTGGACTGGAATGGTTGGAATCGACCACGCACGCCGACGATGTATGCGGCGAAGAAGACTGCGATGACGAGCATACGGGCCACCCCGCCTCGATTCGTTCCTCTGAATGGACGAAGCCGGACGCGACAGAGCTTCTCGACGTCTTGGGGCGGCAAGGGGCGGACCGGAGCTCGCGGGATGATGGTGACGGCGTCGCCCGCATCGAGTCCGAGCTCGAGCTCGGGGCAGTAGATGGAGGGGAGTGGACGAATGGGGAACGTGAGGGCTAGGGTTTGGCAAGGGGGGAGGGCGCCGGTGCTTTAGTTGGAGGGGGGCGACCGAGGGATGGTCGCCACAGCGACATGGAGCAGCCATGGCCAGCCGATGGCTGGCACGCCTCCCCTCTGCCTCCTATAGCAGGGGAAGGAGATGAGTGGGGGAGGTTGGGCCGGTCTGGGGAGGGGGAGATGGGCCTTGCCCCAGGGGGGAAGGATGGGGGCTTTTCCCTTAAAAACATATCTGGTTAATATCAAAACATTTTCTGTCTTTTTAAATGACATCAAATGATTTTTGCAAAATAAGTCAACTGGCTAAATAATAGTATGGGAATATTGATAGGTCCGCCAAAAAGTTTGGGGGCCTTTAGAATTTATTTGAAAACCACGTAATTCAAAAGGACATTTAATAAATGATTTGGCCTCTGTTTTAAATATTTTGATGCACCAAAACACCTTACAAAAATATGGGTTACAATTTTATAAAAGTTTAGGGAATATTTGCAGCCCATCCATGATTTTTGTTTTCAGGTTGCAAAACTATTAAATCCACTTTTCAAATTAGTTTGAATTGCAAAAGAATTTGTATTGAGAATTGATTTTCAAAGTGATCAACCATTGTTTAGCAACAATGGATTAGCTTAATCCACAGGTTACTGTAGTTTGGTTACACGGATCACTGTAGCTGCAATCCAGGGTGTTGGGGATATAACCCCGCAATATGACCCACCCTTGGCGGCTCTGGGTCATGTTGATGGCTCATGAGCCGGCCCAAGGTGGGGCCGTAAAGCCAATGGCCCATAAAGATAGACGGCTCACGGTGTGGGCCGCAAGGTGGCCCAGACTGAGAAGACCCGAGCGTGCAAGCCGCTCGGATACAGTTTGGACAAAGAAGATAGAGTAAGACTCGGATAGGCAATGAGACTCGGTTAGACAATTGTAAAGACCCGTGGTCCTGACCTCTTATATAAAGGTAGACCCGGGGCGGCTTAGAGATCAGGTGATCGAGAACTAGGTCAAGCTTTAGCTCCCTTGTAATCGATACAATAAGCAATACAAGCACAAGTAGGACGTAGGCTATTACCTCGACTTGAGGGGCCGAACCTGGGTAAACCCGTGTCCTTCGTCCCAATCAACCCCTTTGAGTCCATCACATTAGCGATGGCCTCGAATCCAAGTCCGTTCACCCGGACATCTGCCGTGATAAATCCACGACAGTTGGCGCCCACCGTGGGGCTTGCGCTTGGTGGTGTTGAGTTCTCAAAGGGCTCTCTCCCAGGGCTCGAGGGATACATGGTCGGAAGGATTAGCAAGAGTCGTCGTGGCTGGCTCTACATCGACGATGCCGGCTGGGGGCTTGATGCTGAGTCCGTGGAGTATGGATTCCGGGTCCCGTTCGGCGGGATCCATGTTTTCATCGGAAAGGCTGATGGATCTACACCCGGGCCGGACATCTGCACCAACATCATCGAGCCGGCTCGGCGTCTCCAACATGCAAGCAACGTGCGGCCTATTCGCGCCAATCCGGGTCAGAAGCATGTCTTCGTAGGCTTCACGCAAGGTAGGGATCTGGAAGCTTCCGGGTCACAGGAAACCCTTGTCTATTCAGAAGGTGAATCTTCAAGTGGAGAAACAAAATCAATGTACCAGCTCCGCAATGGTGGCCTTGGGGGCTATGACAATGCATTCTGAGTTGGATGGCTTCGACTCGGATGCTTTAAAACCTCCGGTTCATGCGGCGATGTTCATGGCAGGGTCAGCCCCAGCCGCTGGTAGTACAGCCGTGGGAGCCGCCGCTTCGGGTGATAGCCCGCCGCCGCCGGCTCAAGTTCTTGTGGAGTTGATGGATGAACTTATGGCTCTCATGGCCACTGAAATGACACCAGATAATCAAGCAGCTCGGTGGATCAAGGGCCGGATGGTAGAGGAACGACAAAGGATGGCTGAGCTGAAGGTCCAGATGGAAGAAGAAGCAGAACGTATCAAGACAGATGCTTTCCGTCTAGGGCTAGAGCAAAGGTCAGCAGCGGCGGTACACAGGAGGAGGCATCAGTCCCGTCTACCAGAGCGTTATGAAGCAAGGAACCTCTTTAATACCCCCGGCGCGGGGCGAGCTGCGGGCGTGCCTGAAAGCCGCCCAACGGAGCGGCCAGCGACTCATCTGGCCCAACATAACCCGACTTCACCTGGGGGCTTTCCAATGCCGGCGGGTCATTATTCTAACCCGGTTGAGAATATGGTAGTGGCTGCCACCCGGCTTGAGACGATCCCTATCCCGGATGAAGCACCCTTTGCGGAGGATGTGCGGAACTCCATCGAGTACTTGCAGACGGCCATGGCACAACAAGAGAGGTACGCTCACAGCTGGAGCCATGTCTATTCAACCCCTCTTCCCAGCCGTAGCTTTAGCTGGCGCTACGAGTCACCAGCAGGTTCCAGCAGTAACCATCACAGAGAAATTCCAACGGGTCACCGACCGCGAAGAGATACACAGGCACGTGTAGACCATGCGGGAAGCCTGCAAGAGGCGCTAGCTAGGCCGGCTTGCCAAGAGCCCGGGCCTTCCGTTTCCTTAGGGGCAGGTGTAATCCCCAAGACGGGGGGGGGGGGTGCTGTGTCTATCGCCGGCTCTCCGGAGCGAGCTGTTACCGAAAGACTTTAAAGGTCCCCGCAAGGTCCCAAATTACATCGCTGATTTACCCCCAGAGGCCTGGGTGGAAAGCTATGAGCTGGCCATGGAGATGCTAGATGTTAGTGAGGCGGTTTGTGCCAAATATTTCATCATGATGCTTGAAGGCCTGACTCGTACATGGCTAAAAGGGTTGCCACCTAATACCATCAATTCATGGGTGGAGCTCAGGGCTCGGTTCATCAAATTTTTTAAGGGACGTGCAAGCAGCCTATGACCAATGTAGATCTTGATCATTGTGTCCAACAGGAAAGCAAGTCGGCTCATCATTGGGTGCGGCGGGTCTCGACAATTATCCACTCATCAGAGCAGATCACAGCGGCTCAAGCAGTGTTGATTTTAGAAAAGAATTGCCATTTTGTTCCTTTGAAGCAGAAACTTGGCCGGCTCAAGCGTATGTGTCAGGACATGGGAGAGATCATGACGGCTCTCACGAAGTACGCCAACTCAGACAACATGAAGGATCCGGGTTCTGATGAAGAAAAGGCTAGTCAAGGCAAGAAGGGCAACCAAGGCAAGGGCACAGTGAACAATGGTAATGAGAGTAAACGTAAGAATCCAGAGGCCGGGTCAGAGCTGGTGGTCAACACAAACGCCCAACAAATTCACCCCAAGGGCAACAGGAGGTTTGGGCCGCCCTCGAGCAGGGACAATTTTTCCTCGAACATGGAGGAGATGCTTAAGCGACCTTGTCCGAATCACAGTTTGCCTGATAGACCGGCAAATCATACATGGGAGAGTTGTTCTTTTATGCAAAAGTTCAAGTGGTATGTCACACAGCCTAACCATCGCGGGGGCGGCCCGCCAGGCAGCCCAAGACGTGACGGGTCAGGAGCTGGATTTGGTTCTGGCAGGTCAGGAGCCAGTTTTGGCTCTGGCGGTTCAGCATCCGGTCATCCGGGTCAAGATAATCACGGGGGACAACAACCGCATTCTAATAATAGTAATAATAATAATAATCAACAAAAACAACGGAATCAGTCCGGCTTTCAGAGTAATCCGAAGCAGCTCAGCTCCGGGCAATACCACATCTTCACTAATAGCCTCAATAGACGGGACCAGAAGTTGCGTAAACAGCAGTCAATGCGGTTACGCCGGCTCTTCCATAGTATCTGAAGTGGTCTGAATATGACATAACATGGAGCCGTGAAGATCACCCGCCACGGGTTGATGACCCGGGGCGGCTGGCTTTGGTTGCAGCCCCCTAGGTGGGTGGGTATATATTGAACAAGGTGCTCATGGACGGCGAAAGCAGCATAAACATCCTTTACTACGACACCTTCCGGCGGAGAAGTTGCTTGACAAGGACTTAAAACCTTCGTCCACTGTTTTTCATGGCGTGGTGCCGGGTAAGTCGGCGCATCCGGTGGGCAGGATTTCTTTGGAAGTGGCTTTTGGCGACGAATACAACTACCGAGTGGAGTCCTTATGGTTTGAGGTAGTTAAAATCAAGAGCCCTTATCATGCCTTGTTTGGACGGCCGGCTTATACCAAATTCATGGCCTGGCCCTGCTATGTTTACTTGCAGCTCAAGATGCCTGGCTTAAATGGTACCATCACCATTCATGGTAACCGAAACACGGCTATTGAGTGTGAATAAGGGGATGCAGCTTACGCAGAGTCCAGTTGCACTCAGGAGGAGTTTAAGTTTTATAAGGAGAATGTTGATCCGGAAGATATGACCCCCCTGAAAAAGCCCACCACGGAGGCTGAGCCGCCCCTAAAATTTTCAGCGGATGATACCAAGGCAGTGGATTTCAATCCGGGCGACTCATCTAAGCAGTTCATCATTAGAGCTCATATGGATCCCAAATAGGAAAGCATGCTCGTCGAATTCATCCGTGAGAATCGGGACATCTTTGCATGGAAACCTTCTGACATGCCGGGTGTACCGAGAGAATTCGTTGAGCACAACCTTAATGTGGATCCAAAGTTCAAACCGATCAAACAATTCCTGCGACGGTTCAATGAGGAGAGGCATAAGGCTATTGGGGAAGAAGTTGCCCGGCTCTTGGCTGCTGGCTTTATTGTTGAAGTTTTTCACCCGGAATGGTTGGCTAACCTAGTGCTGGTGCTAAAAAAAACGGCACCTGGCGTATGTGTGTGGACTACACGGACCTTAACAAGGCTTGTCCGGCTGATCCTTTTGCCCTCCCTCAAATTGATCAGATCATTGATGCTACAGCCGGATGTGAAAGTTTATGCTTCCTAGATGCTTACTCAGGTTATCATCAGATCAAGATGGCAGTAAAAGACCAGGAGAAGACATCGTTTATTACACCCTTTGGGGCGTTCTGTTATGTCTCTATGCCTTTCGGGCTCAAGAGTGCCCAGGCAACTTATCAACGATGCGTGCAGAACTGCCTTCACAGTCAAATTGGCCGTGATGTTCATGCTTATGTAGATGACATCGTGGTCAAATCTAGAAAGAAGGAGACTCTTTTGGAGGATCTAAGGGAAACCTTTGACAATCTCCGGGTCTACAAGATGATGCTTAACCCGACCAAGTGTGTCATTGGTGTTCCAGCAAGGAAGCTTTTGGGTTTCTTGGTCTCTGAGCGTGGCATCGAGGCTAACCCGGACAAAATCAAAGCTATTACTTCTCTAAGAGAGCCGACTTGCATTAACGATGTTCAGCGCTTAGCAGGGTGGATTGCTGCGTTGAGTCGGTTCATAAGCCATCTTGGAGAGAAAGCTATCCCTTTATATCAGATGATGAAAAAGACAGACAAGTTTGCCTGGAGCAAGGCGGCGGGTGAAGCACTTGAGGCGCTTAAGAAATAGCTCACTGAGCCGCCAGTGTTAGCCGCTCTGACTGAGAAAGAACCGTTGCTCCTTTATGTGGCGGCTAACAACAGAGCAGTCAGTGTCGCAATTGTGGTCGAGCGCAAGGAGGCTGGGAAGGAGTATCCCGTGCAAAGGCCGGTTTATTATATCAGTGAGGTCCTGACAGAATCTAAGCAGAGATATCCGCACTGGCAAAAGCTAGTATACGGGTTTTTTATGGCCAACCACAAGTTAAAACAATACTTTCTAGGGCACCAGGTAACTGTGGTCAGTTCTGCTCCGTTGGGAGATATTATCCAGAACAGAGAAGCCATAGGGAGGATTGCCAAATGGGCCTTAGAGCTAGGACCTCTTAATGTAAAGTATGTTCCTCGCACGGCGATCAAATCCCAAGCTTTGGTGGATTTCATCAATGATTGGATAGAGTGCCAAGCTCCCGAAGAAAAGCCAGATAATACATACTGGACTATACACTTTGATGGATCCAAGCAGTTAGAGGGGTCCGGAGCAAGGGTTGTCCTGACATCCCCAAAGGGTGACAAGTTTTGTTATGTGCTCCGGCTGATGTTCCCTTGCACTAACAATGTGGCTGAGTATGAGGCTTTGCTTCATGGTCTTAGATTATCCAAAGAGATAAATTTGAGCCGGGTCAGGTGTTTGGGCGACTCAGATCTAGTAGCTCAGCAGATTTCTGGCACTTGGGACTCCAAAGACCCATGGATGGCGGCTTATAGGCAGGCGGTTGATATTATTGCGGGTCACTTCAAAGAGTATCAGGTAGATCACATTGATCGCCGCAAGAACGAGGCGGCTGATGCTTTATCACGGCTAGGTTCCCAACGAAAGCCGGTGTTGCCTAATCTTTTTCTGGACCTTATATCATCCGACTGTCAAGATACCTTCAGAGGAGGATTTGGTTGTTCCTGACCCGGAGGCAGAATTGGTGGCGGCTCTACATGTTATCCCAGATTGGACTATTCCTTATTTAGACTATTTAACCCGGGGCGAGTTACCAGAGGATGAAGATCTAGCTAGAAAGATCACCCGCCGTTCTAAGTCCATGACGATAATTAACGATGAGTTGCATAAATGCAGTGTAACAGGGGTTTTTCAACGTTGTGTTTCACCAGAGGAGGGTCAGCAGATCTTGAGTGAGATCCACGCTGGAGATTGTGGGCACCATGCCGACTCAAAATCTTTGGTGGCCAAGGCTTTCTGGCACGGGTTCTTCTGGTTGACGGCTCACAAAGATGCAGAGGACTTAGTCTGTAAGTGCGATGGCTGTCAAAAATTTAGCCGGCGTGCTCATGTTCCGGCTCAAGAATTAAGGATGATACCAATCACTTGGCCGCTTGCGGTCTGGGGGCTGGACATGGTCGGGCCTTTCAAGAGGTCCAAGGACAAGAAAATGCACCTCCTGGTGGCGGTTGATAAATTTACCAAGTGGGCAGAGGCAGAGCCGGTTAGCAAATGTGATGCAGCTACAGCAGTTCTATTTATCAAAAAGCTAATTTACCACTTTGGTTACCCGCACAACATCATCACTGATAATGGTACAAATCTATTCAAGGGGGCTATGAAGAAATTCTGTGATGAAGAACATATCCGGCTTGATATATCAGCCGTGGCACATCCGCAGTCCAACTGTCAGGCGGAGCGCGCCAATCAGGAAATTCTAAGAGAAATTAAGCCACGACTTATGGGTCCTTTGCAGCGAACGCCCGGGTGTTTGGTCGAAGAATTACCTTCCGTCTTATGGAGCATCAGAACCACCCCTAATAGGTCCACGGGTTTCACACCCTTCTTTATGGTGTATGGCGCTGAGACCGTTTTACCTAGCGACATCCGGCATGACTCGCCAAGGGTGGCGGCTTATGTTGAGACGGACAACGAGACAATGTGCCGAGATGCATTGGATGCTTTAGAAGAGGCGCGAGAGTTAGCCGAAGCCCGATTGGCAATTTATCAACAAGACTTGCGCCGCTATCACAGCCACAAGGTCAAGACCCGGACGTTCCAAGAGGGCGACTTGGTGCTCCGGCCGATTCAGGACTAGACAAATATGCATAAACTATCACCTCCATGGGAAGGACCTTTTGTGGTCAGCAGAAATCCTAACAACGGGTCATATTACCTCGTCGATGTCCGAGACGACTCAGATACGGCGGGTCAGGAGACCCGTCGACCATGGAACATCGCACATCTCCGGCCTTATTTCACCTAAGGGTATAAAGATCTACCATTGTACACTATCATTGTACATACCACAGTTATATGAATAAACAAGGAAGCCTCTGCTATTTCATAAAAGAGGATTAAGCAATATTCCGGTTGATGCATCGAATAAGGTTGGCAAACGGCAGTAGATGCCTATTAGACAAGCGTTATGCCACAAAATCCGGCTCAAGAAAATGAGTCACGGCAAGGGAGGCTTCTTGCCTTCGGGTGCAGGTTCTAACGCCTATCCGTTGGCGCTTGGCGTCGTATTGCTGAATGGTGGTAGACACCTATTAAGCTAGGCAGTTTGCCACAAAAAAACAAAAAAACTGACTAAGGCAATTAGTCGTGGCGAGGGCGGCTTCTCGCCTTTGGGTGTAGCTTCTAACGCCTATCCACCGATGGGTTACGCCGTAATTGCTGAGGGGGGATTCTTACCGACGGGTATCGCTTCTAACACCCTATCAGCCAGCTTTATGCCATCTTCGGATAACCAGTTTAGCCCCGGTTATGAGAGGTTTTTTACCGACAGGTAGCTAACATCTCATGACCCGCGAACGGCGGCTTTCTGCCTCCGGGTAAAGCTTCTAATGCCTATTAGCCGGCCTAAGGCCATGTAAAAACAGCTAAGGTAACTTAGCTGCAGTGAACGACGGCTTCTTACCTTCGGGTACAGCTTTTAACGCCTATTAACTGTTCTCATAAAAATCCGGCTAAGGAAAAATTAGCCGCGGCGAGGGCGGCTTCTTACCTTCGGGTATAGCTTCTAATGCTTATCCGCCGGCATTTACGCCATATTGTTACCTCCGGGTGTATCTTCTAAATGCCTTATCGGCCAGGATTTATGCCATTTCCGGCTAACCAGATTGGCCGTAATTATCATGAGGAAGTCACCACCTCAGGGTGTGGCTTACTTAATCTTGGCTGCAGGTGTCTTATATGATGACAAGGCAAGTGCAAATAAATCAAAGCATACAAAGACAAATGGCAGACCAAAAGCCGGATCATCTTATAAGACAAATTTTAGACAAGTTTTTATCTAGCTATTATACTCCCAGAGGAGATCAAAATTTCAGACAAAGTTTTTTCAGCCGTCGCACAGCAGGTTAAGCTGATACAAGATCTTACAGCAGCAGCTAGTTAGCTGACGGGTCATCCTGCGCCGGCTCTTCTGGGGCCTTGATCTAGAGGCTGTCCAAACCCCAATTGCAGTTCGTTAGAACCGCAAAAGAGCTCTCAAAAAAGGGTGACGGGTCAAGATCTGGAGCAAAGAGGTCCTTACTCCGAGCAGGCGTCAAATCTTTGCACTCGTATAAAGGACCCCAGACTCTCTTCTGCTCCGGGTCATACGCTGCTTGATAAGTTGACACATCAACCTCCTCCGCCAAGACAAAAGCTAACACCCGGGACTCCTTCATGCACCGGCTGTAGTCAGCATCAGTAAACTCTGAGCCGTCATCTTTTCTTGAAGGGAAGCCCTCCATCATCTCGGCGGCTGTTAGGCCCGGAGCAAAAGCCAAAGCCCGGCTGATGCCCGCAATGGGCCCTTGGCGGGCGGCTGATTTCCTGAGTTCGGCGATCTGTTTCGGCATGGTGGAGAAGAGCTCTAAGACACCCCTGAGAGTCGCCGGAATTTTGTCCTTATATTGCACGGCCTTGATAGTGCAGATTGCACCACAGTACAACTGCTCAGTTAAGGTGTAGATGGCCTTCAATGACAGCAGGCTATCAGAAGCCAACTGCCGGCTCCTAGGACCTGTATAAACCGGACAATTCAGATGAGTCGCCAGTCTAAGTAAAAGATGAAACTATTTGAAACACAAAGTTGTCAGAAGCTTACCAAAGAGGGCGGCTTACATTTTGCTTATGTGGCGCTTCAAGCCTTGGAGTTCATCCGCCACAGCTATTAGCCGCTGGTCGGCGTCATCCGCCCGTTGGGTCAAGGCAGTCTTCTCAGAATCAGTTGAGTCCTTAAGGGCAGCAAAATCAGCCTTTATTGTGGCCAGCTCTTTAGAGAGAAGCCGACACTTTTCATCGGCGATGCTGCGGGCTTCTTGTTGAGCCATCAAGTTGGTCTTTAGGTCCATCAGTTGTGACCCGGCTTCGCCTAAAGCCTCCCGTGACACGTCAAAATACAGGATAAGTCGCTAGAATGGAAGTCATATCAAATAATGAAGGTTAAAGACAAATTTATGCAAGTCTCAAGTAGATTGCAAGCAATATGTTTAACACTTGGGGGCTAATGTATATTTGGTCTTCGAGCATACAACACAGTTCCATCTCATCTTCATCAAAGTTAATCCGGCCCTTGGGGGCTATGATATGGCTCTTCAAATTTACTTATAATGAAAGCTCCGAGTCAAAGTTATCAAGTTTGAGTCGGCCCTTGGGGGCTACGATTGGCTGTTCACGTTATCTACATTGAAGATCCGACTCAGCTATAACAAATTGAGCCGGCCCTTGGGGACAAAGGCTTTGGATTTTCTACAGAGGATCAGGAAAGACCCGGTTCACCTCTTAACTAGATTGAACCGGCCCTTGGGGGCTAAGTAAGGTTGTAGCAGCAAGAGGAATACCTCATATTTTGTTTTCATCAAAATTACCAGCCGAAGTTCCAGATCTCGGCTGGTGGTAAGCCGGTTTATATACCCGGCGTGGAGTTCTTCGACCGTCATCTTCTCAAGGGAAGAGTCGAAATCAAGCTTCTTGGAGGCCTCGGTAGACTCTTTATGCCTGGTCAGCACATGAGCCGGAGGGGACCGGGGAGCAGAGCCAGTGATCACAACCTTCGGAGTTGCAGTGGCCTTGGCAGGACTTGGCGGTTTTGAAGGACCCCTTAGAGGGCTCTCCGGGATGATATCTTCAGCAGCTGGCTCAGTGGAGACAATTGGCGGATCTACATCCGGTTGTGGCTCCTCCGGTTGTTCTTGTTCCGGCTCTTGAGCGGCAGGACTGGGGGAGGGCTTGTTGGTCTTTCAACGCTTGGCTTGAGCACTGCAAGATAGAAAAGTGAGAATCCAAAGGATATTACTACCCTACAAAGAACCGGATATTATAGTGTAAAGACCCTTACAGCGGGTTGATCTTCGGAGGCGGCAGGACAGTCGCCGAAGAGTCACCGGAGGAGGGCGACTTTTGAGATGAAATTCAAGAAGGATGAGACGACACTAAGGTTATAAAGAGAAATGAATCAAACAGGAACACATACCTCAGCAGGGAGTTTCTTCGGAGCCGGCGAGTTCGGCAAGCCAGACATAAGCTCAGTAGAGTCGGCGCTCCAGGTCTGGCGATGTTCAGCCTGTTGTTGCTTTTTCAAAATAAAATCGGGAGCCAGGTAAGCGAGAGGATGAGAAAGAGGAACTTTTTTGGCAACCCGCCGCGGCTTTCGGGGGACAAAATATTCTGAGCCGGAAGAGACATAGTTTACCTCAGGGGCATTGGCGCAGCTGGTCTCCACTTCTTCCTGTGAGTAAAACAAGCATTAGTAAAACAGGAAGGCAAAGAATCAAGCAAACAACTAAAATTTTACCTCTGAGCTGGATGACTGTGGCGGGTCGAACCACTCCTCTCGCGGGGCGTCTTTCTTTGGCTTCTTGGCTGGGGCCTTCTTCTTGAGCTTCTTCAGAGGAGGGACGTACTCCTTCCAGAAATCAGAGTCGACCTGTGAAAATAACCCTGAGAAGAATAATAGATCAGCAAGGTACAAGCAACATCCAAGAGACGGATGGGAAGAAATTAACTTACATCTAGAGCCGGATTGTTGGCACTGAAAGGCGCTAGGCCGATGGCGCTGCATGAGCCGGAGGCTTCATGGACAAGGCTTCGGATGACAGTGGTAATGTCATCCTCTGTCAAGGTTGATTTGCTGAAGCACAAGGAGCTGTCATACTTGCCTTCATATTCACACATAAGCCGACTTCTATGGCTTAAGGGCATGATCCGCCATGAAATCCAGCAGCGAATCAAATCCAGTCCGGTCAAACCATTGGCCATGAGTGCCTTGATCTTGGCGTGAGCCGGCTCATACCTGGCACGCTCTGAAACTGAGAGCCGGCCAGGAAGCTCTAAATCTGTCTTGAGCCGGGAAGGACGATAACCCGGCAATGGGCGCTCATCTTCAGGAGAGGTGTCCTTGCAGTAGAACCAAGTCTTATTCCAATCCTTTGGATGACTCGGCATCTGTGCAGCCGGAAAAATGATGTCTCTGCGTTGTTGAATGGAAATACCGCCAAGTTCCAGACTCGGGCCACCTTTCATTTCGGTTTGGCGGTTGGCGTGGAAGAACTCTCGAAACAACCCCACAGACGGCTTGATTTGCAGGAAGGCTTCGCAGAGCACTTGGAAATTGCATATGTTTGAAACGGAGTTAGGGGCCAAGTCTTGAGGGTGAAGCTTGTACAAATGGAGAACGTCACGGAAGAATTTAGAGCCGGGCGGCACGAACCCTCGCTCGATATGTTCAGAGAAAACTACTCCCTCTCCTTGTTGGGGAGAGGGCCTAGTCTCGTCACCTGGAACCCGCCAGTGAAGGACCTCCTTGGAAGGAAGAGTGCCTGCGTCAACAAAATCCACTAAGTACTCTTCGGTGACGCTAGATCCGACCCAGTTGCATGAGTTGGAAGCACGGGACATGGCGGCGGCTTAAAGACTTTGCAAAATTAAATATGCGACGAGTTAAGAACAAGCAATATCTATGATGGCTTACAATTTTAAGGGCTCTACAAATACTACGCCATAGTCCGGCTGATGAGAGCCGGAGAGGTCTGGCGGTTCAACAAGGAAGGAAGGAGCGAAAACCAGCTAAGTCCTCAAAAACAGGTTTCGCAAACTACCGCTGCAATTATGGATCTACAAAAACAAGAAAATAGGTTCTTATTTTTAGGCCTAGCGAAGAACAGGCGGAACAGAAAGGAATGAAACAAAGCCGCGACGGTTCACGCATTGCGCACGACTGCCTTGTGCACGGCGGCACGGCGGGGACACGCGCTAAAGACGTTGACGACGTCAGAATACCCTAACGATGGCGATGGAGGAGCCTGAGCGGCGGCGGCGGAGCTTCCCGCAAACCCTGCTATGGCAGTGATGGATCTAGGGGGAGCTTGAACTTACCGATAATGGAGGAGCGGACGCGGAAGAGGCTTTGGTATGACTCAGGTTGATGTAGTGGCCTGGTTGACGGCGATGAGAAGGCGGCGCCGGAGCAGGGAGCACCGGGGCAGAGACGATGAAGGGAAGAAGATGAAGGGAGAGCGGGAGAAGGAAAGCTCCCCCCCGCAACAGGTCTTATTTAAAGAGAAGACAGGGCAGGCGCGAAAGTTTAGGCGACGGAAACCATTTGACCGAGGCGGACGCCTCGATTTCCGAGCTGACCATTTAATAAAAGATTCGGTGTTACGTCAGCAGATCTCGTGACGTCATGCCGGGTCATCATCGGGCGACTCGCCAAAGAGCAGAAGATAAGGATGAAGTGAGCAAGCTCAATTCAACGTGGGGCCTAATGTTGGGGATATAACCCCGCAATATGACCCGCCCTTGGCGGCTCCGGGTCATGTTGATGGCTCGTGAGCTGGCCCAAGGGTGAGCCGTAAAGCCAATGGCCCATAAAGAGAGACGGCTCACGGTGTGGGCCACAAGGTGGCCCGGACTAAGAAGACCCGAGCGTGCAAGCCGCTCGGAGACAGTTTGGACAAAGAAGATAGAGTAAGACTCGGATAGACAATGAGACTCGGTTAGACAATTGTAAAGACCCGTGGTCCTGACCTCTTAAATAAAGTTAGACCCGGGGCGGCTTAGAGATCAGGTGATCGAGAACTGGGTCAAGCTTTAGCTCCCTTGTAATCGATACAATAAGCAATGCAAGCACAAGCAGGACGTAGGCTATTACCTCGACTTGAGGGGCCGAACCTGGGTAAACCCATGTCCTTCATCCCAATCAACCCCTTTGAGTCCATCACATTAGCGATGGCCTCGAATCCAAGTCCATTCACCTGGACATCTGCCATGATAAATCCATGACACAGGGCGTCACAACTCTACCCAACTAAAAGAAATTGTCGTCCCGAGGATTAAGCGGTAGAGGTAAGGGGAAAAGTTTGGTTACGAAATTCTAACGAATCTTCTCGTTCTTGGTTGCCCTTCTCGAAGAATTTGATACCTTTCATTGTTGTCTTCAATTACGTATCTCAGGTCATCATGATGAAGTCGTCATGCTTCCTTCGGGATCTTCATCGTCCTATGGATGCGATAAGAAGGAAGACCGTGGGAGAACGTATCTCCACATGGTTGGGCATCTGACGATGAATCTAGGGAAGAAGTCATGAAGTATTCCGCGAGTTGTAACTCAGGGAATTCATTGAGAGAAAAAAGCGATGGTACAAAAGTTTCAAACGGGAAGCAATCATTCGATGCCTGGTCAGAAGATGAAAGGGATTCACAACAATGAAAATAAATATTGCGTCTGATACTAGAATAGATCATCCCTCGGACGGTGGCTCAGGAATTACATACAGAGCCAAGTGCAAAGGATACTTTGGAATGAAAGAGGTACATGAGAGTCAGGTTTCGATCCTGTGGAACTTTGGTTATGGGCCTGCCATGCGGGTTAAGAGTAGGAAGAGCGGTGATATCTTGCAGGGCCATGCTAGCAAGACCTACCAGCGGAGAGCATGTCCGTTAAGTTGGAAGCAACGTCAGTACCAAGGGCGGGGGACGAATAGAACCATTTTCCTGCTCGTTGAGACGAGGCGGACCAATAGACAAAGTTCTCGTCCACCGACGGTAACCGGAATTTTAGCAACAATAGTAACAGGGTCTTAATGATAGTGTTGTTCAGCGAGGGGATTCCCTAAGCAGGGAATTATTACTGCTTAGATCATATAATCTGAAAAAAGGTTAAACAAACCAATGGAAAGGAAAACATGATTATTAGATTAACCAGACCAATAGAAAGAAAAATGTGTTTAAATACAAGTATCATGAGTAAAGCCTTCCCACGGGAAAGCAGAGCACGGAAAACATGATAGGGCAGCAAATGCGTAACCCCTTGGGTAAAAGAGAAACATGACGTTTACCCATTCAATGAGGTTTGGAAATTGATCAAGAAACATTTTAGCATTTAGCTTCCAATGTTCTTGCCTGAGGATCGGGGTACCACGGACATGCTTTGGGGAAGCATCGACATGGTCACCAGGCAAAGGTCAGACTTTGGATACACAAAAGATCCATTAGGAATGGCTTATAAACTAAGCCTTACAATTCCATCATAGGATAATGGTTAACCTTGCCAAGGGAGAAAATGTATTCATAGGCCCTCTGGCCAGGTGTGCTATGCATAACATCACCTTACTGGGCTATAAGGTTAAGTCTGCACTAGACCTTACGTACAACTTCCTCTCCCAGACCAAATCAATCAGTGGCTTGACGTGTTAGGAAATACATATGGGGTGAAGGTAGCAAACCTATCAAACCATAGAATACTTCACACATGCATGAATGAATTGGAACGATTCCGGAGGAAGCGAAACAAAATCACCTGAACTTAGAGAAAAACACTCCTTTCTCAAACATATTCATCATGAGCTAGTTACGAAGATAAAGCCTTCAAAATTCTACGACACTAGCTTGGTTCATCATGAACCACAAAAAGATGAGGATGTGGCTAATGGGCCCAACAACTATTCGTCTGGATTTCCACAAATATGGAGTTCCAAGATAGGGTGAACAAGGTGATATCATTGGTCAAACCAGATGACATATTGAGATATGTCCGAGGGAAAACATCCACAATTAAATAGTAATCGAAAGGTGCACCCAAGATCCGGACTAAGTAGCATGACCATTGTTAGAATGCTGATCCAACAACCAACACACTAAGAATGGACTTATTGTTCATTAACGCCAAAGTAATAGAGTTGCTATTCCATAAGTGTTGAATTTACACATCACGGTCCATTTGTCAGTGTTCCGGTTAGAAACAACACGGGTACCAAGAATTGAATGGAGGTGGCGAGAAGTATTACTATATCAAGAATTCTTATGACGTGTGCAAATTTCACGTAATACTCCAAGATAGAACATATCACAAGACAGCTAACAAGGAACTTAAGGTTCAACCAAAAAGAGACAAGCCTACATTTGAGAGGAAGCCAATGATGTTACTTCCCAACAAGAATTGAATTGATATCCTAGGAGTGTTTAGAATGTTGACGATGACCACGACACAATTGCCGAGAAGTCTCTTGAAGATGTAATCGATCAGCAGCGACATCAAGCAAATAAATGGTGAAGCGAATGGTTGTCGAAATCACATGTTAGAGTGCTAGCTAAGAATCAGAATTGCCTTTCAAGACAACCAACATGATGTTCAAAACTCAATGTAAGCTTAATGCACTATTGGAATGGTGCTTTAGTGATGATGGACATAGATAGTATGGCCAAGCTTTAGCATGACGATGATGATGTAGCATAACATCTTGGAAAGGCATGACCGAGTACAAACTCATAAGCAAATAATAGTACTACGAGTTGCTTAATCGCAGTGCGGACTCGATTCAATTATCGGTGTCCTTGAGTGTCCAACAATTAGATCACGGGGAAACTGGAATTAGTGAAGGGAACATAGCTGATGAGGAGCATTATAAGAGGCTATGTAGTTCCATGATTTTCTCGAGATACCAGGCGTAATACTCGGATTTAGAATAGAATTAAAGCTTGGACCGATGTATTGCTGAAGAAGACAAGTTCTTAAACAGGTCTTAAAAATGGGATCATAGAAGAACAATCATGGTGAGAACAACGATTGTAAAGGGAAAGATCACCGATACAAGATCAAACCAGTCAATGAATGCTTATTGATAGGAGAAGCTTCTATGATAAGATCAGCATCGTTTCCAGGTGCATGAACACAAGGTTCAAGGTCGACTCCCACTTCATCACTGCATCACCTTCCATTTACACCTCGCCTTTGGTGAAATTATAATTTTGAAAGATTATCTGGCAAAACACCAGAAAAGTATGACTTGTGAAAACTATCGGGTTCACACGAATTAAGGAAAGCATAGGTCCAACGCATCGATGCATCTTAGGAACATATACCACAAGTTTCAAGAGCAATTGACACATGCTTGACAACAGAGCATGGCTGACAAAAACATAGGATACACCTATTAGAGGGAGAAGACACAATTTACCAATGGCATCGTGTATCAGGGGAAGAACACCACAAGAAATTAGAAGGTGAAGGATGCTATAGGATAATAACCTAACAATGGGTCTGGCGGTCCACAAGGGAACTGATGTGAGTATCAGTACTCAATCAGACGGAGAAAGAATGCAAGGCATCACATCATAGAATATCCAAATAATTTGATGCTTAACTATCCAAAGGAATTTAAGATTTCCAAATTGGTGTATCGGAATCAGATGATCAGATCAAAAACAAGTAAGACAAATGGACTTAGATGGACAATCAATCAAAGTTGAATTGCCGAGAACCAACTCATGTTTGGAAACAAGTCTGAGCCGGAAAGATAATTTATGAGAAAGAACTAATGACTGCGTGCATCCGCACACATGTTGAATCAATAAAATCAAATGGCAACCATCAAGGATTTAATGAATATTGCTAGACATATGGAATTAACCATAATGCAAGCAGGAGAGAAATGTCAAGAGCAAAAGGTTAATGAGGATTTTTAGAAGATCGAATAGCAATTGGAAGGATTTTGTGAGACCCATGACAACTGAGGACGGACGAATCCCCGATAAGCATATGGGGGTTGATGGAAGAAGGGAATCACAAGAGCGATGAACACAAGTTCTTGGGAGAACATTAGAGGGTATCTTCGGAGTCTTCTGATGAATCAAGTCATCATCTAGAATGAGGGGCTCTCCGGGAGGAAGTAGATACGAGAACCTAGCGTTGGAGTTAGTAAAATCTTTAACCCGAAAGAGAAGAGAGATCAGAACCCGGAGTATAGACGAGGAATAAAAGATCCTAATACCACCCAATTGAGTTGTGGGCCCGTAAGCCACACAACAATGTTAGTATAGTTATTCAAGTAATAGACTCAACTTTGGCCAAGGAGATGGAAAGGGGGCTATCTACACGCAGTCGGCTCTGATACCAACTTGTGATGCCCTCAATTTTGACCATACACTAAACATACACGCAATGTGTACGACCAAGATTAGGGACTCACTAATTGATATCACAACACAACTCTAGACACAAATTAAAGTCATACATCTTCATATTACAAGCCAGGGGCCTCGAGGGATCGAATACAAAGCTCGACAAGCACGAGTCAACGGAAGAAAAAATAATATCTAAGTACAGACATAAGTTAAACTAGTTTTGCCTTAAGAAGGCTAGCACAAACATAAGCAGCGGATCGAATGAGGCGAGGCCTCCTGCCTAGGAACCTCCTAACTATTCGTGAGCGTCGACACTCTCCACGTAGTATTAGGCTCCAGCGGTGGTGTAGCAGTAGTCTCCGGTGCACTCCCTCTCCTGGGCTCCATTGTTTGAACGCAACAATCGCATCGAGCGGGAAAGAGGAAGCAAAGCAGCGGTGAGTAGTCATCCAAAGTACTTGCAAGACTGACATCAGAACTATGCTAAGTCTGCATTATTATCAAGGAATGTGGTATATTTGGACTGACTACAGAATGCAAAAATAGGGGGAAGGCCTAGTCCTATCGAAGACTAGCATCTTCAGCATCTTGCAACATTAGAATATAGTAGACTGGCATCTCAGCATATGATATATTATTGTAGCACATTTTTATTAAGTAACCACGGCCAGAGATTCTTCCTGGACTCCCTGCGAGGAAGCAATCTCAGAGCCAAACATTCATTTCAATTTGGAGTCACAATTATAGTTATAGTAGGTCAAGGTACAGCTGCAAGTCATCCTGTTATCGTGGACACGGCTATTCGAATATATTATTCATCCCTGCAGGCGTGCACCGCATTTCGAACATGCTTGATCACCTCTGGCCGCACACACTTTTCTGGGTAATGCCCGGCCTCGGGATCCAAAACGTCATCGCCCCACCTAGGCTCAACGAAGAGGTCAGTCCGCCAGTCTAAATCCTAAGCGCACACGGGTCTTGGTCTCACTCACCCATTGCGCCCCTGCACGATGCGTAGGCGGCCAGAAGCAGACCTAGTACATTCAGTCCGAGAGTCATACCTTCCAGCCCAATCCGGCACGTGCTGCTCCATTACTGAAGTCCGAAGAGCTTCGACTGATATAACGACGTTGAGTACCCATAACTTTTCCTACGTGAAGGTTTGGTGCGTAAAAGGTCAAACGACCAACTCAGATCGAATACCCAACCCATTAGCATTTTATTAATGCGGGGCAAGCATGACACATGAAGTGCGGTCCCGTCGCCCCGTCTTGAGGATGTGTGGCAAGGGCCTCTCCTACCCGACCACACCTAATCTTAACCCTTCGTAACGCATCCCACCTTATCTCACACACACGGGTACGCTTGGGGCCGACCCGTCTCAAGACTCTCGGGAACTCAAGTCCACCTCAATAGGGTGGTACCTCCTGTCCCTTCAATCCCGTCACGTTAGTACAATATCAAGTCAATAGTAGCTGTGTGGTTATACGCCAAGTGATTATCCGAGGAATCACCCTCGATGAATCCCACTCGAGGTATGTGGTGATGTGAGGGGCCTATCTCGTCGGTCGATTGACCGAGTCTTCGAGTCGTCGGGTCGTCGATGAAGAAGCAGGGGCAACTTGGACTAAGGGGGTCACTGGGGATTCATTGATCAACCTATACTAAGCAGTTGATATGATTGCATGTATAGTAGCAGTTTATCAAAAATAGGCTATGCATTAGAAAAATGAGCTAGTTAATGCAGTAGCAAAATCTAATGCAAGAATGAGAGGGAAGAATGGGCTATATCAGAATGCTCAAGGGGGGTTGCTTGCCTTGCTGCTATGCGACAAAGGCCTGATCGTCAACGGCGTAGTCGTACCTGGCAGCAGCGTCAGTCTCGGGGTGTACCGGTAAGAAGAGGGGGAGAAACAATAAATACAAAACAAACAGATGCATCACATGCATGACATGACAATATGCAGAGCTAGGCATGCACTAATGCAGTACTACACGTCGCGGACAAATCGAAAGAATATATGACGATATTTTCTGGGTCTTGGGCTACTACCGGACAAATGAAAATGTTCCACGTTAGCTATGATAGGAGCGCGTGACAGACGGACGGGCTGCGTATTCGGATTCGTGGGATTATTCTGATCAACTTTCATGTGTAAATTATTTTTATCTGTGCTATGAATTATTTTATATGAATTTACAAACTTTTATTAATATTCCGAAATTAATATTAATTCGAATTAAAATAGAAAATACTATTCTCACCTAGTGGTATTGTAACCACAGTGTATGACAGTGGGGCCAGTGAGACTGGGTTGACCTAGTCAATTATTTGACTGGTCAAAGGGGTGAATAGTGTATGGGGTCCCACATATCATTGTCTATGACTTAATTAAATGATAAATACCACGGATGGTTCCATATGTCATCTACTACTAGACTAACTTAGCACTAATTTAATCCTAAGGTAGACTAAACAATGGCCGGTTCATACACACACCTACGCACACACTACACACAAACACACAACTCAGGCTCACTCACACTCACGTACACACACATGCACACACACATTATTGGCCAACCATGGCCAGCAGCAGCACGCAGCGGCGGCAGCAGCGGAAGGCTCGCAGCAAAGCCGCGAGCAGCAGCTAGCGGTAGCAGCAAGTATCAGTAGCAGCGGCTAGTAGCGGCAGCATCAGGCAGCAGCAACAACGGCAGCAGCGAGCTATAGGAACGAGTAGTAGGAGCAAATAAATCAACAACGGCTGTAGGTAGCAGTCGCAGCAGCACAGTAGCAGCAGCTCAGCAAGCAGCGCGAGCAGCAGCACAGCACACAAGCGAGCAGGCGTGCAGGGACGACGGAGCACGCACAGGCGGGCGTGGCCAGGGGCGACCTGGGTGAGGGCGAGGACGTGGTCGGCTACGGGCGCGCGCACGACCAAGGCAGCAGGCGGGTGCGGGTGCGGCCGCGCGGCAAGCGGAGCTCTGGCCGAGCTCGGCCGCGATGGTGTACGGCGTCTACGGCGACGAAATCGACGGAAAAAGGGGATTCGAGGGAGTAGCTCACCAGGAGCTCTATGGCGAGGTCGGGGAGGCCAGGGGTGGATTGGAATGGTTGGAATCGACCACGGACGCCGACGTTGTACGCGACGAAGAAGACGGCAATGACGAGCGTACGAGCCACCCCGGCTCGATTCGTTCCTCTGAATGGACGAAGCCGGACGTGACGAAGTTTCTCTATGTCTTGGCGCGGGGAGGGGCGGACCAGAGCTCGCGGGACGGTGGTGACGGCGTCGCCCGCATCGAGTCCGACTCGAGCTCGGGGCAGCAGATGGAGGGAAGTGGGCGAATGGGGGAGCGTGAGGGGCTAGGTTTGGCGAGGGGGGTCTCGCCGATGCTTTAGTAGGAGTGGGGCAACCGGGGGATGGTCGCCATGGCAACATGATGCAGCCATGGCCGGCTGATGGCTACCCTGCCTCCCCTCTGCCTCCTGTAGCAGGGGAAGGAGATGAGTGGGGGAGGTTGGGCCGGTCTGGGTAGGGGGAGATGGGCCTTGCCCCAGGGGAAGGATGGGGCTTTTCCTTTTTAGAAAAAACATATCTGGTTAATATGAAAACAGTTTCTGTTGTTTTAAACGACATCAAATGATTTTTGTAAAATAAGTCAACTGGCTAAATAATAGTATGGGAATATTGAGAGGTCCGCCAAAAAGTTTGGAGGCCTTTAGAATTTATTTGAAAACCACATAATTCAAAAGGACATTTAATAAATGATTTGGCCTCTGTTTTAAACATTTTGATGCACCAAAACACCTTACAAAAATTTGGGTTACAATTTGATAAAATCTGAAGGAATATTTGCAACCCATCCATGCTTTTTGTTTTCAGGTTGCAAAACTATTAAATCCACTTTTCAAATCAGTTTGAATTGCAAAAGAATTTGTATTGACAATTGATTTTCAAAGTGATCAACCACTGTTTAGCAACAATGATTTAGCTTAATCCTCATGTTACTGTAGCTTGATTACACGCATCACTGTAGCTGCAATCAAGGGCATCACAACCCCACTGCCACTTGTCACCCTCCACAACGGCTCCAGCTCACGGGGCCGCTAAGCCCATCTGAGGGCTGCCCGGTCCCGAGCCGCCGTCGCCGCCGTTCGCTCTGTCCGAGCTCTCCCGCAGCTCCCTCGACACCTAATCTCCTTGCCCGCGGCTCCCCGCGCGCTCTGTCCCCAGCCTCCGGCCGCTACCGGCAATCCGCCACCACGCAAGGTGAGCTCCCCTCGCCCCCGCATCTCCTCCTCTCCTTCTGCTCTCTCTCCCTCTCACCTTCGATCTCTGTCTCTTCCTGGAACCTCGCAGGAGCACCATGGCCACCCCGGATCTCCAAGCTCATGCCACCCAAGCCTTCTCGTCACCGGGAATGGGCTTTCCCAGACCTAGATCCGCCCGGATCGGGTCGGGCCCCGCCGGATCCCGCCTCCCCGTGTCATCGACCGTCGAGGTCCTCGCCGTTGACCGCCGCCACACCTCTTTGCTCATCCAGGAGCACAGGAGGACGAGGATGCCCGCTCGCGCTCGCCTGGGCCACCGCCAGCACATGGGCTCGCCTCCCCTCGACCCATCCCACAACGGCCAAGCCGGCCCACCCCGAGCGTCGAACCGTTGCTCCACCAACCTGGGTCGAAGCACATGGCGAGCCGCCCTCACATGCCTATGTAACGCCCATGGGCAAGAGTTATCTTGCGCCCATGTTCATATTTAACCCATTGCAACATATTTGGCCATGCATTTTTTCCCTTAGGCGAATTTAACAATTATCCAATGTATTTCATAATTACAGAAAAATGCCATGATATTTCAAATGCTATAACTAGAGAACCGTGTATCGTATTAAAACATATCATATATGTAAAATGCTTAGAATTTCATTTAGATCCACAATTTCTCACTTACATGCATGATAAAAATGTTTAACTTTCTGTTTTCACATAATTTGCATAAATTCCATAATCTTGAATAATTGTTGTGTCATTTTTCCAAAGTAAATACGCACATGTTGTATACGATTTTGGGGTATAAAAATCCAAGGGATTTACCTATGGTATTAGTTTTGTCATTTGAGGAAGTTTGTGTGCACACTAGTTTTGCTGTGATGCCATTTTTTTATTTTCGTGTGATTTAATCCATGTACCATATGAATTATTGTTGAACATGAGATGTGTCCTTTGTGATGTTTACTAGCCCCTGGTATTTGCCATAAAAATCCATGTGTAGATGTTATTTTCTTGCTGCCAACATGCCATGAAAATGCTGCTGTTTTGAGGGGTCTAAATAATTTTAAGTTTGAAAACTGTTATATTTTGTTGCCATGTTGCCATGTGATTTGCCATTGATCTATGGTTCTTTTGTTGTTGCGCTAATGGAGTGTCTTGTAAAGCAGGTTATGCTCTGTCATGCTATGCTATTTGTTTTCATGTGTAGGTTTTGCATCCTAATTAATTCTTCTGTCAAATATGCCAACCTCATAAAAACTGCTGCCCACGTCTACCCTAATTTTCACTAAGTCTGACAGTCTGCTTATTTCAGATTGTCATGTTGTGTTGATGCTAGCCAAGTCCTTGTGCATATTATGATGATGGTTCAATGGTGTTATTTGTAGTGCATCATGTCCTCTACTGTGCTGTTAATTTTCGTGCCATTATAATTCTTATAGCATATAGTTTTCTGGCTGTCAATATGCCTTTAGATCAACACTGCTTTGTTAAATCTTAATTTTCACTAAGTCTTAAATTGTGTTCAAATAGCCATCTTGTGAGCTCATTTGCTATTGATCCCTGCTTCTATTAAATTTTCTAGTATGAGATGAATTGTTATGTATCATGTAAGCTACTGCCGCATGTCTTGTTTACGCATTTAGATGGTTGTAGCCTATTGATTTGTGGTTTGCAATATGCCATGTTGCTGATTTGGACAGATTTTAGTTATAACTTGTGTTGATTGTATTTGTTAAACGTTGCTCCATTTTGAACATGCCATATATGAAACTTGCTTAGAATCTCATGTAGTTCCATAATATCTTGCTGCATCTATGGTTTTGAATGGTTGTGATTGTCATTTGCATGCATTTTTCATTCATGTCATATTATCTTGTGTTGGTCATATCTTTTAGGTGTAGATCCATTCTAAATGATATATATATATATATATATATATATATATATCGCCAAGAATGACGAGTATAATCACATGGTGTATTTTGTTTTTCTGTTTTTAATAAATATAAAACAAAGGTTAGTTCAGATGTGGACCAATTTTAAAATTAACATATGGGGTCGTTTTGGAAATACTATAAGTTGTTTCCAGCCTCATTTAAAATGCCTAGATAGTGTAGTTTCATTATGCTTCACCTTTTGCCATGTTCAACAACATTTAATCTTGTCGAGCAAATATGCGAGAGTGAACTAAATAATTCGAATGTGGAGTTTCATCAACATTTAATCTTCACTTAACGTGTAGAAATGGATTGTTGTGCTTGTCATGTCTTGCATACTTGATGTGACTTGAGACTGCGTTGGTATTTCCCAAAAGAGGAAGGGATGATGCAGCACATCGATGGTAAGTATTTCCCTCAGATATGAAACCAAGGTACCAATCCTTAGAGGAAGATCAAGCACCTACATAAACAACACCTGTACACAAATAACAAATACTTGCAACCCGACGCGTAAGAGAGGTTGTCAATATCTCAACGATAAAAAGATATATTAGATAGTGATAGATTTGGCAAATACATCTCACAAGAAAACAAAATAAAATAGGCAAACAAAAATTGCAAAAAGGTATCTTTGTTTTATTGGATTAATAGATCAGAAAACAAAACAGAAGAATAGTAGATCAGAAAGCAATATGTTGGAAATGTAGACCCGTGGGTCGTAGGTTTCACTCGTGGCTTCTGTCATGCCCAAGATGCGGCCCTATCCTTATTTTGGCACGAGGGCCTCAACAGGGATATAAGCGCATGTCGTCGTGTTGCAAGAATGGATATCATTACAAGTACATGTATAGAAGAGATGAGTATATGGAATTGTCTTACACTCGCCACAAGCTACATCAGAGTCACATCAATACAACATCATATTCAAACATCATACAGAAGAGTAGGGTCTGACTACGGACAAAAAACCCCGACAAAATGACATCCATCCTTGCTATCCCAGGCTGCCGCCTGGAACCCATCCTAGATTGATGACGAAGAAGAACCCCAAATCAAACAAGCAACACGCTCACGTCAAATCATCACATTACCGGTACCTACAACTGTTGTTGTAGCAATCTGTGAGCCACAGGGACTCAGCAATCTCATTTCCTAAGGTATCAAGACTAATAAAGCTTAATGGGTGAGGTATGGTTAAGTGGTGAGGCTGCAGCAAGCGATTAAGCATTTATTTGAGTGGCTAACTTACGCATACAGAAAGTAAAGTATGGTGGTCTATGCATAACGGACGTGAACTAGTAATGATCACTAACTGATCCTGAACACCTACTTACGTCAAACATAACCCCACCGTGTTCTCTTTCGTATAAGGACTCACGAGAAGAGACAGTCACGGTTACGCACACGGTTGGTGTATTTTATTTGAGTTTACTTTCATGACTGGGTGTTAAACAAAGTATCCAAGTTTGCCACATAACCGCAGGCACGGCTTCTCAAAAAGATTTAACCCTGCAGGGGTGCTCCAACTCGTCCATCACAAATTAACCATACGCAGCGTGAATAACCTTGACCACGGATCTCGTGATCATCCTAAGAAATTCCAAAGGAAATCCGCAACCTCGAGATAGCCTGAAGTATTTCGGAATTCCTCACTCAAGACGTTCGAGAAAGGTAAAACAAAGCCAGCAAGGCCGCCCGACGTGCTGACAATCCCGATAGGAGCCGCGCATCTCGTTCTCAGGGCACGGCAGATGAGCTACGCGTACAGTGGCCTGATAGAAATCTCCCGAGTTGCCCCGGGATAGCCCCGCACAATGCTCTATTTTGGACCAACCCTCATGAGGAGCACTGGCCCGGGGGTTGATTAAATATCCGCGGGTGCTGGCGGGTCCCTATGCAATTTTATGAGTTATTAGGCAAATGTAGTACCAATGTTGGGCCTTGCCAGACAAGCTTTATCCTAAAATGAAAATCAAGGGGGTCCCCATAACAACCCCGAGCATGTTAGGAGCGCTCAATTATGGACCATAACACCGGTTCACAAGTAACTAGGGCGGCAAGAGTGGAACAAAACACCGAGCAAAAGGCCAAGCCTTCCACCCTTTACCAAGTGTATACGTGCATTAAATTAAATAGCAATAATATGGTGATAACAAAAGAATGTCCATATTGTCACATGGTAGCAATCGCACCTGCAACTAGAAATGCTATAAGAAGGGTTGAGCAAGCGGTAACATATCCAGACAAAGGTTTGCTAGGAAGGTGGAGGGTTAGAGTGCCTCCTTGGAAGGAAGAGTGCCTGCGTCAACAAAATCCACTAAGTACTCTTCGGTGACGCTAGATCCGACACAGTTGCATGAGGTGGAAGCGCGGGACATGGCGGCGGCTTAAAGACTGTGCAAAATTAAATATGCGGCGAGTTAAGAACAAGCAATATCTGTGACGGCTTACAATTTTAAGGGTTCTACAAATACTACGCCATAGTCCGGCTGATGAGAGCCGGAGAGGTCTGGTGGTCCAACAAGGAAGGAAGGAGCGAAAATCGGCTAAGTCCAAAAAAACAGGTTTCGCAAACTACCGCTGCAATTATGGATCTACAAAAACAGGAAAATAGGTTCTTATTTTTAGGCCTAGCGAAGAAAAGACGGAACAGAATGGAATGAAACAAAGCCGCGATGGTTCACGCATTGTGCACGACTACCTTGTGCACGGCGGCACGGCGGGGACACACACTAAAGACGTCGACGACGTCAAAATACCCTAATGATGGCGATGTAGGAGCCTGAGCGGCGGCGGCGGAGCTTCCCGCAAACCCTGCTATGGCAGTGATGGATCTAGGGGGAGCTTGAACTTACCGATAATGGAGCGGCGGACGCGGAAGAGGCTCTGGTATGACTCAGGTTGATGTAGCGGCCTGGTTTACGACAATGAGAAGGCGGCGCCGGAGCAGGGAGCACCGGGGTAGAGACGATGAAGGGAAGAAGATGAAGGGAGAGCGGGCGAAGGCAAGCTTCCCCCCGCAACAGGTCTTATTTAAAGAGAAGACAGGGCAGGCACGAAAATCTAGGCGACGGAAACCATTTGACCGAGGCAGACGCCTCGATTTCCGAGCTGAGCATTTAATAAAAGATTCGGTGTTACGTCAGCAGATCTCGTGACGTCACGCCGGGTCATCATCGGGCGACTCGCCAAAGAGCAAAAGATAAGGATGAAGTGAGCAAGCTCAATTCAACCTGGGGCCTAATGTTGGGGATATAACCCCGCAATATGACCTGCCCTTGGCGGCTCCGGGTCATGTTGATGGCTCGTGAGATGGCCCAAGGGCGAGCCGTAAAGCCAATGGCCCATAAAGAGAGACGGCTCATGGTGTGGGCCGCAAGGTGGCCGGACTAAGAAGACCCGGGCGTGCAAGCCGCTCGGAGACAGTTTGGACAAAGAAGATAGAGTAAGACTCGGATAGACAATGAGACTCGCTTAGACAATTGTAAAGACCCGTGGTCCTGACCTCTTATGTAAAGGTAGACCCGAGGCTCCCTTGTAATCGATACAATAAGCAATACATGCACAAGTAGGACGTAGGCTATTACCTCGACTTGAGGGGCCGAACCTGGGTAAACCCGTGTCCTTCATCCCAATCAACCCCTTTGAGTCCATCACATTAGCGATGGCCTCAAATCCAAGTCCGTTCACCCGGACATCTGCCGTGATAAGTCCATGACACAGGGCGTCACAACTCTACCCAACTAAAAGAAATTGTCGTCCCGACAATTAAGCGGTAGAGGTAAGGGGAAAAGTTTGGTTACGAAATTCTAACGGATCTTCTCGTTCTTGGTTGCCCTTCTCGAAGAATTTGATACCTTTCATTGCTGTCTTCAATTACGTATCTCAGGTCATCATGATGAAGTCGTCATTCTTCCTTCGGGATCATCATCGTCCTATGGATGCGATAAGAAGGAAGGCCGTGGGAGAACGTATCTCCACATGGTTGGGCATCTGACGGTGAATCTAGGGAAGAAGTCATGAAGTATTCCGCGAGTTGTAACTCAGGGAATTCATTGAGAGAAAAAAGCGATGGTACAAAAGTTTCAAACGGGAAGCAATCATTCGATGCCTGGTCAGAAGATGAAAGGGATTCACAACAATGAAAATAAATATTGCGTCTGATACTAGAATAGATCATCCCTCGGACGGTGGCTCAGGAATTACATACAGAGCCAAGTGCAAAGGATACTTTGGAATGAAAGAGGTACAAGAGAGTCAGGTTTCGATCCTGTGGAACTTTGGTTATGGGCCTGCCATGCGGGTTAAGAGTAGGAAGAGCGGTGATATCTTGCAGGGCCATGCTAGCAAGACCTACCAGCGGAGAGCATGTCTGTTAAGTTGGAAGCAACATCAGTACCAAGGGCGGGGGACAAATAGAACCATTTTCCTGCTCGTTGAGACGAGGCGGACCAATAGCCAAAGTTCTCGTCCACCGACGGTTACCGGAATTTTAGCAACAATAGTAACAGGGTCTTAATGACAGTGTTGTTCAGCGAGGGGATTCCCTAAGCAGGGAATTATTACTGCTTAGATCATATAATCTGAAAAAAGGTTAAACAAACCAATGGAAAGGAAAACATGATTATTAGATTAACCAGACCAATAGAAAGAAAAATGTGTTTAAATACAAGTATCATGAGTAAAGCCTTCCCACGGGAAAGCAGAGCACGAAAAACATGATAGGGCAGCAAATGCGTAACCCCTTGGGTAAAAGGGGCAAGGAGAAACATGACGTTTACCCATTCAATGAGGTTTGGAAATTTATCAAGAAACATTTTAGCATTTAGCTTCCAATGTTCTTGCCTGAGGATCGGGGTACCACGAACATGCTTTGGGGAAGCAGCGACACGGTCACCAGGCAAAGGTCAGACTTTGGATACACAAAAGATCCATCAGGAACGGCTTATAAACTAAGCCTTACAATTCCACCATAGGATAATGGTTAACCTTAACAAGGGAGAAAATATATCCATAGGCCCTCTGGGCAGGTGTGCTATGCATAACATCACCTTACTGGGCTATAAGGTTAAGTCTGCACTAGACCTTACGTACAACTTCCTCTCCCAGACCAAATCAATTAGTGGCTTGACGTGTTAGGAAATACATATGGGGTGAAGGTAGCAAACCTATCAACCATAGAATACTTCACACATGCATGAATGAATTGGAACGATTCCGGAGGAAGCGAAATAAAATCACCTGAACTTAGAGAAAAACACTCCTTTCTCAAACATATTCTTCATGAGCTAGTTACGAAGATAAAACAACACGGCTTCCAAGAATTGAATGGAGGTGGCGAGAAGTATTACTATATCAAGAATTCTTATGACGTGTGCAAATTTCACGTAATACTCCAAGATAGAACATATCACAAGACAACTAACAAGGAACTTAAGGTTCAACCAAAAAGAGACAAGCCTACGTTTGAGAGGAAGCCAATGATGTTACTTCCCAACAAGAATTGAATTGATATCCTAGGAGTGTTTAGAATGTTGACGATGACCACGACACAATTGCCGAGAAGTCTCTTGAAGATGTAATCGATCAGCGGCGGCATGAAGCAAATAAATGGTGAAGCGAATGGTTGTCGAAAGCACATGTTAGAGTGCTAGCTAAGAATCAGAATTGCCTTTCAAGACAACCAACATGACGTTCAAAACTCAATGTAAGCTTAATGCACTATTGGAATGGTGCTTCAGTGATGATGGACATAGATAGTATGGCCAAGCTTTAGCATGACGATGATGATGTAGCATAACATCTTGGAAAGGCATGACCGAGTACAAACTCATAAGCAAAGAATATTACTACGAGTTGCATAGTCGCAATGCGGACTCGATTCAATTATCGGTGTCCTTGAGTGTCCAACAATTAGATCACGGGGAAACTGGAATTAGTGAAGGGAACATAGCTGATGAGGAGCATTATAAGAGGCTATGTAGTTCCATGATTTTCTCGAGATACCAGGCGTAATACTCGGATTTAGAATAGAATTAAAGCTTGGACCGATGTATTGCTGAAGAAGACAAGTTCTTAAACAGGTCTTCAAAATGGGAGCGAGCAGCAACGACTGTAGGAGCGAGCAGCAATGGCTGTAGGAGGGAGCAGCAACGGCTATAGGAGCGAGCAGCAGCGTAGTAGCACCAGCTAACAGCGGAGGCAGCAGCAGAGTAGCAACGGCGACAGCAAGCAGCGCAAGCAGCAGCACAGCACGCAAGAGAGCGGGCGTGTGGGGATGACGGAGCACGCGCAGGCGGGCGCGGCCAGAGGCGGCCTGGGTGAGGGTGATGACGCGGTCGGCTGAGGGCGTGCGCACGACCAAGGCAGCAGGGGGTGCAGGTGCGGGCGCACGGCAAGCGGAGCTCCGGCCGAGCTCAACCGCGATGGTGTACGGCGTCTACGGCGACGGAATCGACGAAAAAAGGGGGATTCGAGGGAGTAGCTCACCAGGAGCTCTATGGCGAGGTCGGGGAGGCCGGGGGTGGGATGGAATGGTTGGAATCGACCACGGACACCGGCGATGTACGCGACGAAGAAGACGGCGATGACAAGCATACAGGACACCCCGGCTTGATTCGTTCCTCTGAATGGACGAAGCCAGACGCGACAGAGCTTCTCGATGTCTTGGCGCGGTGAGGGCGGACCGGAGCTCACGGGACGGTGGTGACAGCGTCGCCCGCATCGAGTCCGAGCTTGAGCTCGGGGTAGCAGATGGAGGGGAGGGGGCGAATGGGGAGCGTGGGGGGCTAGGGTTTGGCGAGGGGGGTCTGCCTAGCGCTTTAGTAGGAGGGAGGCGACCGGGGATGGTCGCCATGGCGACATGGCACAACCATGGCTGGCCAATGGCTGCCACGCCTCCCCTCTGCCTCCTGTAGCAGGGGAAAGAGATGAGTGGGGGAGGTTGGGCCGGTCTGGGGAGGGGGAGATGGGCCTTGCATCAGGGGGAAGGATAGGGGATTTTCCTTAAAAAAACATATCTGGTTAATATGAAAACAATTTTTGTTGTTTTAAACGACATCAAATGATTTTTGTAAAATAAGCCAGCTGGCTAAATAATAGTATGGGAATATTGACAGGTTCTCCAAAAAGTTTGGGGGCCTTTAGAATTTATTTGAAAACCACATAATTCTAAAGGACATTTAATAAATGATTTGGCCTCTGTTGTAAATATTTTGATGCACCAAAACACCTTACAAAAATTTGGGTTACAATTTTATAAAAGCTTAGGGAATATTTGCAACCCATCACTGAGTTTTGTTTTCAAGTTGCAAAACTATTAAATCCACTTTTCAAATCAGTTTGAATTGCAAAAGAATTTGTATTGAGAATTGATTTTCAAAGTGATCAACCGCTGTTTAGCAACAATGGATTGGCTTAATCCACTGATTACTGTAGCTTGATTACATGGATCACTGTAACTACAATCCAGCGCGTCACAACTCTCCCCAACTAAAAGAAATTCTTGTCCCTAGAATTAAGCGGTAGAGGTAAGGGGAAAAGTTTGGTTACGAAATTCTAACGGATCTTCTCGTTCTTGGTTGCTCTTCTCGAAGAATTTGATACCTTTCATTGATGTCTTCAATTATCTATTTCAGGTCATCATGATGAAGTCGTCATTCTTCCTTCGGGATCTTCATCGTCCTACGGATGCGATAAGAAGGAAGACCGTGGGAGAATGTATCTCCACATGGTTGGGCATCTGATGGTGAATCTAGGGAAGAAGTCATGAAGTATTCCGTGAGTTGTAACTCAGGGAATTCATTGAGAGCAAAAAGCGATGGTACAAAAGTTTCAAACGGGTAAGCAATCATTCGACACCTGGTCAAAAGATGAAAGGGGTTCAGAGCAATGAAAATAAATATTGCGTTTCACACAAGAATAGATCATCCCATGGACGGTGGCTCAGGAATTACATACGGATCCAAGTGCAAAGGATACTTTGGAATCAAAGAGGTACATGAGAGTCAGGTTTCGATCTTGTGGAACTTTGGGTTACGGGCCTGCCATGCGGATTAAGAGTAGGAAGAGCGGTGACATCTTGCATGACCATGCTAGCAAGACCTGCCAGAGGAGAGCATGTTCATTAAGTTGGCAACAACGTCAGTACCAAGGGCAGGGGACGAATAGAACCATTTTCCTGCTCATTGAGACGATGCAGACGAATAGGCAAAGTTCTCATCTACCGGCGGTTACCGGAATGTTAGCAACAATAGTAACAGGGTCTTAATGACAGTGTTGTTCACCGAGGGGATTCCCTAAGCAGGGAATTATTACTTCTTAGATCATATAATCTCATGAAAGGTTAAACAAAACAAGGGAAAGGAAAAACGTGATTATTAGATTAACCAGACCAATGGAAAGAAAAATATGTTTAAACACAAGTATCTTGAGTAAATTCTTCCCACGGGAAAGCAGGGCATGAAAAATATGATAGGGCAGCAAATGTGTAAACCCTTGTGGAAAAGGGGCAAGGAGAAACATGACGTTTACCCATTTAATGAGGTTTGGAAATTGATCAAGAAACATTTTAGCATTGAGCTTCCAATGTTCTTTCCTGAGGATCGGGGTACCACGGACATGCTTTGGGGAAGCATCGACATGGTCACCAGGTAAAGGTCAGACTTTGGATACAAAAAAGATCCATCAGGAACAACTTACAAACTAAGCCTTACAATTCCATCACAGGAGAAAGGTTAACCTTACCAAGGGACAAAATATATCAATAGGCCCTCCGACCAGGTGTACTATGCATGACATCACCTTACCGGGCTACAAGGGTAAGTATGCACTAGACCTTACACAGAACATCCTCTCTCGGATCAAATTAATTAGTGGTTTGACGTGTTAGGAAATACATATGGGGTGAAGGTAGCAAACCTATCAAACCATAGAATACTTCGCACCTGCTTGAATGAATTGGAACGATTCCGAAGGAAGCGAAACAAAATCACGTGAACTTAGAGAAAACACTCCTTTATAAAACATATTCTTCATGATCTAGTTACAAAGATAAAGCCTTCAAAATTCTACAGTACTAGCTTAAATGTTCATCATGAACCACAAAGAAGATGTGGATGTGGCTGATGGGCCCAGCAACAATTCGTCGAGATTTCCACAAATATGGATTTCCATGATAGGGTGAACAAGGTGATAGCATTGGTCAAACTAGATGACATATTCAGATATGTCCGAGGGAAAACATCCACAATTAAATATTAATCGACAGGTGCACCCAAGATCCGGACTAAGTAGGACGACCAATGTTAGGATGCTGATCCAACAGCCAACACACTAAGAATGGACTTATTGTTCATTAACACCAAGGTAATAGAGTTGCTATGCCATAAGTGTTGAATTTACATATCATGGTCCATTTGTAAGTTTTCCGGTTAGAAACAACACGGGTACCAAGAATGGAATGGAGGCGGTGAGAAATATTACTATATCAAGAATTCTTATGACGTGTGCAAATTTCACGTAATACTCCAAGATAGAACATATCACAAGACAGCTAACAAGGAACTTAAGGTTCAACCAAAAAGAGACAAGCTTGCGTTTGAGAGGAAGGCAAGGATGTTACTTCCCATCAAGAATTGAATTGATATCTTAGGAGTGTTCAGAAAATGTTGATGATGACCATGACAAAATTGTCGAGAAGTCTCTTGCGGATGTAATCGATGAGCGACGACATCAAGCAAAGAAATGGTGAAGCGAATGGTTGTCGAAACCACAAGTGCTAGCTAAGAATCAGAATTGCCTTTCAAGACAACCAACATGATGTTCAAAGCTCGATGTAAGCTTAATGCACTGTTGGAATGGTGCTTCAGGGATGAAGGCCATAGATAGTATGACCAAGCTTTAGCATGACGATGATGATGTAGCCTAACAACTTGGAAAGGCATTACCGAGTACAAACTCATAAGCAAAGAATATTACTACGAGTTTCTTAATCGCAATGCGGACTCGATTCAATTATCGGTGTCCTTGAGTGTCCAACAATTTAGATCACGGGGAAACTAGAATCAGTGAAGGGAACATAGCCGATGAGGAGCATTATAAGAGGCTATGTAGTTCCATGATTTTATCGAGATACCAATGGTAATACTCGATGTAGAACATAATTAAAGATTGCACCGATGTATTGATCTGAAGAAGACAAGTTCTTAAATAGGTCTTAAAAATGGGATGAGAGGAGAACAATCATGGTCAGAACCACAGTTGTAAAGGGCAAGATCACCGATACAAGATCAAATCATTCAATGAATGATTATTGATAGGAGAATCTTCTATGATAAGATCAACATCGTTTCCAGGGGCGTGAACTCAAGGTTCATGGTTGACTCCCACTTCATCAATGCGTCACCTTCCATTCACACCTTGCCTTTGGTGAAATTATAATTTTGAAAGATTATATAGCAAAACACCAAAAAAGTATGACTCGTGACAACTGTCGGGTTCACATGAATTAAGGATGGCATAGGTCCAACCCATCGGGGCATCTTAGGTACATATACCCATAAGTTTTAAGAGCAACGGAGACATGCTTGACAACAGAGCATGGCTGACAAAAACATAGGATACACATATCAGAGGGAGAAGACAATTTACCAATGGCATCATGTATCAGGGGAAGAACAACACAATAAATTAGAAGGTGAAGGATGCAATCGGATAACAACCCAACGATGGGTCTGGTGGTCCACAAAGGACCTGATGTGAGTATCAGTACTCAATGAGACAAAGAAAGAATGCAAGGAATCACATCATAGAACATCCAAATAATTTGATTCTTAACTATCCAAAGGAATTTAAGATTTCCAAATTGGAGTATCGGAATCAGATGCTCGGATCAAAAACAAGTAAGACAAATGGACTTAGATGGACAATCAATCAAAGTTGAATTGCTGAGAACCAACTCATGTTTGGAAACAAGTCTGAGCCGGAAAGATAATTTATGAGAAAGAACTAATGACTGCGTGCATCCGCACACAGGTTGAATCAATAAAATCAAATGACAACCATCAAGGATTTAATTAGTATTGCTAGACATATGGAATTAACCATAATGCAATCAGGAGAGAAAGGTCAAGAGCAAAAGTTTAATGAGGATTTTCTAAAGATCGAATAGCAATTGGAAGGGTTTTGTGAGACCGATGACAACCGAGGACGAACGAATCCCCAATAATCATATGGGGGTTGATGGAAGAAGGGAGTCACAAGAGGATGAACACAAGTTCTTGGGAGAACATTAGAGGGTATCTTTGGAGTCTTCTGATGAATCAAGCCGTCATCTGGAATGAGGGGCTCTCCAGGAGGAATTAGATACGAGAACCTAGTGTTAGAGTTAGTAAAATCTTTAACCCGAAAGAGAAAAGAGATCAGAACCCAGAGTATAGACGAGGAATAAAAGATCCTAATACCACCCAATTGAGTTGTGGACCCGTAAGCCATACAACAATGTTAGTAAAGTTTTTCAAGTACTAGACTCAACTTCGGCCAAGGAGTTGGAATGGGGGCTACCTACAGGCAGTCGGCTCTGCTACCAACTTGTGACGCCCCCAATTTCGACCATACGCTAAACATACACGCAATGCATACGACCAAGATTAGGGACTCACTAATCGATATCACATCAGAACTCTAGACACAAATTAAAGTCACACAACTTCATATTACAAGCCAGGGGCCTCGAGGGCTCGAATACAAAGCTCGACAAGCACAAGTCAATGGAAGAAAAAATAATATCTGAGTACAAACATAAGTTAAACAAGTTTTGCCTTAAGAAGTCTAGCATAAACATAAGCAGCGGATCAAAAGAGGTGTGGCCTCCTGCTTGGGAACCTCCTAACTAATCCTGAGCATCAGCACTCTCCACGTAGTATTAGGCTCCAGCGGTGGTGTAGCAGTCGTCTCCGACGCACTCCCTCTCCTGGGCTCCATCGTCTGAACGCAATAATCAGATCGAGGGGGAAAGAGGAAACAAAGCAGCGGTAAGTACTCATCCAAAGTACTCGCAAGACTGACATGAGAATTATGCTAAGTATGCATCATTATCAAGGAATGGGGTATATTTGGACTGACTATAGAAAGCAAAAATAGGGGGATGGCCTAGTCCTATCGAAGACTAGCATCTTCATCATCTTGCAGCATTAGAAGAGAGTAGACTGGTATCTCAATATATGATCATATTATTGTAGCAATTTTTATTAAGTAACCATGCCCAGAGATTCTTCCTTGACTCCCTACGAGGAAGCAACCTCGGAGCCAAACATTCATTTCAATTTAGAGTCACAATTATAGTTATAGTAGGTCAAGGTACAACTCCAAGTCGTACTGTTACCGTGGACACGGCTATTCGAATAGATTATTCATCCCTGCAGGGGTGCACCACATTTCCAACACGCTTGATCACCTCCGTCCGGACACCCTTTCCTGGGTAATGCCCGGCCTCAGGAACCAAAACATCGTCGCCTCACCTAAGCTCAACGAAGAGGCCAGCCCGCCGGTCTAAATCCTAAGCACGCAGGGGTCTTGGGCCCACTCACCACTTGCGCTCATGCACGGTGCGTAGGCGGCCGGAAGCAGACCTAGTACACTCAGCCCGAGAGCTATACCTTCCAGCCCAATCCGGCGCGCACCGCTCCATTGCTGACGTCCGAAGAGCTTTGGCTGGTACAACGATGCTGAGTACCCACAACTTCTCCCACGTGAAGGTTTGGTGCGTAAAAGGTCAAACGACCAACTCAGATCAAATACCCAACCCATTAGCATTTTATTAATGCGGGGCAAGTGTGACCCATGAAGTGCGGTCCCGTTGCCCCATCTCGAGGATGTTTGGCAAGGGCCTCTCCTGCCTGCCCACACCTCATCTTAACCGTTTGGATGCCTTACCGGCGCATCCCACCTTATCGCACACACACGGTTACCCTTGGGGCCGACCCTTCTCTGGACTGTCGGTAACTCAGGTCCACCTCAAAAACTGCCTGTCCCTTCAATCATGTCACATTAGTAAAGTATCAAGTCAGTAGTAGCTATGTGGTTATACGCCAAGTGGGTATCCGAGGAATCACCCTCGATGAATCCCACTCTAGGTACGTGGTGATGTGAGGGGCTTGTCTCGTCGGTCGGTTGACCGAGTCTTCGAGTCGTCGAGTCGTTGGGTCGTCGATGAAGAAGCAGGGGCAGCTGGGACTAAGGGGGGTCGCTGGGGATTCATTGATCAACCTATAACAAGCAGTTGATATGATTGCAGGTATATTAGCAGTTTATCAAAAACAGGCTATACATCAGAAATAGGAGCTAGCTAATGAAGTAGCAAAATCTAATGCAAGAATGAGAGGAAAGAATGGGAGATATCAGAATGCTCAAGGGGGGTTGCTTTCCTTGCTGCTATGCGGCAAAGGCCTGATCGTCAACGGCGTAGTCGTACCCGGCAGTAACGTCAGTCTCGGGGTGTACCGATAAAAAGAGGGGGGGACAATAAATACAAAGCAAACAGATGCATCATATGCATGACATGACAATATGCAGAGCTAGGCATGCACTAACGCAGTACTACATGTCGCGGACAGATCGGAAGCATATCTGACGATATTTTCTGGGTCTCGGGCTACTACTGGACAGATTAAAACGATGAAAATGTTCCACGTTAGCTATGATAGGAGCGCGTGACAGACGCACGGGCTGCGTATTCGGATTCATGGGATTATTCTGATAAACTTTCATGTGTAAATTATTTTCATCTAAGCTACGAATTATTTTCTATGAATTTACAAAGTTTTATTAATATTCCAAAATTAATATTAATTTTAATTAAAACAGAAAATACTATTATCACCTAGTGCTATTGTAGCCACAGTGTATGACAGTGGGGCCAGTGGGGCTAGGTTGACCTAGTCAATTTTTTGACTGGTCAAAGGGGTGAATAGTGTATGGGTTCCCACATGTCATTGTGTATGATTTAATTAAATGATAAATACCAGAGATGGTCCCATATGTCATCTACTACTACACTAACTAGGCACTAATTTAATCCTAAGCTAGACTAAACAAGGGCCGGTTCATACACACACCTACGCACACTACACACAAACACACAACTCAGGCTCACTCACACTCACGTACACACACATGCACACACACATTTTTGGCCATGCCATGGCCAGCAGCAGCAGGCAGCGGCGGCAGCTAATAGCAGCAACTAGCGGCGGCAGCAGCGGAAGGCTCGCAGCAAAGCCGCGAGCAGCAGCTAGCGGTAGCAGCAAGTATCAGTAGCATCGGCTAGTAGCGGCAGCATCAGGCAGCAGCAACAACGGCAGCAGCGAGCTGTTGGAGCGAGCAGCAGGAGCAAATAAATCAGCAACAACTGTAGTTAGCAGTCGCAGCAGCGCAGTAGCTGCAGCTAACAGCGGCGGCGATAGCAAGCAGCACGAGCAGCAGCACAGCACGCAAGCGAGCAGGCGTGCAGGGACGACGGAGCACGCACAGGCGGGCGTGGCCAGGGGTGGCCTGGGTGAGGCGAGGACGTGGTCGGCTGCGGGCGCGCGCACGACCAAGGCAGCAGGCGGGTGCAGGTGCGGCCGCGCAGCAAGCGGAGCTCCGGCCGAGCTCGGCCGCGATGGTGTACGGCGTCTACGGCGACGGAATCGACAGAAAAAGGGGGATTCGAGGGAGTAGCTCACCAGGAGCTCTATGGCGAGGTCGGGGAGGCCACGGGTGGACTGGAATGGTTGGAATCGACCACGGACGCCGACGATGTACGCGACGAAGAAGACGGCAATGATGAGCGTACGAGCCACCCCGACTCGATTCGTTCCTCTGAATGGACGAAGCCGGACGTGACGGAGTTTCTCTACGTCTTGGCGCGGCGAGGGGCGGACCAGAGCTCGCGGGACGATGGTGGCGGCGTCGCCCGCATCGAGTCCGAGCTCGAGCTCGGGGCAGCAGATGGAGGGAAGGGGGCGAATGGGGAGCGTGGGGGGCTAGGGTTTGGCGAGGGGGGTCTCGCCGATGCTTTAGTAGGAGGGGGCAATCGGGGGATGTCCGTCATGGCAACATGACGCAGCCATGGCCGGCTGATGGCTACCCTGCCTCCCCTCTACCTCCTGTAGCAGGGGAAGGAGATGAGTGGGGGAGGTTGGGCCGGTCTGGGAAGGGGGAGATGGGCCTTGCCCCAGGGGAAGGATGGGGCTTTTCCTTTTTAGAAAAAACATATCTGGTTAATATGAAAACAATTTCTGTTGTTTTAAACGACATCAAATGATTTTTGTAAAATAAGTCAACTGGCTAAATAATAGTATGGGAATATTGACAGGTCCGCCAAAAAGTTTGGAGGCCTTTAGAATTTATTTGAAAACCACATAATTCAAAAGAACATTTAATAAATGATTTGGCCTCTGTTTTAAACATTTTGATGCACCAAAACACCTTACAAAAATTTGGGTTACAATTTTATAAAATCTTAAGGAATATTTGCAACCCATCCATGCTTTTTGTTTTCAGTTTGCAAAACTATTAAATCCACTTTTCAAATCAGTTTGAGTTGCAAAAGAATTTGTATTGACAATTGATTTTCAAAGTGATCAACCACTGTTTAGCAACAATGATTTAGCTTAATCCTCATGTTACTGTCGCTTGATTACACGCATCACTGTAGCTGCAATCAAGGGCGGCACAACCCCACTGGCACTTGTCACCCTCCACAACGGCTCCAGCTCACAGGGCCGCTAAGCCCATCTGAGGCCTGCTCGGTCCCGAGCCGCCGTCGCCGCCGTTCGCTCTGTCCGAGCTCTCCCGCAACTCCCTCGACACCTAATCTCCTTGCCCGTGGCTCCCCGCGCGCTCTGTCCCCAGCCTCCGGCCGCTACCGGCGATCCGCCACCGCGCAAGGTGAGCTCCCCTCGCCCCGCATCTCCTCCTCTCCTTCTGCTCTCTCTCTCCCTCTCACCTTTGATCTTTGTCTCTTCCTGGAACCTCGCAGGAGCACCATGGCCACCCCGGATCTCCAAGATCACCCCACCCAAGCCTTCTCGTCGCCGGGAATGGGCTTTCCCAGACCTAGATCCGCCCGGATCGGGTCGGGTCCCGCCGGATCCCGCCTCCCCATGTCATCGACCGTCGAGGTCCTCGCCGTTGACCGCCGCCACACCTCTTTGCTCATCCAGGAGCACGGGAGGACGAGGATGCCCGCTCGCGCTCGCCTGGTCCACCGCCAGCGCATGGGCTCGCCTCCCCTCGACCCATCCCACAACGGCCGAGCCGGCCCACCCCGAGCGTCGAACCGTTGCTCCACCAACCTGGGCCGAAGCACATGTCGAGCCGCCCTCACATGCCTATGTAACGCCCATGGGCAAGAGTTGTTATCTTGCGCCCATGTTCATATTTAGCCCATTGCAACATATTCGGCCATGCATTTTTTCCTTAGGCGAATTTAACAATTATCCAATGTATTTCATAATTACAGAAAAATGCCATGATATTTCAAATGCTATAACTAGAGAACCGTGTATCGTATTACAACATATCATATATGTAAAATGCTTAGAATTTCATTTCGATCCACAATTTCCCACTTACATGCATGATAAAAATGTTTAACTTTCTGTTTTCACGTAATTTGCATAAATTCCATAATCTTGAATAACTGTTGTGTCATTTTTCCGAAGTAAATACGCACATGTTGTATACGATTTTGGGGTAGAAAATCCAAGGGATTTACCTATGGTATTAGTTTTGTCATTTGAGAAAGTTTGTGTGCACACTAGTTTTGCTGTGATGCCATTTTGTTATTTTCGTGTGATTTAATCCATGTACCATATGAATTATTGTTGAACATGAGATGTGTCCTTTGTGAAGTTTACTAGCCCCTGGTATTTGCCATAAAAATCCATGTGTAGATGTTATTTTCTTGCTGCATCTATGATTTTGAATGGTTGTGGTTGTCATTTGCATGCATTTTTCATTCATGTCATATTATCTTGTGTTGGTCATATCTTTTAGGCGTAGATCCATTCTAAATGATATATATATATATATATATATATATATATATATATATATCGCCAAGAATGACGAGTATAATCACATGGTGTATTTTATTTTTCTGTTTTTAATAAATATAAAACATGGTTAGTTCAGATCTGGACCAATTTTAAAATTAACATATGGGGTCGTTTTGGAAATACTATAAGTTGATTCCAGCCTCATTTAAAATGCCTAGATAGTGTAGTTTCATTATGCTTCACCTTTTGCCATGTTCAACAACATTTAATCTTGTCGAGCAAATATGCGAGAGTGAACTAAATAATTCGAATGTGGAGTTTCATCAACATTTAATCTTCACTTAACGTGTAGAAATGGATTGTTGTGCTTGTCATGTCTTGCATACTTGACGTGTCTTGAGACTGCGTCAGTATTTCCCAAAAGAGGAAGGGATGATGCAGCACATTGATGGTAAGTATTTTCCTCAGATATGAAACCAAGGTACCAATCCTTAGAGCAAGATCAAGCACCTACATAAACAACACATGTACACAAATAATAAATACTTGCAACCCGACGCGTAAGAGAGGTTGTCAATCTCTCAACCATAAAAATATACATTAGATAGTGATAGATTTGGCAAATACATCTCACAAGAAAACAAAATAAAATAGGCAAACAAAAATTGCAAAACGGTATCTTTGTTTTATTGGATTAATAGATCAGAAAACAAAACAGAAGAATAGTAGATTAGAAAGCAATATGTTGGAAATGTAGACCCGGGGGTCGTAGGTTTAACTCGTGGCTTCTATCACGCCCGAGATGCGGTCCAATACTTATTTTGGCACGAGGGCCTCAACAGGGATATAAGCGCATGTCGTTGTGTTGCAAGAATGGATATCATTACAAGTACATGTATAGAAGAGATGAGTATATGGAATTGGCTTACACTCGCCACAAGCTACATCAGAGTCACATCAATACAACATCATATTCAAACATCATACAGAAGAGTAGGGCCTGAATACAGATGAAAACAAACGACAAAATGACATCCATCCTTGCTATCCCAGGCTGCCGCCTGGAACCCATCCTAGATTGATGACGAAGAAGAACCCCAAATCAAACAAGCAACACGCTCACGTCAAATCATCGCATTACCGGTACCTACAACTGTTGTTGTAGCAATCTGTGAGTCACAGGGACTCATCAATCTCATTTCCAAGGGTATCAAGACTATTAAAGCTTAATGGGTGAGGTATGGTTAAGTGGTGAGGCGGCAGCAAGCGCTTAAGCATTTATTTGAGTGGCTAACTTACGCATACAGAAAGTAAAGTATGGTGGTCTACGCATAACTGACGTGAACTAGTAATGATCACTAACTGATCCTGAACACCTACTTACGTCAAACATAACCCCACTGTGTTCTCTTTCGTATAAGGACTCACGAGAAAAGACGGTCACGGTTACGCACACGGTTGGTGTATTTTATTTGAGTTTACTTTCATGACCGGGTGTTAAACAAAGTATCCAAGTTTGCCACATAACCGCAGGCACGACTTCTTGAAAATATTTAACCCTGCAGGGGTGCTCCAACTTGTCCATCACAAATTAACCACACACAGCGTGAATAACCTTGACCACGGATCTCGTGATCATCCTAAGAAATTCCAAAGGAAATCCGCAACCTCGAGATATCCCGAAGTATTTCGGAATTCCTCACTCAAGACGTTCGAGAAAGGTAAAACAAAGCCAGCAAGGCCGCCCGACGTGCTGACACTCCCGATAGGAGCCGCGCATCTCGTTCTCAGGACACGGCAGATGAGCTACGCGTACAGTGGCCTGATAGAAATCTCCCGAGTTTCCCCGGATGGACCCGCACAATGCTCTATTTTGGACCAACCCTCATGAGGAGCACTGGCCCGGGGGTTGATTAAATATCTGCGGGTGCTCGTGGGTCCCTATGCAATTTTATTAGTTATTAGGCAAATGTAGTACCAATGTTGGGCCTTGCCAGACAAGCTTTATCCTAAAATGAAAATCAAGGGGGTCCCCATAACAACCCCGAGCATGTTAGGAGCGCTCAATTATGGACCATAACACCGGTTCACAAGTAACTAGGGCGGCAAGAGTGGAACAAAACACCGAGCAAAAGGCCAAGCCTTTCACCCTTTACCAAGCCAAGCCTTCCACCCTTTACCAAGTGTATAAGTGCATTAAATTAAATAGCAATAATATGGTGATAACAAAAGAATGTCCATGTTGTCACATGGTAGCAATCGCACCTGCAACTAGAAATGCTTTAAGAAGGGTTGAGCAAGCGGTAACATATCCAGACAAAGGTTTGCTAGGAAGGTGGAGGATTAGAGTGCCTCCTTGGAAGGAAGAGTGCCTGCGTCAACAAAATCTGCTACGTACTCTTCGGTGACACTAGATACGACCCAGTTGCATGAGTTGGAAGTGTGGGACATGGCGGCGGCTTAAAGACTGTGCAAAATTAAATATGCGGCGTGTTAAGAACAAGCAATATTTGTGACAACTTACAATTTTAAGGGCTCTACAAATACTACGCCATAGTCCGGCTGATGAGAGCCGGAGAGGTCTGGCGGTTCAACAAGGAAGGAAGGAGCGAAAACCGGCTAAGTCCTGAAAAACAGGTTTCGCAAAGTATCGCTGCAATTATGGATCTACAAAAACAGGAAAATAGGTTCTTATTTTTAGGCCTAGCGAAGAACAGGCGGAACAGAAAGGAATAAAACAAAGCCGCGACGGTTCACGCATTGCGCACGACTGCCTTGTGCACGGCGGCACGGCGGCGACACGCGCTAAAGATGTCAACGGCGTCAGAATACCCTAACGATGGCGATGGAGGAGCCTGAGCGGCGGCGGCGGAGCTTCCCGTAAACCCTGCTATGGTAGTGATGGATCTAGGGGGAGCTTGAACTTACCGATAATGGAGCGGTAGACGCGGAAGAGGCTTTGGTATGACTCAGGTTGATGTAGCAGCTTGGTTGACGGCGATGAGAAGGCGGCGCCAGAGCAGGGAGCACCGGGGCAGAGATGATGAAGGGATGAAGATGAAGGGAGAGCGGGAGAAGGAAAGCTCCCCCCCGCAACAGGTCTTATTTAAAAAGAAGACAGGGCAGGCGTGAAAATTTAGGCGACGGAAACCATTTGACCGAGGTGGACGCCTCGATTTCCAAGCTGACCATTTAATAAAAGATTCGGTGTTACGTCAGCAGATCTCGTGACGTCACGCCGGGTCATCATCGGGCGACTCGCCAAAGAGCAGAAGATAAGGATGAAGTGAGGAAGCTCAATTCAACCTGGGGCCTAATGTTGGGGATATAACCCCACAATATGACCCGCCCTTGGCGGCTCTGGGTCATGTTGATGGCTCGTGAGCTGGCCCAAGGGTGAGCCGTAAAGCCAATGGCCCATAAAGAGAGACGGCTCACGGTGTGGGCCGCAAGGTGGCCCGGACTAAGAAGACCCGGGCATGCAAGCCGCTCGGAGACAGTTTGGACAAAGAAGATAGAGTAAGACTCGGATAGACAATGAGACTCGGTTAGACAATTGTAAAGACCCGTGGTCCTGACCTCTTATATAAAGGTATACCCGGGACGGCTTAGAGATCAGGTGATCGAGAACTGGGTCAAGCTTTAGCTCCCTTGTAATCGATACAATAAGCAATACAAGCACAAGCAGGACGTAGGCTATTACCTCGACTTGAGGGGCCGAACCTGGGTAAACCCGTGTCCTTCATCCCAATCAACCCCTTTGAGTCCACCACATTAGCGATGGCCTCGAATCCAAGTCCGTTCACCCAGACATCTGCCATGATAAATCCATGACACAGGGTGTCACAACTCTACCCAACTAAAAGAAATTGTCGTCCCGAGAATTAAGCGGTAGAGGTAAGGGGAAAAGTTTGGTTACAAAATTCTAACGGATCTTCTCGTTCTTGGTTGCCCTTCTCGAAGAATTTGATACCTTTCATTGCTGTCTTCAATTACGTATCTCAAGTCATCATGACGAAGTCGTCATTCTTCCTTCGGGATCTTCATTGTCCTATGGATGCGATAAGAACGAAGACCGTGGGAGAATGTATCTCCACATGGTTGGGCATCTGACGGTGAATCTAGGGAAGAAGTCATGAAGTATTCCGCGAGTTGTAACTCAGGGAATTCATTGAGAGAAAAAAGCGATGGTACAAAAGATTCAAACGGGAAGAAATCATTCGATGCCTGGTCAGAAGATGAATGGGATTCACAACAAGGAAAATAAATATTGCATCTGATACTAGAATAGATCATCCCTCGGACGGTGGCTCAGGAATTACATACAGAGCCAAGTGAAAAGGATACTTTGAAATGAAAGAGGTACAAGAGAGTCAGGTTTCGATCTTGTGGAACTTTGGTTATGGGCCTGCCATGCGGGTTAAGAGTAGGAAGAGCGGTGATATCTTGCAGGGCCATGCCAGCAAGAGCTACCAGCGGAGAGCATGTCCGTTAAGTTGGAAGCAACATCAGTACCAAGGGCGGGGTACGAATAGAACCATTTTCCTGCTCGTTGAGGCGAAGCGGACCAATAGGCAAAGTTCTCGTCCACCGACGGTTACCGAAATTTTAGCAACAATAGTAATAGGGTCTTAATGACAGTGTTGTTAAGCGAGGGGATTCCCTAAGCAGGGAATTATTACTGCTTAGATCATATAATATGAAAAAAGGTTAAACAAACCAATGGAAAGGAAAACGTGATTATTAGATTAACCAGACCAATAGAAAGAAAAATGTGTTTAAATACAAGTATCATGAGTAAAGCCTTCCCACGGGAAAGCAGAGCACGAAAAAGATGATAGGGCAGCAAATGCATAACCCCTTGGGTAAAAGGGGCAAGGAGAAACATGACGTTTACCCATTCAATGAGGTTTGGAAATTGATCAAGAAACATTTTAGCATTTAGCTTCCAATGTTCTTGCCCGAGGATCGGGGTACCACGAACATGCTTTGGGGAAGCACCGACATGGTCACCAGGCAAAGGTCAGACTTTGGATACACAAAAGATCCATCAGGAACGGCTTATAAACTAAGCCTTACATTCCATCATAGGATAATGGTTAACCTTACCAAGGGAGAAAATATATCCATAGTCCCTCTAGCCAGGTGTGCTATGCATAACATCACCTTACTGGGCTATAAGGTTAAGTCTGCACTAGTCCTTACGTACAACTTCCTCTCCCAGACCAAATCAATCAGTGGCTTGACGTGTTAGGAAATACATATGGGGTGAAGGTAGCAAACCTATCAAACCATAGAATACTTCGCACAAGCATGAATGAATTGGAACGATTCCGGAGGAAGCGAAACAAAATCACCTGAACTTAGAGAAAAACACTCCTTTCTCAAACATATTCATCATGAGCTAGTTATGAAGATAAAGCCTTCAAAATTCTACGACACTAGCTTGGTTCATCATGAACCACAAAAAGATGAGGATGTGGCTAATGGGCCCAACAACAATTCGTCTGGATTTCCACAAATATGGAGTTCCAAGATAGGGTGAACAAGGTGATATCATTTCAAACCAGATGACATATTGAGATATGTCCGAGGGAAAACATCCACAATTAAATATTAATTGAAAGGTGCACCCAAGATCCGGACTAAGTAGCATGACCATTGTTAGAATGCTGATCCAACAACCAACACACTAAGAATGGACTTATTGTTCATTAATGCCAAAGTAATAGAGTTGCTATTCCATAAGTGTTGAATTTACACATCACGGTCCATTTGTCAGTGTTCCGGTTAGAAACAACACGGGTACCAAGAATTGAATGGAGGTGGCGAGAAGTATTACTATATCAAGAATTCTTATGACGTGTGCAAATTTCACGTAATACTCCAAGATAGAACATATCACAAGACAGCTAACAAGGAACTTAAGGTTCAACCAAAAAGAGACAAGCCTACGTTTGAGAGGAAGCCAATGATTTTACTTCCCAACAAGAATTGAATTGATATCCTAGGAGTGTTTAGAATGTTGACGATGACCACGACACAATTGCCGAGAAGTCTCTTGAAGATGTAATCGATCAGCGGCGGCATCAAGCAAATAAATGGTGAAGCGAATGGTTGTCGAAATCACATGTTAGAGTGCTAGCTAAGAATCAGAATTGCCTTTCAAGACAACCAACATGACGTTCAAAACTCAATGTAAGCTTAATGCACTATTGGAATGGTGCTTCAGTGATGATGGACATAGATAGTATGGCCAAGCTTTAGCATGACGATGATGATGTAGCATAACATCTTGGAAAGGCATGACCGAGTACAAACTCATAAGCAAAGAATATTACTACGAGTTGCTTAATCGCAATGCGGACTCGATTCAATTATCGGTGTCCTTGAGTGTCCAACAATTAGATCACGGGGAAACTGGAATTAGTGAAGGGAACATAGCTGATGAGGAGCATTATAAGAGGCTATGTAGTTCCATGATTTTCTCGAGATACCAGGCGTAATACTCGGATTTAGAATAGAATTAAAGCTTGGACCGATGTATTGCTGAAGAAGAAAAGTTCTTAAACAGGTCTTAAAAATGGGATCATAGAAGAACAATCATGGTCAGAACCACGATTGTAAAGGGAAAGATCACCGATACAAGATCAAACCAGTCAATGAATGCTTATTGATAGGAGAAGCTTCTATGATAAGATCAACATCGTTTCCAGGTGCATGAACACAAGGTTCAAGGTCGACTCCCACTTCATCAATGCATCACCATCCATTTACACCTCGCCTTTGGTGAAATTATAATTTTGAAAGATTATCTGGCAAAACACCAGAAAAGTATGACTTGTGAAAACTATCGGGTTCACACGAATTAAGGAAAGCATAGGTCCAACGCATCGATGCATCTTAGGAACATATACCATAAGTTTCAAGAGCAATTGACACATGCTTGACAACAGAGCATGGCTGACAAAAACATAGGATACACCTATTAGAGGGAGAAGACACAATTTACCAATGGCATCATGTATCAGGGGAAGAACACCACAAGAAATTAGAAGGTGAAGGATGCTATAGGATAATAACCTAACAATGGGTCTGGCGGTCCATAAGGGAACTGATGTGAGTATCAGTACTCAATCAGACAGAGAAAGAATGCAAGGCATCACATCATAGAATATCCAAATAATTTGATGCTTAACTATCGAAAGGAATTTAAGATTTCCAAATTGGTGTATCGGAATCAGATGATCGGATCAAAAACAAGTAAGACAAATGGACTTAGATGGACAATCAATCAAAGTTGAATTGCCGAGAACCAACTCATGTTTGGAAACAAGTCTGAGCCGGAAAGATAATTTATGAGAAAGAACTAATGACTGCGTGCATCCGCACACAGGTTGAATCAATAAAATCAAATGGCAACCATCAAGGATTTAATGAATATTGCTAGACATATGGAATTAACCATAATGCAAGCAGGAGAGAAAGGTCAAGAGCAAAAGGTTTATGAGGATTTTCAGAAGATCGAATAGCAATTGGAAGGATTTTGTGAGACCCATGACAACTGAGGACGGACGAATCCCCGATAAGCATATGGGGGTTGATGGAAGAAGGGAATCACAAGAGCGATGAACACAAGTTCTTGGGTGAACATTAGAGGGTATCTTTGGAGTCTTCTAATGAATCAAGTCATCATCTAGAATGAGGGGCTCTCCGGGAGGAAGTAGATACGAGAACCTAGCGTTGGAGTTAGTAAAATCTTTAACTCGAAAGAGAAGAGAGATCAGAACCCAGAGTATAGACGAGGAATAAAAGATCCTAATACCACCCAAGTGAGTTGTGGGCCCGTAAGCCACACAACAATGTTAGTAAAGTTATTCAAGTAATAGACTCAACTTCGGCCAAGGAGATGGAAAGGGGGCTACCTACAGGCAGTTGGCTCTGATACCAACTTGTCATGCCCCCAATTTTGACGATACACTAAACATACACGCAATGCGTACGACCAAGATTAGGGACTCACTAATTGATATCACAACACAACTCTAGACACAAATTAAAGTCATACATCTTCATATTACAAGCCAGGGGCCTCGAGGGCTTGAATACAAAGCTCGACAAGCACGAGTCAACGGAAGCAAAAATAATTTCTGAGTACAGACATAAGTTAAACTAGTTTTGCCTTAAGAAGGCTAGCACAAACATAAGCAGCGGATCGAATGAGGCGAGGCCTCCTGCCTAGGAACCTCCTAACTATTCGTGAGCGTCGACACTCTCCACGTAGTATTAGGCTCCAGCGGTGGTGTAGCAGTCGTCTCCGGCGCACTCCCTCTCCTGGGCTCCATTGTTTGAACGCAACAATCGCATCGAGGGGGAAAGAGGAAGCAAAGCAGCGGTGAGTACTCATCCAAAGTACTTGCAAGACTGACATCAAAACTATGCCAAGTCTGCATTATTATCAAGGAATGTGATATATTTGGACTGACTACAGAATGCAAAAATAGGGGGAAGGCCTAGTCCTATCGAAGACTAGCATCTTCAGCATCTTGCAACATTAGAATATAGTAGACTGGTATCTCAACATATGATCATATTATTGTAGCACATTTTTATTAAGTAACCACGGCCAGAGATTCTTCCTCGACTCCCTGCGAGGAAGCAATCTCAGAGCCAAACATTCATTTCAATTTGGAGTCACAATTATAGTTATAGTAGGTCAAGGTACAGCTGCAAGTCATCCTGTTATCGTGGACACGACTATTCGAATATATTATTCATCCCTGCAGGCGTGCACCGCATTTCGAACATGCTTGATCACCTCTGGCCGCACACACTTTTCTGGGTAATGCCCGGCCTCGGGATCCAAAACGTCATCGCCCCACCTAGGCTCAACGAAGAGGTCAGTCCGCCAGTCTAAATCCTAAGCGCACACGGGTCTTGGTCTCACTCACCCATTGCGCCCCTGCACGATGCGTAGGCGGCCAGAAGCAGACCTAGTACATTCAGTCCGAGAGTCATACCTTCCAGCCCAATCCGGCACGTGCTGCTCCATTACTGAAGTCCGAAGAGCTTCGGCTGATATAACGACGTTGAGTACCCATAACTTTTCCTACGTGAAGGTTTGGTGCGTAAAAGGTCAAACGACCAACTCAGATCGAATACCCAACCCATTAGCATTTTATTAATGCGGGGCAAGCATGACCCATGAAGTGCGGTCCCGTCGCCCCGTCTTGAGGATGTGTGGCAAGGGCCTCTCCTACCCGACCACACCTAATCTTAACCCTCCGTATGCCTTACCGACGCATCCCACCTTATCTCACACACACGGGTACCCTTGGGGCCGACCAGTCTCAAGACTCTCGGGAACTCAAGTCCACCTCAACAGGGTGGTACCTCCTGTCCCTTCAATCCCGTCACGTTAGTACAATATCAAGTCAATAGTAGCTGTGTGGTTATACGCCAAGTGATTATCCGAGGAATCACCCTCGATGAATCCCACTCGAGGTATGTGGTGATGTGAGGGGCCTATCTCGTCGGTCGATTGACCGAGTCTTCGAGTCGTCGGGTCGTCGATGAAGAAGCAGGGGCAACTAGGACTAAGGGGGGTCACTGGGGATTCATTGATCAACCTATACTAAGCAGTTGATATGATTGCATGTATAGTAGCAGTTTATCAAAAATAGGCTATGCATTAGAAAAATGAGCTAGTTAATGCAGTAGCAAAATCTAATGCAAGAATGAGAGGGAAGAATGGGCTATATCAGAATGCTCAAGGGGGGTTGCTTGCCTTGCTGCTATGCGACAAAGGCCTGATCGTCAACGATGTAGTCGTACCTGGCAGCAGCGTCAGTCTCGGGGTGTACCGGTAAGAAGAGGGGGAGAAACAATAAATACAAAACAAACAGATGCATCACATGCATGACAAGACAATATGCAGAGCTAGGCATGCACTAACGCAGTACTACACGTCGCGGACAAATCGAAAGAATATATGACGATATTTTCTGGGTCTTGGGCTACTACCGGACAAATGAAAATGTTCCACGTTAGCTATGATAGGAGCGCGTGACAGACGGACGGGCTGCGTATTCGGATTCGTGGGATTATTCTGATCAACTTTCATGTGTAAATTATTTTCATCTACGCTATGAATTATTTTATATGAATTTACAAACTTTTATTAATATTCCAAAATTAATATTAATTCGAATTAAAATAGAAAATACTATTCTCACCTTTGGTATTGTAACCACAGTGTATGACAGTGGGGCCAGTGAGGCTGGGTTGATCTAGTCAATTATTTGATTGGTCAAAGGGGTGAATAGTGTATGGGGTCCCACATGTCATTGTGTATGATTTAATTAAATGATAAATACCACGGATGGTTCCATATGTCATCTACTACTAGACTAACTTAGCACTAATTTAATCCTAAGCTAGACTAAACAAGGGTCGGTTCATACACACACCTACGCACACACTACACACAAACACACAACTCAGGCTCACTCACACTCACGTACACACACATGCACACACACATTTTTGGCCAGCCATGGCTAGCAGCAGCAGGCAGCGGCGGCAGCTAATAGCAGCAACTAGTGGCGGCAGCAGCGGAAGGCTTGCAGCAATGCCGCGAGCAGCAGCTAGCGGTAGCAGCAAGTATCAGTAGCAGCGGCTAGTAGCGGCAGCATCAGGCAGCAGCAACAATGGCAGCAGCGAGCTGTAGGAGCGAGTAGCAGGAGCAAATAAATCAGCAATGGCTGTAGGTAGCGGTCGCAGCAGCGCAGTAGCAGCAGCTAACAGCGGCGGCGACAGCAAGCAGTGCGAGCAGCAGCACAGCACGCAAGCGAGCAGGCGTGCAGGGACGATGGAGCACGCACAGGCGGGCGCGGCCAGGGGCGGCCTGGGTGAGGGCGAGGACGTGGTCGGCTACGGGCGCGCGCACGACCAAGGCAGCAGGCGGTTGCGGGTGCGGCCGCGCGGCAAGCGGAGCTCCGGCCGAGCTCGGCCGCGATGGTGTACGGTGTCTACGGCGACGGAATCGACGGAAAAAGGGGGATTCGAGGGAGTAGCTCACCAGGAGCTCTATGGCAAGGTCGGGGAGGCCAGGGGTGGACTGGAATGGTTGGAATCGACCACGGACGCCGACGATGTACGCGACGAAGAAGACGGCAATGACGAGCGTACGAGCCACCCCGGCTCGATTCGTTCCTCTGAATGGACGAAGCCGGACGTGACAGAGTTTCTCTATGTGTTGGCGTGGCGAGGGGCGAACTAGAGCTCGCGGGACGGTGGTGACGGCGTCGCCCGCATCGAGTCCGAGCTTGAGCTCGGGGCAGCAGATGGAGGGAAGGGGGCGAATGGGGAGCGTGGGGGCTAGGGTTTGGCAAGGGGGGTCTCGCCGATGCTTTAGTAGGAGGGGGGAAACCGGGGGATGGTCGCCATGGCAACCTGACGCAGCCATGGCCGGCTGATGGCTACCCTGCCTCCCCTCTGCCTCCTGTAGCAGGGGAAGGAGATGAGTGGGGGAGGTTGGGCCGGTCTGGGAAGGGGGAGATGGGCCTTGCCCCAGGGAAAGGATGGGGCTTTTCCTTTTTGGAAAAAACATATCTGGTTAATATGAAAACAATTTCTGTTGTTTTAAACGACATCAAATGATTTTTGTAAAATAATTCAACTGGCTAAATAATAGTATGGGAATATTGACAGATCCGCCAAAAAGTTTGGAGGCCTTTAGAATTTATTTGAAAACCACATAATTCAAAAGGACATTTAATAAATGATTTGGCCTCTGTTTTAAACATTTTGATGCACCAAAACACCTTACAAAAATTTGGGTTACAATTTTATAAAAGCTTAAGGTATATTTGCAACCCATCCATGCTTTTTGTTTTCAGGTTGCAAAACTATTAAATCTACTTTCCAAATCAGTTTGAATTGCAAAAGAATTTGTATTGACAATTGATTTTCAAAGTGATCAACCACTGTTTAGCAACAATGATTTAGCTTAATCCTCATGTTACTGTAGCTTGATTACACGCATCACTGTAGCTGCAATCAAGGGCGTCACAACCCCACTGCCACTTGTCACCCTCCACAACGGCTCCAGCTCACAGGGCCGCTAAGCCCATCTGAGGCCTGCCCGGTCCCGAGCCGCCGTCGCCGCCGTTCGCTCTGTCCGAGCTCTTCCGCAGCTCCCTCGACACCTAATCTCCTTGCCCGCGGCTCCCCGCGTGCTCTGTCCCCCAGCCTCCGACCGCTACCGGCGATCCGCCACCGCGCAAGGTGAGCTCCCCTGGCCCCCGCATCTCCTCCTCTCCTTCTGCTCTCTCTCCCTCTCACCTTCGATCTCTGTCTCTTCCTGGAACCTCGCAGGAGCACCATGGCCACCCCGGATCTCCAAGCTCACGCCACCCAAGCCTTCTCGTTGCCGGGAATGGGCTTTCCCAGACCTAGATCCGCCCGGATCGGGTCGGGCCCCGCCGGATCCCGCCTCCCCGTGTCATCGACCATCGAGGTCCTCGCCGTTGACCGCCGCCACACCTCTTTGCTCATCCAGGAGCACAGGAGGACGAGGATGCCCGCTCGCGCTCGCCTGGGCCACCGCCAGCGCATGGGCTCGCCTCCCCTCGACCCATCCCACAACGGCCGAGCCGGCCCACCCCGAGCGTCGAACCGTTGCTCCACCAACCTGGGCCGAAGCACATGGCGAGCCGCCCTCACATGCCTATGTAACGCCCATGGGCAAGAGTTGTTATCTTGCGCCCATGTTCATATTTAGCCCATTGCAACATATTCGGCCATGCATTTTTTTCCTTAGGCGAATTTAACAATTATCCAATGTATTTCATAATTACAGAAAAATGCCATGATATTTCTAATGCTATAACTAGAGAACCGTGTATCGTATTAAAACATATCATATATGTAAAATGCTTAGAATTTCATTTAGATCCACAATTTCCCACTTACATGCATGATAAAATTGTTTAACTTTCTGTTTTCACGTAATTTGCATAAATTCCATAATCTTGAATAATTGTTGTGTCATTTTTCCAAAGTAAATACGCACATGTTGTATACGATTTTGGGGTAGAAAAATCCAAGGGATTTACCTATGGTATTAGTTTTGTCATTTGAGAATGTTTGTGTGCACACTAGTTTTGCTGTGATGCCATTTTCTTATTTTCGTGTGATTTAATCCATGTACCATATGAATTATTGTTGAACATGAGATGTGTCCTTTGTGATGTTTACTAGCCCCTGGTATTTGCCATAAAATTCCATGTGTAGATGTTATTTTCTTGCTGCCAACATGTCATGAAAATGCTGCTGTTTTGAGGGGTCTAAATAATATTAAGTTTGAAAACTGTTATATTTTGTTGCCATGTTGCCATGTGATTTGCCATTGATCTATGGCTCTTTTGTTGTTGCGCTAATGGAGTGTCTTGTAAAGCAGGTTATGCTCTGTCATGCTATGCTATTTGTTTTCATGTGTAGGTTTCGCATCCTAATTAATTCTTCTGTCAAATATGCCAACCTCATAAAAACTGCTGCCCACGTCTACCCTAATTTTCACTAAGTCTGACAGTCTACTTATTTCAGATTGTCATGTTGTGTTGATGCTAGCCAAGTCCTTGTGCATATTATGATGATGGTTTAATGGTGTTATTTGTAGTGCATCATGTCCTCTACTGTGCTGTTAATTTTCGTGCCATTATAATTCTTATAGCATATAGTTTTCTGGCTGTCAATATGCCTTCAGATCAACACTGCTCTGTTAAATCTTAATTTTCACTAAGTCTTAAATTGTGTTTAAATAGCCATCTTGTGAGCTCATTTGCTATTGATCCCTGCTTCTATTAAATTTTCTGGTATGAGATGATTTGTTGTGTATCATGTAAGCTACTGCCCCATGTCTTGTTTGTGCATTTAGATGGTTGTAGCCTATTGATTTGTGGGTTGCAATATGCCACGTTGCTGATTTGGACAGATTTTAGTTATAACTTGTGTTGATTGTATTTGGTAAACGTTGTTCCATTTTGAACATGCCATATATGAAACTTGCTTAGAATCTCATGTAGTTCCATAATATCTTGCTGCATCTATGATTTTGAATGGTTGTGGTTGCCATTTGCATGCATTTTTCATTCATGTCATATTATCTTGTGTTGGTCATATCTTTTAGGCGTAGATCCATTCTAAATGATATATATATATATATATATATATATATCGCCAAGAATGACGAGTATAATCACATGGTGTATTTTGTTTTTATGTTTTTAATAAATATAAAACATGGTTAGTTCAGATCTGGACCAATTTTAAAATTAACATATGGGGTCGTTTTGGAAATACTATAAGTTGTTTCCAGGCTCATTTAAAATGCCTAGATAGTGTAGTTTCATTATGCTTCACCTTTTGCCATGTTCAACAACATCATTTAATCTTGTCGAGCAAATATGCGAGAGTGAACTAAATAATTCGAATGTGGAGTTTCATCAATATTTAATCTTCACTTAACGTGTAGAAATGGATTGTTGTGCTTGTCATGTCTTGCATACTTGACGTGTCTTGAGACTGCGTCGGTATTTCCCAAAAGAGGAAGGGATGATACAGCACATCGATGGTAAGTATTTCCCTCAGATATGAAACCAAGGTACCAATCCTTAGAGGAAGATCAAGCACCTACATAAACAACACCTGTACACAAATAATAAATACTTGCAACCCGACGCGTAAGAGAGGTTGTCAATCTCTCAACGATAAAAAGATATATTAGATAGTGATAGATTTGGCAAATACATCTCACAAGAAAACAAAATAAAATAGGCAAACAAAAATTGCAAAACGGTATCTTTGTTTTATTGGATTAATAGATCAGAAAACAAAACAGAAGAATAGTAGATCAGAAAGCAATATGTTGGAAATGTAGACCCGGGGGTCGTAGGTTTCACTCGTGGCTTCTGTCACGCCCAAGATGCGGTCCTATCCTTATTTTGGCACGAGGGCCTCAACAGGGATATAAGCGCATGTCGTCGTGTTGCAAGAATGGATATCATTACAAGTACATGTATAGAAGAGATGAGTATATGGAATTGGCTTACACTCGCCACAAGCTACATCAGAGTCACATCAATACAACAACATATTCAAACATCATACAGAAGAGTAGGGTCTGACTACAGACGAAAACAAACGACAAAATGACATCCATCCTTGCTATCCCAGGCTGCCGCTTGGAACCCATCCTAGATTGATGACGAAGAAGAACCCCAAATCAAACAAGCAACACGCTCACGTCAAATCATCGCATTACCGGTACCTGCAACTGTTGTTGTAGCAATCTGTGAGCCACAGGGACTCAGCAATCTCATTTCCAAGGGTATCAAGACTATTAAAGCTTAATGGGTGACGTATGGTTAAGTGGTGAGGCTGCAACAAGCGATTAAGCATTTATTTGAGTGGCTAACTTACGCATACAGAAAGTAAAGTATGGTGGTCTACGCATAACTGACGTGAACTAGTAATGATCACTAACTGATCCTGAACACCTACTTACGTCAAACATAACCCCACCTTGTTCTCTTTTGTATAAGGACTCATGAGAAAAGACGGTCACGGTTACGCACACGGTTGGTGTATTTTATTTGAGTTTACTTTCATGACCGGGTGTTAAACAAAGTATCCAAGTTTGCCACATAACCGCAGGCACGACTTCTCGAAAAGATTTAACCCTGCAGGGGTGCTCCAACTCGTCCATCACAAATTAACCACACGCAGCGTGAATAACCTTGACCACGGATCTCGTGATCATCCTAAGAAATTCCAAAGGAAATTCGCAACCTCGAGATATCCCGAAGTATTTCGGAATTCCTCACTTAAGACGTTCGAGAAAGGTAAAACAAAGCCAGCAAGGCCGCCCGACGTGCTGACAATCCCGATAGGAGCCGCGCATCTCGTTCTCAGGACACGGCAGATGAGCTACGCGTACAGTGGCCTGATAGAAATCTCCCGAGTTCCCCGGATGGCCCCGCACAATGCTCTATTTTGGACCAACCCTCATGAGGAGCACTGGCCCGGGGGTTGATTAAATATCCGCGGGTGCTGGTGGGTCCCTATGCAATTTTATTAGTTATTAGGCAAATGTAGTACCAATGTTGGGCCTTTCCAGACAAGCTTTATCCTAAAATGAAAATCAAGGGGGTCCCCATAACAACCCCAAGCATGTTAGGAGCGCTCAATTATGGACCATAACACCGGTTCACAAGTAACTAGGGCGGCAAGAGTGGAACAAAACACCGAGCAAAAGGCCAAGCCTTCCACCCTTTACCAAGTGTATAAGTGCATTAAATTAAATAGCAATAATATGGTGATAACAAAAGAATGTCCATGTTGTCACATGGTAGCAATCGCACCTGCAACTAGAAAAGCTATAAGAAGGGTTGAGCAAGCGGTAACATATCCAGACAAAGGTTTGCTAGGAAGGTGGAGGGTTAGAGTGCCTCCTTGGAAGGAAGAGTGCCTGCGTCAACAAAATCCGCTAAGTACTCTTCGGTGACGCTAGATCCGACCCAGTTGCATGAGTTGGAAGCGCGGGACATGGCGGCGGCTTAAAGATTGTGCAAAATTAAATATGCAGCGAGTTAAGAACAAGCAATATCTGTGACGGCTTACAATTTTAAGGGCTCTACAAATACTACGCCATAGTCCGGCTGATGAGAGCCGGAGAGGTCTGGCGGTTCAACAAGGAAGGAAGGAGCGAAAATCGGCTAAGTCCTGAAAAACAGGTTTCACAAACTACCGCTACAATTATGGATCTACAAAAACAGGAAAATAGGTTCTTATTTTTAGGCCTAGCGAAGAACAGGCGGAACAGAAAGGAATGAAACAAAGCCATGACGGTTCACGCATTGCGCACGACTGCCTTGTGCACGGTGGCACGGCGGGGACACGCGGTAAAGACGTCGACGGCGTCAGAATACCCTAACGATGGCGGTGGAGGAGCCTGAGCGGTGGCGGCGGAGCTTCCCGTAAACCCTGCTATGGCAGTGATGGATCTAGGGGGAGCTTGAACTTATCGATAATGGAGCGGCGGACACGGAAGAGGCTTTGGTATGACTCAGGTTGATGTAGCGGCCTTGTTGACGGCGATGAGAAGGCGGCGCCGGAGCAGGGAGCACCGGGGCAGAGACGATGAAGGGAAGAAGATGAAGGGAGAGTGGGAGAAGGAAAGCTTCCCCTCGCAACAGGTCTTATTTAAAGAGAAGACAGGGCAGGCGCGAAAATTTAGGCGACGGAAACCATTTGACCGAGGCGGACGCCTCGATTTCCGAGCTGACTATTTAATAAAAGATTCGGTGGTACGTCAGCAGATCTCGTGTCGTCACGCCGGGTCATCATCGGGCGACTCGCCAAAGAGCAGAAGATAAGGATGAAGTGAGCAAGCTCAATTCAACTTGGGGCCTAATGTTGGGGATATAACCCTGCAATATGACCTGCCCCTTGGCGGCTCCGGGTCATGTTGATGGCTCGTGAGCTGGCCCAAGGGTGAGCCATAAAGCCAATGGCCCATAAAGAGAGATGGCTCACGGTGTGGGCCGCAAGGTGGCCCTGACTAAGAAGACCCGGGCATGCAAGCCGCTCGGAGACAGTTTGGACAAAGAAGATAGAGTAAGACTCGGATAGACAATGAGACTCGCTTAGACAATTGTAAAGACCCGTGGTCCTGACCTCTTATATAAAGGTAGACCCGGGGCGGCTTAGAGATCAGGTGATCGAGAATTGGGTCAAGCTTTAGCTCCCTTGTAATCGATACAATAAGCAATACAAGCACAAGCAGGACGTAGGCTATTACCTCGACTTGAGGGGCCGAACCTGGGTAAACCCGTGTCCTTCATCCCAATCAACCCCTTTGAGTCCATCACATTAGCGATGGCCTCGAATCCAAGTCCGTTCACCCGGACATCTGCCGTGATAAATCCACGACACAGGGCGTCACAACTCTACCCAACTAAAAGAAATTGTCGTCCCGAGAATTAAGCGGTAGAGTTAAGGGGAAAAGTTTGGTTACGAAATTCTAACGGATCTTCTCATTCTTGGTTTCCCTTCTCGAAGAATTTGATACCTTTCATTGTTGTCTTCAATTACGTATCTCAGGTCATCATGATGAAGTCGTCATTCTTCCTTCGGGATCTTCATCGTCCTATGGATGCGATAAGAAGGAAGACCATGGGAGAACGTATCTCCACATGGTTGGGCATCTGACGGTGAATCTAGGGAAGAAGTCATGAAGTATTCCGCGAGTTGTAACTCAGGGAATTCATTGAGAGAAAAAAGTGATGGTACAAAAGTTTCAAACGGGAAGCAATCATTCGATGCCTGGTCAGAAGATGAAAGGGATTCACAACAATGAAAATAAATATTGCGTCTGATACTAGAATAGATCATCCCTCGGACGGTGGTTCAGGAATTACATACAGAGCCAAGTGCAAAGGATACTTTGGAATGAAAGAGGTACAGGAGAGTCAGGTTTCGATCCTGTGGAACTTTGGTTATGGGCCTGCCATGCGGGTTAAGAGTAGGAAGAGCGGTGATATCTTGCAGGGCCATGCTAGCAAGACCTACCAGCGGAGAGCATGTCCGTTAAGTTGGAAGCAACGTCAGTACCAAGGGTGGGGGACGAATAGAACCATTTTCCTGTTCGTTGAGACGAGGCGGACCAATAGGCAAAGTTCTCGTCCACCGACGGTTATCGGAATTTTAGCAACAATAGTAACAGGGTCTTAATGATAGTGTTGTTCAGCGAGGGGATTCCCTAAGCATGGAATTATTACTGCTTAGATCATATAATCTGAAAAAAGGTTAAACAAACCAATGGAAAGGAAAACGTGATTATTAGATTAACCAGACGAATAGAAAGAAAAATGTTTTTAAATACAAGTATCATGAGTAAAGCCTTCCCACGGGAAAGCAGAGCACGAAAAACATGATAGTGCAGCAAATGCGTAACCCCTTGGGTAAAAGGGGCAAGGAGAAACATGACGTTTACCCATTCAATGAGGTTTGGAAATTGATCAAGAAACATTTTAGCATTTAGCTTCCAATGTTCTTGCCTGAGGATCGGGGTACCACGAACATGCTTTGGGGAAGCACCGACATGGTCACCAGGCAAAGGTCAGACTTTGGATACACAAAAGATCCATCAGGAACGGCTTATAAACTAAGCCTTACAATTCCATCATAGGATAATGGTTAACCTTACCAAGGGAGAAAATATATCCATAGGCCCTCTGGCCAGGTGTGCTATGCATAACATCACCTTACTGGTCTATAAGGTTAAGTCTGCACTAGACCTTACGTACAACGAATCCATGAAGAAGATGATCCAACGTGGTCGAACGAATCCTCACACTCCTAGCGCTTTCGGAACTCTGTCGAGAAGAAGCAAACCGAAACAAACAATCAACACACGAGAAACACCACAACATATGCATGAGAGGATGCACGAACAAATATGATGCATGTCCGGTTTAATTATTTAAGGCAGGACATGAAAAATCACATCAATCAACTACTACACATTAAGTGAAGCTCAATATGCAATAGGTTGCATATTGACGAAACTCTACGATCAAATATTTAGTTGAGTCTCATTTATTTACTCGGCAACATTAAATGTTGTTAAACATGGCAAATGGTGAAGCACAAACAACTACAACATCTAGGCATTTTAAATGAGGCCGGAAGCAACTTATAACATTTCCGAAATGACCTCATATGTTAATTTAGAAATTGGTCCAGATCTGAACTAACCATATTTTATATTTGTTAAACAACAAAATAAATCATACCATGTAATTCTACACGTCATTCTAGTTGATTTACGTATATAGAACATCTCAAACGGAGCTACGGTCTAAAAGATATGATAATCACAAGATTATAGGTCATGAATGCAAAATGCATGAAAATGACAACCACAAATGTTTCAAATCATTAATTAAGCAAGATAATGTGATACTACAGGAAATTCTAATCAAGTTTCATATATGGATCATCCAAAACGGTGCTACGGTTCAACTACAACAACCAACACAAGTTTTATAAGAAATCTGACCAAAACAGCAACATGGCATTTTGCACACATGAAAACAACAAGCTACAAGATTCTAAAATGCACAAACTAAGCATGGGGCAATAGCATATAACACACAATTCATTTCATCTTCACATATCATATTCAAAACATGCATGAATCACATGGTAGGAAGCTCACAAGGTGGCTACTTGAAAACAGTTTCAGACTTGGTGAAAATAGCAGTTTTTGACAGTGCAGTTTTTATCACGAAGGCATATTGATAGCAGTAAAACTATATTCTACAGGTCATATTATGGCATGAAACTTAACAGCATGCTATAGGACATTATCTACTACAAATAACTCCATTACACCTATCACAAAAGGGTTCTAGATCACTAGCAAAACACATGGCAAGACAGCAACAAAATATTACAGAATCCAGACAGAAATATTTTGGACCCTCAAAACAACAATATTTTTATAGCATGTTGTCAACAAGGAAACTAACACCTAACTTGCATTATCATGGCAAACAAAATGTCCAGTGGCTAGGACACATATCAAAGGGCATATCTCATGTTCAAAATTATTTCATATCATGCATGGATTAAATCACACGAAATAGACAAAAGGGCATTACAGCAAAAAGGACATGCACACAAAAATGCTCAAATGACAAAACTAAATTCGCAGATAGATTCAATGGATTTTTCTACCCCGAAATCATATATAATATGCATATGTTCATGTAGGAAAAATGTCACAATTAATTACGCAAGTTTATGGCATAATTTATTAGCAAGTCATTTATGCAAAAGAAATGCAAACAAAATGCCAACATTTTTATCATGCATGAAACTGTGATATTATGAAACTACACCAAATTCTACACATTTTACTTATATAAAACATTTCGATCCGGTACACGGCTATTTAATTATTGGCATTTTTAAATAGGGTTTTTGCGAGTTTTTACTGGTTAATTAGAAAAATTCGCATCGAGAAAAAAAAACAACGTTGGGCCGAAAACTGTGGGCAGAGCTTAGTAATGCTCGCACTGGGCGAAGGATAGGCGCAGGGGGGGGGCTGCTCACCCATGGACCTCATGGGCCGATCTGTGGGGCTGCTGGGCCTGAGCGGCCCAAGCGCTGGCGAAGGGCGCTGGATCGGGCGCCGGTTGTGATCCTTCCTCGCTCGTTCCCGAGCGGAGCCATGGCAGCGGAGGTCAACGCGGTGAGGGACAACGGCGGCCGAGGCGGCGAGGGCGGAGCTGGGCCGGGGTCGCCGGATCTGGTGGCGGCCGACTCGTTCCCGGCGACGGCAAGGCCAGGCGGCGGTAGGGCAAGAGGCGGCGACCGAGCTCCTGCAAAAAGAGAGAGGTCAGGTGAGAGAGGGAGAAGGGGGAGAGGAAGGAAGAGGAGGAAGGAGGTCCGGCGGCGGCGGCTCCGGCGAAGGGCCGGCGAAGGCCCTGGCTCCTGCGGGAGAAGATGGGGCGCGGAGGCACGACTGCGGGCACGGTGGCGCTGCGGGAGGAGCTGGGGCGCTCGGCGCCTCACCTGGTTCGGGCCCGGGCGGGCCTGGATCTGGGCCTGGCGGGCCCTATGGCTGGAGGGAGTAGGCTGGCGGCTAGGTGCGGCTGGTGGGAGGTTTGGCACGGGATTCGAGGAGGGATTAGGGTTTAGGTCCCAATTAGGAATGGGAGGGGTCTATTTATAGTTTTAGGGGCTAGGGTTGATGGTTTTCGAAGCCGATTTCGGCCGTGCGATCGTAATCGGACGGCCAGATCGAGGCAAGAGTGGTGGTTGTGTGTGGAGTGGGCTAAGGCTCAGAAGAGAGACAGAATGATGGCCCGTGACACGAGGGTTTTTAAAACACCGAAAACGTCCGATAATAGTCGATGACGGCACTGCACGGTTGACCGACGGGGTATCAAACAAACTTGGAACGCGACGAAATTTGGCAGGCGGCCTACGTACAATATAACAAGACCGCACGCCAAGTTTCGACCCATTCCGAGTATATTTTTTGCACGCTTTAAAAACGGTATTTTAAACGATGCCGCAGGCGCGTGCGTGTGTGGTTGGTCTCGAAACAGGCAACGACAAGAACGGAGAGAACCGGCAACTACGAACGGATGCAAGTTTTTGAAAATGAGTGGCGATGCTATGTAGATGATGCGAATGATGCAATGATGAATGCGACAACGCCTCGCCTGGTATGGGCCCAAGCGGGCCTGGATCTGGTCCTGGCGGGCCTTGTGGCTAGAGGGAGGAGGCTGACGGTTGGGTGCGGCTGGTGGGAGGTCTGTCATGGGATTCGAGGAGGGATTAGGGTTTAGGTCCCAACTAGGAATGGGAGGGGTCTATTTATAGTTTTAGGGGCTAGGGTTGATGGTTTTCGGAGCCGATTTCGGCCGTGCGATCGTAATCGGACGGCCGGATTGGGGCAAGGGTGGTGGCTGTGTGTGGAGTGGGCTAAGGCTGAGAAGAGAGAGAGAATGGTGGCCCGTGACACAAGGGTTTTTAAAACACCAAAAACGTCCGATAATAACCGATGACCGCACTGCATGGTTGCCCGACGGGTTATTAAACGAACTCGGAACGCGACAAAATTTGGCAGGCGGCCTACCTACAATATAACAAGACCGCATGCCTAGTTTTGACCCAATCCGAGTATATTTTTCGCACGCTTTAAAAATGGTTTTTTTAAACGATGCCGCGGGCGCGTGCGTGTGTGGTTGGTCTCAAAACAGGCAATGACAAGAACAGAGAGAACTGGCAACTACGAACGGATGCAAGTTTTTGAAAACGAGTGACGATGCTATGCAGATGATGCGAATGATGCAATTATGAATGCGACAACCAGACGAGAATGGAAATAAAAGGGGAATCTTGTGGAGTTACGGTCCCGGGCTGTTACAACTCTCCTCCACTACACGAGGATCTCGTCCCGAGATCTAGAATGAGAAGGGGAAGAGAAAGAGGAAAAGGTAAAACTTAGTTGCTTCCTGACAAACAAGTGAAACCATGATCATTGAAGGTTGGAAAGATGAAGAATGACACAAGTAGAAAGCAAGAATCACAAGAAATTTCGGCAACACTTCGGTAGGACACAGAGGAAAAATGCTATGATGGAAAGAATTGAAAGAGAGACACCAAACTTCGGTTGGATAAGAATCAAAACTTCATAAGATGGAAGGATCATGAAATCATTGCACAACACTCCGGTTAAATGAATAAGCAAAGAAAGAACATGATATTGATTAAACAAGATGATGGTTGAAAGAGAGCAACATGAAAACGCCTCTGGAAGAAAAGAATAGAACTAGATCGTTGGAAGGAAATGAACGGAGAAGAAAATGGCAACTCCTACTACAAATGGATTTCAAAGCATATTTAGGAAGAAGAGATTGAATGGCGTTGTTGGAACACCAACAACGAAAAGAACAAGCTTGTTGTGGACTTATGGAAAACATCTCAAAATTATGAGGTGACAACCTACCACAACGGAAACAATTGATTGATTGGGAGCAACAAGGTATGCAAAACTTCTTTGACCAGGAAGAGGAGGAGAAAACTTGGATCATTTATAACACCATGATAGCAACAATCCTTAGGAAATGCTTTAGGTGAAAACCAACCCAAGATAACTCCGAGAATACAAGATGGGTTTACTTATATTTTTCTTGACAATTTTTTCTTCGAGACTCCTCGTAATCAAGAATTTAATAACACCACCTCAAAAGACAATGGAGAAGGAATTGGACTCAGAAATCCAGGATAAAGAACACTTGAGCACCTCCACCAAGAATCTTAAAGAACACTTGAAAATGAAAGAAATCTTGATGAACCACCATGAAGAACCTCCGGAAGAACTCTGAAACGAAAGGATGATAGAAAGAATTGAAGGATGCAAAAAGAACAAGATTGAGGCCTTGCTATGAATTAGATGGAGCTTAGCGACAAGATACTTGAGAAACACTAGGAACTTCAGAAAAGAAAGCTGATCACTTGGGATAAGGAATTTGATATCATGAACAACTCCGGAAGAAGGATTGAAATCACTTGGATGAAACAAGAATAAGATTTATATTATGCTTATGCTTCATCAAGTTAAATTAATGACAACCAACGGATTTCGCACACCACTTATTCTTTTGGAAAAGATAGGAAAGATATAGAGCACAAACTAGAAGAGGTCTTGTACGAGAACACCGGTAAGAATTCAAAACGAATGATGATAATGCAAATGAATGATATAACATGAGAATGAAGAGAGCATGATCCACCTAATTGAAAACTTGAACGAAGCACCGGAAAGAATTAGAAACTAAAGAGGACACATGAGAATGAAGAGATCAAGATTTACCTAATAGAAACTGAAAAAGGCACCGGAATAATTGAGATACGAACGAAGGAACGGCAATTGAGAAGAATTTGAGAACGAAAGCTGAAAGCTGAGAATGAGGAATCTGCTAAAATGATTGCCTTCGGGAGGATCGAGAAATGAAAACAACTCTGAATGCACCGGATAGATATGGGAGAAATTTCTCATGAATGGAAACAACTTGAGATAATAGAAACCAGCTGAAACCATGAATCTTTAAGAGAATGAGCAAAGATTAAGAGAAACTCTCCTTCGGTCTTTAATACCGAGAATGATGACAAGAAAGAACATCATGAATTGCTAAGATACTCTGGAATAATGAATTAAGAAAGGTTGAGCCAACAATGAAAATAAATATGAAGCGATCATGGAGAAGGAATATGACTGATGAAAATCATTCTTACATCATGTTGAAAAGAACTTGAGGACATCTCCGAAAAGATTAGCAGAGTCAGGTAGGATCCTGGGAAAAAACCCTGTGGGTTATGGGCCCACTCAAAGATACCACTGATGAACAATTGATTAGAAAGAAAGATTGCATAGGTACAAGCTGACACTTGATGAGGTGAGAACCTCAAATAATTTCAGAGGATATGAATGGAAATGAAAGTCTTTTGAGATATCTTCAGCACTCCGGATAGAATAGGGATATGAATAAGCAAGAGAGGCTTGATAAATAATTCCAACATGGGAAACCATTGAACGAATGAGAAAGGATAGATCAGCACCGAAGCTTGAATTGAATCCACTGGAGAAGAATAACAACAAGAACAAATAATATGAGGATAGACCTTGAAATTGAAACTATTGAGAATCTCCACAAGAAATCACCGGATACAATATGAACAAATGACAGCGGAAGCATCAATGAAGAGAAAGGCACCTGGATGAGAATTTAATCATTGAAGAAAAAGGGTGGGAGGGTGGGGAAAACAAAGACAACTGGAGACAGATGAGACGAACTCCGAAATGAAATACGAGGATTGATCTTGCAAATATTGGAGATGATAGAATTATCTTGAAGAGAAGCACACTGGTAGAAAAATAATTGATATGATAACTTGATTGAGCACAAGAATGAGCAATCCCACAGAAATATGAGAACACTACTTCGAAAAGATATGAAATCACCACTTGGCATGGAAGCAACTCGAATTACCATATTTGAAACAGAACAATGGATGAGGCTTACGAAGCAAGCCAGAACAAATACATACCCACTATGCACTTGTTGGAAAGATAATCCTAGGTACCTACTTGAATTCCCACCTAAGAACTTCCGAAAAATTTTTGGTTATGCAATCTGGTGTGGGGGATACAAGGAGGAAATATCTCACACAACTAACAAACCTACACCCCAACTGTGTCCATCCTTCAACACATAACCAGAGGCTTCCGCAAGTCCATCTAACTTAGATCCTCGAAAGCACAACGATACTAACCATGGTGGTACACTGGACGCCTCCCCAGTACAGGGTGACTCCAACCTTATCTCACTACGACAAGTAAACACCCTCCGTCCTGAGATACTAAGGAAGCTGAATGATAACGATGTGCCAAGAATTCCCTGGAGCTCAACTCCCCAGAAGAAATCAAGTCAGACAGGAGGCACCAAGACAGAACTCCGTCACATCGACATCATATAGTTTCCAAAATACCCGCGTGATCCTAATTTTTTTTATTGAGCGAGGAGAGGAGTAGAATCAAAATTCCTAAGTCGAATACCTCACCAGAGCATAGAAGAGGAGTAAAAAGAATCCTACTCTCCGATATAACTAGACACAAAACAATTTTTACTGGACTCGACTCTGCCAAGTTTGATCAATCAAGGGGGATCCTAGGTCGATACAGGCTCTGATACCAACTTGTCACGCCCAAGATGCGGTCCTATCCTTATTTTGGCACGAGGGCCTCGATAGGGATAGAAGCGCATCTCGTCGTGTTGCAAGAATGGATATCATTACAAGTACATGTACAAAAGAGATGAGTATATGTAATTGGCTTACACTCGCCACAAGCTACATCAGAGTCACATCAATACAACATCATATTCAAACAACATACAGAAGAGCAGGATCTGACTACAGACGAAAACAAACAAAAAAATGACATCCATCCTTGCTATCCCAGGCTGCCGCCTGGAACACATCCTAGATTGATGAAGAAGAAGAACTCCGAATCAAACAAGCAACATGCTCACGTCAAATCATCGCATTACCGGTACCTGCAACTGTTGTTGTAGCAATCTGTGAGCCACAGGGACTCAGCAATCTCATTTCCAAGGGTATCAAGACTATTAAATCTTAATGGGTAAGGTATGGTTAAGTGGTGAGGCTGCAGCAAGCGGTTAAACATTTATTTGAGTGGCTAACTTATGCATGCAGAAAGTAAAGTATGGTGGTCTACGCATAACGGACGTGAACTAGTAATGATCACTAACTGATCCTGAACACCTACTTACGTCAAACATAACCCCATCGTGTTCTCTTTTAGATAAGGACTCACGAGAAGAGATAGTCACGGTTACGCACACGATTGGTGTATTTTATTTGAGTTTACTTCAAGTTTTCTATGACTGGATGTTAAACAAAGTATCCAAGTTTTCCATATAACCGCGGGCACGACTTCTCGAAAAGATTTAACCCTGCAGGGGTGCTCAAACTCGTCCATCACAAATTAACCACATGCAACGGGAATAACCTTGACCACGGATCTCGTGATCATCCTAAGCAATTGCAAAGGAAATGCGCAACCTCGAGATAGCCCGAAGTATTTAGGAATTCCTCACTCAAGACGTTCGAGAAAGGTAAAACAAATCCAGCAAGGCCGCCCGACGTGCCGACAATCCTGATAGGAGCCGCATATCTCGTTCTCAGGGCACGACAGATGAGCTATGCGTACAGTGGCATGATAGAAATCTCCTGAGTTGCCCCGGGTTGGCCCCACACAGTGCTCTATTTTGGACCAACACTCATGAGGAGCACTGGCTCGGGGGTTGATTAAATATCTACGGGTGCCGGCGGGTCCCTATGCAATTTTATTAGTTATTAGGAAAATGTAGTAGCAATGTTGGGCCTTGCCAGACAAGCTTTATCCTAAAATGAAATTCAAGGGGGTCCCCATAACAACCCCGAGCATGTTAGGAGTGCTCAATTATGGACCATAACACCGGTTCATAAGTAACTAGGGCGGCAAGAGTGGAACAAAACACCGAGCAAAAGGCCAAGCTTTCCACCCTTTACCAAGTGTATAAGTGCATTAAATTAAATAGCAATAATATGGTGATAACAAAAGAATGTCCATGTTGTCACATGGTAGCAATTGCACCTGCAACTGGAAATGCTATAAGAAGGGCTGAGCAAGCGGTAACATAGCCAAACAAAGGTTTGCTAGGAAGGTGGAGGGTTAGAGGCTTTCATGGCAATGTTGGGAGGCTTGACAAACAAGTGGTAGGTAGCGTGACATAGCGATAAAAACGAGACATCTAGCATGGCAATGATAGTAGTGGTATCTAGGGAAATGTGCCATCTTGCCTGAGATCCCGCTCGGAAGAAGAACGAATCCATGAAGAAGACGATCCAACATGGTCGAACGAATCCTCACACTCCAAGCGCTTTCGAAACTCTATCGAGAAGAAGCAAACCGAAACAAACAATCAACACACGAGAAACACCACAACATATGCATGACAGGATGCGCAAACAAATATGATGCATCTCCGGTTTAATTATGGAAGGCATGACATGACAAATCACATCAATCAACTACTACACATTAAATGAAGCTCAATATGCAGCGGGTTGCATATTGACGAAACTCCACGATCAAATATTTATTTGAGTCTCGTTTATTTACTCGACAACATTAAATGTTGTTAAACATGGAAAATGGTGAAGCACAAACAACTAAAACATCTAGGGATTTTAAATGAGGCCGGAAGCTACTTATAGCATTTCCGAAATGACCTCATATGTTAATTTAGAAATTGGTCCAGATCTGAACTAACCATATTTTATATTTGTTAAAAAATAGAATAAATCATATCATGCAATTCTACACATCATTCTAGTCGATTTACGTATATAGAACATCTCAAACAGAGCTACGGTCTAAAAGATATGACAATCATAAGATTATAGGTCATGAATGCAAAATGCATGAAAATGACAAACACAAACGTTTCAAATCATTAATCCAGGAAGATAATATGATACTAAATGAAATTCTAATCAAGTTTCATATATGGATCGTCCAAAACGGTGCTACGGTTCAACCACGTCAACCAACACAAGTTTTATAAGAAATCTGACCAAAACAGCAACATGACATTTTGCACGCATGAAAACAACAAGGTAAAAGATTCTAAAATGCACAAACTAAGCATGGGGTAGTAGCATATAACACACACTTCATTTCATGTTCACATATCATATTCAAAACATGCATGGATCACATGGTAGGAAGCTCACAAGGTGGCTACTTGAAAACAGTTTCAGACTTGGTGAAAATAGCAGTTTTTGATAGTGCAGTTTTTATCACGAAGGCATATTTACAGCAGTAAAACTATATTCTACAGGTCATATTATGGCATGAAACTTAACAGCATGCTAGAGGACATTATCTACTACAAATAACTCCATTACACCTATCACAAAAGGGTTCTAGATCACTAGCAAAACACATGGCAAGGCAGCAACAAAATATTACAGATTCCAGACAGAAATATTTTGGACCCTCAAAACAGCAGTATTTTTATAGCATGTTGTCAACAAGGAAACTAACACCTAACATGCATTATCATGGCAAACAAAATGTCTAGGGGCTAGGCACATATCAAAAGGCATATCTCACGTTCAAAATTATTTCATATCATGCATGGATTAAATCACACGAAATAGACAAAAGGGCATCACAGCAAAATGACATGCACACAAAAATGCTCAAATGACAAAACTAAATTCGCAGAAAAATTCAATGGATTTTTCTACCCCCAAATCATATAGAATATGCATATGTTCATGTAGGAAAAATGTCACAATTAATTACGCAAGTTTATGGCATAATTTATTAGCAAGTCATTTATGCAAAAGAAATGCAAACAAAATGCCAACATTTATATCATGCATGAAAATGTGATATTATGAAACTACACCAAATTCTACACATTTTAGTTATATAAAACATTTCGATCCGGTACACGGTTATTTAATTATTGGCATTTTTTTAAATAGGGTTTTTGCAATTTTTTTACTGGTTAATTAGAAAAATTCGCATCGAGAAAAAAAACAATGTTGGGCTGAAAATTGTGGGCGCAGCTTAGCAATGCTCGCACTGGGCGAAGGATAGGTGTAGGGGGGCTACTCACCCATGGGCCTGATGGGTCGGTCTCGCTGGATCGGGCGTTGGTTAATGTCCTTCCTCGCTCACTCCCGTGCGGAGCCATGGCAGCGGAGGTCAACGCGGTGAGGGAAGGCAACGGCTGAGGCAGCGAGGGCGGAGCCGGGCCGGGGTCGCCGGATCTGGTGGCGGCCGACCTGTTCCCGGCGACGGCGAGGCCAGGCGGCGGCGGGGCAAGAGGCGGCGACCGAGCTCCTGCAAGAAGAGAGAGGTCAGTTGAGAGAGGGATAAGGAGGATAGGAAGGAAGAGGAGGAAAGAGGTCCGACGGCAGCGACTGGCGGCGGCGGCTCCGGCGAAGGGCCGACGGAGGCCCTAGCTCCTACGGGAGAAGCTGGGGCACGGAGGCGCAGCGGCGCTGCGGGAGGAGCTAGGGCGCTCGGCGCTTCACCTGGTTCGGGCCCGGGCGGGCCTGGATCTGGGCCTGGCGGGCCCTGTGGCTGGAGGGAGGAGGCTGGCGGCTGGGTGCGGCTGGTGGGATGTTTGGCACGGGATTTGAGGAGGGATTAGGGTTTAGGTCCCAATTAGGAATGGGAGGGGTCTATTTATAGTTTTAGGGGCTAGGGTTGATGGTTTTCGGAGCGGATTTCGGCCGTGCGATTGTAATCGAATGGCCAGATCATGGCACGGGTGGTGGCTGTGTGTGGAGTGGGCGAAGGCTGAGAAGAGAGAGAGAATGGTGACCCGTGACACGAGGGTTTTTAAAACATCGAAAACGTTCGATAATAACCGATGTCCGCACTGCACGGTTGACCGACGGGGTATCAAACAAACTCGAAACGCGACGAAATTTGGCAGGTGGCCTACCTACAATATAACAAGACCGCACACCAAGTTTTGACCCAATACAAGTATATTTTTCGCGCGCTTTAAAAACGGTTTTTTAAACGATGCCGCGGACGCGTGCGTATGTGGTTGGTCTCGAAACAGGCAACGACAAGAACGGAGAGAACCGGTAACTACGGACGGATGCAAGTTTTTGAAAATGAGTGACGATGCTATGCAGATGATGCGAATGATGCAATGATGAATACGACAACCAGACGAGAATGGAAGTAAAAGGGGAATCTTCTAGAGCGTTGGTCCCAGACTGTTACAGCTTCTATCATGAATATAACACACGGCGGGGAGAACAAATTACTGTTCGGCAATTGATATAAGATCAAATAATCATGACAATATCCATGCAATGACCGTTATATATGCATCATGTCCAGGACAAGTAGACCGAAATGATTCTACATCTACTTCTATTACTCCACACATCGACCGCTATCTAGCATGCATCTAGTGTATTAAGTTCATGGGAAAACAGAGTAATGCAAAAGTAATGGTGACATGATGTAGACAAGATGTATTCATGTAGGAATAGACCTCATATTGTTATCATTAATGGCAATGATACATGCGTGCCTTGCTGCCCCTCCTGTCATTGGGAAAGAACACCACAAGATCGAACCCTTCACAAAGCACCTCTTCCCATGGCAAGAAAAATCAATCTAGTTGGCCAAAATAAACCAAATATTCAAAGATGAAATATGAGGCTATAATTAATCATCCAAATAAGATATCAAAGAAGACTCAAATAATATTCATGGATAGAAACTGATCATGAACTCAAAATTCATCGGATCCTAACAAACAAACCGCAAAAGTCATTACATCAAATAGATCTCCAAGCGACCATTGTATTGAGAATCAAGAGAGAGAGAGAGAGAGAGAAAGCCATCTAGCTACTGCCTATAGACCCGTAGGTCTATGGTGGAGTACTCACACATCATCGAAGAGGCACCTATGAAGACGATGCACCCCTCTATGATGGTGTTAGAGTGGATCTCAAGGTTCTGGAACTTACGACATCTGGAATTGTGTTTAGTCGACTCCTCTAGGGTTTTCCGAATATTTGAGAATTGAGAACTTATAGAGGCGATAGTCAGTGCAGGGGGGTACCAAGGTGGGCACCACCCACCAGGCCGCACTAGGGGCCTCTAGCGCGCCCTGGTTGGTGTCCCCCACCTCGGCCTTCTTCTTCGGCAGTTCTTTGGCCATCTGGTGTCTTCTGTCCCAAAACAATTCTCCAAAAAAAATCACGGTGTTTGGGATTCATAAAAAACAACAAAAAATGATATAAAATTGCTTCATAAAAGACAACAAAATATTTAAGAAGTAAAAACAAGCAAAAAGAACAACTTGCACTTTGGCACTATGGCAGTAGGTTAGCCCCAAAAATGATATAAAATTGCTATAAAATGATTGTAATACATTCAGGATTGATAATATAACAACATGGAACAAGAAAAAATTATAGTTACGTTGGAGATGTATCAACATCCCTAAGCTTAATTCGTACTCTTCCTCGAGTAGGTAAATGATAAAAACAGAATTTTTTATGTGGAAAGCTGCCTAGCATGTTCATCACATATTCTTTTCTTTGTAGTAAGGACATTTGGACTTTGAGATGGTTCAAAGCATAGTCTAGTTTTGACATGAAAACTTTCATACTCAAGCATATCAACAAGCAACCATGTCTTTCAAAATATCAACACTAAAGCAAGTTATCCCTAGCCCATCATGCTCAATCATTGATCCATTCATGAAACACACTCAAATATTATCTACACCTAATGCTCAAGTACGATCATAGTGCCTCCTAGTTGGTTCTTTATAAGAGAAGATGGATACCCAAATTGAAAATAAAAATTGCATAAAGTAAATAGATAGGCCCTTCGCAAAGGGAAGTAGAGATTTGTAGAGGTGCCAGAGCTCAAGGTTGAAATTGATAGAGAAACACTATTTTGGGTGGCATGCCTTTCCTGCAAACGAAAATGACTGAGAGATTTCAATATCTTTCCATGCTTGATACATCATAGGCGGTTCCCAATAGAAAATAAAGTTTATTCCTTTTTCCACCATACTTTCACTTTCCATGGCTAGCCGAATCCACGGTTACCTTCCATACCAACACTTTCCAAGGAATTTATTATTTGACAACATAAAGCAAACATTCTTTCTTTTCATTTCATATCAGGAATGGGCATCCCTATTACCGCCGTACTCTCGTGCAATGACAAGTGAATAAACACTCATCTTGGGAATAACACATCTAGCGTGGAAAAATATCGATCACCCCCTACCGTTTCATGAGCGGTACGAGCACACAAAAAGGAAAATTTAATTTGAAAATTAGAGATGGCACATACAAATTAGCTTGGAACGGCATGGAAATACCGTATATAGGTAGGTATGGTGGACTCATATGGCAAAACTGGGTTTAAGGATTTTGGATGCACAACTAGTATTTCAACTTAGTACAAGTGAAGGCTAGCAAATAGATCGAGAAGAATCCAACCAAAAAAACGAAAAATGACATAAGAGAGAATTAAGCATAACTAACACCGAATAATGCACCATAAGTAGGATGTAATTTCATAGCACAACTATTGACTTTCGTGCTTGCATAGGGAATCACAAACCTTAACATCAATATTGTTACTCAGCATAATTACTCACTAACATAAATCACATATTACTATTGTCATGTCTCAAAACTTTTACAAAGAATCAATTTTAATTTGTCCAATGATCTTCATGAAAGTTCTTATTATATTCCTCTTGAATATCTATCACTTTGGGACTAGTTTCATACATTGTCATTGCTTTTGACAAGCTCACTTGGATATAAGTGAAGATCATGAGCATAAAAGTTTCATCTCTCAAAATAATATAAGTGAATCATGAGAGGATTTCTTCGAAATTACTAACTGTCGAAATAATATAAGTGAATCATGAGAGCATTTCTTCAAACATGTAAATGCACGCCGTGCTCAAGAAGATATAAGTGAAGCACTAGAGCAATTTCATAGATCAATAGATTTATGTATATCATATAGAGCAATTCTAGGAAATTATAGCATAATTTTGGCTCTCTTAAATAGGTGTGTGCAGCAAGGATAAAAAACAAAATAAAGTAAATATACAAGACGCTCCAAGCAAAACTCATGATATGTGACGAATAAAAATATAGCTCCAAGTAAAATACCGATGGTTGTTAGAAGAAAGAGGGGATGACACTCGGGGCATCCCCAAGCTTAGTGGCTTGTTACTCTTAGGAAAATATCTTCGGGTGTTCTAGCATCCCCAAGCTTAGGCTCTTCTTACTCCTTCTTCCTTCATCCATCGTGATCTCACCCAAAACATGAAAACTTCAATTGCACAAAACTTAACAAAATTCTCGTGAGATCCGTTAGTATACTAAAGCAAATTACCACTCTAAGTGCTGTTGAAAATCCCTTAATATTTTATTATTGCATTATATCTACTGTATTATAACTTTAACATGACTTATAACCCCGATACAAGCCATAGATTCATCAAAACAAGCACACAATGTAACAAAAATATTTGTTTAAGATAGAACAGTATGTAGTAATCTATACTATAACCATACTTATGTAACTCTAACAATTCTAACAAATTAGGACAATGTAAAGAATTCGTATATAAATACCGTGTTAAAATTTCAGCTCATTATAACGTCCCAGTAAAAAATGAAAATCCGTGCACTAGAGACAAAGTTTACTTTTCAGATTCAGCATTGTTTCAACCAATCTTATGAATCATCCTAAAAGCTTTACGTGGCACAAACACTAATTAAAATATAAAAATGCAATCATAACAGAAGAATAATTGTGTAAACACTCAAAAAGATAAAGGAAAAGATAAAATAATTTTATTCATTGGGTCCCTTACCAACAAGGGCTATCGTTTTACGCCCCTTGCTAGGCATACCGCATAGTTTCAAGTATTGTCATCCTTAGTTTTTACTCCATAGAAGGACCTCATGATTGATTCAATTGGTGCTTTAATTATTGTTCTAGGGAACTGTTCCATACCCTTTCTAAGTGGAAACTGAAATTTAATATTGCCTTCTTTCATATTAATCACGCCACCTATACTGCGTAAAAACTATCTACCAAGTATGATGGGAATATACGGATTGCAATCAAATCAAGAACAAAAAAAATCAATGGGCACATAGTTCCTATTTGCAAGAATAAGAACATCATTAATTCTCCCCAAAAGCATTTTATTAGTAGAATCTGCCAAGTGCAAATTAAGAGAACATTCCTCAATATTGGTAAGACCAAGCACATCACATAGAGATTTCGGAATTGTCGAAACACCAGCACCCAAATCACACAAAGAAAATCATTCATAATTTTTGATCATGAATTTAATGGAAGGTTCCCACTCATCGTGCAATTTTCTAGGAATTTAAATCTCTAATTCCAACTTTTCTTCTAGTGATTTCATCATGGCATCAACAATATTTTTAGTAAAAGCTTTATTTTGTTCATAACCATGGGGTGAATTTATCATGGATTGCAGCAAAGAAATACAATCGACCAAGGAGCAACTTGCATAATGAAAGTCTTTGTAATAAAAAATAGTGGGAAAAATCACTAGTTAAAGTTTTAACCTCTCCAAACCCACTTTATCAAAAATTTCATGAAGATTTTCACCCTCCAAATTATGGGGATGCCCTCTAGCTAAAGTCGGCTCTTCTTCAGTCCCTTTATCATCAATTTTAAAATTACTACACAAGGAATTAGAGCAAACACTAATCATTTGAAGATCTTCGTCATTGTTATCCTCTAGAGAAATTAGTTTAGCAGCCATTTGATTTACGAAAGTGGCTTGTGCATCAGATATTTTTCCTAACAGATTTTTAGCATGAGCATACTTAGTTTGGAGATTAGAAACTTCTCTACTGATATCATCAAGTGGTTTTGTGATGGCCTCTAGTGTGGTAGAGTGTTCTTTAAGCTCCTCGGTAAAATACTTGTTATGCTCAAACTGTGTAGTCATATATTCCTTGGTACTCTTCTCAATCTCAAGAAAGATATTGGGGTAAGGAATATCGTAATACTTTCGTTGAGGCATCATGACTACACAAACCAAATTGCAAGCAAATAAGAGATCTGACGAGAAAAAGGCAAACGAAAAAGAAGATGAATAAAATGGCAAATTTGTGAAGTATGGGAGAGGAAAATGAGAGACAAATTGCATATAATGTAAATTGCAAGCAGATTATATTTGTTATTAGGAACCTTGTAGATGTTAGTGACGTCTCCCCGGCCCCAAGATTGGTACATGAAGAGATTGCTTCCTCCCCGACAACGACGCCAGAAATTCCTTTTGACGTGGCTTCAGACTGTGTCGGTATTTTCCCAAAGGGGAAGGGATGATGCAGCATAACGATGGTAAGTATTTCCCCTAGTTATGAACCCAAGATATCAATCCGTAGAGGAAGATCAAGCACCTACATAAACAACACCTGCACACAAATAACAAATACTTGCAACCCGACGCGTAAGAGAGGTTGTCAAGATCTCAACGATAAAAAGATAGATTAGGTAGTGATAGTTTTGGCAAATAGATCTCGCAAGAACACAAAATAAAATAGGAAAAAAGCAGCAAGGTATTTTTGGTTTTTTTGGATTAATAGATCTGAAAACCAAACGGCAAAATAGTAGATCAGAAAGCAATATGTTGGAAAAGTAGACCCGGTGGCCGTAGGTTTCACTAGTGGCTTCTCTCATGAGTATTGTGATACGTCCATTTTGCATCATGGTTTTATATTGATATTTATTGCATTATTATCTGTTATTACACGTTATGGTACAATACTTATGCATTTTCTCTCTTATTTTACAAGGTTTACATGAAGAGGGAGAATGCCGGCAGCTGGAATTTTGGACTAGAAAAGGAGCAAATCTGAGATACCTATTCTGCACAACTCCAAAAGTCCTGAAAATTCACGGAGAATATTTTTGCAATTAATAAAATATATTGGCGCAAGAATCAACTAGAGGGGGGCCACCAGCAGGCCACAAGCCTGCTAGGCGCGACCGCCCCCTGGCCGCGCCTAGCAGGCTTGTGGGGCCCCTGTGGCTCGTCCGACGCCCATCTTCTCCTATATGAAGCGTTTTGACCTGGAAAAATCAGAACAAAGCTTTCGGGACAAAGCGCCGCCGTCTCGAGGCGGAACTTGGGCAGCACCAATCTAGAGCTCCGGCAGGGCTGTTCTGCCAGGGAAACTGCCCTACCGGAGGGGGAAATCAAAGCCATCATCATCACCAACGATCCACTCATCGAGAGGGGGTCAATCTCCATCAACCTCTTCATCAACACCATCTCCTCTCCAAACCCTAGTTCATCTCTTGTATCCGATCTTTGTCTCAAAACCTCAGATTAGTACCCGTGGGTTGCTAGTAGTGTTGATTACTGCTTGTAGTTGATGCTAGTTGGCTTACTTGGTGGAAGATCATATGTTCAGATCCTTTATGATAATTAATACTCCTATGATCTTGAACATGAACATGTTTCGTGAGTAGTTATGTTTGTTCCTGGGGACATGGGATAAGTCTTTTTATAAGTAATCATGTGAATTTGATATTCATTCGATGTTTCGATGAGATATATGTTGTCTCTCCTCTAGTGGTGTTATGTGAACATAGACTACATAACACTTCACCATTATTTGGGCCTAGGGGAAGGCATTGGGAAGTAATAAGTAGATGATGGGTTGCTAGAGTGAGAGAAGCTTAAACCCCAGTTTACGCGTTGCTTCGTAAGGGGCTGATTTGGATCCATATATTTCATGCTATGATTAGGTTTACCTTAATTCTTCTTTCGTAGTTGCGGATGCTTGCGATAGGGGTTAATCATAAGTGGGAGGTTTGTCCAAGTAATGGCATCACCCAAGCACCGGTTCACCCACATATTAAATTATCAAAGTAACGAACGCGAATCAAATGAGCATGATGAAAACTAGCTTGACAGAAAATCCCATGTATCCTCGGGAGCACTTTACTTTATATAAGAGTTTGTCCAAGCCTGTCCTTCTCTACAAAAAGGATTGGGCTACCTTGTTGCACCTTTTCTACACTTGTTACTTGTTACTTGTTATGAATTATCTTATCACAAAACTATCTATTACCGATAATTTCAGTGCTTGCAGAGAATACCTTACTGGAAACCGCTTGTCATTTCCTTCTGCTCCTTGTTGGGTTCGACACTCTTACTTATCGAAAGGACTAGATAGATCCCCTATACTTGTGGGTCATCATATAGCACACTGTGGGTGAACAAATTACTATTGCGCAATTGATAGAAGGACTAATAATCATGATGATATCCAGGCAATGATCATTATATAGGCATCACGTCCAAGACAAGTAGAACGAAATGATTTTGCATCTACTTCAATTACTCCACACATCAAGCACTACCCAGCATGCATCTAGTGTATTAAGTTCATGGGAAAACAGAGTAATGCAATAATAATGGTGACATGATGTAGACAAGATCTATTCACGTAGGAATAGACCCCATCTTGTTATCCTTAATGGCAACAATACATGCGTGCCTTGCTGCCCCACCTGCCACTGGGAAAGGACACCACAAGATCGAACCCATCACAAAGCACCTCTTCCCATGGCAAGAAAAATTGATCTAGTTGGCCTAACTAAACCAAAGATTCAAAGAAGAAATACGAGGCTATAATTAATCATGTAAATAAGAGATCATAGAAGACTCAAATAATATTCATGGATAGAAATTGATCATGAACTCAAAATTCATTGGATCCCAACAAACACAACACAAAAGTCATGACATCAAATAGATCTCCAAGAGACCATTGTATTGAAAATCAAAAGAGAGAGAGAGAAAGCCATCTAGCTACTGCCAAAGACCCGTAGGTCTATGGTGGACTACTCACGCATCGTCGGAGAGGCAGCCATGAAGATGATGCACCCCTCCGTGATGGTGTTAGATTGGATCTCGAGGTTCTGGAACTTGTGGCTGCTGGAATTTTGTTTCGTCTACTCCTATAGGGTTTTCCGAATATTTGAGAATTATAGATGCGATAGTCGGTGGAGGGGGGGGGGGGTCCCGAGGTAGGAACCACCCACCACGGCGTGCTAGGGGCTCTGGCGTGCCCTGGTGGGTGTTCCCCACCTCGACCTTCTTCTCCGTCAGTTCTCCGACCCATCTGGTGTCTTCTAGCCCCAAAAAATTCTCCAAACATTTTCACGGTGTTTGGGCTTCGTTTGGTACTGATTTCCTGCGAAGTAAAAAACAAGCACAAACAACAAATGGCACTTTGGCATTATGTCAATAGGTTAGTCCCAAAAAATAATATAAAGTTGCTATAAAATGATTGTAAAATATCCAAGGTTGATAATATAACAGCATGGAACAAGCAAAAATTATAGATACGTTGGAGACGTACCATTACTCGTATGGAAATGGATCATATTTGTTTTTGCATCATGTCATGCATATGTTGTGGGATTTATCATGTGTTGATTGCTTGTTTCCCGATTGATTCTTCTTGGTAGAGTTCCGAAACCGATTCAGAGTGTGAAGATCCGTTCGATTACGCCCGTTCTTCTACTTCACGGATTCATTCTTCTTCCAAGCGGGATCTCTGACAAGATGACCATTTCCCTGGATACTACTAGTATCATTTCCATGCTAGTTGTCTCGCTTCTATCATTATATATCGTTATGTACCACTTGTATGTCAAGCCTCCCAACATTGTTGTTGGCGTTCTGGGACCGGGGGTGCCCAGACTTGCCTGCCTGCGGCCCAACACATGGTACACCACAACGACCCGGTATGGGTCAATGACAAGTCTTTCAAGTCAAGGCCCCCGCGAGAGGCCCCTGCCTCACGAGGAGGAACAAATTCAAGTCCTCTGGGGGTGGCATCCCCCCATGCTGCCTCCCGAGGAGCGGAGATTCCTATGCAAGTGCCCTGCCTCCCGAGGCCGGGATGATGTGGGTTCTGATCGCATTGCCAGGCGGGCACCAACGGGAGTAGGAGGAGGTCAGTTTCCTATTTCGTGCTAAGGAGACAAGGACATACGCAGGTTCCCAAGGAATCACCCAAAGGTTTCCTTCCCGGTGCAAAGAGGCTGAGACCACGAGATCGGCAGGACAGATGTCATCATCGAGCCCACCACTACGTCACCCCTCAAAGCTTTGCATGCAAAGACAAACTTTAGTGAGGATAAGATGTACCTCATGTCCCCTTTCAAATTTGGACGTAGTGGATCCCTTCCTGCCTGTGCAATAAGGGAAGAGGACCGTTGCCCCTATAAATAGCCACCAGCTCCCATTGTAGAGGGAAAGTTGAGTAGCGCTAGTTCATCACCACGAAGGGTCCTCGTGAGGCCACCCCACCACTATACTAGTTCATCCTTAGCCTCCTCGTGAGGCCAATTCCTCACAAAGCAGGAGTAGGGTTTTACACCGCAAGGTGGCCTGAACCTGAGTAAAACCACGGGCATATGTTTGTTTCCCTTCTGAGAATCGCCGTGAGGCTGAGAGGTAGATTGGGACTGCAGAACGAGCGCACCCCAGTGTTGGAACCTTGTTGGGTTTTGTAGAGCCCTGATTCCGACATTTGGCACGCCACGTAGGGGTGCGCCGACATCCTTCAGTCCTGCCTACTCCTGCCTCCCCGGCCGTCGGCCACCTTCCACTCCTGCATTACTGGCGCCATGGCCAGCTCCGGGCACGAGCGACTCGGGGGCTTCGTGTTGGGCAGAAAATACTAGGCCACCAGCATCGTCGTTGTGACCACCGCCGCTCATGCCACTCGCTCGCAGCAAGGGCCCCCACGCCCGCAACAGCGCCCGAGAGGCCACTGCGTCGCGTGTCCCGTGATCCCTGTCCATGTAGGCGACCTGAACGTGCAAAACACATTGTTCATGGCCAGCGAGCTCCTTCGCCATCGCCCGACAGAAGAGGGCTATGATGCCTGGGCAGACCACATCACCGAGCTAGTCACTTTCGCAAGGATGGCCCTCGTTCCTTACCTCCCTCTACGCCCCCAACGCATGGAGCAAAAGCCTCGGCCAGCGGGCTGCCACCATAGCTGTGCGTCAAGACGCAGGTCCCCCAACCTGAGGAAGACGAGCAGGGTCCGCCCGACACCATACTCCTTCTCCCCAGGGTACCGGTGACCGGCTGTGTGCCGCCACCCAACCCCAACAGCCGCGAGCTCGAGGGAGGTGACGGGATGTCTTGCGCCCACCATGACGAACAAGCCCACAATATGGAGGACCACCTCCTGCTCGTGCCCCCTTGGTGTGAACGCGCCAATCGGCACAGGGATCGGGTAACTCACGTAGCCGCATGCAGAGGAGATCATGGCAAGGACATGGGGGATGACTGCAGTGGTCACCCTCCCCAAGATGGGCGCGACCAACCTCGAGGCAGCACGGGAGGCGGCCAACTTCGGGGCAGATCCTCAGTGCAGACGTGCCCATGAGATGCGTGGCCAAGGTAACGTCACGCTACTACCAGGGGAAGTTGGCCCCCCCTGCATCGGGTGAGGTACCAGGAGGGAAACCAAACCCTCACGCAGCGGCCTACACCCTAGACGATGCTGCGGCAAATGCCAGCGCCACGGGCACCAACGCGCTGCAGGCATAGGAGGGCTATGGGATCACTAGAAGAGTATGTCTAGAGGGGGGGGGGTGAACAGACTACTAGCAAAAATTAAAATCTACACAATATCCAAAGTTAAGTGTTGGAAGATTTTAGCAATTTTAGCAAGTCTAGCACACCCTACACATGCAAGTCATCAAGTATACTAGCAGAAAGTAAAGACATTGCACATGGAAGTGAGCAGTTGAGATAGGGAGATCAAACGCATGAAGGACACAAATTTTTCCTGTGGTTCTGATAGGTGGTGCTATTGTACGTCCACATTTATGGATTCTTCAACCCACGGAGGGTAACGGTCGTGAGAGTCCATGGAGGGCTCTACCCAGGAGAGTTCCATGAAGAAGCAACCTTGACTATAACATGATGGCCTACGTCCACGCGGACTAGCCTAACTTGGGTAGATCTTCACAAAGTAGGTGATCTCCTTGCCCTTACAAACTTCTTGGTTCACTACACAACACGAAGTACGAGGATCCCAAGCGACACCTAACCAATCTTGGAGGAACCGCCCTCCAAAAGGTAATAGGCTCGATAATGTCGATGAATTCCTCGCTCTTGTGCTTCAAGATGATAGACTCCTTAACACTCAATCACTCTCTCATAAATTTGGCTTTGGTGGAAGATATTGATTGGGTGGAAAGCAACTTGGGGAGGCTAGAGATCAAGATTCATATGGTTGGAATGGAATGGCATGATCTCAACACATGAGTAGGTGGCTCTCTCTCAGAAAATCTAACGGGATAAGTGGGTATCTGTTATGAGTGCTTCTCTTCCGAGTGAGTGGTAGTGGTGGGGTATATATAGGTACCTGCAAAAATCCAACTGTTACACCTTAAGTGACCAACTCGGTGACACCAATGTGTGAATCTCGGTGGTACCGAGTTGCTCCAAAGGTAGCAACTTTTAAATCTCGGCTTTACCAATCAGGTGTCCAACGGCCAGAATCCAAATCTCGGTGACGCCAATCAAAAAACTTGGAGTTTCCGATTTTGTGAATCAAGGTAACAGAAAGTTGGCAAACTGAACTCGGTGGCACTGAAGTGGGATCGGTTGCACCAATGTGCTAGGGTTTGGCAGGGTTCTGGGAATTGGTGGGACCGAGTGGAAGAAGTTCACTAATTTGCAAGAATGGCTTAGACAGAATATGTGGGAGTGTTTGTGGGTGTTTTTGGTGACTATCACTTGTGGATGTTTGAGCATCTTGTTCACCAACAATACCTTACCCCCTTTTAATAGTATTGGCTTTTCCTATGGACACAAAGTGATTTCACACAAAGAAAATGTAGAGTCCTCTTTGCTTGAAGCTTTGCCAATGCTATTCCTTCTTATTCTTGGGGATACTCTCTCCACTCCTTATTACCAACCAATCTCTCTCTATGGATTTTCACCTAAAATACACTAGGTAGGAATATCAGTCTAAGAGATAATGTATGTTGTCATGAATTATCAAAACCACCAAGGGAGCATATTGTGCTTTCAAGGGTGCACCCGACGTCCCGCGTCAAGCCAGGTATGGGGGATCCCATAGTGGGAGCACCTGGTCAATTCGGCATGACGAGGGGGGCGCCTCGGGTCACGTGAGGATGCGCCACGACGGGTGTCGCTGTCAAAATTGGCGGATCTCGGGTAGGGGGTCCCGAGCTGTGAGACTTGGATCGATGGTAACAGGAGACGAAGGACATGATGTTTACCCAGGTTCGGGCCCTCCTATGGAGGTAATGCACTACGTCCTGCTGGATTGTATTTGATGATAAGTGGATTACAGAGTTGATCTACCTCGAGATCGAATAGCTAGACCCTAGATGAGTTGTTCTCTGTCCTACAACCTAAAAGCCTTCGGCTTATATAGACTCCGAGGGTACCTAGGGTTTAGACATGGTCGGTTACACATCGAGGGAAAAACCTGCCTATGTACTGTAAAAAACTTGGAGGACATGCCACTGCTTCTTGAAGCTTCCACCTTAGCGACGAGGCCTTTGATCATCTAATACCCATCTGGCGGCCCACATAGTCTGGCCCATGAGAAACAGATCGGCTATCTGAGGACCCATTAAACCAGGACTCCCTCAGTAGCCCCCGGACTAGCCTCCAACGCCGAGGTATATCCGGATAATCTTTGTGTGTTGAAGTTTTCGGCTTGCGTGGCGAGTCCCTCTACTCCTTCTTGTTCTACAACCGCCCTGTCATCAGCAAAATCCTAAGCGTCACGAGCTTGGCGGGTCCATTGTAACAACCGTCAACGTTTCTCAATTTTCGCGCGTCATGGGGAGATGAGCGGTCCAGCGGCTTTTTACAAAATTGTCCCTCCTACAAAGGAGGCATCACTCATTTAAACAAACTAAAGCGTGGTCTAGGCCACACCCTTTTCTTCCTCCCCATCAGAACAAACTTCCAGCGAAAGATCACCACAAAAACATGGCGAGCGCCCCCAACTCCTCCTCGTGCCCTTACGGCTCCCGTCTCGAGGATTGGACAAGCTGCTCCGTATCCCTCCTATGACTATGCAATCTTGAGACCCAGGGGTACCTTCCTTCCTCGGATCTGGTAACTTCCCATTCCTGTTTGTCTTCATTCAATGACGAAGCCTTTGCGGAGAATTTCCCCAACCCACAAAAGGGGAGCACGTATGCTTTGTGCCGTTCCTCCCGCGAGGTCTTGGGTTCCCCATCCATCCATTCTTGAGAGGGTTATTGGAGTTCTATGGGATCCAGCTCCGTCACCTCACCCGAGGATCTATTCTGCACGTCTCGGGCTTCGTCGCCCTTTGCGACATGTTCCTGGATTGCGAGGCACACTTTGAACAGTGGAGGAAGTACTTCTGCCTCATCCCTCGTACTCGGGGCAAGACAATTTTGGAGGTCGAAGGAGCCGAAATTTGCCGCACAGCAGGGATGGGGTATCTAGTGGGAACACCAAAAGAATTCGAAGAATGGTGTTCGGAATGGTTTTATATCGAGGATGTCCTTCTATTTGATCTAGCTTGGAGGGGTTTTCCCAAATATTCTGACGCCCCCTTAAAGAAAAGGACAACTAGAGACCGAAGAGTTCATCCCAAGAGGAGAGCGTTGAAGTGCAACACTTGGCAGCCCATGTGAGGGTACTAGCCCATCACAAGTTGACCATGATTGACGTCATGGCCGCCGCCATAACCCGATGCGTTCAGCCTCTTCAGCAGAGGATAGACCCCTTGTGGCGTAACAACGGGACTAGCGACGCCACTTGCTCCCGAAGACTGGGCCCTGCCAATCAAACATTATCGGAGGCCATACTTTCCGACCTGTACAAAGGGGAGCAAGAAGATTTTATTCAGCGGCCGACCAAGGAGGGATACTCCAGTCACAATCCCATCGAATGGGTGAGCCTTCCAACTCCGTGACCACAATTCAGGTCTTTAATTTGTCCCTTTTTGACCGAAGTCTTTAACTTTATGTGAACAGGAATGGATGAACTTCATCGAGACAGTCAACTGTCTGCCCCCGGCACGAGGACTATTCCCGTGATGATGATCCGGGCTTTCTACCAGGAGCTTGAAGACAAGGTTTTCTACTAGGAGAGCCTCGATCGCTCCAAGGTGGCTATTATAGTTGATTATGCCGGATCATTCCCTTCCCCTACGATAAGCTAGAAGAACAAGAACTCATCCCGCAAAAGGCAAGTATCCTCCAACGATCCACACACACCTGCTCCTCCTCCCAAGTGTCACTGATTTGCGCGACATGTGTCGGCTACGACGTCAATGCCCGGACTAGAAAGTAAAAGGGATTTGTGAAACGAGCCAGCCATGGGGACAAGCCCGCCCATTTGCTCAACTCAAAGGCACTATGTTCGGATATTTTAATTTATTATTGCGATTGATAGAGCCTCACAAGAGACCTTATGTCGAAACACCCAGGCAAAGAGTTCAGTCATCTTCTGCCAAGGAGGTTCCCAGGGTGTCCGATGGCGCTCAAAATTCCAGAGCTTCGGCTCATGCCGAATCAGTTGTGGAGGTCCCTAGAGTCAATCCGGCCCCTGAAGATTCCGGGGAAGCGATGTCAGTTACCAATTCCGAGGTGGAGAGTGCTATGAATCATCGGTGGTGATGAGATGCCCTACGCCACCCAGCGCTCTCCGAACAAGAGTTCAATGCTCTACGCTCGGCCGTCGCACACATCATTGCTGTCCGAGCTGGGTTCGAGGAGGATATGAAAGTGATATCGTCTAGCCTGTAGGTGAGTAATCGGCTATAAGAGTCCGATCACACGTGTAAACCCAGTAGCCCCCGAACCTTAAATTGGTTGGAGTGACCAAATTAAGGGTCCTCGTATTGTTTTACTGCTAATGCATGCCTCGAGGCAGTAGAGCGAGCAACTTGCCAAGGAACTGGAGACAATCCGAACACAGGTGGAAACCGTGTAGGCCGAATTGGAGCAAGTGAAGACCTTTACCGGGGAGACACATGGTGAGTATACCTGTTCTACTGTCCTTAGTATATATTCCCATGCTGACGCAAGGGTACTTTGTAGCAGCTGAATAAATAGGGCAATTGCAAAAGAGATTTGGATGTAGCCCGAGAATCTCAGCGATACACCGAGTCCCAGCGTGTGGCCGGCTGTCGTGTTTTGCAATGACATCTTGAAGAGAAGAACCGCCTTCAGGCGGAGAACATACAACAGGCCGAAGAAATTGAGAGCTTAAAGGCTCAATTGGCCCAGGCCCAAGGAGATAAGCAGAAAATACACAGGGGCATGCTCAGTAAGTGCGATTCTAACATCAAAAAGTACTTATTATAAATGAAGCATAATAGGCATGCCTTGACTCATGTACAGGTCTCCTATCTGGGCGACCCGAAGAAGAGACCGGATCCTGCTGGGGAAGGCTTCTGAAGGAGCTGTCCACCCTTTATGAGCGGGATCGGAAGGCCATGAAGAGAATGGTAAAGGCGTTATGGCCCTCCAAGCAACCTATGGAGGAGATGAACAAACTAGTCGATTGATTCAAGGGATCCTGAAGTAGGTTCGAGCTGTGGAAGACATCAGCTTGTCGAGAGGGAGCACGAGAGGCATGGGCGTTGATCAAGACCCTTTATACCAGACTTAACCCCGTGCGTATGGCTCGGGTTGGACCAGTAGGGTCAGATGGACATGAAGTGCCACTCCACATAGTATAGAACCAAGTGATGCCTGTCGCTCGTCTCTCACAAGAAGATTCCTCCTTGGACACCATAATCGACAATCTCGATCAGCAGCCATATGTATGATTATATGTAACTATGTACTAATAATTGAATAATTGCTTCGTCTGTGTTGTAAACTTTGTCTTAACCAGCCATCGGCTTCTACCTCCTGCGCTAAGCACTTGAGAGTGTTCCTTGTAAATTATCACCCTAGAAGAGTGAATTATGTTCGAGGAACTAGGCAATCCGGCCATTTGGTGTGAACAGACAGAAAGCACACATGGAGATATGTTATATTACTGTTTAGCATAAGAAAGATCTTCCGAAGAAAATAGTAGCTCTATCGATATCTTTCTTCAGGGTGCTACATAAATCGTAGGTAGTAAGGTCGTATACTGCTAATATGTGGCTAATCGCTTTTGTGAGAAAAGAAGCCCAAGTAATGGTGATAACGAACATAGTCTTATTAGTTGCTTCCGTCGCAGCCGATCAATTGTCTGCTAAAGATAGCTAGCTTTTGGCTTCACCTGTCTGAGGTACGTATCCAGATGACCCAGTTGTAACTATCGCATAGGTGCTCCCTTTACCTTCTAGCCGAACAATCGGGAATGTAAAGGGTAAGCATAGGAGCGAGGCAACGCAGCTTGGCAAAGTCTTAGTTCGAATTGATGCATATGATGGCTTAAACGCGGGAAGGGAAACATGCATACACAATAAATGTGAATAAATGCTTATAATATAAAAGCATTGGCTTCGGAAAGAATCCCCGAGGTGTTGTGTTCGGATTTAACACTTAAGGGTGTAAGCCAAAAATCTTAGTACAAGATCGGTTGAACCGAACATAGATTTGGGAAGAAAAGGAAAAAAATTCAAACCTTCCCAAAAAGCAAGGTGGGAGGGAAAGGGGAAAATAAAGAAGAAGAAAGAAAAAGGGAAGTAAAGGGTAAATAATATGATGACACCAGTTTATCCGTAGAAGCGCCAAAGATGAGCTGCGTTCCACGGGTTTGGTTCAAGGTGGTTGTCTGACGGGTTCCGAAGAAGGTAAGCCCCTCCTATGAGTACTTCGTCGATTATGAAGGCCCCCTCCCATTTGGGTTGAGTTTATGCTTTTGCTTCTCCGGGAGCCTTAAGATGAGTTCGCCCACGTTATATGCTTTTTCCCTGACCTCCCTACGCTGGCAGCGTTGGGCCTGTTGTTGGTAAAAAGTAGAGCGAGCCCGAGCTATGTCGCGTTCTCCTTCTAAGGTGTCCTGGTCATCCTTCCGATATAACTTGGCCTCCTTTTCCTCGTACATGCGCACCCTTGGTGCGTCATGAATAATATCATAGGGGAGGACTGCTTCTGCCCCATAGACCATGAAGAATGGTGTGTATCCCGTTAATATGTTCGGGGTAGTGTGCATGCCCCATAGAATGCAGTCGAGCTCCTCCACCCAATGACAGTCAGACTCATGAAGAGATCGGACCAAACGTGGCTTAATGCCGCTCATGATGAGGCCGTTTGCTCGTTCGACTTGTCCATTGGTCTGTGAATGATATACCGATGCGTAATCGTGCTTCATGCCCATTTTTGTGCACCAGTCTCTGACCTCTTGAGCCGTGAAATGGATCCATTGTCCATTATTATACTATGCAGGACACCGTAACAATGTACCACGCCGGATATACAGTCGATTACTGGTCCGAACTTGGCTGATTTGACAAGTTTTGCCTCTATCCATCTGGTGAATTTGTCAACCATGACCAGTAAGTATTTATTCTTCTTGGTCCCCCTTTAAGTGGTCTGACCATATCCAGCCCCCAGATCACGAAAGGCCAAGTAATCAGAATAGTACGAAGAGTTGTTGGGGGCATGTGACTTTGATTTGCAAAAAGTTGACACCCACACAGTGTTTGACAAGTGACTGGGCATCCGCCAGAATAGTGGGCCAAAAGAAACCATCTCGGAAGGCCTTGCTAACTAAGGCTCTTGCTGCGGCGTGGTGACCGCCCATCCCTGCGTGGACTTCAGCTAAGAGATGATGTCCTTCTTCCTCATATATGCACTACTGTAATGTTTTGGTGGTGCTTTTCTTGTATAACTCACCCTCATGTACTTTGTAGGCTTTGGATCGCCAAATTATGCGTCGCACCTCCATCCGATCATCAGGGAGTTCTTTGCGAAGAAGGTAGGCAAGGAAGGGCTCGGTCCATGGTGCGATTACTGCCAAGACCTGATGAGCCGAAGGCGTTTCATCCATTACGGAGCCGCCGATGATTTGGTCGTCTGGTTCATTTATAGGGGGATCAACCTCTTTTGCAGTATTTAGACCGGCGCCCTTATGATTGTCCTGCCAAACCACCGATGGCTTAAAGAGCCGTTCTAGGAAAGTGTTTTTTGGATAGGGTTGCATTTAGCCCCCATCCAGGCCAGTACGTCGACGACTTGGTTGTTGTCTCGAGCAACATGGTGAAATTCCAGCCCCTCAAACCGTGCGGGTATCTTGAGGACATCATTTTTGTATGCCGCCATCTTCGGGTTTTTGGCATCGAATTCGCAGTTAATTTGGGAGATGGCGAAGTTGGAGTCTCCTCGTACCTCCAGCCATCGCATGCCCATTGATACTGCCATCCGAAGACCGTGCAAGAGTGCTTCGTTTTCGGCTGCATTGCTGGAATCAACATACATGATCTGCCACACGTATCTAATGTTCTCGCCTGTGTGGGATGTGACGATGACTACAGCACCCCAGTCCGGCCAGCGTTTTAGATCCATCGAAGTACATCGTCCAATGGGAGTATGTACTACGTTCCCTGGGGAGCTCGGCCTCTGTCCACTCGACAAGGAAATTTGCCAGTACCTGAGCAAATTTAAGTCTAACCCACTTCCTATGCATAGGTATTTTGTGAGCAAACAATTTATGGGAGCAAGAATCAACTAGCATAGGAAGCAAAAACAAGCATAACTTCAATACTTTGAACACATAGAGAGGAAACTTGATATTATTGCAATTCCTACAAGCATATGTTCCTCCCTCATAATAATTTTCAGTAGCATCATGAAGAAATTCCACAATATAACCATCACATAAAGCATTCTTTTCATGATCTACAAGCATAGAAATTTTACTACTCTCCACACAATAAAATTTGTTCTCATGACTAATAGTGGGAGTAAACTCAAGAAAATAACTATCATGTGAAGCATAATCCAATTGAAAATTAAAATCATGATGACAAGTCTCATGGTTATCATTATGGTTTATAGCATACATGTCATCACTAATCATCATGAATAGCAGGCATGCTTTCATCATAATAAATTTCCTCATCAAAACTTGGGGGACTAAACATATCATCTTCATCAAACATAGAAGCCCCAAGCTTGTGGCTTTGCATATCATTAGCATCATGGATATTCAGAGAATTCATACTAACAATATCACTATCATGCTCATCATTCAAAGATTTAGTGCCAAATATTTTAATAACTTCTTCTTCTAACACTTAAGTACAATTTTCCTTTCCATCATTTTCACGAAAGATATTAAAAAGATGAAGCATATGAGGCAACCTCAATTCCATAATTTTTGTAGTTTTATTTTATAAAACCAAACTAGTGAAAAACAAGAAACTAAAACATTCTATTGCAAGATCTACAGATATACCTTCAAGCACCCACCTCCCCGGCAACAGTGTCAGAAAAGAGCTTGATGTCTACTACACAACTTGTTCTTGTAGACTCGTGTTGGGCCTCCAAGCACAGAGTTTTGTAGGATAGTACTAGTTTTCCCTCACGTGGATGACCTAAGGTTTATCAATCCATGGGAGGTGTAGGATGAAGATGGTCTCTCTCAAACAACCCTGGAATCAAATACAAGAAATCTCTTCTGTCCCCAACACACCCAATACAATGGCAAATTGTATAGGTGCACTATTTCGGCGAAGAGATGGTGATACAAGTGTAATATGGATGATGGATATAGATTTTTGTAATTTGAAAATTTAAAAGCAGCAAGGTAGCAAGTAACAAAAGTGAGCAAAAAAGGTATTGCAATGCTTGAAAACAAGGCCTAGGGTCCATACTTTTACTAGTGCAAGTTCTCTCAGCAATACTAACATAGTTGAATCATATGTAAATCGCTCATGCACGACAAAGAGTTCACTCCAAAGTCACAAATGGCGGAGAACAAACGAAGAAATTATTGTAGGGTACAAAACCACCTCAAACTTATCTTTTCTGTTCTATCTGATGAGCTATCCCTGTAAGTGTCACGAACAGCCCTAGAGTTCGTACTAAAAGAACACCTTAAGATACACATCAACCAAAACCCTAATGTCACCTAGATACTCCAATGTCACCACAAGTACGCATGGTCTTGATTATACGATATGCATCACACAATTTCAGATTCATCATTTTGAATCCAACACAAAAGAACTTCAAAGAGTTCCCCAAAGTTTCTACCGGAGTTTCAAGATGAAAACATGTGCCAACCCCTATGCATAGATTCCCAAGGTCATGGAACTTGCAAGTTGATAGCCAAAACATACATCAAGTGGATCAATAGGACATCCTATTGTCACCACGGATATCCCATCGCAAGACATACATCAAGTGTTCTCAAATCCTTAAAGACTCAATCCGATAAGAAAACTTCAAAGGGAAAAACTCAATTCATCACAAGAAGATAGAGAAGGGAAAACTCCATATGATTCATTTATATCAATAAAGCTCGTGGTACATCAAGATCATGCCATCTCAAGAACACGAGAGAGAGATCAAACACATAGCTACTGGTACATACCCTCAGCTCCGAGGGTGAACTACTCCATCCTCGTCATGGAGACCGTCGGGATGATGAAGATGGCTTTTGGTGATGGTTTTCCCCTCCGACAGCGTGCCGGAACGGGCTCCCGATTTGTTTTTCATGGCTATAGAGGCTTGTAGAGGCGAAACTCCTGATTTAGGTTTCTTTCTGGGGGTTTTGGTATTTATAGGAATTTTTGGCGTCGGTCTCACATCAAGGGGGTGCTCGAGGAGTCCACAAGCCACAAGGGCGCGACCTAGGGGGGTGGCCACGCCCAGCAGGCTTGTGGCCTCCTCGTCCACTTCCTGGCCTAGCATTTCTCTCTAGTACTATTTATATTTTCCAAAAATATTCTCCGTAAAATTTCAGCCCATTCTGAGGACTTTTATTTCTCCACAAAAACAACACCACGGTAGTTCTGCTGAAAACAACGTCACTCTGGGTTAGTTCTAATGAAATCATACCAAAATCATACAGAATTATTGTAAACATGGCATGAATACTTCGTAAATTATAGATATGTTGGAGACGTACCACTGGCCACTTTGGAGGTGTCCTCTTTTTCTGATCTCCTCTAGGGTACTCGGTGAAGGTTGGTTCCGAAAATTGCTGTTCGGCTTGCCGAGCGCTTTCCATGGCACAATATTTTTGCACCAAGTCTGACAACTCGGTAAAATCACGAATGTGCTGACGAGCCAGGGCGTTGAGAATACCTTCGTCATGGTAGTAGGGATTGAGGGTTGCCATTATCTCCGAATCAATGAGGCCTCGTACTTTATTTCTAGCGAGGAGGAGTCTAGACCAATAATGATGAACCGACTCTCCTGGTAACTGCTTAAAGTCCCGTAAGTCCAAAGAATTGGGCTCTGCCGGGATGCTTGAGTGATCGGCTTAGGTGGTGGGTGGGAATTTTTTTGACTCCACACTACGGTGTGAGTTCAAAATCACGGGCTCCGAATTGCATGCTAGATCAGGGAGCGATATCGGTCTGTCTCCGAAGCGAACTCCGGTGTCCGGGTTGCAAGCGAGGTCTCGGTGATTGGAGACTGGGGTATAAAACATTTTTAATTCTGGTCGTTAGGGGTACGAGCCCCCAGCCAGACACTCAACGGTGGCGACTAGGTGGGTGACCGTGGGGATGCAAATCTCCCTATCGTTGGGTTTCATCCTGAGCCGGTCATAGACCGGAACCTGGTCATCAGACATATGCATGGTCTCAATTTGATCGAATACCTCGTTTAAAAATGAGGCAATTATAGGATGTGTGTCGCTAAAGCGAGTGGAGTTGATATGCAGCGTTGCAGTTCTAGAGCCGCACGAAAGCGGATCCAGGTCCTGTTTAGCCGTGTGGATCCGGTCACAATGGCTGGATTGGGCGTTCTAGACAACCCGATGGTGACGACTTCATCAAAAGTAGGGCTCGATGTCTTCGGCGTCGAGGTATCGGGATCTATGGGCTCCTTCATGAGAGTCGAGGGTTCTATCAAGACAAGTTCTCCCCGTGAATCAATGAGGAACTCTAGGGTACCAAACTTGATTCCTTGATCGGGGGAAAAGTTTCCGATCTGGCCAAGGTGGCCGAGGGTTAGCGTGTGACGAGATGTCACCGCTTGTGAGAATCTGATCAGGGATGAGAATACCTTGGCTGCAGATCTCGTTGCTTGTGACAAGGCGAGCCATCGATTCCTTTGGCGATCATAGCGGAACTCTCAATGAAAGCACCAATGTTGGTGTCAAAACCGGCGGATCTCGGGTAGGGGGACCTGAGCTATGAGACTAGGATCGATGGTAACAGTAGATGAAGGAGACAATGTTTACCCAGGTTTGGGTCCTCCTATGGAGTTAATACCCTACGTCCTGCTGGATTGTATTGATGATAAGTGGGTTACAGTGTTGATCTACCTCGAGATCGAATAGCTAAACCCTCGATGAGTTGTTCTCTATCCTACAACCTAAAACCCTCCGGCTTATATAGACGTCGAGGGTACCTAGGGTTTACACATGGTTGGTTACACACTGAGGGAAAACCATGCATATCTACCATCGAAAACTTAGAGGACATGCCCTGGCTTCTTGAAGCTTCCACCTTAGTGTCGGGGCCTTTGATCATCTAATGCCCATCCGGTCTCCCACATAGTCCGACACATGAGAAATAGGTCGGCTATCCGAGGACCCGTTAAACCAGGACTCCCTCAACGGGAGCCCTCACGAGCAGGGAACACAGCCCCGAGCAAGGGGACCTCAGGAGCTCTTCACCCCAAGGACCGGCAATGATCGAGTAGCATGGGCCACCCGCGGCCGGCGCCGCGAGGATGCTACGCTAGCGAAGTCACACTCCATCGGGCCATGCACACCCCACAACGCGGGGAGCACCAGCGCCATGCCCAAGGGGTTGGCAAGGCCCTTAGAGTTTGGGGGCTTGAGAGACCCCCGGGGCGGGGCCTGGCTGGCGCCATGATGTCCCTCGAGGTGGCTACACTGACACAATACTCCCACAGTCAAGTAGGGTATGTTGTGCCCATGTTTAGTCCGCGGGAGCGCAATCCCGTGGTCACGTTGGGAACAATGCGGTCAAGTTTGGGATGTGGGAGCACGCAACCGTGCCGAAAGGCGCAGGGTGACCCAAGAACCCGGTCGGAGACTCCAGGGCCTTGCGCCTAGTGTACCCGTCCAACTATATCCAACCGTGACACTCTCACCTAAGAGTGAGTGGGCTGTACACGCCTAGCGTCCCTCGAGGAGCGCCATACGAGGCAATGGAGGGGCTCCTACCCACGCCCAAGTGGAAGCCCCATGGTCCACGCTGGCGGGCGACACTGTCATTAAGTGATTATGCCCACACCTAGTGGATGCCCCATGCTCCACGCTGGTGGAAGACTAGTCTTGGCACCGGACCCGTCTGTTATCTGCTCTCTTTTGTAACCAAATTTTCCATCTTTTGGAATGAAGTTGAAGTTTTTGCATTTTATTTGGAAAAAGGGAGGGAATTTTCTCCATGCAGTGTTTGCGTCTTAAGCCTCGGTTTTAAGAGATTGGCAGATGCCAGCCTCTTCCTTTTCGCGCACCTCGCAAGCGAGGGCAGATCACGATACGCATATTTGGGCCAGCCCATCGGCAGTAACGAAGGCCTCGAGGGCTCCCGCCCAGGGGCCCCGGACATGACTATAATGGATCAACCCGTGCGTGCAGCTCACCAAGCCTTGGGCTTCCGCGTCCTCGTGTCTCTCTCAAGTGAGCCAGGAGGCGTACGTGGCACGGGGGCTCTATCGAATATCCATTCCTCTTCAGGGCCCGTAAGCACGCAACAAGCAAGGGAACGTGGAGCAAGGGAGTACAATATTACTTAATACATCATAAAGGAGTTCCTCCTAAGGTACGTTCACGTCCCCACGGGGTCATGTTCAAAATATTTATAGGATAAAAAGGGAAGGGCAACCTAAGGAGAGGTGCCATCGTTGCTGTCACTGCCGCCATCCCTCCCACCGTCACTAGACTCACGCTCCTCGATGGCGGGGTGGTCCCCACCTTTGGCACGGGCGAACTCAGCGATCAAGTTGTCCACGTGATCCTCTACCCAGTCGTCCAGGGCACCCCGAATCACCTCGGGCACGAGGGTTGACACGGACTCGAAATCGAAGTTGGGGTCAAAGCGAAGAAGGTGGCTGAAAACACGTGAAGATGCCCGCGCGACGAGGTCGTGACTCTTATCCTCTGCGAGCTAGCGGTCCTTCTCCGCGCCACCCTCAAGGCACTCCACGATCTGGGTGAAGAAGCAGAGGTAGCCGATGTCGTGGTAATGAGCAGGCTTAGGACGCTCTTGTCGCAGATGCTACTTAAGGCCTGATTAGCCCTCCCCTCGAGGGCCTGGAGCATCTTGGAGCGTGTGTACTGAAGCCCCCGAGCTAGGTTCTCCTCTTCTGAGGCCTTCTCCGCGTGGGAAGTGATTTTCTCCTCCTGCGAGCAGAGGAAGGATAGCTCGACCTTGGTAGTGGTCTAGGCGTGTACCACGGCCTTATCGCATCGCTCCGCCATTGCCAGCCTCTTCCTGAGGTCGTCCACCTCAGCCTTTAGCTCGTTCCGCCTCTTGCAGAAGTGGGATTCCTGAAGCTTTAGCTTCTCGTGATAGTACTGAGTGAGAATTCTGCGGGTCCGCGCCACCTCCTCATCGACCTCCTTATGGACCCTCGACGACAGCCACCTGATGCTCCATCACCTCCAGCCGCTCGCGCGCTAGGCCCTGCTCCATTGCCTCCAGCGTTAGCGAACCCTCAAGGGTGCAGAGCTTCGCATCTCCTGTGGACAGCCCACCCACCGAGGCGGCTAGCATGGCCTTGCGGGCCAGAACTTGCCGCTCAAGGAGGCCATTGGATGACCGGAGCTCTTCCTTGAGTCTCTCTGCAGACTTACGCCGGTCATCCACGGCCCAGGCTTCGTCGAGGGCACCATCGTGGGCACCCCTCACCGTAGCAAGGGACTCCTCGGCTTCCATACAGGTGTGCTCGCTTTGAAGGCGACTGAAGTTGATGGCGACCTCAAGGCGGTGCCACTCACGCGTCAGGTGCTGCCGCTCCGCCTTGAGGTATGAGTCAACACCATCGAGCTCTGTCCCAAGGCGGCCCATCACACTCACCGCGTCATGAAGGAGACCATGCCGAACGGTGCTATGATCGCAAGCAAGATCCAGCGCTCGACCGGGGCTCCAGGCGATAAGAAGGTTGTGCGAGGGCCCGCCCACTTCTGGCACGAACTCGGGGGATAAGGTTCCATGTTTTGGTCCTCAGTCTAGGGCTAGGCCTTATGGGAATTCTCCCCGCCAGCCGAGGACGACACCGGTGCATTGGGCGCTCGGATGCTGGAAAGGACTTCTAGGGGAGGCCTCGGCCCTGCTCCAGCCGGTTGGGGGCCTTGCCCGAAGGAAGACGCTAGAAGCTCGGACCAGCAGTCCCCCTGAGATAACCTGGGCCGAGATATGGGTATCTCCTCGTGCACTGTCACACACCTCGTGAGGAGATGGGCAGCTGAGGGCCCGGCAACCTCAGGAGGCGGTGGCGGCGGCGCGCTCATCACCTTGGGAGGAAGGGGCCTAAGGATCAAATAGTCAAAGGTGCACATCACGAGGGAAACATGGAAGGGAAAGCACTTACTCGTCTATGACAACCCACTTCCTCTTCCTCCAAGGCCACAATGCTGGGATGCTGCGGCCCCCGACCTCTCTCCCCGCTGATGCACGCGAGGACCCGGGGGTGGCGCATCGACGCCGGGCGCATGACACCCCATGGGAGGGGCAACAACATCACCTCCTGGCAAGGCGACTCCTTCCCCACCCGAAGGGGCCGAGTTGGGTGCTTGAAGGGCACCAACCCTAGGATATCTGGAGCGCGACGCCACCAAGAGGGGACCGTCATGAGGCCCCGCTGGGCCCTCAGGGCACAACCCCCACTCGTTGAAGCGTGACATCTTCAGGGCAAATGCTCTCCCTTCCTGGTAGTGGTACAACGGAAGCCCCTAAATAAGAAGCTCAAAAGGTTTTCCTCTGGTCAGAAGGCGGAGCGCCTCGCGCAGCGTGCCGGAGGAAAGGGAAGATACCTGGAGCCTCATGGGATCGTCAAGACCAGTAAAGGACCACATGGGATGGGAATGGCGCTGAAGGAGAGCGATTCGTCGACGAACGAACTCCCTCACCACCATCACCTTTGTCACACCCGCCTTCTCAAGGCTTTTCAACCTAGAAGTGATCCATGCGAGCCTCAAGTCAACAATCTTCGAGTGCACCCAACCCGGGCTCGGCTCCGTTGGGGCTGTCGAGACTTGGAGAAGGGGGCTACACACGTTAGCAACAACAAACAACCACTGTCTCCGGAAGCCCTCCACGTCCGGAAAAAGCTCGGCGTCAAGGATCACGTCCACCTTCACCTACACCACTCGGAGCGACATGCATCCCGAGCATTGTCCGTTGGCAAACCTTCGGAGGGAGAAGAAATGGCGGAGCAGGGCCATGTACGGGGAGATGCCATGAAGGGCTCACATAAAAATGCAAAGGCGGAGAGGAGGACGATGGACCCAGGATCAAGATGCAAGGCATGCATCTGGTAGTGTGTGAGCACAACAATGAAGAAATCGGAAAACAGTGACAGCAAGCCGGAGAAAATGGAATGAAGTTGGACGGGCATATCTACAGCCCCAAGATCGACCGAGGAGTGGGAGGTGGGCCAGATCGTCGTCACACGCCACTCGTTTGTGTCGGCGACAAGTGCTCGCCAAACCTTGTCCAGCCCCTCAAGGTTGTACTTGGTTGGAGGACGGGCATAGTGTACTTGGTTGGAGTCTCGATGTCGTCGGGGCCATGCCCCTCTTTTTCTGGGGAGCCATGTCGGAGAGGCCAAGCGGAGCAGAAGCAAGACGTGGCAGTGGAAGGAGCAGTTGGGAGCAGGCACGTAGTGAGGCAATGCTGGTTCCGCTATGCGTGCCAGGCTTTTTATCAGTGAGGACGGTTGCCGAGGTGATGTGGGGAAGTGGGGGCGCCTGCGTCTCATGGTGCTCCACACGTCGAGCTTGGTCCATAGGTGATTGTGACCCATGGCACTTTGGCCTTCCTTCCATAGCTTCACCTTGAAGCCAGCCCGGGCGCGCCTCGGGTCCGGGGGCTACTGTCGGTGTTCAGGGACCGAGGGTGCCTAGACTTGCCTGCCTGCGACCCAGCGCGTGGTCCACCACAATGACCCAGTATGACGTAGCGACAAGTCTCTCAAGTCAAGGTCCTCATGAGAGGCCCCTCGCCTTGCCAGGAGGACAACTTCAAGACATCCGGAGAGTGGCATCCCCCCAGGCTGCCTCCCGACGAGCGGTGATTCCTATGCAAGTGCCCTGCCTCCCGAGGCCGGGATGACATGGGTTCTGACGGCAAGGCCAGGTAGGTGCCAACGGGAGCAGGAGGAGGACAATTTCCTCTTTTGTGCTAAGGAGACAAGGACATACGCGAGTTCCCAAGGAATCCCCCAAAGGTTTCCTTCCCGGTGCAACTAGGATGAGATAACGAGCTCGGCAGGACGGATGTCATCGTCGAGCCCACCATTGTGTCACCCCCCGAAGATTTGTAGGCAAATACCACCTTTAGTCAGGATAAGATGGACCTCCTGTCCCCTTTCAAATTTGGCTGTTGTGGATCCCTTCCCGCCTGTGCAATAAGGGAAGAGGACCGTGGCCCCTATCAATAGCCACCAGCTCCCATCATAGAGGGCAGGTTGAGTAGCGCTAGTTCATCACCACCAAGGGTCCTCGTGAGGCCACTCCACCCCTGTACTAGTTCATCCTTTGCCTCCTCGTGGGGCCAATCCACTACAAAGCAGGAGTAGGGTTTTACACTACAAGGTGGCCTGAACCTGGGTAAAACCACGGGCGTCTGTTTGATTCCCTTGCGAGGACCATCGTGAGCCTGAGAGGTAGATTGGGACTGCAGAATGAGCGCACCCGAGAGTTCGAACCTTGTTGGATTTTGCAGATCCCCGATTCCGACAATTGCCATGGAAAGCCTCTAACCCCTCCACATGCCAGCAAACCGTTGTTTGGCTATGTTACCGCTTGCTCAGCCCTTCTTATAGCATTGCTAGTTGCAGTTATAGGTTGTTTCCATGTGACAACATGGGTATCTTGAAATATCACAATATTATTTGTATTTAATTTTATGCACATATATACTTGGTAAAAGGTGGAAGTATTGGCCTTTTTCTCGGTGTTTTGTTCCACCTTTGCCACCCTAGTTACTTGTATACCGATGTTATATTCCATATTGAGCACTCCTAACATGCTTGGAGTTGTTATGTGATCTCCCTTGATTTTTGTTTTGGGATAAAACTCTTCTGGCAAGACCCAACATTGGTACTATTTGGTTAATAACAACTAATAAAATATGCATAGGGCATGATCACCCAGTGGATAATTAACCAACCCCCGGGCCAGTGCTTCTCATGAGTGTTGGTCCAAACTAGAGCACTGTGCGGGGCCACTCTAGGGTAACTTGGGTGATTTCTATGAGGCCGCCATACACGTGGATTATCTGTCATGTCCTCAGAATGAGATACACGGCTCCTATTGAGTTTGTCGACATGTCAGGCGAGCTTGCTAGATATGTTTTATCTTTCTCGAACGTCTTGTGCACGGGATTCCGAGGATACTTTGGGCTATCTCGAGGTTGAGGTTTTCCACTCGGATTCCAAGGATACTACGTGCTATCCCGTGGTTGAGATTTTCCACGCAACTTGTGGCTAGTTTGTGATGGGTGAGTTGGAGCACCCCTGTAGGGTTAGGAAAGCTGTGCCCGCGGTTATGTGGCAACTTGGATTTTTTTTAACACGTGGTCATAGCAAACTTGAAGTAAACTCAGATAAAATAGACCAACCGTGTGCATAACCATGACTCTCTCTACTCATTTATTCTCAACCAAGAAAGAACACGGTGGTGTTATGTTTGACTCGTAAGTAGGTGTTCAGGCTCACTTAGTGATCATCACTAGTTCACGTCCGTTTAGGCGTAGATCACCCTTCTTATTCTTGTACTCGTAAGTTAGCTACTCAAATAAATGCTTAGTGCTTGCTACAGCCTCACCACTTAACCATGCCTCACACATTAAGCTTTGCTAGTGTTGATATCCTTGGAAATGAGATTGTTGACTCCCCGTGACTCACAGATTACTACTACAATAGTTGCAGGTACAAGTATTGTGATGCTTTGATGTGAGTATGATGCTTCGTTGATTTTGAGTTCTTCTTCTTCATCGATCATAGGTTCCAGGCCGACAACCTGGGATAGTAAGGATGGATGTCTTTTTATCACTTGATTTCGTCCATAGTCGGACCCTGCATTTATGTATGATGATTGATATTGATGATTGTATTGAGAGGATATGTTGTAGCTTGTGGAGAGTGTAAGCCAATTCCATATACTCACCTCATCTTTAGACGTACTCGTAATGATATCCATTCTTGCAAAATGACGTGATGCACTTCTATCCCTATCGAGGCCATTCGAGCCAAAATAAGGATAGGACCGCATATTGGGCATTAGAAGTTGGTATAAGAGAAGTATTGACCTAGGATCCCCCTTATCAATCGAACTTGGCCGAGTCGAGTCTAGAAAAAAAACTATTTTGAGTCTAGTTACATATCGGAGGGTGGGATTCTTTTTTACTCCTTTTCCCTGCTCTGGTGAGAAATTGCAACATAGTAATTTTAATTCTACCTCTCTTCTCACTCAATTTTTTAGGATCATGCGGTATTTTGGAACCTCTATGATGTCAATGTGACCACAATTATGTTCTTGGTGCCTCTTGTTTCTAGGGAGTTGAGCTCCAGGGGATTCTTGTCACACCGTTATTGTTCAGTTTCCTTAGTATCTCAGGACAAAGATGTTCGAAATTGCTTCAATACTCTTTGTGGCGAGAGGAGTTTGGCACCAATATGACAAGAGCGGAGTACTGAGATAATTGGTATCATACTGAGATACTGGGGAGAGCGCCAAATGTACTGGCATAATTGGTATCGTTGTGATTACGAGGGTCTGAGGTAGAGGAGTTTCCGAGGTTTCTCTAGTTATGTGTTGACCGCACTAGATGTGTAGTATTATTGCTAGGAGTTGAGTGATTTATTCAGTAATTGCTCCGTGTATCCGTCGGACCAGATTGCAGAACCAAAAAGATTTCAGAAGTTCTCAGATGAGAATTCAAGTAGTTACCTATTATTATCCTTCCAACAAATGCAGATTGGGTTATGTATTTGTTTCTGGCTTAATTTGCAAAGCATCATCCTTTGTTTTGTTGGGGTACGGTAATTCTAGTTGCTTCAATGTCAAGTGTTGATTTCGTATCTTTCCTAAGTGGTGTTCTCATATTTATATGGGAATGTTAATCCTTTTGATGAACCGGAGTTGTCATAAAATTCTTCTCAACCGGTGCACTCCTCTTCAAGATAATTCTATCCTCTTCAATATTTGCAAGATCAACCCTCATATTTCTTTCTAGAGTTTGTTTCATCCATCCCAAGTTGTCTTTGTTTTTCCACCCTCCCGCACTTTTCTTTCAATGTTTAAATTATCATCAAAGTGCCTTTCTTTTCATTTGATGCCCCCGCTATCTTTTCTTCCATATCATATCTGGTGAGTCAGTGTGAAGATGCTCTGAAGCTTCAAGTTCATCCTTCTTGTTTTCTTATCCGGTGGATTTAATTGAAGATCTCTAGCTACATCATATCCTTTTCATCCTTTAAATGCTTTTATGTGTTGAAAATTCTTGTGCAAGCCTCTCTTGTTTGGTCATCTTTCTTTGTCCTATCCGGAGTGGCAAGATATCTCAGAAGACTTTCATTTCCATTCATATCCTCTTAAATTGTTTCCAGGGTTTTACCTCATCAAGTTTTCATTTGCACTGGTGCAATCTCTCTTCCTAAGCAATTTTTTCAACAGTGTTCTCTTTTGAGTGGGCCCATAATCCACAGGTTTTCCCCAGGATCTTATCTGGCTCTTCTAATATTTTCCGAAGATCTCAAGTTCTTTGCAAATGCGATGTAAGAATTTATTCCATCGGACATATTCCTTCTCCAAGATCGCTTTGAATTAATTTTCATCATTGGCTTAACCATCCTTATTCATTTTTCTAGAGTGTCTCAACAATATTGATGATGTGTCTTGCCATTATTCTCAGGGCTAAGGACTAAAGCAAAGTTTCTCTTAAATCTTGGTCCATTCTCTTCAAGATTCATGTTTCTAGCTTGATGCTATTCTTTCTAACCGTTTTCGATCATGAGAAATTCCTTCCATCATCTGGAGCATTTCAGAGTTGTTCTGTTTCTCGATCCTCCAAAGGCCATCATTTCAGAAGATTTCTTCATTCTCAACTTTCAGCTTTCGTTCTTAAATTCTTCTCAATTATTGTCTCTTCGTTTGTATCTCAATTCTTACCAATGTATAGTGGTCCCTTCATTCTCATGTATCGCATTTATTCGTAATATCCCCGTTTGTTCCAAATTCTTACTGGTGTTTCATCCAAGACTTCTCAAGTTCTCATTATCTTTCTTGAAATTTTCAAGAGGAATAAGTTGTATGCCAATACATTGCTTGTCATCAATTTAACTTGATGAAGGATAAGCATAACATAATCCTTATTCTTGTTTCATCAAGTGATTTCAATCCTTCTTCTGGAGGTTGTTCATGATATCAAATTCCTTATCCCAAGGTCTCATCAATTCTTTTCCGAAGTTCCTAGTTTTCTCAAGTATCTTGTCATGAAGCTTCATATAATCTTGGAAGTTCATAATCTTATTGTTTTCAACCATCATTTATTTTTATCATTCTTTTGTTTTGGAGGTTGCTCTCCTCGATCATTCATATAGTTTTGTCAAGATCATGTTCTTCCTTTGCTTATCCATTTAACCGGAGTGCCGTGAAATCTTTTCAAGTTCTTTCCACCTTATCAAGTTGTCTTCTCTTTTCAAACCAAAGTGTTGCCCAAATTATTTCTCTCTCATTCCTCATCTATCTTGTTTCAGTCAAAGTGGTTGCGAATTTTTGCTTGTTCCTTGTGCCATTCTTCATCTCTTGCTTCCTTCAAGGTTCATTGGTTTCACTCATTTGTCATATAAGCATCTAATTTTTACATGTTCCTTTCCTCTTCCACTTATCATTCTAAGATCTCGGGTCGAGATCTCTTGTTAGTGGAGGAGAGTTGTAATAGCACGAGACTGGTGCTCCGAATGCATTACAATTATTTCGAGTTTCGTCGCATGTTTCATTTGTTTGTCGCATTCATCATCGCATCATTCGCATCAACTGCATAACATCGGCACTCAGTCACCATCATTTTTCAATTTTTCAAAACTTGCATCCGTTCGTAGGTGCCGATACTCCCCGTTCTCTCCGGCGACCATTTCGGGAACAACCACACACGCCCGCGCCTGCGACATCGTTAAAATATTGTCTTTAAAAGCCACGTATAAAACATTCTTGGAATGGATAGAAAGTTGGCCTGCAGTCGTATTATAATGTAGGTGGATCGCCTACCAAATTTCGTCGCATTCCATTAAACAATAGCGGCATGAGTAGCCGGTTTAAATCGTGGACATTTTCGGTTTTAAAACTCTGTTGCCGTGCTGCAAACCTCTCTATTCTCTCAGCCCAAACCCTCCTACACAACCCACCTAGCCTACCCCTATGTTGAGGACCATCCGATCGAGATCAAACGGTCCGAAAACGGGCAAATGCCACTAACCCGAGACCCATTTCCTATTTAAGAAGACCTACCCTGCCTAATTTGGAACCCTATCCCCATGCCTCATTTTCTACGCGTGGCCAGCACCCTGCCACCACTTGTCTCCCTCCATAGCGCCTCCAGCACGCAGGCCCTGCTAGGCCCATCTGTGGCCCGCCCGGGCCCGAGCCACCACTCGCTCTACCCAAGCTCTCCCGCAGCTCCAATGGCACCCAAGCGCCTTGACCGTGGCTCCACGCGCGTGCCTTCCCCTGCCTCCGGCCGCCGCCGATGACCCGCCACCGCGCAAGGCGAGCTCCCCTCACCACCACACCTCCTTGTCCCGTTCTGATCTCTCCCCACTCACCTTCGATCTCTCTCTCTGTAGAACCTCGCAGGAGCACCATGGCCGCGTCAAATCTCCAATCTTGTACCTCCCCAAGCCTTCTCGTCGTCGAGAATGGGCTTCCCCGACCTAGATCCGCCCGGATCAGGCCGGGCCCCATCGAATCCCACCTTCCCATGTTGTTGACTGTCGAGGTCCTTGCCATTGATCGCCGCCATGCCTCTATGCTCGTCGAGGAGCACGAGAGGACGAGGATGCCCACTCACACTCGTTCGGGCCACCGCCAATGCGCCGGCTCGCCTCCCCTCGGCCCATGCCCCAGCGACCGAGCCAGCCCACCCCGAGCGTCCAACCGCTAATCCACTAATGTCACGCCCAAGATGCGATCGTATCCTCATTTTTGCATGAGGGCCTCAACAGGGATAGAAGCGCATCTCATCATGTTGCAAGAATGGATATCATTAAAAGTACATTTACAGAAGAGATGAGTATATGGAATTGGCTTACACTCGCCACAAGCTACATCAAGATCACATCAATACAACAACATACTCAAACATCATACAGAAGAGAAGGGTCCGACTATGGACGAAATCAAACGATAAAATGACATCCATCCTTGCTATCCCAGGCTGCCGCTTGGAACCCATCCTAGATTGCTGGAGAAGAAGAAGAAGAACTCCAAATCAAAAACAAGCATTGCGCTCACGTCAAACCATCGCATTACCTGTACCTGCAACTGTTGTTTTAGTAATTTGTGAGCCACGGGGACTCAGCAATCTCATTTCCAAGGGTATCAAGACTATTAAAGCTTAATGGGTGAGGTATGGTTAAGTGGTGAGGCTGCAGCAAGCGACTAAGCATTGATTTGAGTGGCTAACTCACGAATACAGAAAGTAAAGTACGTGATAAAATGAATAAGAAGGAAAAGAACTTGAACATAGAATAGAACAGTCAGTAAAATGAATAAGCAAGAAAGAATATGATCTTGATAGAAGAAATGATGGTTGAAAGAGAGCAACATGGCAATGCCTCTGGAAGAAAAGAATAGGAACTAGATCATTGGAGAGAAGAGAACGGAGAAGAAAATGACAACTTCAACCACCATTGAATTGAAAAAGCGCCCTTGGAAAGAAGGTTTGAACGAAGATGATGGAGAATCAACAACGAAAAGAATAGCTTGTTATGGGCTTATGGAAAACATCTCAAAATTATGAGGTGACAATCTGCCATAACATAAACAATTGATTGCTTGAGAGCAACAAGAGATGAAAAACTTCTTTCACCAATAAAAGGAGGAGAAAACTTCGATCATTTAAGACACCATGATAGCAACAATCCTTAGGAAATGCTTTAGGTGAAATCCAACCCAAGATAACTCCAAGAAAACAAGATGGGTTTGATTCTCTTATTCTTGACAATTTCCTTCGAGACTCCTCATAATCAAGAATTTAATAACACCATCTCAAAATAAAATGGAGAAGGAATTGAACTTAGAAATCCAAGATAAAGAATAATTGAGAACCTCCAACAAGAATCTTGATGAATACTTCAAGAAAGAATTAACTCCTTGACAAACCACCATGGGGAACCTCCGGAAATGAGAGGATGATAGAAAAGAATTGAAGGTTGGAAGAATAATATGGAAGCCTTGCCATGATTTAGAAGAAGCTTTGCGACAAGATACTTGAGGAAACTAGGAACTCCGGAAAAGGAAAGATGAGAATGCTTGAAACCCAGAATTGATATCATGCAGAACTCCGGAAGAGGGATTGAAATCACTTGATGAAACGAGAATAAGATTTATGTTATGCTTATCCTTCATCAAGTTAATTTGATGACAAGCAACCGATTTAGCACACAACTTATTCTTTTGAAAACAACATGAAAGAGAGATAGAGCACAAACTTGAAGAAGTCTTGCACGAGAACACCGGTAAGAATTCACAACGAATGATGATACTACGATCGAACGAATATACATGGGAACGAAGAGAACATGACCCACCTAATGGAAAACTTCACAAGGCACCGAAATAATTGAGATACGAACGAAGGAGCAACAATTGAGAAGAATATGAGAACAAAAGCTGAAAGCTGAGAATGAGGAATCTTCTGAAATGATGGCCTTTGGCAGGATCGAGAAATAAAAACAATTCTGAAATGCTCTGGATAGATAAGGATGGAATTTCTTAGAGGAAAGCATCAAGATGAGGTGACAAATCTTCAAGGGAATGGACCAAGATTAAGAGAAACTCTCCTTCGGTCTTCAATGCTAAGAATGATGAGGAGAAACAACACCATGATTTACTGAGATACTTCGGAATAATGAATAAAAAAGGTTGATCCAAAGATGACTAAATATTTAGAAGCAATCTTGGAGATGGAATACGACTAATGAAAATCATTCTTACGTCATATTATAAAAGAACTTGAGGACATATCCGGAAAGAATAGAAGAGCCAGGTATGATCCTGGGGAAACACCTGTGGGTTATGGGCCCACTCAAAGAAAACTCCGTTGAGACAATTGAATATAAAGAGAGATTGCATCGGTACAAATTAAGAACTTGATGTGGTGAGAACATGAAAATAATTTGATAGGATTTTGAACGGAAAGACAAATCTTCTGAGATATCTTCAACTCCGGATAGAATAGAGAGATATGAAAACCAAGAGAGGCTTGAAAAGAATTTCCAACAAGGAAACCAGTGAACGAATGAGAAAGGATATGATGAACACCGAGATCTTGAATTGTATCCACCGGAGAAGAATAACAACAAGAACAAGGAATATGAGGATAGATCTTGAAACTGAAACTCCTGATAATCTCCACAAGGAATCACCGGATACAGCAAGCAAGAAATGATAGCGAAAGCATTGATGAAGAGAAAGGCAGCTAGACGAGAATTAATCATTGAAGAAAAAGGGCGGGAGGGTGGGGAAAAAGAAAGAAAACTTGGGGTAGATGATTCGAACTTTGTAAAGAAATATGAGGATTGATTTTGCAAATATTGGAGAGGATTGAATTATCTTGAAGAGAAGCACACTGGATGAAAAGAATTAATATGACAACTCCAGTTAACAAAAGGAATAGCATTCCCGTAAAATATGAGAACACTACTTAGAAAAGATATGAAATCACCACTTGACATCGAAGCAACTCAAATTACCATATACAAAACAAAACAAACAATGGGGCTTATGAAACAAGTCAGAACAAATACATGACAGAGATTCCGCTCGATATTTCCGTGGTAAGGTTCGCACGGGCTCGATCTTGTAGTAGCTATCATGTGCAAGGCAGTTCACACAACATATGATGCATCCCCGAGTCGTAGCCATCTACAAGGACTCTTTAAGACACAATGAGAACCGCTGTAAGAAAGACCATGAACAAACGAATCCACTAGATGTCGAACCCCAACCTCACATCATGATCTGTTGGAAGATAGCCTAGGTAACTACTTGAACTCCCACCTAAGAACTCCTGAAACTTTCTTGGTTATGCTATCTGGTGTTGGGGATACAAGGAGGAAATATCTCACACAACTAACAAGTCCTACACCCCAACTTTATCCATCCTTCAACACATAACCAGAGGCTTCGGAAACTCATCTATCTCGGACCCTCGAAAACACAACGATACTAAGAATGGCAGTACATCTGAACTCTCTCCACCAGTACTGGGGATGTCAGACTCCTCTCTCCACTACTAGTATTGAAGCAATTTCGAACATCCTCCGTCCTGAGATACTAAGGAAATTGAACGATAACGATGTGTCAAGAATCCCCTGGAGCTCAAATCCCCAAAAGAAATCAAGTTAGACAGGAGGCACCAAGACAGAACTCCGTCACATCGGCATCATATAGTTTCCAAAATACCCGTGTGATCCTAAAAAAATTTGAGTGAGAAGAGGGCAGAATCAAAATTCCTAAGTCGAATACCTCACCAGAGTATAGAAGAGGAGTAAAAGAAACCTACTCTCTGATATAACTAGACTCAAAATAGTTTTTTTACTAGACTTGACTCGGCCAAGTTCGATCAATCAAGGGAGCTCTGAGGTCGGTACAGGCTCTGATACCAACTTGTGACACCCAAGATGTGATCCTATCCTCATTTTGGAACGAGGGCCTTGACAGGGATAGAAGCGCATCTCGTCGTGTTGCAAGAATGGATATCATTACAAGTACATTTACAGAAGAGATGAGTATATGGAATTGGCTTACACTCGCCACAAGCTACATCAAGATCACATCAATACAACAACATACTCAAACATCATACAGAAGAGCAGGGTCCAACTACGGACGAAATCAAACGATAAAATGACATCCATCCTTGCTATCCCAGGCTGCCACCTGGAACCCATCCTAGATTGATGAAGAAGAAGAATAAGAACTCCAAATCAAAAACAAGCATCGCGCTCACGTCAAACCATCGCATTACCTGTATTTGCAACTATTGTTGTAGTAATCTGTGAGCCACGGGGACTCAGCAATCTCATTTCCAAGGGTATCAAGACTATTAAAGCTTAATGGGTGAGGTATGGTTAAGTGGTGAGGCTGTAGCAAGCGACTAAGCATTTATTTGAGTGGCTAACTTACGAATACAGAAAGTAAAGTATGGTTGTCTATGAATAATGGACGTGAGATAGTAATCATCACTAAGTAATCCTGAACACCTACTTACGTCAAACATAACCCCACCATGTTCTCTCTCGGATAAGGACTCACGAGAAGAGACGATCACGGTTAAGCACACAGTTGGTGTATTTTATTTGAGTTTACTTCAAGTTTGCTATGACCGGGTGTTAAACAAAATATCCAAGTCTGCCACATAAACGCGGACACGGCTTTCCAAAAGATTTAACCCTGTAGGGGTGCTCCAACTCATCCATCACAAATTAACCACACGCCGCGGGAATAACCTCGACCACGGATCTCATGATCATCCTAGGCAATTCCAAAGGAAATCCGACACCTCGAGATAGCCCAAAGAAGATCAAAGTTGCTCACACAAGACATTCGAGAAAGGTAAAAGAAATCCAGCAAGGCCTCCCGGTGAGCCAGATCCGCATCTAGAGCCGTGCGCTCTCTATCCACGGGCATCATTCGTCTATGCAAAGTGGACGGTAGCCTGAAAATGCCTCGAGTTGCCCCGAGGTGGCACCGCTGACTGCTAGGTAGGTGGACCAACACTCATGAGGAGCACTGGCTCGGGTTGTTGATTAAATATCCACGGGTGCCGACGGGTCCCTATGAAATTTTAGTTATTAGGAAAATGGTAAAAATAATGTTGGGCCTTGCCAGACGAGTTTTATCCTAAAACAAAAATCAAGGGGGTCCCCATTACAACCCCGAGCATGTTAGGAGCGCTCAATTATGGAACATAACAGGAACATAACACCGGTTCACCAGGAACTAGGGGCGGCAAGAGTGGAACAAAACACCGAGAAAAAGGCCAAGCCTTCCACCTTTACCAAGTATATATGTGCATTAAATTAAATTGCAATAATATTGTGATAACAAAAGAATGTTCATGTTCTCACATGGAAGCAATTGCACCTGCAACTAGAAACTCTATAAGAAGGGCTGAGCAAGCAGTAACATAGCCAAACAAAGGTTTGTCGGGAAGGTGGAGGGTTAGAGGCTTTTCATGGCAATGTTGGGAGGCTTGACAAACAAGTGATAGGTAGAGAGACATAACGATAAAAATGGGACAACTAGCATAACAATGATAGTAGTGGTATCCAGGGAAATGTGTCATCTTTCTTGAGATCCCGCTTGGAATAAGAACGAATCCATGAAGAAGATGAGCCAACATAGTCGAACGAATCCTCACACTCCGAACGCTTTCTGAGCTCTACCGAGAAGGAACAATCCGGAAACAACAATTAACACATGGTACACCACAACTCATGCATGACATGATGCACAAACCAATATGATGCATGTCCGGTTTAATTATGCAAGGCATGACATGGCAAATCACATCAATCAAATACTACACATTAAGTGAAGATCAATATGCAACGAGTTGCATATTGACGAAACTCCACGGTCAAATATTTAGTTGAGTCTCGTTTATTTACTCAGCAACATTAAATGTTGTTAAACATGGCAAGAGGTGAAGCATAAGTAAACTACAACATCTAGGCATCTTAGATGAGGCCGGAAACCACTTATAGTATTTCCGAAACGTCCTCATAAGCATAATATGAATTTGGTGCAGATCTGTCCTAATACAATTTTATATTTATTAAACACGGAAATAAAGTGTGGCCTGAGATTCTACATGTTTTTCTAGACAAGTTACATATGTAGAATATTTTAAACGGAGCTATGTTTAATTAGTTATGAGACAAACCGTGTAGCAAGTCATTAGGCAAATTTTAATGCAACGTCATTTTAAATGTTTTTAACATGCATGAGGATGACATGATCAACCCGATGCAATTTGAATAACATGTTGGCATATAATATGATATAAAGCACTTGTCACCATGGTAGAAGGAAAGGGGTGCCACGGCAAGGAAAACGAAAGCGGTGCCACCGCAATGTTCCATGTCCGGCAACTCATTGAGATGGCGGTGCAAAAGAAAGTGTGGTCGTGTGCATGTCATGCAAAGATGGTGGGATGATCGCGGTTTTCAGGTTACCATGCATCGGACGGTGCAAAAGGAGGGGCAACATGCGACTAACAATCACAAACGGTGCAAATACGCGATCCATCTCGTACAACACACATGCCTTCACTCATGGACGCCGTCTCGGGGTTATACCTTCGAAGCGTGCATTTGGGGTGGATCAAGTCGATGCGGTGTAGATGCTCAAGGGTCATCGCAGACGTAGTGCTTCACGTTTCAAAGAGGAACTTGACGGAACTGAGGTCTCCGGGTAGTGGTACACATTTCATAGACGAACTTGGCGATCCGGAGAGGGTACTTGCCGGATCCACCACACTGTAACCGTTCGTGGTAGAGGAACTTGATGTTCACGGGTCTCCCAAAGATGTCGTGGTACTTGGCGTTCTTGGCGACTCTGGAGACAGCGGTAGAGGTACTTGACGCGTCACCATGTAGTCATAGACTTGTCGGAGAGAATCTTGGCGCATCAAAACTGAAGCAACACAAAAGGGCCTCGGGTCTTGGTGGTCCAAGCTAATATATTTATATGCGATTCTCTCTTTCTTTATCAATTGCACCAATGACCAATTACTATGTTTGTTAACTCCCAACAAATTTCAATCGACATACTTTTTATATGTGAAGTCATCACTCCCCATAAGATCATTATGTAAACTCTTTGCTTTTCTTGTATTATTCTTTATTTATTACTCTCAAGAGCATAGTAATCTAACAAAGCCCTCTGAACAAAACTACTTTTATTATATAACTCTCGGACTTGCTTACATAAGGGGAGCAAAAGGAAAAACTAAATGGTAGATCATACTAACACTTTATTCTACTAGATCAAAACAAAATAAAAAAGGATCGAACTAGGAAAAACAAGAAAGACGAAAAAGGAAAAAGGTCTGATCATGATATGATACCGGGGCACCTCCCCCAAGCTTGGCACAAGCCAAGGGGAGTGCCCATATGCATGTGCTCAGGTGTCCTTCTTCGGAGGTGATGGTGGTGGAGTGGTTGTTGAGGTTGGAAGCTTGTCCAGTTTCCTCTTAAGTATGAAATTGTGTTCCTTTAGGTCATCTACTTCCTAGTTGAGCATCAATATCCTTTGACATAATTCTTCTTTACTCTCCTGCAGAAAACGAGAAGGAATAAATAGAACTTTGTGTTTTCTTATTGCGTTTGGGAGGCTTGATTTCCTGAACTCCACGTGCATGTCTCCCAGTTGAGGTATAGGAGTCTCCTCTTCATTTGAGATTTCTTCTCCGTAGTTGTCTTCTCGTTCCTCCTCCAAGAATAATCCATAAGGATCTAGGTCCCCATAGAGTTTGTGATTGGCAAGATAATGCGATATGTTGCTCTCCCCATCAGACTCTTGGGACGAGATCTTGCTCTAAATCTGCTGCAGAAACAACTTAAAACGAAAACATGAGGTATTGTCGTGATAAGAAAGTGCAAACCTTCGGGAGATTATATAATTAATTTTTTCCGACCCGAAGGGGTGTACCACAAGAAATCGAAGTCGGGAGGGCGAACAGGGTGGTCACAAGCCTCCTTGGCACGGCCAGGGGGTGGTCGTGCCTAGCAGGCTTGTCGTCTCCCCATGCTTCCTTCAGACTACTTGTCATTTTCTTTTTTGTAAATATTCCAAAACTGAGTAAAATTGCTATTGGGAAAGTTTTGGAGTCAGTTTACTTCCCGTACCACGTACCTATTCCTTTTCATAGTCTGAAACATTCCAATACGTCTCCCTAATATGCTCTTCCGGAGTTATGGTATTGATAACATTGGATTCAACATTAATGGGAGTACCTGAGATATAATGTTTGATTCTTTGCCCGTTTACCACCTTCGGGTTTGTGCCTTTGGCATTGTTCATCTTGATGGCACCGGAACGATACACTTCCTCAACAATGTAAGGCCCTTCCCATCTAGAGAGAAGTTTTCCTGCAAAAGATCTTATTCCAATATTGTATAGTAAGACATGATCACCTACATGAATTCATGCTTTTGTATCCTTTTATCATGCCATCTCTTAATCTTTTCTTTAAACAACTTGGCATTCTCATAGGACTGGGTTCGCCATTCATCAAGTGAGCTAATATCAAATAACCTCTTCTCACCAGCAAGTTTGAAATCATAGTTGAGCTCTTTGATTGCCCAATAAGCTTTGTGCTCTACATCTAGAGGTAAGTGACAAGCTTTACCATAAACCATTTTATATGGAGACATACCCATAGGATTCTTGTAGGCAGTTCTATAAGCCCATAATGCATCGTCAAGTTTCTTAGACCAATTCTTCCTGGATCTATTAACCTTCTTTTGCAAGATCAATTTAATTTCTCCATTGCTTAATTCTACTTGACCACTAGACTGAGGATGATAAGGAGATACAATTCTACGATCAACATCATACTTAGCAAGCAATTTACGGAAAGCACCATGAATAAAATGTGAACCACCATCAGTCATTAAATATCTAGGGACTCCAAATCTAGGGAAGATAACTTCTTTAAGCATCTTAATAGAGGTGTTATGGTCAGCACTACTAGTTGGAATAGCTTCTACCCACTTAGTAACATAATCAACATCAACTAAAATATGAGTATACCCATTGGACACGGGAAAAGGTCCCATATAATCAAAACCCCAAACATCAAATGGTTCAATAACAAGAGATTAATTCATAGGCATTTCCTGACATCTACTAATATTGCCAATTCTTTGACATTCATCACATGACAAGACAAACTTATGAGCATCCTTGAAGAGAGTAGGCCAATAAAAACCAGATTGTAATACCTTATGTGTAGTTCTATCTCCAACATAGTGTCCTCCATAGGCCTCAGAATGACACTTATGTAGGATCTGTTCCTTTTCATGCTCAGGTACACAACGTCTAATAACACCATCTACTCGTTCTTTATAAAGGTGTGGGTCATCCCAGAAGTAATGTCTTAAATCATAGAAGAACTTTTTCTTTTGTTGGTATGTGAAACTAGGCGGTATAAATTTAGCGACAATTTAATTAGCATAATCATCATACCAATGAGCATTACGAGAAGCATTTATGAGATCCAAATGTTCATCAGGAAAGCTATCATCAATAGGTAGTGGGTCATCAAGAACATTCTCTAACCTAGACAAGTTATCTGCTACAGGGTTATCAACACCCTTTCTATCAACAATATGCAAATCAAATTCTTGTAGCGGAAGAACCCACCTGACAAGTCTAGGTTTAGCATCTTTCTTTCCCATAAGATATTTAATAGCAACATGATCAGTGTGAACAGTTACTTTAGAATCAACAATATATGGTCTAAACTTATCACAAGCGATCACAACTACTAAAAATTCTTTTTTAGTGGTAGCTTAGTTTCTTTGAGCACTATCTAGAGTTTTGCTAGCGTAATGAATAACATTTAATTTCTTATCAACTCTTTGTCCTAGGACAACACCAACGGAATAATCACTAGCATCACACATAATTTCAAAGGGTAGGTTCCAATCACGTGGTTGAACAACGGGTGTAGAAATCAAGGCATTCTTAAGAATTTCAAGTTTGAAAGCACTTCGACCATTCAGAGTAGAGCCTTGGCAGAGTTCATTGCAGAGTGGACCCCAACGCCCGATGAAGAAGTCCCAGAGTGAACTCTCCCTAGTAGGGAAACCGATCAAGAGTGGGTCATGTATTTTGATGGGGCTTTCTCGCTGCAAGGGGCCGGTGCCGGAGTGCTGATTGTTGCACCCACCAGAGATAACCTCAAATATGTGATTTAGATGCATTTCCCCCAGAGAGATCAACGAACAACATTGTCATGTACAAAGGGCTGCTTGCCGATCTCAGGATCGCGACAGACCTGGGGATCAAGAAACTTATTATCAGGGGTGATTCTCAGCTTGTAGTCACGTAAGTGAACAAGATTACTAGAGTCCATTGATGGAAGCTTATGTAGATGAAGTGAGGAAGTTGGAAGAACGTTTCGACGGCCTGCCAATGGAGCACGTTCTGTGTGCAGAGAACAGTGTTGCCGATGGCCTGTCAAAGTGTGATGCCCTTAAGTTGCTTTTGGAACCAGGAACTTTCGTGACCGACTGACTCAACCCTCCATGACACCATCAAATGGGCAAGAGAAAAGATGGAAGTTGAGCTCCGGCAAGTATTTCCTGGCAGAGCTGCTAGAAGCCGCCGGCGAGGAGGTTGCCGGGGGCAACGTCAGGCTTGCCAATGAGCGCCGTGCTCCAGTGGAGCCTCCAGGTCTTGCCGTGGAAGCACACTCTCCCGATTGGCTTGCCGAGGGAAGCAGGCTCCGGCGAGGCCTCAGCCCCATGTAGTTGAGACAAACACTCCCCCGGCAGAGGATATGCCTTTAGTCCTTGTTGTCAAGTCCCAGGCTCCAGCATGGGCACAACACATCGTTTGTTTCCTTCAGACAGGAGAACTCCCTGAGAAGCAAGAGGAAGCAGAGAAAGTGGCCCGCCGGTCTCATATGTACCAGTTCGTAGACAACATCCTGTACAAAAAGAGACCGGATGGCGTAAAACTCAAGTTTATTTCTCGAGAGGATGGACTGGAGATGTTGGGGAGATACATGGAGGCATATGTGGCTCCCACGTATGATCAAGAGCACTTGCCGGAAAGGCATTCTGGCAAGGTTTCTTTTGGCCCACTACCCTCCAAGATGCAACTGTGTTAGTAACCAAGTGTGAAGCATGCTGGTTTCATTCAAGGAAGTTACATCAACCGGCTCAATCCCTTAAAACAATCCCTCTCTCCTGGCCATTTTTGGTCTGGGGCTTGACATCTTGGGCCCCTTTACCCATGCTACCGGGGGCTTTAAGTACTTGTACGTTGCAATCGACAAGTTCACAAAGTGGCCGGAAGTGGAAGCAGTGAGAAAGGTGATAGCACAGTCAGCCGTCAAATTCTTCAAAGGACTAGTCTACCGCTTTGGTGTTCCGAACATGATCATCACTGACAATGGCACACAGTTCACAAGCCGCACCTTCATGCAATATGTCCAAGACCTTGGCAGCAGAATTTGTTTTGCTTCTGCTGCACACCCAAGGAGCAACAGCCAAGCGGAAAGGGCTAATGCTGAAGTGCTGCAAGGCCTCAAGACAAGAACTTTCGACAAGCTGCACAAGTGCAGAAGGCACTAGATTGATGAGTTGCCGGTGGTTGTTTGGTCAATCAGAACGACACCAAATCGAGCTACTGACCAGACACCCTTCTCCCTCGTCTATGGGGCGGAGGTAGTTCTCCCCACGGAACTCATATACGGGTCACCTCGAGTGCTCGCTTATGATGAGCTCGAGCAAGAGTAGTTGTGGCAAGATGACATGACGCTCCTTGAGGAAGACCTTCTTCAGGCTGCTGTGAGAGATGCACGCTACCAGCAAGCTTTACGTCGCTATCATAGCCGCAAAGTTAATGCCAAAAGTCTTGAGGAAGGCAACCTTGTTCTTCGGCAAGTTCATTGCACCAAGAATTCCAACAAGTTGACGCCGAAGTGGGAAGGCCCTTATCGGGTAGTACGAGTCACCAGGCCTGGCGCAGTCTGCCTGGAGACCGAAGATGGCATCCTAGTGAGCAACTCCTAGAATATCGAACATCTTTGCAAGTTCTACCCATGAGGCGCAGTTGTCGGGCCTCCCGGCAACCACATTTTGTGCAAGTATTGCCGTTGAAGCTTGTAATCCTTGGTACAAAGCAAGGCTCAGACCCTATGCGTAGTTGAATAAAGATAAGTGTTCTACAAATCCTGATTGATTCTCATGTTTATTTATGTGCATTAGACTTAATCCCGGGAAGAGCTAATGGACCGCCAAGGTTCCATATCCATATTTTCTCTTCTTTCTTTTTCTCAAAGGATAGAATGTTACCTCGCATGCAACTTTGCCGGGGGGGATGGTGGTATGGATACCTATGAGCGACATCCCAAAGAAAATCTTGCCGGAAGGAGTACGGCAACGAAAAGATAAGTTTCGAAATGCCAAGTGAATTCTTGCTGTGGAGTTATTCTCATTGGGTGATTTTGACTTCTGTATGGGAAACCTACACGCGAAGGAACCTTGTTGCAATTGGTTGCGTCCCTATTCTGTTTCGAGTCCGCTCAACAGTCTAGGTGGCTACACTGAAAGCACCAGGGTCTCTTGCCGGCGGCAACCCCACCAGCAGGCCTCTAAAGTCCCGCACCTAGCACTCGCGGCAGGGGGGTGCGCGCCGACAAGTTTTGAATCAAGCGTAGGGTGAATGCATACAAAGAGAAATCAAACAAGAAGGATAACATGATAGTTGTCCGAAGCATAACAAGCAATATTACATCGGTCTTGCCGAGTTTCTAACATAAAATAAATTGTTCTTGGCATGGATAGCAGCGAGGAGTAAGGAAGCTAATCCCGGCGATCGCCTTCGACCCGCTTGACTTGGCTTACCCTGTCGATGATGGGCGCGACAAGTTCCTCAAGCGCTTTGACGTCTACGCCCTTCAGCAAGTGGTCGAGGACATTGGAGAAGTTGATGCCATGGTTCTTGTGCGCCACCTTGACAAGCACCTTGAGGAGAACGGCCTGGCAGAGCTTGCGCGATTCGCTGGCCAGGTAGGATGCCCCGTCGGAGTGAAGCTGCTCCAAGGCTCCAAGCAGCCAATCGAAGAACATGGTCACCTTGGTGCTCGTGGACACCCTGTCATCGGGAGAATACATGGGGCCTTCTAGGCCCATGGCGGACAGTTCTGCCTCAAGCTTCTCCGAGACGTCGACGAGCTTTTCGGTCCAGATTTCTACTCCATGTACATAGTCGTTGCAGACGGTAGCAGCACTCCTGACCAACTCCTTTTCATCTTGGAGATACTTGACCAAAGCCTATTTGAGAGAGACACACCTTCATCATAATTTGTTAGAATACTTTATGTGCTTCACTTATATCATTTGAGCTTAGAACTTGCTCTAGTACTTAACTTATATCTTTTCGAGCACGATGGAGTATAGATTTTATAGAAATAATTGCACTCTCACTCTTCACTTATATTTATTTGAAAGTTAATAAATAGTGATAGTAATTTTCATGGGTCAAAAGACTACTCCAAAAACAATAGGTATTCAGTGAGTGATAATCAAAACCATCATGTAGCACATAAAAGAGAAATTATGGGTTAATGACTTTGATCTGGTAATATGAAAAGGTGTGAGTGCATCATTGTTGATTCATAGAAGTGTCGGTATTAAGAGGTGTTAACTTTTGTTTGTCTAAAAATCAAAAGGTCATTGTGAGGATGTGTGAGCATTTCTATTCCTCGTTAAAATCCTAGTGTTGTTTCGGATCGGAGGCAGGCGATGGTTAACTCCTACCAACCTCCTCCCTTGGGGCATGCGAGTAGCACCTTGATTTGTGATAAAACTAATAAAACTTTGCAATAGGTATATGAGTTCTTTATGGTTCATGTGAAACCATGGACATACGCAATCTCCCGTACTCATATTTTGTTATCCTTTTCGGTACCGTTCCTTACCCATTCTCACCTCGAGGATCGTGCAACCTTCGCCGGTGCATCCAAACCCCCTGTTAGAGCATATTTCTCCGCATGTGGTTTTGGTAATTGTTGATAGTCCCTATGGACTAATGGTTTCCTTGAGTTATATTTGAAGGATTTGTCCATAGACACGTCTTGAAGTACATGTGTTGGTTTCAAGGAGTTTATATTGTGACCAAGGTGGTATTCAAGGTTTATCCAAAGATTGGTCATGTGAGAGTTGAGATTATTGCACGCATGTATTGAAGAGGAATATTGTGTGAGCATTCATGTTTACCTTCAAGACATCATATTTATGAAGAGAGAAGATAAGATACAAGGTTTATCAAGACTAAGTCAAAAAGTGAATCAAGTTGATCAACACACAAAGCGTACAAACATGAACCAAGAGGGATCACGTGATCCCATTGTATGGTCATCATTATCCATTACGCTTTGTGTACTAACCCATGGCCTACGTGAGTGTTCTTTGTGTTGTTAGGTACATTTCCATGGGCTTTCATCAAGAGTAAGATCCCATACATCCCATGGAAGATGGCATCAACTGGTGATTGTCATGAAGGTTGCGGTGTGCAAGTTCAAGTGAATCATCACCGAGAGATCATGCTTGAAGCTTGTTGTCCATTGTGGTGACAACGGACTTATGAAGATGTGCCGAAGAGTGGCTCACCCATAGTGGAGTATGTGGGAGCAATCTACTAGTCTTCATCGAGCCGACACAATCAATAAAGGTGGTCCATCTTGAGAAGGACAAGATCGTCATCATCTAGCTCAAGTGGACTATGCACAAGGAAAAGGTTTGACCTTGGTAGGGTTTTCTATTTTACCAGTATCATGGTGGTAGTTGGGAGACCAGGTTATAGGATCGATAGTCATACTATCAAGGGGGCTCTCAAGTGAGTAGCTTGATCATATCGTTCGATGAGAGCTCAAACCATTGCATTCTTGGCATCATGTGGGAACCCCGACTCACCGAATGCACCTGTACAGTGATCCCAGAGATCAATACTCACTGAACACACAGAAGCTCATTAACAAGAGTCTTACATCCACATTTAGCGTCTTACACAAATAAAGACCATGAAGGTCTAGTCTTACATAGATAGGGCCACGAGAGCCAAACACTTAAATAAAAAAGCAACAGAAATCTTGATCGAAAGCTTAAACCCATGCCATCTACCTTAAACCTACAAGCATTCTGACTAGGAAGCGTCCTAGTTCGCATGTTCGTTACCAACGAACTCTTCAACATACTCCTGTTCTTCCATGCTTGGCCAATTAAATAACCAGTGGCAAGCCAATGAGTACTTTGAATGTACTCGCAGGCAACCCAACTTGTGTAACAAGGTAATAATGATGCATGATGTAGCACTAAGTAGGTAAAAGCTAATTTTGAATGCAATGACACGATCAAGTAACTAGGTAAGCATGCATCAACAGTTGGCAGATATCCATATGAACAAGTTACAGATATCATCATAAACAGGGGTTGAACATCTCATGTTCATTCATGACTTCAAGTCTTCATACTTGACTCAAGTATCATCCATCTATCTCCAACACACACACACACCAAGTTTTTACAAAAACATCTGGACGCAGTTTAAGAAGGACCTCCAATTGTCCATGACCATGGACACGACTATTCAAATAGTTTTACGCTCTACAGAGGTTGCACAGTTTACCTTTAAGACTCGGGGAACTTCCGTGTCATCCACGACTCATGGTATATAACATACCCAAGGCAAGCACCCGAACAATGCCTTTCCCCTGGTGACACTAAACAAGGAGTCCACTCGATTGGTACCCAACCCTAACGATGTACATCACACGAGCCTCGCTCCAGATCGTACCATCCATGAGGGGACCAACAGTGTGTCCGGTGCCTGTGAAGACAACGCATGATTGTACATAATGGTATGACCCCGTATCGAGAGAGAACATGCCACTCCCGCCACTGGAAATGCGGGCTCCTTGCCAGCACCCACCAAGGTAATCAACAAAGCCCCGTCCCATAAGGGGTATCATGGTTGCGCATGTAAGGTTGGGATGGTCAGTAGACCTTAAATCTAATCCGTTTTCAAAAACACATACTCACTTGCTCCGGCACACCCCTTCTTTCTCAAGTGGTTACCCAACTCATCATCCTCTCCCTCGGGCATTAGTGGCACCCGACGGGGTTTTCGAAAAGTCTTTGAAATCATGTCTTCCTTTCCATCACTATGCATAAATCCCAATCCATTTGCATAGAATCTATTAGCATCCTATCTACACCCACCCACATAACCCTCATAGGGTGGTAGGGTCATGCACGATGCAAGTGTCAACGGTAAGAGTATTAGAGGCATTCCATAGAAGGTGGAACAACACATCATGATCAATCGCCAAAACAAAAAGTGCTATATGCCATGCATGAAAAGTTTCTTAAAGGGTTGCTTGCCTGGCTCAACAAATATTTTAAAAATTATTTAAAACAGGGGCTGATAATGCCAAATAGGGGTTTTAAATTAAAACAGTACATGAAAGGTTTTTAAATATTTTTACAAGTGGCACTAATAAATTCTATGGAATTTTTCAAGATTTTAGGTGAAAGAATTTTGGGCATTGAATTTATATTTTACCCTATGGAATTTTTGGAAATCTACAGAAAAAGAAAAAGGGTAAAAGGTATTGTGCCTCTCGAGCCAGAAGTGCACACCAAAGCCGGCCCACCAGGGGAACCAGCCCATGGGGAGACGCCGCGCATGGCAGGTTTAATTTAAACCTGCCCGGGGGCCCATCCAGGCAGAGAGAGAGGAGGGGGATGAGGGGATGACAGGTGGGCCCCACCTGTCACCCGTCTCCTCATGACAGGAACGGAGGGGAGCTCACTGGAGGGGTCCAGGCCGCGACAGCTCGAACAGAGGGCACCGGCATGCTCAGGGGCCTCCCACATGTAAGTGGGTGGTCGAGGGGAGCGCTGGGGCAGAGAGAATCGCCGGGGAGGGAGAAGACCCAACGGCGGCGAGGGTTTGGTTCGAGCGCAGGCTTCCGAGCATGGGGGGGCGAGGGGCTGGGCACTGGGGAGTAGCATAGGGGAGAGAGAGCAAGGGGACATGAGCGGGAGATTGGGGAGGCCTTTATATAGGCGGCCGCCGGTTCACTATGGACGTGGTGCGCCGGGGAGGACAGGGGCGTCGTCACGGGCCACGGGAGGGCTTCGGGCCATGTCCAGGGAGTTCCTGGGCGCGGTCCTCATCCAGGGGAAGGGAGAAAGAGAGCGGGGGAGTGTTAGGTCCACGCGCATGTGAGCGCGCTCACAGACCGAGTCGGGCGGCTCCGGGCACGCGCGGAGGAGGGTAGAGAGGTGGGGGCTGACACACTTTCGTGTTGCGGACGTCGAGGGGGACACGGGGGACATACTGGGGAGGCCCGAGGTGGTCGGGGGGTGCCGGGCAGGGGCGGCTACAGTGCGGGAGCGCACTATAGCGCACTCCAGAGCACCCATATGGCGTACCTTGGCATGAAATATTCCCACCAATGTGTCCTCTAGTGTCTTGGGGTTACTGGAGATGCCCATGGGCTAGGAGAAGCTAGGGGAGTCTAGGAAAGAAAATAAATGGGGATAGGAAGTCCCTGATCTAGTAAAATAGAGGGTAAATGTGGGTTTTACGCCACTTACCCATTGAGCCTTGGCCAGCGAATTTTACTGGGGGTGAAAGGCAACACCAGATAGGTGTGGTAAAATTTTGGTGGCAAGGGAAATAGGAGAGGTGGAGAAAATCATGGTTTCTAGAATTGACCAGAAGGTGTTTGATGGGGTTTAGGAGAAGCAAATGGGCCTTTCTTTCCCTGAGATTTGATAGGATCAAATGGTGGTTAGAAATAGGCTGGATCACCAAGTTTGAGCTCAAATGAGCAAAGGTGACAATGGAAACCTTGTGAACCCTAGAAACTAACAGAATCAGGTTTCTATAGATCTAGTTATGCTAAGCTTTTACCCTTGATGCACCACTTAGTGTAACATCATTATTTGGTGATTAGAGCATGTCCACAACGTTTGGGGTCAAGGGGAGAAACTTCACAATGTAAAGTTGTTCAAATTAGAATACGGACAGGAAGGGGTTTGGAATAGTTTGATGAACCAAAACAACTTGGATTGAGTTGAAACTTTACAAGATCATCACTTATGATAGTGTCGACTTGCTGGAATTTTCTTGGAGTTTATTGTGAATATTTCTTATAGAAATATTTCAAAATCTTGATTTGAACAGGAAGGGTTTTGAGGGGTTTTGCCCATAATTTGAACATGCCCATGAGTTGAAACTCATGTATATGGAAAATATATGTCCACTGAGTTTCCCTAAATTTTTTCAAATATTTTGAAAGCATTTAAATAATTTTTCCCTAATAAATACCTTTTCTGGTCTTAAGAAAAAGCCTTTAAATAAAATATAAATCTAATCTTTAACATTAATATTTGGTGGTTTTGGGAAGTCATAAATATATTAGGTTTGTAATAAAGCCTTTGGGGGGGAAAGGATCCACCCAATTTGAGGACTTGCAGTGCAAACCTCAACTCAGGGTTTTTTGAAGACCTAATTTGGATAAATCCTTTTTTGATCAAAATGAGATTGGATAAAAATAGTTTTGGGCACTATTCACATGGCATGATCATTGGGCAACAGGTTTGGGTCAAGGAAGATGAATATGAAGAGGGATAGAATCTACGAGTGCCTTACACAACAATCAACAAGCAAACAAGCTCCAATTAAATCAAGCACAAGCATTGAAAAAGTTGTAATTGGCTCCAAATTTTATAAATCCAAACATAACAAGGTGATACCAACACAGGGTGTGACAGACCTACCCCCCTTACAAGAATCTCGTCCCCGAGATTCCTTGGCTAAGCGCTAAAAAGATAAGGGAACTCTGATCTAAGATAGTCTTCACGCTCCCAGGTTGCTTCAGCTTCAGTGTGGTTTCTCCATTGAACCTTGAAGTACTTGGTGGTGCGGCTTCAGGTGCAGCGCTCGGCTTCATCCAGAATACGAACTGGCTTCTCACGATAAGTGAGGTCTGGCTGAAGATCGATGGCTTGATGGTCGATATCCTGGTGGAGGTCGGGGCGGTTGGGAACTTGCAGACACTTCCGGAGTTGCGACACATGAAAGACGTTGTTCACATCCGATAGCTCGAAAGGTATCTCTAGGTGATAGGCAACTTCTCCTCGTATTGTGGTGACCTTGAAGGGGCCGATGTATATGGGTGCAAGCTTTCCTTTGACGTGGAAACGCTTGGTTCCTTTAAGAGGTGTGCCTCGAAGATAGACATGATCTCCGTTGTTGAAGCTCACTTCTCAGCGGTGAGAGTCGGTGCAACTCTTCTTTCTTGATTTGGCGGCCTCCAGACCTACTCGGACGAGTTGTACTTGCTCTTCTACCTCATGGAGGATATTTGGCCCAAAAATTAATCCTTCTCTGTTTTCCGACCAGTTGAGGGGAGTACGACACTTGCGTCCATATAACACCTCAAATGGTGCCATCTGAAGACTCGACTGATAGCTGTTGTTGTAGGAGAACTCGACGAATGGTAGGCAATTTTCCCACTTGGCTCCATATGCCAAAACACAAGTGTAGAGCATATCTTCGAGTATCTCATTTACTCGTTCCGTTTGCTCACTGGTCTGGGGCTGAAAAGCAGTGCTGAAGGAGAGCTTGGTTCCCATAGCTTCTTGAAACATCTTCCAGAATCTTGAGGTGAATTGGGTTCCTCGATCCGACACGATCTCCTTATGAACTCGGTGAAGGCTGATGATACGCTCAATGTTCAGGCTGGCTAGCTTGTTGCCGTCATATGTAGTCTTGATGGGAATGAAATGGGCTACTTTGGTCAGGTGGTCGACAATGACCCAAATAGAGTCATGTCCCTTGCTTGACCTTGGTAAACCGGTGATGAAATCCATCCCCATTTTGTTCGACTTCCATTCAGGCACTTTGAGAGGTTGCAATAGCCCAGCGGGTCGCTGGTGCTCAGCTTTGACTCTCTGGCATATGTCGCACTTGGCGATAAAGGTGCCAATATCCCGTTTCATGCCATGCCACCAGAATCTTGCCTTGAGGTCTTGATACATCTTGTTTCCTCTAGGATGGATGGAGTATGGAGTGTCATGAGCTTCTTGCAAGATCAAGTTCTTTAGCTCCTCTTTGTTGGGTACGCAAATGTGATTCCCGAACCATACAACTCCTTGTTCATCCATTGAGAATCATGGTGCTTTGCCTGCCTTGATCTTTCTCTTGATGCCTTCAATGCTCTCATGTCCCTTTTGAGCTTCTTTGATATCATCCATCAAGATAGGCTTTACTTCGAGGTTGGCAAGGAATCGACGTGCAACCAGTTCCAAGCCGAAGCTTTCAAATTCTTCATATAGGGCGGGTAGCCTTTCCTTAATCATAGAATTCAAGGAACAAGCCTTTCGGCTTAAGGCATCTGCTACCACGTTGGCCTTGCCGAGGCGGTGGGGTATTGAACACTGAGGTCATAATCCTTGATCAACTCCAACCATCTTCTCTGCCTCATGTTCAATTCCCTTTGAGTGAAAATATACTTCAAACTCTTGTGGTCTGTGTATATCTCACATCGCTTCTCTAGAAGGTAATGTCGCCATGTCTTCAAGGCATGAACCACGGCTGCCAACTCGAGATCATGAGTTGCATAGTTCTCTTCGTGGGGTCATAGCTGTCTGTATAGATATGCTACAACTCTGCCTTCTTGCATCAGAACACCTCCAAGCCCGGTCTTGATGCATCACAATAAATCACAAACTCCTTGTGAATATCGGGGGTGGCCAAAACTAGGGTTGTGGTCAATCTCTTCTCGAGCTCCTGGAAGTTTTCCTTGCACTTAGGTGTCCATTCGAACTTCTTGTCCTTCTTCAAAAGTTGGGTCATGGGTCGGGCAATGCTTGAGAACCCTTCCACGAACTTGTGGTAATATCCCGCGAGTCCGAGAAAGCTCCTGACTTCCTTCACGGTGGTTGGGGTTTGCCATTCAGTCATAGCTTCAATCATGGTAGGATCCATTGATAATCCTTCTGCAGTCAGCACATGACCCAAGAATCAAACTTCATGCAGCCAGAATTCACACTTGCTCAACTTGGCATAAAGCTGGTGCTCCAATCTCAAGTGTTCCTCATGCTCTTCTCTAGAGTTGGAGAAGACGAGTATGTCATCAATGAAGACGACAACAAACTTGTCCAAGTACTCCATGAAGACTTTATTCATGGGATACGTGAAGTAGGCAGGGGCATTGGTTAACCCAAATGACATGACCGTGTATTCAAACAGGCCATACCGGGTTACAAATGCCGTCTTTGGAATGTCTTGGGGTCTGATCTTCAACTGATAGTACCCAGACCTGAGGCTCCATTCAACTGATCAAACAGGTCTTCAATCTTGGGGAGTGGGTACTTGTTCTTTATTGTGACTTCATTGAGAGAATGGTAATTGACACAGAGTCTGATAGTTCCGGCCCTCTTTGACACAAATAGAACAGGTGATCCCCAAGGAGAGGCACTAGGGCGAATGAATCCTTTTCTGAGCTATTTTGCCAGTTGCTTCTTCAATTCAGCCAACTCTTTGGATCCCATCCTATTGGAATTCTTATAGATGGGCCTTGATCCGGGCATAAGCTCAATGATGAACTCAATGTCGCGGTCAGGAGGCATTCCGGGCAGCTCATCAGGAAACACATCCAACTCAATTCCCGATAGATAGTTAGCCTGAGGGGTTTGAGTGGAGGCAGGGTTGGGGAGATACTTGACTTCCACTCCTTGGCTATTGGTCATGGTGACAATCCTATTGGCACAGTCTAACTGGTGCTTGGTTAACCTGTCCATGCCTAGGATCACATCCAAGCCTTCTGACTTCAGGATGATAAGGTCTGCTAGGAAGTCTACCCCATTGATGTTAATCTCAACTTCCTTACAACCTATCCCAGACTTCATAACTGATCCCGGGGTTTGTATCAACATACGACTGCCCAGGGGTGTAGGCTTCATGCCACTCTCTAATGTAAACCTTTGGGTGACAAAAGAATGCGAAGCTCCACAATCAAACAATACTATTGCTGGGGTTGGCTTGACGAGGAATGTACCCAGTATGACGTTCAGGTCTTCTTGGGCTTCCTCTGCGGTGACGTGATTCACACGCCCCTTGCCAATGTTAGGCTGGTTGCAAGGAGCGGGGTTCCTTGGGGGTGCTCCACAGGCTTGACCTTGGTTTGGTGCATTGGGGTACGATGCATCTGGCTTCTTGTTGGGACACATCCTAGAGATGTGTCCTGGCTGACCACATCCAAAACAAGTGACTTGTCCAGGGTTGTTGTTGTAGTTCCTGCCACCGTTGTTGTTATTGGGGTTGTTGTTGTAAGCTGGCCTGGGATTGGCATACTGCTGAGGCTGGTAGCTCGGACGAGGCGTAGGAGGTCTAGCCTGCTGTGGCTGATAGGTTGGCTTGGCTGGGGCTGGCTGCCAGGGGCGAGGTTTCTGGTTACTGGAGCTACCCTTGCTGATCATCTTGCGCTTGCGAGTGTCGTCTATGGCATGACGCTTATCCTCCAGTATGACGACCTTGTTAACCAGGTCGAAGAAGGTACGACAATCGCAGGCGATGAGCCGATACTGCAGGGTTTGTTGAAGTCCTCCCATGAAGCGTTCCTTCTTGGCAGCTTCTGTGTTAACATCTTTAGGTGCATACCTTGATAGCAGGTTGAACTTCTGCAGGTACTCCTTGATAGAGCCACTTCCTTGCTTCAGCGCTCGGAATTCTCTATTCTTGATAGCCATGATCCCAGAAGGAATGTGGGCAGTGCGGAATCCTTCCTTGAAGTCATTCCAAGTGATCACACGCTCACCTTGCATGAGCTTGAATCCGTCTGACCAAGCTCGGGCAATACGACTAAGGCAGCGAGAGGCATAAAGAACCTTCTCACGGTCCTCATTGCAATTGACCAGTGCAAGGAGGTCCTCGATGGTGCGGATCCAGTCATCAGCATCCAATGGTTCAACAGTCTCGGTGAGGTTGGGGTTGAATTCCTCATGAACTCAGACCGACTGGAGCGGCCATTGTCGTTCCTTCCTTGCTGCTGGTTGTTCACAAGGTCCTGAGCCATCTATTGGATAGCAGCATTGTTGGCTTGGCGTTCCTCCCGGGGAACTTGGAGAAACTGAGCTATGGTCATGTTCTCTGGTGGAGGTGGTGGCGGGGGAATGTCGCCTTGTGGCTGCTCCAAGTGTCCTCCAGCGTGAGTAGCCCCACCAGCTCCCTGTTGCTGGCTTGCGTTGCCAGGTTCAGGGTTGGCGAAGGAGCTGTTGCGGGTAGCAGTCACCATCCTATTTGGAGCAGCCAAGTCAAACAACTGGGATAGACGAGAGGAAAAGTAACAATGGAAGAGCGCGCCTAAGGGGGTTGGTCGAGTGCAAGTGTGTGAAAACAAAGGTCGAACGACCAACATTTATTAAGACAAGATAGACGATGGGGTCGCTTATATGTGGCCTAAGGCAAAAGCACGACTTGCATCGGAACAAAAAAAAACAAGAACACATGGTTTCATATGAACCATTACACAGACTCGACTTCGCATGAGGGGTACATGACAGGTCCTATCCTAGGGGTTCTCGGACTCAGGTGGTAGAGTGCTCGATCTCGTAGTCATGCTCCTCTAGGTCTTCCTCCTGCTCATCATCTGAACGGGCATCATTCCCGGTTGAAGGGGTCGGGGAGCAAGGAGGTCCATCTCGACGACGCTTTGCTGGCGGGTCGGTGAAGAGCTCACGGTACTCCTTCGCACTCATGCGATGACGACGTGTGGGTGCATCACTAGCTGGGGTTACTCCTCCTCTGTAAGCAACAACTGTTCGTCTCTCGAGGACTCCATCCTTATTGATCTTGTTTGGCTTCGTCTTGGCTTGCGGAAGTAGCTCTCTGGTGTGGTGAAGTTCCTTGTGGAGCTTCATGGACTCCTTCATCAGGTTATGAACCAGACTATCGTTGGAGAGGCTGGAGTAGGTCTAGAACCTGAGTGGTGTGCCATCCCCCTGGGTCGGAACTAGTGTACAACTCTTGCCAAGGTCATCCTTCCTGAAGGGAAGGTAGCAAGTAGCCAGCTCATGAGCCATCTCTGGAATGATGTCAGGAAGGTGTAGGAGTGCCTTGCGTGCAGCTGACTCGACTGCGAGTATCATGGTATCCATCCATGGTCCTTCAAAGAACCAACTAGTCAGGGAGTCGTTTGCCTTTACGACCACATCCACGTGGTACTCCTTCATGACGACATCAACCTAGTGCTCGTGGTAAAGGAAAATGGGTGGTTGGCGAAACTGGCACTTCTACAGGCTATCCCCAAGGAGTAAGGGAAAGCCGGATGTTAGAAAGGCTTCAGGTATGATGGCCATCTACAACGGTTTAAAGGGAGGAGAGTCAGCAAAGTGTTGTGTGAAGAATAGAAGAGGTAAATAGTGCAGAATTCCTAAGTATAGGTGCTAGGTGTAGATTTGAAAATAGTCTTATCCTAATTAACGTCCATGCTAACTAAGGGATTCCTATAGTCAGGATGGCTCTAATGCCAGCTCTCTGGGGACCCCGACTCATAAGTCGTGATCACCGAATGCACGTGTACAGTGATCCCATAGATCAATGCTCACTGAACACGCAGAAGCTGAATAACAAGAGTCTTACATCCACATTTAGCATCTTACACAAATAAATACCATGAAGGTCTAGTCTTACATAGATAGGGCCACGAGAGCCAAACACTTAAATAGAACAAGCAGCGGAAATCTTGATCGAAAGCATGAACCCATGCCATCTACCTTAAACCTACACGCATTCTGACTGGGAAGCGTCCTAGTTCGCATGTTTGTCACCAACGAACTCTTCAACATACTCTTGTTCTTCCATGCCTGGCCAATTAAATAACCAGTGGCAAGCCAACGAGTACTTTGAATGTACTCGCAAGCAACCCAAGTAGTGTAACAAGGTAATAATGATGCATGATGTAGCACTAAGTAGGTAAAAGCTAATTCTGAATGCAATGACATGATCAAGTAACTAGGTAAGCATGCATCAACAGTTGGCAGATATCCATATGAACAAGTTATAGATATCATCATAAACAGGGGTTGAACATCTCATGTTCATTCATCACCTCAAGTCTTTACGAAAACATCTTGACGTAGTTTAAGAAGGACCTCCAACTATCCATGACCATGGACGCATCTATTCGAATAGTTTTACACTCTGCAGAGGTTGCACACTTTACCCACGAGACTCGAGGAACTTCCGTGTCATCCACGACTCGCGGTATATAACATACCCGAGGCAAGCACCTGAACAATGCCTTTCCCCTGGCAATACTAAACAAGGAGTCCACTCGATTGGTACCCAGCCCTCACGATGTACATCACATGAGCCTCGATCCAGATCGTACCATCCATGAGGGGACCAACGGTGTGCCTGGTGCCTATGAAGACAATGCATGATCGTACATATCGGTACGAACCCGTATCGAGAGTGACCACACCACTCCCGCCATTAGTAATGCGGGCTCCTTGCCAGCACCCACCAAGGTAATCAACAAAGCCCCGTACCATAAGGGGTATCGTGGTTGCCCATGTAAGGTTGGGATGGCCAGCATACCTTAAATCTAATCCGTTTTCAAAAACACATACTCACTTGCTCCGATACACCATTTCTTTCTCAAGTGGTTACCCAACTCATCATCCTCTCCCTCGGGAATTAGTGGCACCCGACGGATTTTTTGAAAAGTCTTTGAAATCATGTCTTCCATTCCATCACTATGCATAAATCCCAGTCCACTTGCATAGCATCTATTAGCATCCTATCTACACCCACCCACATAACCCTCATAAGGTGATAGGGTCATGCATGATGCAAGTGTCAACGGTAAGATATCGGAGGCATTCCATAGAAGGGGGAACACCACATCATGATCAATCATCAAAACAGCAAGTGCTATATGCCATGCATGAAAAGTTTCTTAACATGGTCAAAGGGCTGCTTGCCTGGCTCAACAAAGTCTCCGGGGTCTTCGAAGTCTTCGGGTCTAACTTCCTCGTCAACAGCGCAATCTATCGTCGCAAATAAAAGCGATAAAAATAAGCATCACAAAAAAACAAAGCACACAAAGCTAGATTTAAAATGCTACCCTACTCTTATAAATACCAGAAGCTATACTAAAAATATTTGTCTAGGGTTTTAAACTTAAAAATATTTTCAAAATTATTTAAAACAGGGGCTGATAATGCCAAATAGGGGTTTTAAATTAAAACAATACATGAATGGTTTTTGAATATTTTTACAAGTGGCACTAATAAATTCTATGGAATTTTTCAAGATTTTAGGTGAAAGAATTTTGGGCATTGAATTTATATTTTTCCCTGTGGAATTTTTGGAAATCTGCAGCAAAAGAAAAAGGGTAAAAGGTATTGTGCCTCTCGGGCCAGAAATGCACAATAGAGCCGGCCCACAAGGGGAACTGGCCCAGGGGGAGACGCAATGTGCGACAGGTTTAATTTTAAAACTGCCCGTGGGCCCATCTAGGTAGAGAGAGAGGAGGGGGGTTAGGGGATGATAGGTGGGCCCCACCTGTCATCCCTCTCCTCGCGACAGGAACAGAGGGGAGCTCACCGGAGGGGCTCCAGGCCGCGGCGACTCGAACGGAGGGCACCGGCACGCTCAGGGGCCTCCCGTGCGTCGGTGGGCGGCCAAGGGGAGCGCCGGGGCAAAGAGAATCACTGGGGAGGGAGAAGACCCAACGACGGCGAGGGTTTGGTTCGAGCGTGGGCTTCCGAGCAAGGGGGTGAGGGGCTGGGCACTTGGGAGCAATAGAGAGGAGGAGAGAGCGAGGGGAGAGGAGCGGGATCTCGGGGAAGCCTTTATATAGGCAGTCGCCGGTTCACCGTGGACGCGGTGCGCCGGGGAGGGTAGGGGCATCGTCACGGGCAATGGGAGGGCTTCCGGCCGTGTCCTAGGAGTTCCTGGGAGCGGTGCTCATCGAGGGGAAGGGACAGAGAGAGCGGGGGAGCGCTGGGTCCCCACGCGTGTGAGCACGCTCACTGGCCGAGCCGGGCGGCTCCGGGCACGCGTGGGACAAGGGGAGAGAGGAGGGGCCCGACCAACTTCCGTGTTGCGGACATCGAGGGGGACACGAGGGACATGCTGGGGAGGCCCGAGGTGGTCGGGGGGCGCCGGGCAGGGGCGGCTACAGTGCGAGAGCACACTGTAGCGCGCTCCAGAGTGCGCATATGGCGTGCCCTAGCATGAAATATGCCCACCAGCATGTCCTCTAGTGTCTTGGGGTTACTGGACATTCCCATGGGCTAGGAGAAGCTAGGGGAGGCCAGGAAAGAAAAGAAATGGGGAGAGGAACTCCCAGATCTGGTAAAACAGAGGGGTAAATATGGGTTTTACCCAACTTACTCATGGAGCCTTGGCTAGAGAATTTTACTGGGGGTGAAAGGCAACACCAGATAGCTATGGGAAAATTTTGGTGGCAAGGGAAATAGCAGAGGTGGAGAAAATCATGGTTTCTAGAATTGACCAGAAGGTGTTTGATGGGGTTTAGGAGAAGCAAATGGGCCTTTCTTTCCCTGAGATTTGATAGGATCAAATGGTGGTTAGAAATAGGCTGGATCACCAAGTTTGAGCTCAAATGAGCAAAGGTGACAATGGAAACCTTGTGAACCCTAGAAACTAACAGAATTAGGTTTCTATAGATCTAGTTATGCTAAGCTTTTACCCTTGATGCACCACTTAGTGTAACATCATTATTTGGTGATTAGGGCATGTCCACAACGTTTGGGGTCAAGGGGAGAAACTTCACAATGTAAAGTTGTTCAAATTAGAATACGGACAGGAAGGGGTTTGGAATAGTTTGATGAACCAAAACAACTTGGATTGAGTTGAAACTTTACAAGATCATCACTTATGATAGTGTCGACTTGCTGGAATTTTCTTGGAGTTTATTGTGAATATTTCTTATAGAAATATTTCAAAATCTTGATTTGAACAGGAAGGGTTTTGAGGGGTTTTGCCCATAATTTGAACATGCCCATGAGTTGAAACTCATGTATATGGAAAATATATGTCCACTGAGTTTCCCTAAATTTTTTCAAATATTTTGAAAGCATTTAAATAATTTTTCCCTAAGAAAAACCTTTTCTGGTCTTAAGAAAAAGCCTTTAAATAAAATATAAATCTATTCTTTAAAATTCATATTTGGTGGTTTTGGGAAGTCATAAATATAGTAGGTTTGAAATAAAGCCTTTGGGAGGAAATGATCAACCCAATTTGAGGACTTGCAGTGCAAACCTCAATTCAGGGGTTTTTGAAGACCTAATTTGGATAAATCCTTTTTTGATCAAAATGAGATTGGATTAAAATAGTTTTGGGCACTATTCACATGGCATGATCATTGGGCAAGAGGTTTGGGTAAAGGAAGATGAATAAGAAGAGGGATAGAATCTAAGAGTACCATTGGCCACAGCGGTAGTACCGTTGGGGGGTTTCGGTCCTCACGCGGGGTACCAGACGCTGCCTTGTCTATGTCTCGTGACCAGCACCACCTTAGCAGTAGTAGGGGCACTAGTACTAAGCGGTACTACCGCCGCCCCTTCTATTGTTGAGTTCTACGTGTGGGCGGTAGTACCACTCCCAGGGCGGTACTACCGCTTGTGTGCGGGCTGTGGGGGTTATGCTTGGATTTCCCCCCACCTTTTTAAGGGGTTCTTCTTCCACAATGGATCTCATACTTTTAGCTCGAGTTTACCCCCCATTGTTGACCTTCTTCGAGCTTTCTAACTCTCAATCCCTCCAATGATTCTTGCTAGGTCTTGATGGAAAATAGAGAGGAGATCTAGATCCACATTGCCACCAATCAGTTTCTCCTCTATGTGAGGAGAACCCCTTGGATCTAGATCTTGGAGTTCTTTGTGTTGTTCTTCCTCTCATTTTCTTCCATAGGTTTAGTTGTTGTGGAGGGATTTGGGAGAGAAGGACTTGCGTACTCCATGTGCCCTTGCCATTGCATTTGGTGCATAGGTTTGAGTTCTCCACGGGATACATGCAAGTGAGAAGTTGAGAAGCTTATTACTCTTGGGAGTTTGAGCACCCTAGAGCTCGTTCCCCTTGGGTGCCTTGGTGACCTAGACGGTTGGTGGTGCCTCGGAGGTCAATCATTGTGGTGTAAAGATCCGGGAAAGCATATGGGTCTCCAATTAGGTTGTGGAGATTGCCCCGAGCAATTTTTATGGGTACCGGTGACCATCCCCAAGGGTTGCCAAAGTGTACGGGTACCGGTGACCGCCCCCAAGAGTTACCATTTGTACGGGTTCGGTGACCGCTCTCAAGGGTCCCTTAGTGGAATCACGACACCTTGCATCGTGCGAGGGCGTGAGGAGATTGCCGTGGCCCTAGTGGCTTCTTGGGGAGCATTGTGCCTCCACACCACTCCGAATGGAGATTAGCATCTACAAGGGTGTGAAATTAGGGATACATCATCGTCTCGCCATGCCTCGGTTATCTCTTACCCGAGCCCTTTTACTTATGCACTTTATTTCGTGATATCTATATTATTTCATGCTTTATATCATGCTATCACTTAGTTGTTTATCTTGCTTAGCATAAGTTGTTGGTGCACATAGGTAAGCCTAGTTGTTTTAGGTTTTTTGCTGTACATATTAAACGTTAGTTTTATTCTGCAGTTGTTCAAGCCTAAACCGTAATTATTTGTCGGGACCCCGATCCTAAGTCATATGAATCCAGACTGTAACATATCACATCACCTTGCGGCCTCACACACAGTAAGCTCCATGGCTGCAGCCTTACCTTAGCCGGGACCATTTGCGTCTTTTGGCTCACGTCTGTGAACATGTCGATGGCAATCAAACGACAGAGAACCCTTGCCGACATGACTAGTCATAGAGCCCAAGTGGCACATCCGTACGGAAATAGGCATACGTAACCCAGCAATGCAGGTGTCGGCCTCAAGCATGTGTAGACGAGTCATAGCAAGCTACAAGGACTCCATTACGCCGTGAGACATAAATGCCATCACTGCACGTAGACGAGTCGTAGCAGGCTACAGGGACTCCATTACACTGCGGGACATTTCCTCGAAGGGACAGAAACAATAACAAAGAAGGATACATGCCGGTCAATCAATGTGTCCGGAGCAGTAGCAAGCTACCATGGCTCGGTGGAAGCACAAAGAGGCAGTTTCCCGTAAAGAGTACTACTAAAGGCACATGACTAGGTGTCGGATCCCATACATACCGTTGCACGTCACACGTACGCACGACATGCCCGATATGCATAGATACAACTATGGCATCACAACATAACCATACAACAACACAACTTTTATTTAAGAGGCTCAGACGAGCCTTGCATAATATGTTCTTACAAATAGGGGTCACATGACCCGACACTCAAGTTACACAAACAAGTTCATACAAACCAAGCGGAAGCATAAGCTGTTTGAGTTCAGACAGATGAAAGGGTAAAAATGCACATGGCCTGACTATATATAGCCCGCCACAGGGCATAAGGTTGTAGCTGGGACACTAGCTATTCGGCATCGTCGACATCTAGAAAGAACCCACCTGATGGGTCCTGGGTCTCATCTGAAACATTTATTAAGCAAACGTGAGTACAAACATACTCAACAAGTCTTTAAAATAGACCTAGTCTATTCATGCTCATGTATCAACAATGGGGGTGGTGGAGTTTATGCAGCAATGCCAGCTTTGACTCATGGCTAACCTGCACTACACAATTTTAGATCTTTGTGTAAATTTTAGATATCGCACACGAGTCCACTAACTCCATGACAATACACCACCATGGATTCACTTCCCTCTCCTGGGAGAGTGCCATCCATGATACTCACACTTGTCTTGATATTTTTATGAGTATCCATTTGATTATCTATGAACAACATAAGTTCTCCAAGTAGTCCATATCCGAGAACGCGGCTATTCGAATAGTTTCATACCCTGTAGGGGTGTACTTCTTCACACACGCTCTCGCCACTTATCGCCGTGTGCTCTTAAAACCATGCACCTCAGCAACCTTCACGCGGAAGCCCAGCGAGGGAGTCGGCCATGACCGTCAATCGCATAAGACCTCTAGTCCAGGCTATCGCCTATTTAACACTGAACCCGCACGGAAGTCCGGCCGAAGTTTCTGCTACGGCCCCAAACGATGTGCACAGGGTTCGCAAGCCCACCTTTCGGGAGACCCTTGGTACACCGTGCCACTGCCTACTGCATCGTAACCCGCCCCTAGGGTCAGTGCTATGCATGGCCTCCAGCATGCTATAAACACCAGAAACTACTTGCAAATCCTGGTCTAAGGACTAAGCGACTGATAAGTCGAGAGTGTCAATTAAGTATCCCAATGTGTGGTAGTAACTAGTCTTGGATCACAAACACGGAACTCAGTTCCTAAGAACGGTCCCAATGAGGCAACCCGCTATGTACTCCTACATAGCCCCTCATCGCTACCTTTACAAAATGGAGTTCATCATAAGCTTATCACATCAGAACAACATGGTTTCACTCCAGTTCATCACCGAGATGAATCACACCTGACACAACTCTAAGCATAGCAGGCTAAGTAAGCTAAGCACATCATGGCACAAGCATCTACCAGGTATGCTAGGTTGCAAGGTTTAGCTATTTACTGTGACAATGATAGGTCATGCAAAATAATAGGTTCATCTACCATGTATGACAAACAAGTGAACGTTTGTCCTAATGCAATAAACCAGAGCAGGAGCGAGAGAGTGGCATGTTATCGGAATGATCAAAGGGGTTTGCTTGCCTTGCTGTGTAGCGGAAAGGTTCTCTCCTTCGTTGGAATACTCGGGGGTATCCTCAGAAGCAGGGCCTACCGCAATGCAAATAAATAACAAACAATACACGCAAGTGCAAGAATATGATGCATGATCATGACATGGTAGCATATAAGGATGGGCTAGTGCTAATATTGTCCAGGTTAGTTTGAAGTGAGTTTGAATATAGGTTCAAAATCAATCTCCATTTCATATTCCATATATTAACCTATTAGTAAATGTCAATGCTCATCAGCATAGGTTGCTATAACATGCATGATACTAGCACCATTAGATTCATTGGATTTTTCTGATAAATTTTCATATGTAAATTATTTTCATGTGAGTTACAGATTAATTTATATGAATTCTTGAAGTTTTAAACATTTTTTGGAATTATTTTAAAACTAGAAATTCCTTTATTACATCAGCCTGACGTCATCATGGCGTTGGCAGGTCAGCTGACCAGGCCAGGTCAAACCTGACCAGTGGGACCCACTGGTCAGTGACCCAGTCACTAACAGGGTTAAATAATTAGCTAATTACTAATTAGATTAGGTTAGGGCCCACTGGTCAGTGGGCCATTAACTTAATTAAGTTAGTTTAATTATAATTTTTAAACTAATTTTAAGTAGAAAGGGGGTCCCACTTTCCAGTTGACCTGGGGTCAAACCCCGTGGTCAGCGCCGGTTGACTCGCTGGCGTTGAGCCTCCGGCGACGTCAGGGACGATGGAGGGGGTCGGATCCCCTCCTTCGGCAACCAAAAGGACAACGGAGGGCACTAGGAGGGCTTGCACTCGAGAGCGTGTCGATCTAGCCCCAAGACAAAGGCTGGCGTGCTTGGGATCGACGACGGCGACGAGCTCAACGGCAGCGGCGACTCGGGCAAGACCGGCTATGGCGCTAAAGGGCACGGCAGGAGGAGCTAGAGGCGGCTACGGGCCCCTGGACGCACCACAAGCATGAGCCCGCAGTCAGGTGTGAGCTATGGCCGCTATGGCCACGGCTATGCCATGACCGGCGGCGATCTCCTCTTGGCTCTGGAGAAATGCGGGGGCTAGCGGAGGGGAACGGCGTCGGGGCTAGGGGAAACGATCCGAGGCCTCACCGGAGGGTCGTCTTGCGCCTTGGCGTGTTCGGGGACGCACGCGAGACACCGAATTGGCGGTGTCTTCAGTCCGGCGAGGGAAGAACAGAGGAGAGGAGGGGGAGGAGAGAGCGCGCGAGAGAGAGTGCGCGCAGGGTAGAGAGGGGAGGAGAAGAGGCCACGGCGAGGAGGCCTCGCGCTGGTGCTCTCCGAGCCCTCCAGGCCAGCAGCCAGGTAGGGAGGAGGAGGGCGGCGTGTGCCTGCGCGCGATGAGCGCACGCCCCTGTCCTCGTGGCGAGAGGACAGGGATGACTAGCATGGGCCAGATGGGCCGGTTGCCCGCCTGGGCTTCTTCCTCTTTCTTTTCTTTTCTTTCTGTTTTTCTATTTCTGACATTTGTTTAATTTCTTTTTCAGGTACAAATGCTTTGATAAAATATCCCAAATATTTTATAATATCAAGTTTGAATATATCAAACTCCAATAAAAAGTTTTAGGATATTTTGAAATATAAAGTATTGATAATGCCTTATTTGGCATTTTCATAGGCTTTGTTATTTATTTTTAAATTTCTATAATTGTTCAAATATTTAAAATGGCCCCTGATATATTCATGTCCATATTTATCAGACATAGAGAACATTTTGTATTGGCCGGTTGAGTTTTCACAAACTTTTAATTAATTTGATTCCAATGTGAGCTTGGGGTTTCTTTTAATCCCCATTTCATGTTGATGCAAAATTGAAACATGATGCACACACATGCTGTCCTATGACATCTAGCTAGGGATGTGACAATTCACACCCACTCAAAAGAATCTCGTCCCGAGATTTTGAAGTCGTCGGGAAGAGCACGGGGTACTCTAGTCGAAGACGATCTTCTCTTTCCCATGTGGCCTCCTTTTCAGAATGGTGTGACCATTGAACCTTGAGAAACTTGATGTTCCGATGCCAAGTGGTATGCTCAGCTTGATCAAGAATACGAACAGGGTATTCTCGATATGTAAGGTTATCTTGGAGATCAAGCGCTTCGTGCTCTACTTCACGGACAGTGTCCGAGAAACAACGCATGAGTTGCGAGACGTGAAAGACACCATGAACCTTGGAAAGATGCGGCGGAAGTTCCAATTGGTAGGCAACCTCTCCTCGTCTAGCAAGAATGCGAAAAGGTCCAATGTAACGAGGAGCCAACTTGCCCTTGATACCGAATCGATGGGTACCCTTCAGAGGTGTAACCCGAAGGTAAGCCTTCTCGTCAACTTCATTGGTCAGAGCCTTATGATGGCGATCATATTGGCTCTTTTGATGAGATTGGGATGTTTTCAACTTTTCACGAATAATGCGAACTTGCTCCTCTGCATCCTGGATCATATCCGAACCAAAGAGTTGCCTCTCTCCGGTTTCTGACAAGTTAAGAGGTGTTCGACACCTTCGTCCATTGAGAACTTCAAAAGGGGCTTTGCCCAAGCTTGATTGATAACTATTGTTATAAGCAAATTCGGCAAATGGAAGACATTTCTCCCAATTCATACCGAAGGATATAACACAAGCTCGGAGCATGTCTTCGAGACTCTGATTGACTCTCTCAACTTGACCACTTGATTGTGGGTGGAAAGTAGTGTTAGAGGATAGATGAGTCCCCATAGCGGTTTGAAAACCTTCCCAAAATCGGGAAGTAAAGATACTTACGCGGTCTGACATAATCTCCAATGGAACACCATGAAGAGAGACTATTCGAGAAACATATAACTCTGCTAGTTGGCTAGCAGTTATACTCTCCCGAACAGGAAGAAAATGAGCCACTTTGGAAAGGCGGTCAATGACCACAAAGATAGCATTATTCCCTCTCTTGGTCCTGGGAAATCCGAGAATGAAATCCATACCGACCTTATCCCATTTCCATTCGGGAATAGCTAAAGGTTGAAGGGTGCTAGTAGGCCTTTGATGATCTGCCTTAACGTGACGACAAACGTCGCAATTAGACACGAACTGGGCAATTTCTCTCTTCATCCTAGTCCACAAGAACCTCTGGCGTAGGTCCTGATACATCTTGGTACTACCTGGATGAATTGTGAGAGGAGAATCATGAGCCTCCTTAAGGATCATCTGTCTTAAGCGTGTGCTCTTAGGAACCACCAACCGGTTCTGAAAGAACACAACATCCTCATCATCCTTGGAGAAATCTTTAGCGTTTCCGCTAGCAATATTCTCCTTGATCCGAGATATACCTTTGTCATACCTCTGGAAAGCTACTATTTGATCCTTAAGAGTAGGTTTCGCCACCAGGTTGGATAGGAATCCTTGAGGAACAATGTGGAGGTTCAACTTCCGAAATTCTTCATAGAGAAGTGGTTGACCTTGTTGTAACATCAGGTTGTTACAATAAGACTTATGACTTAGTGCATCAGCCATGACATTGGCTTTCCCTGGGGTGTAAGTTATCCCTAAGTCATAATCTATAATCAACTCAACCCACCGTGTTTGCCTGAGATTCAAATCTGGTTGGGTGAAAATATATTTCAGACTTTGGTGATCAGTGTAAATTTCCCAATGATTACCCAGAAGGTAATGTCACGAGGTTTTCAGTGCATGGACCATAGCTGCAAGCTCAAGATCATGTGTTGGAAAATTATCCTCATGTGGACGCAACTGTCGAGATGCAGATGCAATCACATGGCGATCTTGCATGAGAATGCAACCTAATCCTCGTTGCGAGGCGTCACAATAGATAACAAAGTTCTTAGAGAAATCTGGTGGGACCAGAACAGGAGCAGAGGTTAGTCGTCTTTTCAACTCCTAAACACAGTGCTCGCATTGTGGAGTCCACTCGAACTTTTTATCTTTCTTGAGGAGTTCAGTTAGAGGTTTCACAACCTTGGAGAAATTCTCGACAAAGCAGCGACAATAGCTCGCTAAGCCAAGGAAACTCCAAACTTGCTTAGCCGATTCAGGTTGAGTCCAATCAAGGACGGCCTGAACTCCTCTCGGGATTGACATCAATACCTTTACAGAGATCATGTGGCCTAGATAGGTCTCTTATGGCAACAAAAATTCACACTTGGAGAATTTGGCATACAGATGGTGCTCTCAAAGTTTCATCAATACTAGCCTTAGATGCTTGGCATGTTCCTGTTCGTTCTTCGAGTAGATGAGTATGTCGTCGAGGTAAACCACGACGAATTTATCCAAATACTCCATGAAGATCGAATTCATCAAGCGAGAGAAGGTGGTTGGGGCATTGGTTAAACCGAAGGACATAACGGTGTACTCGTATTGGCCATAACGAGTAACAAAAGCCGTTTTTGGAATGTCCCCGTTTCTAATTATGATTTGATGGTATCCCAACCTCAATTCCATTTTGGAAAGACAGAGGATCCAGCGAGTTGATCATACAAATCGTTGATCCTAGGGAGGTGATACTTGTTCTATATGGTGACCAGATTCGCTGGCCAATAATCCACGACCATCCGATCCGATCCATCCTTCTTCTTGACAAAGAGGACGGGACAAGCCCAAGGAGAAGAACTAGGACGGATGAAACCTTTCTTCAAAGCTTCATTGAGTTGGATCTTAAGTTCGGCTAGTTCTAAGGGTGCTATCTTATAGGGTCTTCTGGCTATTGGGACGGACCGTGGGATGAGCTCTATCACAAACTCAACATCTCTGACAGGTGGAATTCCTGGCAGTTCTTGTGGAAAGACATCTAGAAAATCATGGACTACCGGAGTATCTTCTAATTGTGGAAGAGGGGTAGCATTGAGGAAATAGAGTTGGTGCTTGGCTGTTCGAGTGGAGACATTAACTATCTCACCCGATGGATGTGTAAGTTAAAACATTCCTAGTATGAGTATCAATCTTAGCATAGTGGGATTTCATCCAATCCATGCCTAAGATGATATTGATGTCCGAAGACTTGAGGGCTATCAAGGATGCTAGGAAGACCAGCCTATCCACCAGAATCTCATTATCATGGCTAACTCTAGAAGTTTGCCACTTTGAACTAGGAGTCTCAACTACTAAAGGAATAGGCATATCACAAAAAGACATGTTATGCAACTATGCATAACTTTCTGAGATGAAAGAATGAGATGCCCGAGTATCAAATAGAACAGATGTTGGATGGCTATTGACAAGGAGCGTACCTAGAAGAACATCAGGATCCTCAAGGGATTCCTCAGCGGAAACATAATTCACTCGTCCACGAGCAGGAGTTGGCTTCACATAGAATGCTTTTCCCGAATTCCCACGTCCAGCCGGCTTGGCATTGTTCTGAGAACACTCACGGGAGTAGTGTCCTGGTTCCCCACATTTGTAGCAGACCACGATGGCACGAGTAGCAGCATTGGTAGGCAGACCTCCAAATGTCCTGGCTGGAGGGTTGGGCTGAGCTGGGTGAGGCGCCTGGAAGGATGGCCTCGTGGTGTCCTTGGCGGCAGAGCCGTGTTGGGCACCCACACCCGGCGTTTGTTGGAGCCTGAGCCAGATGCGGTGCTGAAATCACGGTTGTGCATCCTCGTAGCCTCATAGTCAGTCTGTCCAGACTCGACATTGATAGCCTTGTTGACGAGAGCCTGGAAGGTTATGCACTCATGCAGGCGCAGATGTTGACGGAGCTTAGGATTAAGTCCCTTGCGGTACCTAGCCTGTTTCTTGGCATCTGTTGAAACTTCCTACGGAGCATAACGAGCAAGATTGTCGAACTCACGGTTGTAGGCATCCACTGACAGTCTGCCCTGGGTGAAAGCACAAAGTCCTCTCTCTTGCGATCCATCAGCCCTTCCGAGATGTGATGGGTATGGAATGCCACGCTAAATTCTGCCCAAGTTGGTGCGAGGCCTGTGGGATGCATGGCTTCATAATTTTCCCACCACAGATTGGTGGGTCCTTCCAGAAAGTAGGTAGCAAAGGTCATCTTGTTGGCCTCGGATTCATTGGCAGCTCGGATCTTACGGAACATGCTGGTCAGCCAATCATCCGCATGGAGTGGGTCGACCGAATGATGATACTTGGGTGGCACAGCTTGACGAAATCGCCGACGGATACGCCATCATTGTGATCATTGCGGGGAGCACGCGTCGTTTTCTGCTCAATTCGTTCCAGCAGCCTGTTGGTCTCCCTTTTGTTCCGCTCAGCTTCAAGCATCACTTCCGCCAAAGAGGGCGCATGTGGTAGGTTCTCTTGCCTTGGCTGGCTTCCCTCGCCCTGCTTAGGGGCAGGCACAGGGTTATTCCTAGTTGCCACCATCCTGGGAAAACAAACCCACAACTTAGCCATAGAGGACATCAACTCTAAGACATGAGATAGGGAATGTAATGGACAACATGGTATGCAGGGGAAACACCCAAACAACATGGTAAAAACAACTGCCCTATGAACACCATGATTCATACACACCATGACATAGTTCAGTACAAGCCCAAGCTGAAATACAAAATACAAAGAGATGACACAACTCATCAGAGGCATTACAAGCTTCCTATACATTATCTATCTACACCTCCGGAACTCAACTCTCAACCTCAATCATATCCCACAAGGCACGTAGGACTCTGGCGATACGACTACTACCATACTAGAACTAACATCCACGTACTCAAGCATCACCGTAGAATGCCTCATACACGTTATCCCCGGGATCCAGGAGCCGAACCCGAGGATCCGGAAACACTCTAGCCTATGGTCCCTGGAAACTGTAAGGACACGGATGTGGCCTCGGTCCCCTTGTTGGCGGCAACAGCGGTCCTCGAAGAGGGGTGATGCCCCCAACATCAGGCCAGTCTACGCGTGCTGGCAGATGAGTCCACGATGGGTTCAGCATCTCCAAATGTCCATAGCCTGTCTGCACGACAGGTGCCAACTGCGTCAGGGCTGTCCAAAGACGTGCACGGGTATCATAAAGCTCCATGCGAAGGGCACGTGCATCACGATCCCCGTTCTCCAACATCTGAGCGGTCACCTGTACCTAGGGTTCTCATGAGAATGATCATAGTAGGTTGCGCTAAGATAGCCATCCTCTCCTCCCATGGAAGCAGGAACATAACAGAACTCTGTGTTCTGAAGCAGACCATGGTGAAACCTTATGATAGTCAACATTGTGTAGGCGGCCTCCTGAATTGCCATGTCTATGGTGACACCTAGTCCATAAGTCCAGTGAAGCGGCTCTACAACTCTAGGATATGAAGGATATATCTTAACAGTACACAGATACTGGCTCTGGTTGAAATCTCGATACTGTTCCTCCACTGTGTACTCTGGGTACCAACAGTAGCCAGCCTCCATCATAACTCTAACCAACATGGCCGTGTGACCCGGTACATTGATTCAACTGGTTAGACGGACCACCTGACGGGAAGGACGAGGGGCATCTGAAACAAAGAACGATGCAAAGACATTAGAGACTCTAGCAGAAATTGGACAACATAACGGCTGTAATTGCTCAAAAAGGATTTTGAGACAACTGCAAAAGATTGGAAAGCATAACCACTCGACTTTCTAGACTCAAATATCTTCTCCATCTGTTTGTCACACCAACAACACTCAAGTACCGACATTCACTTGCAAACAAGCTAGCTAGTAGTCCATGGTTAGTAACTTGTCATCCTAAGCAATAGATGAGAAGCCTAGTTCTTATCCCCGTAGAAAAGATGAGAAAGACTCAACATAGAATAATTTAGGAAGAGGAGTAAAAAGAGCCTTACGTTCCCTTACACAATCAATTCCCCTACTTTTCTATAGTGTTTCTAGACTCAACTTCGACCGATTTGGCTTGGTAGTCCTACAGTCAGTCAGGCTCTGATACCAACGCTGTCGGGACCCCGATCCTAAGTCATATGAATCCAGACTGTAACATATCACATCACCTTGCGGCCTCACGCACGGTAAGCTCCATGATTACAGCGTTACCTAAGCCGGGACCGTTTGCGTCTTTTGGCTCACGTATGTGAACATGTCGCTCGCAATCAAACGATAGAGAACCTGGGCCGACATGACTAGTCATAGAGCCCAAGTGGCACATCCGTACGGAAACAGGCATACGTAACCTAGCAATGCAGGTGTCGGCCTCAAGCGTGTGTAGACGAGTCATAGCAAGCTACAAGGACTCCATTACACCATGAGACATAAATGCCATCATTGCACGTAGACGAGTTGTAGCAGGCTACAGGGACTCCATTACACTGCGAGACCTTTCCCTGAAGGGACAGACGCAACAACAAAGAAGGATACATGTCGGTCAACCAATGTGTCCGTAGCAGTAGCAAGCTACCATGGCTCGGTGGAAGCACAAAGAGGCAGTTTCCCATAAAGAGTACTACTAAAGTCACACGACTAGGTGTCGGATCCCATACATACCGTTGCACGTCACACCTACGCACGACATGCCCGATATGCATAGATACAACTATGGCATCACAACATAACCATACAACAACACAACTTTTGTTTAAGAGGCCCAGACGAGCCTTGCATAATATGTTGTAACAGATAGGGGTCACATGACCCGACACTCAAGTTACACAAACAAGTTCATACAAACCAAGCGGAAGCATAAGTTGTCTGAGTTCAGACAGATGAAAGGGTAAAAAGGCACATGGCCTGACTATCTACAGCCCGCCACATGGCATAAGGTCGTAGCTCGGACACCAGCTATTCGGCATCGTCGACATCTAGAAAGAACCCACCTGATGGGTCCTGGGTCTCATCTACAACATTTATTAAGAAAACATGAGTACAAACGTACTCAGCAAATCTTTAAAACAGACATAGTCTATTCATGCTCATGTATCAACAATGGGGGTGGTGGAGTTTATGCAGCAATGCCAGCTTTGACTCATGGCTAACCTGCACTACACAATTTTAGCTCTTTGTGTAAATTTTAGATATCGCACACGAGTCCACTAACTCCATGACAATACACCACCATGGATTCACTTCCCTCTCCTGGGAGAGTGCCATCCACGATACTCACACTTGTCTTGATATTTTTATGATTATCCATTTGATTATCTATGAACAACATAAGTTGTCCATGTAGTCCATATTTGAGGACGCGGCTATCCGAATAGTTTCATACCCTGCAGGGGTGTACTTCTTCACACATGCTCTCACCAATTATCGTTGTGTGCTCTTAAAACCATGCACCTCAGCAACCTTGAAGTGGAAGCCCAGTGAGGGAGTCCGGTCAAAGTTTCCGCTACGGCCCCAAACAATGTGCATAGGGTTCCTAAGCCCACCTTTAGGATGACCCTTGGTACACTGTGCCACTGCCTATCGCATCGTAACCCACCCCTAGGGTCAGTGCTACGCATGGCCTCCAGCATGCTATAAACACCAGAAACTACTTGCAAATCCTGGACTAAGGACTAAGCGACTGACAAGTCAAGAGTGTTAATTAAGTATCCCAACGTGTGGTAGTAACTAGTCTTGGATCACAAACACGGAACTCAGTTCCTAAGAACGGTCCCAATGAGACAACCGGCTATGTACTCCTACATAGCCCCTAATCGCTACCTTTACCAAATCGAGTTCATCATAAGCTTATCACATCAGAACAACATGGTTTCACTCCAGTTCATCACCCAGATGAATCAGACCTGACATAACTCTAAGAATAGCAGGCTAAGTAAGCTAAGCACATCATGGCACAAGCATCTACCAGGTATGCTAGGTTGCAAGATTTAGCTGTTTACTGTGACAATGACAGGTCATGTAAAAGAATAGGTTCATCTACCATGTATGACAGACAAGTGAACATTTGTCCTAATGCAATAAACAAGAGCAAGAGCGAGAGAGTGGGATGTTATCGGAATGATCAAATGGGGTTGCTTGCCTTGTTGGGTAGCGGAAAGGTTCTCCTCTTTGTTGGAATACTCGGGGGTATCCTCAAAAGTAGGGCCTACCGCAATGCAGATAAATAACAATCAATACATGCAAGTTATTGGGGATATAACCCCGCGGTATGACCCGCCCTAAGGGCTCCAGGTTATGCTTGGCGGCTCGTACACTGGCCCAAGGTGAGCTAGTGGTCCTAAAGCCCAGGAAGCTTGGCGGATCATAAGGTGGGCCGGACAGTGGCCCAGAAGACCTGGGTGTGTAAGCCGCCCGGGGACAACTTGCACAAGAAGATAGAGGAAGACTCAGATAGACAATGAGAGTCGGTTACCAATTGTATGACCCGTGGTCTAGACCTCCTATATAAAGGCAGACCCGGGGCGACTTGGAGATCAGGTTGTCGAATACTAGGTCAAGCTTCAGCTCCCTTGTAATCAATACATCAAGCAATACAAACACAAGCAGGACGTAGGCTATTACCTCGAGTTGGGGGGCCGAACCTGGGTAAATCCGTGTCTTTCGTCCCCATCAACCCCTTTGAGACCATCAGGTTAGCAATGGCCTCGAACCGAAGTTCGTTTACCCGGACATCTGCCATGACAAAACCACGATAGTTGGCGCCCACCGTGGGGCTTGCGCTCGATGGTGTTGAGTTCTCAAAGGGCTCTCTCCCGGCGCTCGAGGGATACGTGGTTGGTAGGATGAGCAAGAGTCGTCGCGGTCGGCACTACATCGCCGTTGCCGGCTGGGGGCTTGATGCCGGCTCTGTGGAGTCTGGCTTTCGAGTTCCATTCGGTGGGATCCATGTGTTTATTGGAAAAGTTGATGGAGCAACACCCGGGCCGGACGTCTATACCAACCTCGTCGAGCCGGCTCGGCGTCTGCAACCTGCTTCTGGTGTGCAACTCGCCCGTGTTAGCCTGGGCCGGAAGCACGTCTTCGTGAGCTTTACTCAAGGTATGGATCTGGAAGCTTCCGGATCACAAGAAACTCTCGTTTACTCACAGGACGAATCTTCAAGCAGAGAAACAGAGTTGGTCTACAGGCTTCACAATGGCGGGCTCGGGGGCTACGATGGGCTGTGCCCTGAGTCGGATCGCTCTGAGGCGGACGATCTTGGGCCGCCGGTTCATGCTGCCGTGTTCATGGCGGAGTCAGTCCCAGGCACAAATAGTACGCTCGTAGGGGCCGCCACCTCAGGCGATAACCCGCCGCCGCGGCCTCAAGTTCTTTTGGACCTGATGGACGAGCTCACGGCCCTAATGGCTACTGACGTTACACCGAACAGTCAAGCGGCTAGGAACTTGGAGATTGCAAGGACCGGATGGCGAAAGAGCAGCAGAGGATGGCTGAGTTAAAAGCCCAGATGGAGCAAGAGGCAGAACGCATCAAGACAGACGCTTTTCGTCTTGGACTGGAGCAACAATCGACAGCCGCGGTTCATCGGATGAGGCATCAATCCCATCTGCCGAAATCTTATGAGGCAAGAAACCTCTTCAACACTCCAGGGACAGGGCGAACAACGGATGCACCTGGAAGCCGCCCAGTGGCTCGGCCAGTGACTCAACCGACCCGGCGAAATCAGGCCTCGCCTGCGGCCTTTCCAACACCGGCGGGTCATTATTCTAACCCGGCCGGGAATATGGTGGCAGCAGCCACCCGACTTGAAATAATTCCTATTCCAGATGAGGTGCCCTTTGCGAAGGATGTGCGAAACGCCATTGGATACTTGCAGAGGGGGATGGCCCAGCAGGAAAAGTACACCTACAGTCGGAGACATGTTCATTCAACCCCTCTCCCTAGCCGGAGTTTTAGCCGGCGCTACGAGTCTCCGGTAGGTTCTAGCAGCAACCGACACCGAGAGATTCCAACAGGTCATCGGCCGGCTGTGGATACACAAGCATTCAGAAATCGTGCAAGAGGCTAGCAAGAGGTGACAGCTTTAGCCGAGGCGGCTCACCAGGAGCCCGCGCCATCCATGTCAGTAGGAGTTGGAGGAACCACCAGAGTGGGGGGTCCCAAAGTTCCAAATTACATCGCTGATTTACCCCTAGAGGCTTGGGTGGAAAGTTATGAACTAGCCATGGAGAGGCTGGACATCAGTGAGGCGGTTTGTGCCAAATACTTCATCATGATGCTTGAAGGCCCGGCCTGCACATGGTTAAAGGGATTGCCACCCAATACCGTCAACTCATGGGCAGAGCTGAGAGCCAGATTCATTAAAAACTTTCAAGGAATGTGTAAACAACCCATGACCATCGTGGATCTTGATCACTGTGTTCAACAGGAGAATGAGTCAGCTCATCATTGGGGACGGCGGGTCTCGACCATCATCCACTCGTTGGAGCAGATCACGGCGGCTCAGGCAGTACTGATCCTAGAGAAGAACTTCCACTTTGTCTTGCTAAAGCAGAAGCTTGGTCAGCTCAAGCGCACATGTCAAGATATGGGAGAGCTCATGACGGCTCTCACGAAATACGCGAACTCTAACAACACGAAGGATCCGGGCTCTGACGAGGAGAAGGCCGGCCAAGGCAAGAAGGGCAATCAGAGCAAGGGTACGACAAACAATGGTAGCCAGAGCAAACGTAAGAATCCTAAGGCCGGGTCAGAACTGGTGGCCAATGCAAGTACCAATCAGAATCACCCCAAGGGCAATAAGAGGTTTATGCCACCTTTTAATAAGGACATGCCTGCCTTTAATTTGGAGGACGCGCTGAAGGGTCCTTGTCCGGATCACGGCCATCCCGATAAGCCGGTGAACCACACATGGGGAGAGTGTCGTTTCATGCAGAAACTTAAGAATCACTTTACACACCCCAACAATCAGGATGGTGGCCCGCCGGGCGGCTCTGGATACGGTGGGTCAGGGGCCGCTTTTGGGTCCGGCGCCTTAGGGTCTGGTCACCCAGGTCAAGGTAATCAAAGAGGACACCAGCAGCATTCTGGTAACAACAATCAGCAACAGCGTAATCAGTCTGGTTATCAGAGTAACCCGAAGCAGCTCAGCTCCGGTCAGTATCATGTTTTCATGACCAGCCTCAACAAAAGGGATCAGAAGTTGCGCAAGTGGGCAGTCAATGCGGTTGCACCAGCCCTACCATAGTATTTACGATGGTCTGAGTATGATATAACATGGAGCTAGGAGGATCACCCGCCGCGTGTCGATGGCCTAGGGCGGCTGGCTTTGGTTGTGGCCCCGCAAGTGGGAGGGTATATGGTGAATAAAGTGTTAATGGATGGAGGCAGCAGTATTAATATCCTCTACTACAATACTTTTTAGTGGATGAAATTGCTAGACAAGGATTTAAAACCCTCGTCCATCGTTTTTCACGGTGTGGTGCTAGGCAAGTCGGTGTATCCGGTGGGCAAGATTTCTTTGGAAGTGGCCTTTGGCGACGAGTATAACTACAAGGTGGAGTCCTTGTGGTTTGAGGTGGTAAAAATCAAGAGTCCTTACCATGCACTGTTTGGACGTCTGGCTTATGCAAAATTCATGGCTAGGCCTTGCTATGTATACCTACAACTCAAGATGCCCGGCTTAAAAGGTACCATTACTGTTCATGGTGACCAAAAGACGGCCATTGAATGTGAGGAAGGAGATGCGGCTTACATAGAGTCTAGTTGCGCTCAGGAGGAGCTTAAATTTTACAAGGAGAATGTTGACTCGGAGGATATGACTCCACTGAAGAAGCCCACGATGGAGGTTGAGCCGCCCCTCAAGTTTTCAGCGGAAGATACTAAAGTGGTAGACTTTCCCCGGGCAACTCTTGCAAACAATTCATCGTTGGAGCTCACATGGATCCCAAATAGGAAAGCGTGCTCATCGAATTCATCCGTGAGAATCGGGACATCTTCGCACGGAAACCTTCTGACATGCCAGGTGTACCGAGAGAGTTTGTTGAGCACAACCTTAATGTGGATCCGAAGGTTAAGCCGATTAAACAGTTTCTGCGGTGGTTCAATGAGGAGAGACGCAAGGCAATCGGGGAAGAAGTTTCCCGGCTCTTGGCAGCGGGTTTCATTGTTGAGGTTTTTCACCCAGAATGGTTGGCTAACCCGGTGCTGGTGCTCAAGAAGAACGGCACTTGGCGTATGTGTGTAGACTACACGGACCTTAACAAAGCTTGTCCGGCTGATCCGTTTGCTCTTCCCCGTATTGATCAAATGATCGATGCTACAGCAGGATGTGAAAGCCTGTGTTTTTTGGACGCCTATTCACGCTATCATCAGATCAAGATGGTGGTCAAAGACCAAGAGAAGACGGCTTTCATTACGCCTTTTGGAGCTTTCTTCTATGTATCCATGCCTTTTGGGCTCAAGAGTGCCCTGGCAACCTATCAGCGGTGTGTGCAGAATTGTCTTCACAGTCAGATTGGCCGTAATGTCCATGTGTATGTGGATGACATCGTAATTATGTCCAGGAAGAAGGAGACCCTTTTGGACGACGTAAGGGAGAGCTTCTATAATCTCTGGGTCTATAAGATGATGCTTAACCCGGCCAAGTGTGTCTTTGGTGTTCCAGCTGGCAAGCTCTTGGGTTTTCTAGTTTCTGAGCGTGGCATTGAAGCTAACCCGGATAAAATCAAGGCTATCACTTCTCTGGCTGAGCCGGCCTGTATTAATGATGTTCAGCGCTTGGCAAAGCGGATTGCCACATTGAGCCGGTTGATAAGCCGCCTCAGGGAGAAAGCTATTCCTTTATATCAAATGATGAAGAAGACGGACAATTTTTTCTGGAGCACGGCGGCGGGTGAAGCATTAGAGGCGCGCAATAAGAAGCTTACTAAGCCATCGGTGCTGGCTGCTCCGGCTGAGAAAGAGCCGTTGCTTCTGTACGTGGTGGCTAATAACCGGGTAGTAAGCGCCGCAATCGTAGTCGAGCGTAAGGAGTCTGGGAAAGAATATCTGATTCAAAGGCCAGTTTATTACATCAGTGAGGTCCTCATAGAGTCTAAGCAAAGGTACCCGCATTGGCAGAAGCTAGTATACGGGGTCTTTATGGCCAACCGCAAGCTAAAGCACTATTTTTTGGGGCACCAAATAACTGTGGTCAGTTCTGCTCCGTTGGGGGACATAATCCAGAATAGAGAAGCCACTGCAAGGATTGCTAAGTGGGCATTGGAGTTGGGGCCTCTCAATCTAAAATATATGCCTCGTATGGCTATCAAGTCCCAAGCTCTTATGGACTTTATAAATGATTGGACAGAATGTCAAGCTCCCGAGGAAAAGCCGGATGACACATAGTGGACCATACACTTTGATGGATCCAAGCAGCTAGAAGGGTCAGGCGCATGACTTGTTTTGATGTCTCCTAAAGGTGATAAGTTTTGTTATGTGCTCCGGTTGATGTTCCCGTGCACTAACAATGTGGCTGAGTATGAGGCTCTACTTCATGGGCTTAGATTATCCAAGGGGATGAATTTAAGCCAGATAAGGTGTTTGGGCGACTCAGATTTGGTGGCTCAGCAGGTTTCGGGCACTTGGGACTCCAAAGACCCACGGATGGCGGCTTATCGACAGGTGGTTGATATTATTGCCGGCCACTTCAAAGGGTATCAGGTGGATCACATTGACCGTCGCAGGAATGAGGCGGCAGATGCGCTGTCACGGCTAGGCTCCCAACGAAAGCCAGTGCCGCCCAATGTATTCCTGGACGTCTTACATCATCTGACTGTTAAGTTACCTTCGGAAGAGGATCTGGCTATTCCTGACCTGGAGGGGGAGTTAGTGGCGGCTTTGCACGCTATCCCAGATTGGACTGTCCCCTACCTGGCCTATCTGACCCGGGGCGAGTTACCTGATGATGAAGACCTAGCCAGACAGATCACCCGGCGCTCTAAATCAATGATGATAGTTAATGGTGAGTTGCACAAATGTAGCGTGGCTGGCGTTTTTCAACGCCGTGTCTCACCTGAGGAGGGTCAGCAAATCTTAAATGAAATGCATGTCGGAGATTGTGGACATCACGCCGGCTCGAGGTTGCTGGTAGCCAACGCCTTCCGGCACAGGTTCTTCTGGTTGATGGCTCACAAGGATGCAGAAGAATTGGTTCGCAAATGTGACGGCTATCAAAAGTTCGGCCGGCGTGCCCATGTTCCGTCTCAAGAGTTAAGGATGATACCAATTACATGGCCGTTTGCAGTCTGGGGGCTAGACATTGTACGACCTTTCAAAAGATCCAAAGATAAGAAAACACACCTCTTGGTGGCGGTTGATAAATTCACCAAATGGGTGGAGTCAGAGCCGGTTAGCAAGTGTGACGCGGCTATGGCGGTTCAATTTGTTAAGAAGTTGATCTACTGTTTTGGTTACCCTCACAGCATTATCACCGACAATGGCACAAATCTATCTAAGGGGGCTATGAAAGAGTTCTGCGACAAGGAGCACATTCGGTTGGATGTTTCAGCAGTTGCGCATCCACAGTCTAATGGTCAGGCGAAGCGTGCTAATCAAGAGATTTTAAGGGGCATCAAGCCACGGCTTATAGTTCCTTTATGACAAACGCCCGGGTGTTGGGTAGAATAATTGCCTTCCGTCTTATGGAGTGTCAGGACTACCCCAACAGATCTACAGGCTATACACCTTTCTTTATGGTGTACGGTGCTGAGGCAGTATTGCCGAGTGACATCCGACATGATTCGCCATGTGTAGCGGCTTATGTTGAGACGGATAATGAGACGACACGTCAAGACTCATTGGATGCTTTGGAAGAAGCACGGGACCTGGCGGCTGCTCGATCGGCTATCTATCAGCAAGACCTGCGCCGGTACCACAGCCGCAGGATCAAGACCCGGTCGTTACAGGAAGGCGACTTAGTGCTCCGGCTGATTTAGGACCAGAAAGGCATGCATAAGTTATCTTCTCCTTGGGAAGGACCTTTTGTGGTCAGTAGAAATCTCAACAATCGGTGATACTATCTCATCGATATCAGGGATGACTCAGAGACGGCAGGTTAGGAAACACGCTGGCCATGGAACATGGCACATCTACGGCCGTATTACACATGAGGGCAATGAGACTCGCCATTGTACACTATCATTGTACATACCATATATAAATAAAATAAAATCCCTGCAAGACGGGACCTCTTTTGTTACACACATCTTTGTTCATACAAGAAGAGTTCATAAAAATTCCAGTTGATATATCAACTGCGGTGGAGGGCGGCTTCTTACCTTTGGGTATCATTTCTAATGCTTTATCGGATAGGTTCTATGCCAAAATCTCCAGCTAACATGATTAGCCGTCGCGAAGGGCAGCTTCTTACCTTCGGGTCTCGCTTCTAATGCTTTATCGTCCGACGTTTACACCATATTGCTGAAGGGGTCTTCTTACCGACAGGTATCGCTTCTAACACCCTATCGGCTAGCTTCATGCCAAATCTCCGGCTAACATGATTAGCCGCGGTTGTAGGAAGTTTTTTACCGACGGGTATCTAACCCTAACAACCGGCAGAGGGCGGCTTCTTACCTCCGGGTATAGCTTCTAATGCCTTGTCGGCCAGGCTTTATGCCATCTCCGGCTAACCAGATTAGCCATGGTTGCCAAGGGGGCTTCCCACCTCCGGGTGTTGCTTATCTAACCCTAAACAACCGGCGGAGGGCAGCTTCTTACCTCCGGGTATATCTTCTAATGCCTTATCGGCCAGGCTTTATGCCATCTCCGGCTAACCAGATTCGCCCTTGTTGCCAAGGGGGCTTCCCACCTCCGGGTGTAGCTTATCTAACCCTAAACAACCGGCAGAGGGCGGCTTGTTACCTTCAGGTATAGCTTCTAATGCCTTATCGGCCAGGCTTTATGCCATCTCCGGCTAACCAGATTAGCCATGGTTGCGAAGGGGGCTCCCCACCTCCGGGTGTAGCTTATCTAACCCTAAACAACCGGCGGATGGCGGCTTCTTACCTCCGGGTATAGCTTCTAATGCCTTATCGGCCAGGCTTTATGCCATCCCCGGCTAACCAGATTAGCCATGATTGCCAAGGGGGCTTACCACCTCCGGGTGTAGCTTACCTAATCTTGGCCACCGATGTGTTCTATGTTGACAAAGCAACATAAGTGATCAAAGCAGCATACAAAGACAATGACAGTTGAAGAGTCGGATCATTTTATATAGCATAATAGAACAAGATTCAGCAGAAGCAAAAGTGACATCTAGTCTATTACATACACTCCCTGAGGAGCCCAAAATTTCGGACAAGTCTTTTCAACACCACACGGCGGGTCATGGAGAGTCGGCTGTTACAAGTTCTTCAAAGTAAGGACTACCTAGCTGCGGAGTCATCCTGCTCCGGCTCTTCAGTGGCCCTGATATGGAGATTGTCCAAGTCCCAGTTGCAGTTGGTTAGAGCCGCAAAAGAGCCTTCTTCAAAGTAAGGAGACGGGTCAAGGTCAGGAGCGAAGTGGTCCTTACTGTGGGCAGGCGTTAAGTCCTTGCACTAGTAAAGTGGGCCGCAGATTCTCTTTTGGTCAGGGCCATAAGCCGCCTGGTAGGTCGTCAGATCAGCTTCCTCCGCTAAGATGGAACCAGCACTCTAGAATCCTTCACGCACCGGCTGTAGTCAGCATCGGTGAACTCAGAGCCGTCGTCTTTCTTTGAAGGGAATCCATCCATCATCTCGGCTGATGTCAGCTCCGGAGAGAAAGCCAAGGCCCGGCTGATGCCCGCAATCGCACCTTGGCGGTCGGCTGATTTCTTTAACTCGGCAATCTGCTTGGGCATGGTGGACAAGAGCTCCAAGACGCCCTTGAGAGTCGTAGGAATCTTGTCTTTGTATTGCACGACTTTAATAGTGCACACCGCGCTGCAGTATAGCTGCTCCGTCAGGGTATAGATAGCCTTCAACAGCAACCGACTGTTAGAAGCCAGTTGCCAGCTCCTAGGGCCTGCATAAGTCAGAAATTTCATGGTGAGTCGCCAGTACAAGTATTATATGACCATTGAAGAACAAGTTATCAGAAACTTACCAAAGAGGGCGGCTGTCATTCTGGTAATATGATGCTTCAAGGCTTGGAGTTCATCTGATACAGCTATCAGTCGTTGATCGGCATCATCCGCCCGCTTGGTCAAGGATGCCTTCTCAGACTCGGCTAACACTTTAAAGACGGTGAAGTCGGCCTTGATTGTAGCCAACTCCTCAGAGAGGATCCGCCACTTCTTGTCTGTGGCACTTCGAGCCATTTGTTGAGCCGCCAGATTGGTCTTCAGATCCGTCAACTGCGACCCGGCTTCAGCCAAAGTTTGCCGTGGCATGTCAAAGCATAGCATCAGTAGGCAAGTCTCCAAACAAATCGCAAGCAATACGTATGACACTTGGGGGCTAATGTCTATTTCCAGACGTTTTGGCACTGAAAGACCTGGCTCAATTTTGGACTAGATTGAGCCGGACCTTGGGGGCTACGGATTTGGATTTTCTACAAGGAAGATCATGAAAGAACCGGCTCAACTTTGGACTAGATTGAGCCGGCCCTTGGGGGCTACGGATCTGGATTTTATTCAAGGAAGATCATGAAAGACCCGGCTCAACTTTGGACTAGATTGAGCCGTCCCTTGGGGGCTACAGATTTGGATTTTCTACAAGGAAGATCATGAAAGACCCAGCTCAACTTTGGACTAGATTGAGCCGGCCCTTGGGGGCTAAGGAAGGTTGTAACAGGAAAAGGAGTACCTCATATTTTTTCTTCATCACACTGACCAGTCGAAACTCCAGATCCCGACTAGTGGAAAGCCGGTTCACACAACCGACGTGAAGCTCTTCGGCTGTCATCTTCTCAAAGGCAGAAGATTCAAACTCCAAATTCTTCGAGGCTTCAGTCGACTCTTTATGCTTGGTTAGCACGTGAGCCGGGGGAGACTGGAAGCCAGAGCCGGTGATCACAACTTCCGGAGTGGCAACGTTCTTGGTCATATGGGCGGGACTTGGTGGCTTCGAAGGATCCCTTGGAGGGTTCTCTGGGATGATATCTTCAACATCCGGCCCAGTAGATGCGGCTGGCGGATCTACATCCGGTCGTGACTCGTCCGGTTGTTCATGCTCCGACACTTGGGCTGCAGGGCTAGGGGAGGACTTGTTCGTCTTCCGACGCTTCGCTTGAGGCCTAGAGAGCACGAACGTCGGAACCCAAGGATTACAGTCGCCAAAGGGAACAAAAGTGCACGGTTAAAGGAAATACTTACAGCGGATTGATCTTAGGAGGCGACAGGGCGGTCGTTGTAGAGTCGCCAAAGGAAGGTGACCTCTGAGAGATAGTTGAGAAAAGATAAGACAGTATTGAAATGGCAAAGCAAACCAGTCAAATAAGAGATACATACCTCTGTAGGGCGTTTCTTTGGAGCCGGAGAGTTCGGTAAACCGGACGGGAGATCCGTAGAGCCGACGCTCCGGGTCTGACGACGATCAGCCTATTGTTGCTTTTTAAAAGAAACTAAGGGTCCAGATAAGCAAGAGGATGGGAGAGAGGAACTTTTCCAATAACCTGCCGCGGCTTCTGGGGGACAAAATATTCTGAGCCGGAAGAAACATAGATTACCTCAGGGGCGTTGGCGCGGCTGGTCTCCACATCATCCTGTGAGTAAAACAGGTGTTAGTGAAATGAGAAGACAAAGTCTCAGAAAGCAGCTAAAATTTTACCTGTGAGCCGAATTATTGTGGCGGGTCAAACCATCCCTCTTGCGGGGCGTCCTTCTTGGGCTTCTTAGTCGGGGCCTTCTTCTTGGTCTTCTTCAAGGGAGGGATGTACTCCTTCTTCCAGAAGTTAGAGTCGGCCTGAAAGAATAAGTGGGTTAAGGGCAGTAGATCATCAAGGTACAAGTAAGGTCCAAGAGACGGATAAGGGCACTAAAGGGGATCAACCCGATAGCGCTGCAGGCTCCGGATGTCTCATGAACGAGACTCCTGATAGCAGTGGTGATGTCATCTTCTGTCAAGGTTGATCGGCTGAAGGAGAGTGAGCTGGCGTATTCGCCCTTGTACTCGCACATAAGGCAGCGGATCAGGTCCAGACCGTTTAAACCATTATCCATGAGGGCCCTAATCTTGGCATGAGCCGACTCGTATCTTGCACGCTCTAAAGCTGACAGTCGGCCAGGAAGCTCTAAAGTTGTCTTGAGCCGGGAAGGACGGTAACCCGACAGTGGACGTTCACCCTCTAGAAAAGTATCTTTGCAATAGAACCACGTTTTATTCTAGTCCTTTGGGTGACTCGGCATCTGCAAAGCCGGAAAGGTGATGTCCCGACACCTCTGGATAGAAATTCCACCCAGCTCGAGACTCGGACCAGCCTTCACTTCACTTTGACGGTTGGCATAGAAGAACTCCCGGAACAAGCCTACCGACGGCTCGGCTTGCAGATAGACATCACACAATACTTGAAAGTTGTAGATGTTTGATACGGAATTGGGGGCGAGGTCTTGAGGATGGAGTTTGTAAAGATGAAGGACATCGCGGAAGAATTTTGAGCCGAGAGGCATGAACTCCCGCTCAATATGGTCCGAGAAAACGACCACCTGTCCTTCTTGGGGAACGGGCTTCAGTTCGTCACCCGAGACCCGCTAGTGACTCTTCCATAACGCACGACCTGACCCAGTTATAGGAGTTCGAGGCACGGGACATTCTGCTAGTTCAAAGATTGTGAAAATTAAAACACGGCGAGTCAAGAGACTAAAATCTATGGCGACTTACGAGCTTAAAGATTCTACGTATAAGATGCTATACTCTGGCTGATGAGAGCCGGTGCGGTGTAACGGGTCAACCTAGCAAACGAGGGGGGAAATTTGGCTAAGTCCTGGAAAACAAATTTCACAAACTACCGTTCTATTTATGGATCTACAAAACCAGGAAAAAGGTTCCTATTTTTAGACCTAGCGAAGAACAAGTGAAGGAGAGGAAAACTGAAACGGTAAGAAGGAGCCGCGATGGGTTCGTGCATTGTGCACGGCCGCCCCGTGCACGGCGGCGTGGCCGGGATGAGCGTTAAGGGTGCGGCCGACGTCGGAGGACCCCGAGCAACGGCGTTAGAAGAACCCGCACAAAGGCGACGGGCTTTCTAAGGAGAAGCATGGGCTTACCAGCGAAGGCGCAATGAAACATGGATGAAACTCTGGTTCGCACAGGTTGATGCAGCGGCCTATCGTCGACGGAGCGGAGGCGGCGCCGGAGCTGGAAGTGATGGAAGCGATTGCGTCAAGAGGAGGAAGAAGAGGACGCGAGCGGGAGAAGTAATAAACCGCCTGGGGCGTTCCTATTTAAAAGGATAAGGTATAATGAGCGCGAAAATCCAGGCGACGGAAACATTTCGGCCGAGGCGGACGCCACGATTTTCGGGATGGTCACTTAATGCGAAGATTTGGTGAGTATGTCAGCGAATCTTTTCTGCAGGGTCAACGTGACGGCATGGCTGGTCATTCCGGGCGACTCGCCAAAAGAGCAAGACAAAAGGGTGAAGTGAGCAAGCTCAAATCAACCTGGGGCCTAATGTTGGGGATATAACCCCGCGGTATGACCCGCCCTAAGGGCTCCGGGTTATGCTTGGTGGCTCGTACACTGGCCCAAGGTGAGTCGGTTGTCCTACAGCCCAGGAAGCTTGGCGGCTCAGAAGGTGGGCCGGACAGTGGCCTAGAAGACGCGGGTGTGTAAGCTGCCCGGGGACAACTTGGACAAGAAGATAGAGGAAGACTCGGATAGACAATGAGAGTCGGTTACCAATTGTATGACCCGTAGTCTAGACATCCTATATAAAGGCAGACCCGGGGCTACTTAGAGATCAGGTTGTCGAATACTAGGTCAAGCTTCGGCTCCCTTGTAATCGATACATCAAGCAATACAAACACAAGCAGGACGTAGGCTATTACCCCGAGTTGAGGGTCCGAACCTGGGTAAATCCATGTCTTTGGTCCCCATCAACCCCTTTGAGTCCATCACATTAGCAATGGCCTCGAACCGAAGTTCGTTTACCCGGACATCTACCGTGACAAAACCACGACACAAGTGGAACGATATGATGCATGATCATGACATGGTAGCATATAAGGATGGGCTAGTGCAACTATTGTCCAAGTTAGTTGAAGTGAGTTTGAATATAGGTTCAAAATCAATCTCCATTTCATATTCCATATATTAACCTATTAGAAAATGTCAATGTTCATCTACATAGGTTGCTCTAACATGCATTACAATAGCACCATTAGATTCATTGGATTTTTCTGATAAATTTTCATGTATAAATTATTTTCATTTGAGTTACAGATTAATTTATATGAATTTTTGAAGTTTTAAAAATATTCTAGAATTATTTTAAAACTAGAAATTCTTGTATTACATCAACCTGACGTCATCATGGCGTCAGCAGGTCAGCTGACCAGGCCAGGTCAAACCTGACCAGTGGGACCCACTAGTTAGTGACCTAGTCACTAACAGGGTTAAATAATTAGCTAATTACTAATTAGATTAGGTTAGGGCCCACTGGTCAGTGGGCAATTAACTTAATTAAGTTAGTTTAATTATTTTTTAAAACTAATTCTAATTAGAAAGGGGACAGGCCGCACTTGCCAGTTGACCTGGGGTCAAACCCCGTGGTAAGCGCCGGTTGACTCACCGGTGTTGAGCCCCCGACGACGTTAGGGACGGCGGAGGGGGTCGGCTCCCCTCCTCCGGCGACCAAAAGGACGGAGGAGGGCACAGGGAGGGCCTGCGCTCGAGTGCGTGTCGATCTAGCCCCAAGCCAGAGGCTGGGGTGGTCGGGATCGACGCCGAGGACGAGCTCAGCGGCGGCGACGGCTCGGGCAAGACCGGCTACGGCGCTAAAGGGCATGGCAGGAGGAGCTAGAGGCGGCTATGGGCCCCTGGACGCACCACGAGCATGAGCCCGCGATTAGGTGCGAGCTATGGGCGCTGTGGCCATGGCTACGCCATGACCGTCGGCGAGCTCCTCTCGGCTCTGGCGACAAGCGGGGGCTAGCGGAGGGGAACGACGTCGGGGCTAGGGGAAACGATCCGGGGCCTCACTGTAGGGTCTTCTGGCGCCTTGGCATGGTCGGGGACGCACGAGAGACGGCGAATCGGCGACGTCTTCAGTCCGGCGAGGGAAGAACAGAGGAGGGGAGGGGAGGAGAAAGCGCGCGAGAGAGAGCGCGCAGGGGAGAGAGGGGAGGAGAAGAGGCCACGGCGAGGAGGCCTCACGCTTGCGCTCTCCGAGCCCTCCAAGCCAGCAGCCAAGCAGGGAGGAGGTGGCCGGCGTGTGCCCGCGCGCGGCGAGCGCTCGCCCCTATCCTCCTGGTGAGAGGACAGGGATGACTGGCACGGGCCAGATGGGCCGGTTCCGCCTCGGCTTCTTCCTCTTTCTTTTCTTTTCTTCCTGTTTTTCTATTTACGACATTCATTTTATTTCTTTTTCAGGTACAAATGCTTTGGTAAAATATCCCAAATATTTTATAATATCAAGTTCGAATATTTCAAACTCCAATAAAAAGTTTCAGGATTTTTTGAAATATAAAGTATTGATAATGCTTTATTTGGCATTTTCAGAGGCTTTGTTATTTATTTTTAAATTGCTCTAATTGTTCAAATATTTAAAATGGCCCTGATATATTCATGTCCATATTTATCAGACATAGAGAACATTTTGTATTGGCATATGGAGTTTGTTGAGTTTTCACAAACTTTTAATTAATTTGATTCCAATGTGAGCTTGGGGTTTCTTTTAATCCCTATTTCATGTTGATGCAAAATTGAAACCTGATGCACACACGTGCTGTCCTTTGACATCTAGCTAGGGATGTGACATTATTTTGAAGTGCCTATTCACCAACCCCCTCTAGGCGATATCCACGTCCTTTCACCCCGTTAAAAACCTAACCTTTTCCTAAGTTAATATGTTGGAAGATTTTAGCAATTCTAACAAGTCTAGTGCACCCTACACATGCTAGACAACAAGTATGGAAGCAGAAAGTAAAGACAAGCATATGTAAGAGAGTTGAGATATGAAGATCAAACACAAAGTTGACACAAAGATTTTTCCTATGGTTCTGATAGGTGGCGCTATCGGAAATCCACATTTATGGAGACTTCAACCCATGGAGGGTAATGGTCGCGAGAGTCCACGGAGGGCTCCACCCATGAAGGGTTCCACAAAGAAGCAACCTTGTGTATACCATGATGGCCTACATGCACGGAGGACTAGCCTTACTTGGGGTAGATCTTCACGAAGTAGGCAATCTCCTTGCCCTTACAAACTTCTTGGTTCAACTCCACAACCCAAAGTAGGAGGCTCCCAAGTGACACCTACCAAATCTAGGAGGCACCACCCTCCAAAAGGTAATAAATGTGGTAGTAATGATGAACTCCTTGCTCTGGTGTTTCAAATGATAGTGTCCTCCACACTCAATCACTCTCTCATAGGTTTGGCTTCTGTAGAAGAGATTGATTGGGTGGAAAGGAACTTGGGGAGGATAGAAATCAAGATCCATATGGTTGGAGTGGATGATCTTGACCACAACATGAGGGTATGTGTTTCTTTCTCAGAAAATTGGATATGGGAAGTGTGGGTCTATTCGGAGTAATTCTGTTGCGAGTGGGATGTGGTGAAGGGGTATATACTGGCATCTGCCAAAATCCAACCATTACAACATTATTGCCCAACTTGGTAAAACTAAAGTGAAAACTTGGTTGCTCCGACTAGTCTAAAATGTGGAAACTTTGGTGTTTTCGGTGAGAACAATATAGGATTCTCTGTGGTACCGATATGAGTGGCAGAGGGTAGTTACACAACTCGGTGAGACAACTCACAATTCTTGGAAATTCCTATTCTTGTAAATGAGGCAACACGAAGTTGGTCACTGAAACTCGGCTTGACCGATATGGAACTTGGTAGTACTCAGAAGTTGGTTTGGTTAAGTTTTCTGTCTTGGCTTTTGACTCGGTGTAGCCAAAAGGATATTGTTGGTGGCACTGATTTTGAGTGGTAGGGTTTAAGATAGAATATTTGTGCGAGAGCTTGTGAGTATTTTTGGTGGCTAACACTTGATCATTTTGAGCATTTCATTCACCATTATTACCTAATCCCCTTTTTATCCTATTGTCTTTCCTATGGACTCAAAGTGATTTCCTAGAAAGTAGAATGTAGAGTCTTCATGCTTGTAGCTTGGACAATCCTATTCGTCCTCCTTCTTTTTCTTCTTCTTCTTCTTCTTCTTGGGGGATCTCCTCACAATCCTTTGCCAACACTCTCTGTGGACTAAACCTGAAATAAACTTGATAAAACTATTAGTCCAAGAGACAATGTATGTTGTAATGAATTATCAAAAACACCAAGGGAGCATATGTGCTTTCAATCTCCCCCTTTTTGGTAATTGATGACAACATACAATCAAAGATTCAAATTAAGATATGCAAATATATAATGACGACTTTGAGAGACACATGACTCATACTCGCTCCACCTAAATGTTTTACGTGGCTGCTACGAGTATATCGCAAGAACGATTCTGAGCTACCCAAAAACCACAACGGTGATACACAAACGGCTATTTAACCTTCTCAATGACCACCTTTGTCGACTCCGATCCAACTTGAGTAGGAGAGACAGACACCCGCTAGCCATCTTTATGCAACAAAGTCACATGTTAGTCGATGGAACTGGTCTCTCGTAAGCATACGAGTAAGGTTGGTCTGGGCCGCTTCATCCCACAATACTGTTGAATCAAACAAAGGCCAAGGGAGGAAGCAATCTGAGCATCAACGCCCACAAACTCCTTTGTGTTCCACTCGTGATCTAATCTACACATAGACGTAGCTCATGATGCCACTGTTGGGGAATGTTGCATGGGAAACAAAAAAATTCCTACGCACACGCAAGATCTATCCATGGTGATGAGCATCTACAAGAGGGAGAGTGGATCTACATACCCTTGTAGATCGCTAAGCGGGAAATTTGGTTGATGTAGTCGAACGTCTTCGCGATCCAAATCGCTAGCCGTCCCGCGATCCAATCATGATCTGTTCTGATCTAGAGACGAACGGTTGGCAGCTCCGTGTTCAGCACACGAGCATATCGATGACGATTTCTGCCTTCTTGATCCATCAAGAGGAAGCGGAGGGGTAGATGAGTTCTCCGGCAGCACGACGGCGCAGCGGCGGTGGTGGTGGAACTATTCCGGCAGGGCTTTGCCTAAGCACCGTCAGAATCTATTTGGTGGAGGAACTAGGGAATAGAGAACTAGCATGTGGACTTGTGTGTTTTGGGCTCTATTCCTCTAGTGTATATAGGAGGGAGGGAGGAGTAGGCAGCCCTAGGGTTTCCCCTAGGGTGATTTGGCCCAAGGAGGAGGTGGAGGAGTCCACCTCCAATCCTACTCCAAGTAGGATTCCAATCCTACCTAGAATCCTTCCCTCTATTTGGGCTCTTTTCCTTTCCCACCTTCCTAGCCACATGGGTCTTCTGGGGCTGGCTTTCGCAGCCCATTAAGGGTATGGTGCAAAACTCCTTGGGCCCATGTGGCCTCCCAACATGGGTGGCCCCTCCTGATGGCCTCCCGACACCCCCTGTACACTACCAGAAATGCCAGAAACTTTTCCGGTGACCAAAACAAGACTTCCTACATATCAATATTTACCTACGGACCATTCCAGAGCTCGTCGTGATGTCCGGGATCTCATTTGGGATTCTGAACGATCTTCGGTAACCACCATTCATAACATCACCAAACGTTAAGTGTGCAGATCCTACGGGTTCGAGAACTATGTAGACAAGACCGAGACACCTCTACGGTCAATAACCAATAGTGGGACCTGGATGCCCATATAGGTTCCTACATATTTTATGAAGATTTTTATCGGTTGAACCTCTATATCAAGGATTCAGTTAATTTCATATGTTGTTCTCTTTGTTCTTCGGTATACTACTTGCCCGAGATTCGATCGTCGGTATTTCTATACCTAGCTCAATCTCGTTACCGGCAAGTCTCTTTACTCATTCCATAATACAAGATCCCGTGGATAACACTTAGTCACTTTGCTTGCAAGGCTTGTTGTGCTGTTGTATTACCGAGTGCGCCCTGAGATACCTCTCCGTCACACGGAGTAACAAATCCTAGTCTTGCTCCATGCCCAGTCAACAGACACATTCGGAGATACCTATAGAGCATCTTTATAGTCACCCAGTTATGTTGTGACGTTTGAAACACACAAGGTATTCCTCTGGTGTCAGTGAGTGGCATGATCACATGGTCATAGGAACAAATACTTGACATGCAGAAAACTATAGCAATAAACTGACCCGATCATATGCTACGTTCATAGTTTGGGTCTTGTCCATCACATCACTCTCCCAATGATGTGATCCCGTTATCAAATGACATTCCATGTCAATGGCTGGGAAACCTTGACCATCTTTGATCAACGAGCTAGTTTACTAGAGGCATACTAGGAACATAGTGTTGTCTATGTATCCACACATGCATTCGAGTTTCCAATCAATACAATTATAGCATGGATAAAAAACGATTATCATGAACAAGGAAATATAATAATAACCACTTTATTATTGCCTCTAGGGCATATTTCCAACAGTCTCCCACTTGCACTAGAGTCAATAATCTAGCTCACACCACTATGTGATTTACAATGAATCTAATACCCATACAGTTCTGGTGTTGATCATGTTTAGCCCTTGGAAGAGGTTTAGTCAACGGTTCTATGACATTCAGATCCGTGTGCACTTTGCAAATATTTTATCCCCCACCTTGATGTAATCGTAGATGGAATAGAAGCATCTCTTTATGTGTCCAGTCCTCTAATGAAACCTTGGTTCCTTGGCCAGAGCAATGGCACCAGTGTTGTCATAGAATAGAGCCATTGGATTTAGTGCACTAGGCACTACTCCAAGATCTTTCATGAACTCCTTCATCTAGACACCTTCCTTTGCCTCCTCCGAGGCAGCGATGTACTCCTCTTCGCATGTAGAATCAACTACCATGCTCTGCTTGGAACTGCACTAGCTTACCGCTCCCCCATTGAGAATAAATACCTATCCGGTTTGAGACTTAGAGTCATCCGAATGAGTGTCATAGCTTGCATCGACGTAACCCTTTATAACGAGCTCTTGATCACCTCCATAAACGAGAAACATTTCCTTAGTCCTTTTCAAGTACTTAAGGATATTCTTGACCGCCGTCCAGTGCTCCATTACTGGATCACTTTGAAACCTTCCGGTCATAGTTATGGCAAGGCTAACATCTGGTCTTGTTCACATCATTGCATACATGATAGAGCCTATGACTGAAGCATAGGGGATGCCACTCATATTTTCTCTATCTTCTGCAGTCACTGGGAATTGAGTCCTACTCAACTTCACACCTTGCAACACAGGCAAGAACCCCCCCTTCTTGGACTGATCCATTTTGAACTTCTTCAAAGCTTTGTCAAGGTATGTGCTCTGTAAAAATCCTATTAAGTGTCTCGATCTATCTCTATAGATCTTGATGCCTAATATGAAAGCAGCTTCTCCTAGGTCCTTCACTGAAAAAGTCTTGTTCAAATATTCGTTCACACTTTCCAAAATTTCTATATTATTTCCAATCAGCAATATGTCATCCACATATAATATTATAAATGCTATAGAGTTCCCACTCACTTTATTGTAAATACAAGCTTCTCCCTCAACTTGTATAAACCAGAACACTTTGATCACCACATCAAAGCGAAGATTCCAACACCAAGATGCTTGCACCAGTCCATAAATGGATTGCTGGAGTTTGCAAACTTTGTTAGCATTATCTGGATCAACAAAACCTTTTGGTTGTATCATATACAACTCTTCCTTAAGGAAACCATTAAGGAACGCTATTTTGACATCCATCTGTCAAATTTCATAATCGAAAAATGCAGCGATTGCTAACACGATTCTAACGGACTTAAGCATCGCTACGGGTGAGGAGGTCTCATCGTAGTCAACTCCTTGAACTTGTGAAAAACCCTTTGCCACAAGTAGAGCTTTATAGACTGTGACATTATCATCTGCTTCCGTCTTCCTCTTAAAGATCCATTTGTTTTGGATGGCCTTTCACCCTTCAGGTAATACGCCCAAAGTCCATACTTTGTTTTCATACATGGATCCCATCTTAGATTTCATGGCCTCTAACCATTTCTCGAAATCCAGGCCCATTATCGCTTCTTCATAGCTCGTAGGTTCATTGTTGTCCAACAACATGACCTCTAAGACAGGATTGTCGTACCACTCAGGAGCAGTACGTATCCTTGTCAACCTATGAGGTTCGATAGTAACTTGATCTGAAGCTTCATGATCATCATCATTAACTTCCTCTTCAACCGATGTAGGCTCCACATGAACATCTTTCTGTGTTGCGCTACTGTCTGGTTGACGTAAAGGTTTAATAACCTCATCAAGTTCTATTTTCCTTCCACTCAATTCTTCCGAGAGAAATTCTTTCTCAAGAAATGTTTCTATTTTTAACGACAAACACTTTGCCTTTGGATCTGAGATAGAACGTATACCCAACTATCTCTTTTGGGTATCCTAAGAAGACACATTTCTTCGCTTTGGGTTCCATCTTTTTTAGGCTGAAGTTTTTTGACATAAGCATCACATCCCCAAACTTCAAAAAAAGACAACTTTGGCTTCTTGCCAAACCACAATTCATATGGCGTTATCTCAAAGGATTTCGATGGTGCCCTATTTAAAGTGAATGCGGTTGTCTCTAATGCATAACCCCAAAACGATAGTGGCAAATCGGCAAGAGACATCATGGAATCCATCATATCCAATAAGGTTCGATTACGACATTCGGACACACCATTACGCTGTAGTGTTCCACGCGATGTCATTTGTGAAACAATACCACACTGTCTTAAGTGACTACCAAACTCATAACTCAAATATTCTCCTCCTCGATTAGATCATAGGAATTTAATCTTCTTGTTACGATGATTCTCAACTTCACTCTGAAATTGCTTGAACTTTTCAAACGTTTTAGACTTGTGTTTCATTAAGTAAATATACCCATATCCACTTAAGGCATTAGTGAAGGTGAGAAAATAACGATATCCACAACGTTCCTCTAGCCTCATCGGACTGCACACATAAGTATGTATGATTTCCAACAAGTCACCTGCCCGGTCTATTGTTCCAGAGAACGGGGTTTTAGTCATCTTGCCCATGAGGCATGGTTCACATGTGTCAAGTGATTCAAAAACAAGTAACTCCAAATGTCCATCAGCATGGAGCTTCTTCATGCGTTTTAAACCAATATGACCTAAACGGCAGTGCCACAAGAAAGTGGTACTATCATTATCAACTGTACATCTTTTGGCATCAATGTTATGAACATGTGTATCACCACTATCGATATTTAATAAGAACAAACCCCTTATATTGGGTGCATGACCATAATAGATATTACTCATATAAATAGAACAACCATTATTCTCTAATTTAAATGAGTAACCGTCTAGCAATAAACAAGATGCATATATCATGTTCATGCTTAACACAGGAACTAAATAACAATTATTCAGGTTCAATACTAATCCTGATGGTAATCGAAGAGCGAGCGTACCGACGACGATCACATCAACCTTCGGACCATTTCCCATGTGCATCGTCACTTCATCCTTAGCCAGCCTTCGTCAATTCCGTGGCTCCGTTTTTTATGTGCAAATGTGAGCAACCGAACCAGTATCAAATACTCAGGCAGTAGAACGAGAGTTGGTAAGGTACACATCAATAACAAGTATATCATATGTACCTTGTTTGGGGTTGGCCGCCTTCTTGTGAGCCAGATACTTGGGGCAGTTCCGCTTCCAATGACCCGTTCCCTTGCAATGAAAGCACCCAGTTTCTGGTTTGGGTCCAGCCTTGGGTTTCTTCATGGGAGGGGCAAGTGCTTTGCCACTCTTCTTGGAGTTACCCTTCTTGCCCTTGCCATTCTTCTTCAAACTAGTGGTTTTATTGACCATCAACACTTGATGCTCTTTCTGGATTCAGACTCAGTGACTTTCAACATCGCGAATAGCTCGATGACAGACATGTTCATCCCTTGCATGTTATAGTTCATCGCAAAGCTCTTGTAGCTAGGTGGCAGCGATTTAAGAACTTTGTCAGTGATCGGATCCGATGAAAGGGGCATCCCTAACTCAGCTAGACAGTTCAAATACCTAGACATTCTGAGTATATCTTCCCTGACAGACCCGTTCTCCTCCATTTTGCAAGCATAGAACTTATCGAAGGTCTCATACCTCTCGATCCGGTCATTCTTCTCGAAGATAAACTTCAACTCCTAGAACATCTCATATGCTCCATGACGTTCAAAATGTCTTTGAAGTCCCGGTTCTAAGCCATACAACATTGCACATTGAAATATTGAGTAATTTCCGAAACGTGCCTCCCAAGCGTTCACAACGTCTTCGAACGACACGGGAGCAGGTGGATCACCAAGCGGTGCATCAAGAACATAAGACTTTTGTGAAGCCATGAGGATAATCCTCAGATTACGAGCCCAGTCTACAAAGTTACTTCCATCATCTTTCAATTTGGCTTTCTCTAGGAATGCATTAAAATTCAGAGGAACTAATACGCAAGCCATTGATCTAAAACATAAAATTTGCAAAGGTTACTAAGACTATTGTTCAAGATAATGACTTCAGTTAAACTAATTAATTGAAAACTCCCACTCAAATTGACATCCCTCCGGTCATGTGAGTGATACATGATCCAAATTCACAAACCCAAGTCTGATCATCATGTGAGATGAGGTGGTTTGAATGGTGAACATATTCACGTTGATCATATCAACTATATGACTCATGTTTGACTTTTTGGTCTCTTGTGTTCTGAGCCCAAGTCTGTACACGCTAGGGAAATCAAGTTTAACCCGATTGTTCCACACATGCAACACTGGCTTACACCCGTTTTATCTGAGTGTAGAGTCTATCACGCCCGATCATCACGTGGTGTCTCGACACGACGAACTTTCACAACAGTGCACACTCATGGAGAACACAATTTTATCTTGAAATTTTAGTGGGAGATCACCTTATAATGTTATCGTTGTCCTAAGCAGAACAAGGTGCAAATCATAAGTGACATGTTATGGCCACGAACTTGTTCTTTTGATGTCCATCGCCGTAGAACCGGCATGATCTTCATCATCAACGGCATGACACCATGATCTCCATCATCTTGATCTGTATCAACGTGTCGCCATGAGGTTGTAGTGCCAACTGTTGCTTCTACGACTATTGCTAACACATAGCGTTAAAGCAAAAATGACAAAAATAATTAAAGACAACCCTATGGCTCCTGCCGGTTGCCGTACTCATCGACATGCAAGTCATGATATTCTATACAAAACATGATCATCTCATAAATCACATATATCTCATCATGTAATTGGCCATATCAAATCACAACATCCCCTGCAAAAACAAGTTAGATGTCCTCTAATTGTTGTTGCATGTTTTACGTGGTTGCTACAGGTATCTAGCAAGAACGATTCTTAACTACGCAAAAACCACAACGGTGATACACAAATTGCTATGCAACCTTCTCAAGGACTGCCTTTGTCGAATCCAATCCAACTAGAGTAGGAGAGACAAACACCCGCCAACCATCTTTATGCAACAAAGTCACATGTCAGTCGATGGAATCGGTCTCTCCTAAGCATACGAGTAAGGTTGGTCCGGGCCACTTGATCCCACACTATCGCTGAATCAAGAAAATACCAAGGGAGGAAGCAATCTGAGCATCAACACCCGCAAACACCTTTCTGTTCTACTCGTGATCTCATCTACACATTGACCTAGCTCATGATGCCACCGTTGGGAAGGTTGCATGGGAAGCAAAAAAATTCCTATGCACACGCAAGATCTATCCATGGTGATGAGCATCTAAGAGAGGGAGAGTGGATCTACATACCCTTGCAGATCGCTAAGCAGGAAGCGTTAATGAACGCGGTTGATGTAGTCGAACGTCTTCGTGATCCAAATCGCTAGCTATCCCGTGATCCGATCACGATCCGTTCCGTTCTAGCGCCAAATGGATGGCACCTCCGAGTTCAGCACACGTATAGCTCGATGTAGATCACCGCCTTCTTCATCTAGCAAGAGGGAGCAGCGAGTTAGAATAGTTCTCCGGCAGCGCGATGGTGTGACGGCGGTGGTGATGGAACTATTCCGGTAGGGCATCGCCTAACCACCGTCGGAATCTATTCGGTGGAGGAACTAGGGAAGAGAGAACTAGCACGTGTAGTTGTGTTTTTTGGGGCTCTATTCATCTAGTATATATAGGAGGGAGGGAGGAGGAGGTAGCCCTAGGGTTTCCCCTAAGGTGCTTTGGCCGAAGGAGGAGGTGCAGGAGTCCACCTCCAATCCTACTCCAAGTATGATGCCAATCCTACTTGGAATCCTTCCCTCTCTTTGGTTTTTTTCCATTCCCACCTTCCTTGCCGCATGGGCCTTGTGGGGCTGGCTTTCCGAGCCCAGTAAGGGCTAGTGCAACACCGCTCACGCCCATGTGGTCTCTCGGCATGGGTGGCCCCTCCAGATGGCTTCTCGGAACCCCCGGTACACTACCATAACTGCCTAGAACTTTTCCGGTGACGAAAACGGGACTTACCATGTATCAATATTTACCTCCGAACCATTCCGGAGCTCCTTGTGACGTTCGGATCTCATCCGGGACTCCAAACAACCTTCGGTCACCACCATGCATAACTCAATACTACCGAAGTGTCAACGAATGTTAAGTGTGCAGACCTTGCAGGTTCAAGAACTATGTAGACATGAACGAGACAACTCTATGGTCAATAGAAAATAGCAGGACCTGGATTCCCATATTGGTTCCTACATATTCTACGCAGATCTTTTTGTGTTGAACCTCCATGTCAATGATTCAGTTAATCCCGTATGTTGTTCCCTTTGTTCTTCGGTATGTTACTTGTCTGAGATTCGATCGTTGTTATCTCTATACCTAGTTCAATCTCGTTACCGAAAAGTCTCTTTAATCATTCCGTAATACAAGATCCCATGGCTAACACTTAGTCACTTTTCTTGCAAGGCTTGTTGTGATGTTGTATTACCGACTGGGCCCTGAGATACCTCTCCGTCACGCGGAGTAACAAATCTCAGTCTTGATCCCTGCCCACTTAACAGACACCTTCGGAGATACCTGTAGAGCATGTTTATAGTCACTCGGTTATGTTGCGATGATTGATACACACAAGGTATTCCTCCGGTGACAGTGAGTTGCATGATCTCATGGTCGTTGGAATAGATACCTGACATGCAGAAAACTATAGCAATAATCTGACACTATCATATGCAACGGACATAATTTGGGTCTTGTCCATCATATCATTCTCCCAATGATGTGATCCCATTATCAAATGACATCACATGTCTATGGTTTGGAAACCTTGACCATCGTTGTTCAACGAGCTAGTCTACTAGAGGCATACTAGGGACACAGTGTTGTCTATGTATCCACACATGCATTTGAGTTTCCAATCAATACAATTATAGCATGGACAATAAAAGACTGTCAGGAACAAGGAAATATAAAAATAGACACTTTATTATTGACTCTAGCGCATATTTCCAACAGTTACTTCCATCATCAAGGAAGGAATGTGGATACTTGGCCAAGAAAAGATTGCTTGTGATATGAGTTGCTGGCAATCTTATGGAGTGTAGTTCTTCCCAGTACCTATAAACGGTTAGTTGCAATACAAGGGAGCATGTATTTCAAATGTATATGATAATATTGTATCAAGTTTATCATGGAATTGTCATGTAAGCTCATGACCGTGCATCCAACCGAGTGAGTCTTTCTCAAGTTTGAAGCATCAATGATGCTTAACTCACTCCTCAAGTGGCAAAACACTTTCTCATGAAGTGGCTTAGTAATGATATCAGCCAATTGTTTTTAGTACGGTTTAGTACGGACATGCTTCAGATTGATATCTCCTTTGGCAAGATGATTGCGAATGAAATGATGTCGACCTCGAATATGCTTAATTCGAGAGTGTTCCACATGATTATGAGCAATTTTGATTGCACTCTCATTGTCACATAAAAATGGTACATGTTTCACATGTATGCCATAATCCTTAAGAGTTTGGGTCATCCATAGCAATTGAGCACAACATGATGTGGTGAAAATGTATTCTGCTTCGACGGTAGATAGAGATACCGAGTTTTGTTTCTTGGATGACCAAGACATAAGAGATATACAAAGAGATTGACATGTACCTGAGGTGGATTTTCTATCAACCTTGTCTGTAGCATAGTCCGAGTCGGAATAGCCAACAAGGTTAAAAGAAGATCCCTTGGGATACCAAATGCCAAAGTTTTGTGTATGAATCAAGTATCTCACAATTATTTTCACATACTTAAGATGTAACTCTTTAGGAGCAGCTTGATATCTAGCACACATGCACAGACTAAGCATGATATCGGGACGTGAGGCACATAGATATAACAATGAACCGATCATTGATCGATAAACCTTTTGATCAATCATCTTGTCCTCGTTGGTAAGATCAACATGTCCACTAGTAGGCATAGGAGTTTCCATACCTTTACACTCTTGCATGTTGAACTTCTTGATAAAGTCCTTGGTGTACTTTGTTTGAGGGATGAATGTTCCTTCTCTCATTTGCTTGATTTGCAAACTAAGGAAAAAATTCAGCTCACACATCATGGACATCTCATACTTCTCAGACATCAACCTTCCAAATTTCTCACTAAATTGTGTGTTAATAGATCAAAAGATAATATCATCCACATAAATTTGCACACAAATAATCCACCATTAACTCTCATAGTGAAAAAGGTTTCTATTTTATCAATATCAAAACCCTTTTCAAGTAGAAACTCCGTTAGACATTTGTACCAAGTACGAGGGGCTTACTTAAATCCATAGAGAGATTTACGAAGCGTGTAAACTTGGTTGGATATATTAGTATTCACAAAACTGGGGGGTTGCTTAACATAAACTTCTTCCTTAATCTCCCCATTTAGATATGCACTTTTAATATCCATATGGTCAGGTGTGATGTCATGGTGATTGGCATAAGCAAGTAATATATGAATAGCTTCAAATCTAGCAACGGGGGCATATGTCTCACCGTAGTCCATACCTTTGACTTGCGTGTAACCTTGTGCCACGACACATGCCTTGTTGTGACCGACTTGACCGTATTTGTATTGCTTGTTCCGAAACACCCATTTTATACCAATGATATTTTGCATGTCCTTGGGCTTCTCCACTAGTGTCCATACTTTGTTCCTCTTGAAGTTGTGATGTAACATCCCAAACTTTGGAATGTTATAATAATTATTAGAATGATTGTTTGTTTGCTTGAGTGATTGAAAGTGAGTGAAATTTGAAACTTTTTGAAAGTTGATGAGAGGGAATGAAATGACCTTCCCAAAACTTTCACTCTGCATTTTGATCACCAGGAATTCAAATCCATTTCATCACAAAACCCCAGAGTGAAGATGACATGACTTCTTCCATTTAAACAAATGAAAGGGGATTTGAAAATGGTTTGAATTCCCATTTGAAAATATTTCAAATTCAGAAACTTTATGCAACTCAATGATTTTCATGAGAGAGGATAATATGATTTCTTCAAATGTGTGAAATATGAGTTGGAAGTTTAATTATTTGAAGTTGAAAACTATTTGATAAAAGTCTCATATGGAGTTTCAAATTCATTTCAGTTTCCTATTTGAAATTTCATGCATCCAAACCCCTTGCAAAGATTTTGAGAGGAGTAAAAGGACACTCCAAAGCCAGGGGGTTAATTGTGAAGTTTTTGAATCATAAAACCCAAGGGGTTATATGAAAAATAATTTGCAATAATAAATAAAGCCATTTAGGCATTTTCTGAAAAATAAATTTTTAAAAATTATTTATTTTGGCTGTGTAAAAATGTCCATTAAATGGCATTTGTTTCCCTGGTCATTTTGATATATACACTTTAATTTTTTGGACAAGTTTTGAATGCATTAAATAGGTTTTTATTTCTCTGGAAATTAATAAGGGAAATTTATTCGTGTGTATTAAACAGGCCGGCCCATAGGCTTTACTAGTGAATTTAAGCCGAGACCGTTACCGGTTGGCTGACCGCCGCGCAACCGCCGCCCCCTCTCGTTGACATGTGGGACCCGCCGCCCGACCGAAACCGTCGCCGGTCATCCTCATCCTTCCACGCCCCCGACGACCTCCGGTGATCTCTCTCCCGTGATCTCCTCCCTCCTTACTTCCCCGACCCCCTGAGACCCCTATAAGTAGCCGCATACCCCCACGCCTCCATTCCCCTTGTTTCCCCCTCCTTCCATGCCCTCTACCTCGCCTAATTGCTCGCCGGAGCCGAGAGCCGTCGCCGCGCCATTGTCGTCTTGCTGCTCCACTCCGATTTCCCCGAGCGCCACCGAGCCCTCCATCCACCTCCTCTCGCCCGTGCGCACTTTCCCCACCCCTCTGCTTCGCCGGAGACCCACCAGAACGGCGCAACCATCAACCTCGCCGGAGCTCCACATCCACCGAACCGCCTCCGAGCTCGTGGTCGTCAACACCGTCGCCCCCTCACCTCTCCGTAGCCATCATCCTCGCCGCCGTGTTCCCCTACGTCGCCTGGTGCCATCAAGGATCACCGGCGCCACCTCCATGAGCACCTCGCCGTCCCTGCCTCGCTGGAGAAGCTCCCTCGCCGGTGACCCTTTCTCAGTAAGCCCCCATCTCTCCCTCAGCCGTCGGATCTAGGATAAACGCTTTAGATTAGATTTTTTTTATTCGCGAACCGGTACGCTTTATAGTTCGGTCGTCCGCCCAAATCACACTAGCCCGCACGACCAACCAGAGAACGCCACGTCACCCCCCTGACCGTTAGTTTAGTTTTCTCTTTTTCTGTTTTGTTTTAGAAAACAGAGAAAGTTCTGATTTTATTTTCTTTATATCTTTTAAACTGTTTAATGTTTTTAAATGATTCTTTTTGTATAGTGTCAAAAATTTCATCTAGTTTCTGTAGATATCAAATTTGATTATGTTTCAAAATCTAAATTTGAATTTAAACAGATTTGATTTAAAACTTGTTTTCTGAATAACTTGAGTTTAAAAATATATTTTTATATGAATCTTTTTGCTACTATTTGTTATTACTTAGAACTATATTCATGTTTAGTTTGAGAATTTTTTTAAATAACAATTTAATAGGGTTTTAACTAGAAGCAGAATCTGTATAGTTTCCTATTAGTTTAATTAAATTGATTTATTTGTTTTATTTTGAAAATCTGAATATGATTTATATTAAGTCTCAGATTTCATTTAGTTTTTTTGTTTCAAACCTTAGTAATTTACTTGCTGTTAACAAAAGTTAATTTGTTTAGTTTATAAATTTTGTTGTAGGGATCTATACCCTCTTTCAAATAGGTATAGTTGTTTTAAAAGCAAATTTGTTAGTAACAATTCTTTTAACTAAAGTTTTATATAATTAGATTCTGTTTTCAAATAAAATTTGTAGTAATCTTTTCTGTTAAGAAATGTTTGTCAATAAAAATGGTTTAGTTTTACTCTATTATAGGAAACTATATTCTCTATCATTAGGTAATGTTTTATAAAACAACTTAGTTTTAGTAGAGATTATTTTCACAAAGTTTTAGATGATCTAATTCTGTTTTGTAACAAATATATTTTATTAATTATTTTCTGTTAACTTAGTTGTTTCATAATTTGTTTTCTCTTAGTTTATGGTTGTGCTTGTAGTTAAGTTCATTAGACAAACACTCTTGTTGTTTAGGATAATGTTTTCATAGTTTTACTTGTTCTTCAAAAGTAATTCTTTTTGCTAGTAAAATATTTACTAAAATACTTTTGTTGTATTTTACTTTGTTATTGTTTTGTTACTATTGAAAATAGTTGTTTGTAAGGGAAAACTACTTTAGCTATGTTCTTGAAAGCTTTCTGGATTTTAACTTTTGTCTTAAGTATTTCCTTCGTCAACCTTGTTGTTTTTGTTTCTTGTGTTACCCTGTGATTGTTAGAATTGATTGCTAGTATGATTGCTTATATGTATGCAATGTTTGTTATATAGAGTTTCATCGGAGAGTGACGTATAGTCTATCAAGTTATTTCTGAGAGCGATCTTTCTCTTCATCGACAGTACATGCAAGTTCACCTTGACCATCTATTTCATACCTATGTTTTTATTGCATGTAGTGACATCATTCAGCACATCCCTCCCGTAGTGTTATTGAACTTCTTGTAGTTGAGTAGAATGCATGAGGTAGGAACCCACCACTGGTTACTAAAGCCCCGAGAACGTTAGTTACTTTTATGCTATGCTAAATTAGACGGGGTTTGGTATGAGCGTTCGTGAGTGGTGTGAAGAAGGACTCTACATCAAGACGACAACTTCATGAAGACATTTTCAAGTCTTGCATCTTCAAGTCCTCAAGACTTCAAGACTCGAGAAGACAAGTTTTCAATACACACTACTGGGTGAAGGATGGTTGATTGGGCATCCCTGGAGAAACCAGTGGATGGCCGGGATGCATGGAGAAGCGCCATGACATCTTGCGGAAAGCTTCACCCAGACTCAAAGAGAAAGAAGAATACTTCATGCCCGGAAGCTTACCTGTGTAGACACAAGTCATTATGGGCTTTGGCTTGGTTGATCTTTGTTGTGACTCTGCTGGGCAGTGCTACGAGATGTAGTCGACGTTAGGATTGGATGGGCACTGTCGGACAGTCAGGGAAACACTCTGAAAGACCATGTTTCTTTCATCCTGTTCTCAAACACCAGGCAGCGCGAGGACTTACCAGGAGGGAAAGAATCTTGTGGGTAAAGTACACAACACTCTGCAGAGTTAAACCTAATCAATTAGCCGTGTCCCCGGTTACGGACAATTTGAGCTTCTAGACTTGGATCTATCTCTGAACTCTCAACACTGGACTGATAACTTAATGGTGGGCAACTTAAGATACTTGTGGGTATTGAGACATTGGTTGGCGGAACCATGTCATGATAGGTAACTCTATAGTGAAATTCCTGATATTCCTTTTGTTGTAGGAAAATAAAATCAGCTTTTACGCAAAAACTTAGACACAGAGCCACAAAGCCTTTTCATATAGACTAGTCTTTATTCTTCTGTTCTACTATGGTGATCTTGCCGGCATATTCAAAATGCTGACCTACACGGCTGCAACGTCTCATGTTGCAGATACTCTTCTATGATGGGTAAGAGTACGATTCAGGGTTATGGTCCGCACTCAACTTGCCGTTGGTGTTATTGGGACTCCACTCCCGTTGACTGTAACCGCTGCTATTTCAAGGTATATATCAGTTTTACGTTAATTACATGTGATTGCACTTTGATATATACATTGATGTACTGTGTGTGCCAGCATACTGATCCAGGGATGGCATAGAAAAACACAGAGGCTTGACTCGTTTTGAGTCGGGTCGCTACATGTGAAGCTCTTAATGCATAGCATTCACGCAATACGGGTCTTAAAGTGTTTCTTCCACCTTCATAGGCTCAGTACTAGAGATAAATGAGTAGTTCTCACAGAAGTTATTTGAGCGGGTTTTAGAGCGAGTGATTCTTCCAATCTGAATGTCATCGGAGATTTGATGCAAGGGATGATTCTTGTTCACTCTTGCTTTTATGGACTCGAGGTAGCTTTTGCTTGTTGGATGGTGGACCTTCCTCCTCCTCATCTTCTTCTTCATTGTAGTTGTTGAAGGTGTCATTGCCTTGAACTGGTGGTGAAGGTGGTTGAGGTGGATCATTATGATGGACTTCTTCCTCCACTTCATCTTGTCATGTACCGCTTGTGGATGATTCCATGTCGTGTTGAGGTTCGCCTTGACGTGAAGTAGGAGCTTTCACTTGGGTTCATGAAGTACTTTCTTTCACCTCCATGGGAGAAATCTTGCCGATGGACAAGTCTTGGATAGCTTCCAAAGGTTCCTTATCTCCTACTTTATTTGGAAATTGTTCAAATTGTGAAACATTTGATTCTTCAAACGTCACATATACTGTCTCTTCAACTTTTCGAATGAAGTTGTAGACACCGTAAGTGTGAGAGTTTGATCTATAACCGAGTAGGAAACCCTCATGATATTTAGAAGCAAATTCAAAATGATGATTCTTATGTAGAATGTAACACTTAGATTCGAATACCCAAAAGTATCCAACTTGTGGCTTGTTACCTATGAGTAGCTCTTATGTCATTTTACCAAGAAGCTTGTGAATATAGAGTTGGTTTATGGCATGACAAGCTGCCTCAACGGCTTCCGCCTGGAAGTGTCTTGGCGTCTTGTATTCGTCAAGCATCGTTCTTTCCATCTCTATAAGAGTTCAGTTCTTCCTCTCAATAGATCCATTTTGTTTAGGCGTGTACGTAGCCGAGAACTCATGTAGAATTCCTTCTTCATCAAGAGAGGTGTCCAAATTTGTGTTCTTGAAATCCGATCCGTTGTCATTCCGAACTTTCTTGATCTTCACCTCAAACTGATTTTGAGATTTCCGAGCGAAGTTCTTGAAGATCTTTTGCACATGCGACCTTTCATCAAGAAAGAATACCCATGTCAATCTAGAGAAATCATCAACTATAGCTAGACCAAAGGAATTTTCACCGAGGCTCTTGTAAGCATTGGGACCAAAAAGATCCACATGGAGCAACTCGAGTAGTCTTCTAGTAGTCTTGATATTATTTACGGGATGACTTCCATCTACTTGCTTTCCGGATTGACAAGCACTACAAAGTCTATATTTGTCAAAGATAACATCTTTAACAACAAGTATATGATCACCTTTGATGAGCTTGTCTAGATTACGCATACCAACATGTCCTAGCCTTCTATGTTAAAGCCAACTTTTAGAAATTTTGCAATAAGACAAGTACGAGGTTTGGATCTTTTAGTGAAATCAACGATGTATAGAGCACCTTACGGAAACCAATAAAGACCATCGTCTGATTTTCTTGTTGAAACACTTGGCAATCTACTTTGGTAAATAGCACATTAAAACAGAAGTCGTTAAGTCTAGATACGGAAAGAAGATTGTAGCCAAGGGATTCAACATTTTGAATAGACCTATCATGATATATGGCCACCTTACCGAGACCAAGTACCTTACCCTTGGAGTTGTCGCCAAAGTCACATACCTTCGCGGTCCATGGTTTGGTGAGATCTCTTGAAACATGTCTCTATCTCTGGTCTTGTGATCAGTGCATCCACTATCGAGAATCCATTCCTTTCCCCAGGACATGTAGTCTTTGAAGCTTGCCATGAGACTTAGACGCTTCATAGTCTTCTTACACTCGATGTCGAACAACTCATCATCATCATAGTAGCCATGTTCCAGATTGTCATCATCATGTGTGATATCCTTGTCATAAGAGACAAGAAATTCTTTAGGATTGAGTTAATGAAAATTTTCAAGTTTCTGAATGCGAATGGCTTCAAAGTTAATGTTGTTGATGGTAGTGACATCTCCGTTAGCACGCATCAGGTCACGCAGGTCAAATAAGTATTTATCAAAGTTAGGAGCACTAGGCTTCATCTTATGAAAGGCAATAGCTTTATGAAGAATTTCGTCAAGATTACTCAATGAATAATTTGGATATCGTTTCTCCAAATCATTCCACAAAGTATAAGCACATTCAAAATTCTTCATTTGATCAAACAAAAATCTAGGCAATCCTTTGATAATAAGATTAACAGTTCTAAGATTGCAAAGCATGTAAATTTCCTCTTAGTGTGTGGGATGTAAGCGATCAATGGGAGGTACATAGGTACTCTTAACATACTTTCTCAAATGGAATTCATTGAATAGATCAAGCATCTAATATTTCCGTTGACTATAATACTCCCCATCGAGAATGGCTACTCTACAACTAAGACTCCCCAAACTAGACACATCCATGTTCCTCCAACGGTGATGTAACCGATGCTATGGAGACCAAAGCTCCAATACCAGTTGAGGGATCGTTAGAAGGGACGTCTAGAGAGGAGGTGAATAGACTACTTGACAAATTGAAAACCTAACCTTTTCCCAAGTTAATTGGTTGGTAGATTTTAGCAATTCTAACAAGTCTAGTGCACCCTAGACATGCTAGTCAACAAGTATGGCAGCGAAAAGTAAATACAAGCGTATGTAAGAGAGTTGAGATAGGAAGATCAAACACAAAGTTAACACGAAGATTTTTCCCGTGGTTCGGATAGGTGGCGCTACCGTATATCCACATTTATGGAGACTTCAACCCACGAAGGGTAAAGGTTGCGAGAGTCCACGGAGGGATCCACCCATGAAGGGTTCCATGAAGAAGCAACCTTGTCTATACCATGATGGCATACGTCCACGGAGGACTAGTCTTAATCGGGGTAGAAATTCACGAAGTAGGAGATCTCCTTGCCCTTACAAACTTCTTGGTTCAAATCCACAACATGAAGTAGTAGGCTCCCAAGTGACACCTAACCAATCTAGGAGGCACCACCCACCAAAAGGTAATAGATGCGGTAGTAACGATGAACTCCTTGCTCTTGTGTTTCAAATGATAGTATCCTCCACACTCAATCTCTCTCTCATAGGTTTGGGTTGGGTAGAATAGATTGATTGGGTGGAAAGCAACTTGGGGAGGCTAGAAATCAAGATCCATATGGTTGGAGTGGATGATCTCGACCTCAACACAAGGGTAGGTGGTTCTTTCTTAGAAAATTGGATATGGGAAGTGTGGGTCTATTCTGAGTGCTTCTCTTGCGAGTGGGATGTGGTGAAGGGGTATATATAGGCATCTAAAAAATCCAACGGTTACAAAATTATTTCCCAACTCGGTGAAACCGAAGTGAAAAGTAGGTTGCATTGACTAGTGCAAAATGTGGAAACTTTGGCGTTTTCGGTGAGACCGATATAGCATTCTCGATGGTACCGATATGAGTGGCTGACCTGGCTTGAGACTACATCAGTATTTTTCCAAAGAGGAAGGGATGATGCAGCACAACAAGGGTAAGTATTTCCCTTATTTATGAAACCAAGGTATCAAACCGTAAAGGAAGATCACGCACCTATGTAAACAAAACCTGCACACAAATAACAAATACTTGCAACTTGACACGAAAGAGAGGTTGTCAAGCTCTCTACGGTAATAAGATAGATTAGGCGATGATAGTTTTGGCAAATAGATATCGCAAGAACACAATATAAAATAAGTAAACAAAAAGTGCAGCAAGGTATTTTTGTTTTTTTGGATTGGTAGATCTGAAAACAAAATATGCAAATAGTAGATCGCAAAGCAATATGTTCGAAAAGTAGACCCGGGGCCATAGGTTTCACTAGTGGCTTCTGTCATGAGTATAATGGATGGTGGGTGATCAAATTACTATTGGGTAATTGATAGAAGATCAAATAATCATGTGATATCCTAGTGAAGATCATTATATAGGCATCACGTCTAATATAAGTAGACTGAAACGATTCTGCATCTACTTCTATTACTCCACACATCGACCGCTATCCAGCATGCATCTAGTGTATTAAGTTCATTGGAAAACATAATAATGCAATAAGAACGGTGACATGATGTAGACAAGATCTATTCATGTAGGAATAGACCCCATCTTGTTATCCTTAATGGCAACGATACAAGCTTGTCTTGCTGCCCCTTCTATCACTAGGAAAGAACACCACAAGATCGAACCCATCACAAAGCACCTCTTACCATGGCAAGAAAAATCGATCTAGTTGGCCTAACTAAACCAAAGATTCGAATTAGAAATACAAGGATATAAGTAATCATACAAATGAGATATCAAATAAGACTCAAATCATATTCATGGATAGAAACTGATCATGAACTCAAAATTCATCGGATTGCAACAAACACACCACAAAATTCATTACATCAAATGTATCTCCAAGAGTCCACTGTGTTGAGAATCATAGAGAGAGAGGCAGCCATCTAGCAGCTGCCTACAGACCCGTAGGTCTATGGTGGACTTCTCACTCATCACCGGAGAGGGACCTATGAAGAAGATGAACCCCTCCGTGATGGTATTGGATTTGATCTCGAGGTTTTGGAAGTTGCGGCGTCTAGAATTGTTTTTTGTCGACTCCCTTAGGCTTTCCTGATTTTCTGGGAATTTATAGGCTCGATAGTCGGTTCGGTGGACTCCCGAGGTGCCCACCCTCTACCAGGCTGTGCCAGAGGCCTCTAGCATGCCCTGGTGGAGGGTGGCCACCCTATTCTCCCTCTTCTGGTGATCTTTGGCCCATCTTGATTCTTTTGCTCCATAAACATTCTCCAAAAAAAGCAATGTTTGGCCTCCACTTGGTACCGATTTTCTACGAAGGAAAAAACAAGCAAAAACAACAACTGGCACTTTGGCACTATGTCAATAGGTTAGTCGCAAAAAATGATATAAAGTTGCTATAATTACAGTAAAACATCCAAGATTTATAATATAACAAAATTGAACAAGCAGAAAGCATAGATACGTTGGAGACGTATCATCATCCCCAAGCTTAATTCCTACTCATCCTCGAGTAGGTAAATGATAAAAACAGAATTTTGACGTGGAATTCTGCCTAACATGTTCATAATATATTCTTTTCTTTGTAGCATGGACATTTGGACATTTAAATGGTTCAAATCAATAGTCCAGTTTTGACATACAAACTTTAATACTCAAGCATATCAACAAGCAACAATGTCCTTCTAAATATCAATGCTATAGCTAGTTATCCCCAGCCCATCATGCTCCATCATTGATCCATTCACAATACACACCCAAATATTAGATCTACCTAATGCTCAAGTACGATCATAGTGCCTCCTAGTTGGTGCTTTATTTTTCCATTTTGGGACTGGGCATCCCTATTACCGCCATACTCTCGTGCAATGACAAGTGAATAAACACTCATCTTGAGAATAACACATCTAGCATGGAAAAATACCGGTCACCCCTACAATTTCATGAGCGGTACGAGCACACAACAAGGAAAATTTATTTTGAAAGTTTAGAGATGGCACATACAAATTTTGGTTGGAATGGCATGGAAATACCGTATATATGTAGGTATGATGGACTCATATGGCAAAACTAGTTTAAGGATTTTGGATGCACAAGTAGTATTTCTACTTAGTACAACTGAAGGCTAGCAAGATATTGAGAAGCATCCAACCAAGAAACAAAAAAATCACATAAGCGAGCATTAAGCATAACTAGCACCAAATAAAGCACCATAAGTAGGATGTAGTTTCGTAGCACAACTATTGACTTTCGTGCTTGCATAAGGAATCGCAAACCTTAACACCAATATTCTTACTTAGCATAATTACTCGCCAACATAACTCACATATTACTATTGCCATGTCACAAAACTATTATAAAGAATCAAGTTTAATTTGTCCAATGATCTTCATGAAAGTTTTTATTATATGCCTCTTGAATATCTATCAATTTGGGACTAGTTTCATACATTGTAATTGCTTTTGACAAGCTCACATGGATATAAGTGAATAACATGAGCATACAACTTTCATCTCTCAAAATAGTATAAGTGAAGCATTAGAGGCTTGCTTAAAAATTACTACTCTCAAATTAATATAAGTGAAGCATGAGAGCATTTCTTCAAACATGTAAAATTACACCATGCTCAAAAAGATATAAGTGAAGCATAAGAGCAATTCCTTTGCCCAATATTTTTTGCTCTCTGAAATAGGTGTGTACAACAAGGATAAAAGCAAATAAAGCAAAGATACAAGATGCTCCAAGCAAAACTCATGATATGTGACGAATAAAAATATAGCTCCAAGTAATATACCGATGGTTGTTAAAAGAAAGAGGGGATGCCCCTTGGGGCATCCCCATGCTTTGTTGCTTGTTATTATTTGGATATTACCTTGGGGTTCTGTAGCATCCCCAAGCTTAGGCTCTTCTTACTCCTTATTCCTCCATCCATCGTGATCTTACCCAAAACTTGAAAACTTCAATCACACAAAACATAACAAAATTCTCATGAGATCCATTAGTATAATAAAGCAAATTACCACATTAGGTACTATTGTAAACCCATTCATATTTCATTATTGCATTATAACTACTGATTTATAACTTTACCATGACTTATACCCCCCGATACAAGCCATATATTCATCAAAACAAGCACACAATGCAATGAAAACATAATCTGTTTCAAACAGAACAATCTGTAGTAATCCTTACTCTACCCATACTTATGGAACTCTAAAAATTCGGAAAAATTAAATAATTTGTATTGAAATACTGTGTTGAAATTAAAGCTCAATATCACGTCCAACAAAAAATGAAAATTCATGCGCTTGGAACAAAGTTTCTGTTTCCAATTCAATATTGTTTCTACTCATCTTCAGGATCATCCTAAAGGCATTACCTGGCACAAACACTAAATAAAACATAAAAACACAATGATAATAAAATAATAATTGTGCAAAACACTAAAAAACAGGAAGGAAAAGATAAAAATATTTTATTCATTGGGTTGCCTCCCAACAAGCGCTATCGTTTTATGCCCCTAGCTAGGCATAACACATAGATTCAAGTATGGTAATCCTTAATTTTTACTCCATAAAAGTCCATCATGATTTATTCATATGGTGGCTTAATTCTCATTCTAGGGAAGTGTTCATACCCTTTCTAAGAGGAAACTGAAACTTAATAGTGCCCTCTTTCATATCAATCATGGCACCTATAGTGCGTAAAAATGATCTACCAAGTATGATATGACAAGACGGATTGCAAGAATATTAATGGACCCATAATTCCTATCTGTAAGAATATTAACACCATTAACGATCTACCTATAGTGAACCTATAGTTCATATCAATGTCAAGAACTATAAAATCAATGGGCACATAATTCCTATTTGCAAGAATATTAACAACATTAATTCTTCCCAAAGTATTTTTAAGTAGAATCCGCCAAGTGCAAATTAAGAGAACATTCTTCAATATTTGTAAGACCAAGCACATCACCTAGAGATTTCGGAATCGTGGAAACAATAGCACCCAAATGAGACAAAGCAAACCATTCATAATTTTTAATCTTGACCTTAATGGTAGGTTCCCACTCATCATCCAATTTTCTAGGAATTGAAATCTCTAATGTTAACTTCTCTTCTAAGGATTTTATCATGGCAACAACAATATGTTTAGTAAAAGTTTTATTTTTTTATAAGCATAGGGTGAATTTATCATAGATTGCAGCAAAGAAATACAATCCACCTAGGAGTAACTCTCATAATTAAAGGCTTTGTAATCAAAGATACTGGGCACATCACTAGTTAAAGTTTCGACCTCTCCAAACCCACTTTTATCAAAGTTTCCATCAAGATTTTCACCATCCAAATCATTGGGACGCGCTCTAGATAAAGCTGACTCTTATTCAGTCCCTTTATCATCAATTTTATCATTACTAAACAAGGAATCAATAGAGAAAAAACCAATAATTTTTAGATCCTCATCATTGTCATCCTCTAGAGAAATTGGTTTAGCGGCCATTTGATTCACTAAAGTGGCTTGTGCATCAGATATTTTCGCTAGCAAAATTTCAGCATGGGCATACTTAGTTTGGAGATTAGCAACTTCTCTACTAATATCGTCAAGTTTTTTTGTTATGGACTCTACTGCGGTAGAGTGTTCCTTAAGCTCCTCGGTGAAATACTTATTATGCTCAAATTGTGTAGTCATATATTCCTTGGTACTTTTTTCAACATCAACCAAAATATTGGGGTAAGTAACATCATAATATATTCGTTCATGCATCATGCCTATGCAAACAAAATTGCAAGTAAACAAGATATCTGATGAAAAAAGGCAAACAAAAAAGAGAGGGCGAATAAAATGTAAAATTTGTGAAGTAGGGGAGAGGAAAACGAGAGGCAAATGGCAAATAATATAATTACAAAGAGATGAGATTTGTGATTAGGAACCTAGTAGATGAGATTGCTGCCTCCCCGGCAAGGGCGCCAGAAATTCCTTTGACGTGGCTTGAGACTACGTTGGAATTTCCCCAAAGAGGAAGGGGTGATGGAGCACAACAATGGTAAGTATTTCCCTCAGTTATGAAACCAAGGTATCAATCTATAGAGGAAGATCATCCACCCACGTAAACAGCACCTGCACACAAATAACATATAATTGCAACCCGACGCGAAAGAGAGGTTGTCAAGCTCTCTACGGTAATAAGATATATTAGGTGATGAAAGTTTTGGCAAATAGATCTCGCAATATCACAAAATTAAATACGTAAATAAAAGGTGCAACAACATATTTTTGGGTTTTTAGATTAATAGATCTGAAAACAAAAGATGCAAATTGTAGATCGGAAAGCAATATGTTGGAAAAGTAGACCCCGGGGCCGTAGGTTTCACCAGTGGCTTCTCTCATGAGTATAGTGCATGGTAGGTGAACAAATTACTGTTGGGCAATTGACAGAAGATCAAACAATCATGAAGATATCCAGGCAATGGTCGTTGTAAAGGCATCACATCCAAGATAAGTAGACTGAAACGATTCTTCATCAACTTCTATTACTCCACACGTCGACCGCTATCAGCGTGCATCTAGTGTATTAAGTTCATGGGAAAACAGAGTAATGCAATAATAACGGTGACATGATGTAGATAAGATCTATTCATGTAGGAATAGACCCCATCTTGTTATCCTTAATGGCAATGATACATGTGTGGCTTGCTTCCTCTTCTGTCATGGGAAAGAACACCGCAAGATCGAACACATCACAAAGCGCCTCTTCCCATGGCAAAAAAAATCTATCTAGTCGGCCTAACTAAACCAAAGATTCGAACAAGAGATACAAGGCTATAAGTAATCATGCAAATAAGTGATCAAAGAAGACTCAAATCATATTCATGGATAGAAACTGATCATGAACTCAATATTCATCGGATCCCAGCAAACACACCGCAAAAGTCATAACATAAAATAGATCTCCAAGAGACCACTTTATCGAGAATCATAGAGAGAGAGAGTAAGGCATCTAGCTACTGCTAACGGACCCTTAGGTCTATGGTGGACTACTCACGCATCATCGTAGAGACACCTATGAAGATGATGAATGCATCTGTGATGGTGTTATATTGGATTTCGAGGTTCTGGAACTTGCGGCGGCTAGAATTGTATTTTATCAAATCCCCTAGTGTTTTCTGATTTCTAGGAATTTGTAGGCTTGATTGTCGGTTGGGGGGACTCTCGAGGTGCCCACCCTCCACCAGGCCACGCCAGGGGCCTCTAGCACGCCCTGGTGGAGTGTGGCAACCCTGGGCTCCCTCTTCTAGTAATCTTTGGCCCATCTTGGCTCTTCTGGTCCATAAAAATTCACCAAAAATCCCCGTAGCGTTTGGGCTCCGTTTGGTACTTATTTTCTGCGAAGTAAAAAAGCAAGCAAAAACAATAACTAGCACTTTGATTCTATGTCAATAGGTTAGTCCCAAAAAATGGTATAAAGTTGCTACAAAATGATTATAAAACATCCAAGATTGATAATATAACTGCAAGGAACAAGAAAAAATTATAGATACGTTGGAGACATATCAGTGGCCGAGGGCAGTTACACCACTTGGTGAGACCGATTCACAATTCTTGGAAATTCCGATTCTTGTAAATGAGGCAATAGGAAGTTTGGTCACTGAAACTCAGTTGCACCAATATGGAAATTGGTAGTACCAAGAAGTGGGTTTGGCTAGGGTTTATGTCTAGGGTTTTGACTCGGTGTGGCCGAAAGGATATTGTTGGTGGGACGGATTTTGAATGGTAGGGCTTAAGATAGAATAGTTGTGGGAGAGCTGGTGAGTGTTTTTGGTGGTTAACACTTGATAATTTTGAGCATTTCATTCACCATTATTACCTCACCCCCTTTTAATGGTATTGGCTTTCCTATGGACTCGAAGTGATTTCTCACAAAGTAAAATGTAGAGTCCTCATGCTTCTAGCTTGGCCAATCCTATTCCTTCCTATTCTTCTTATTCTTCTTATTCTTCTTCTTCTTCTTGAGTAATCTCCTCACAATCCTTTGCCAACACTCTCTATGGACTAAATCTGAAATCAGCTAGATAAAAATATTAGTCCAAGAGACTATGTATGTTGTCATGAATTATCAAAAACCACAAAGGGAGCATATGTGCTTTCAATGATTTTGTTGCTTATGCTTATAAGTATTACTATGTTAATGTTTGTTTATTCATTGTTTCTCAATGAGCATAAATGCAAAACATTACATATAGGTAGCATGTCACATAAAAAATTATGTTTTTATCATTTACCTACTCAGGGGGAGAAGGAATGAAGCTTGGGGATGCTTGATACATCTCCAACGTATCTATGATTTTTCATTGTTCCATGCTATTATATTATCATTCTAGGAATTTTTTTGAGTAACTATTTACCAATTTATATTATTATTGAGAACTAACCTATCGACCCAGTGCCCAGTGCCAGTTGTTGTTTTCTCCATGTTTTTTGCTTTTCAGGTTTACAATACCAAACGAAGTCCAATTGCCCTGAAACTTTTTTACAATTTTTTATGGACCAAAACAAGACTTGGAAGCTTTGGGAGAATATCGGAGGTCACACGAAGGGGCACAAGCCAATAGGGCGCGGCTAGGGGGTGGTCGCGCCTTGATGGCTTATGCTTGCCTGGCAGGTCTCCCGACCTCGTTCTCTGGTCTATAAATTCACATATATTCCAAAAAGCCTAGAGGGTATCCCGAAACACTTTTTCTGCCATGGCAAGTCTCTTTTCCGCCGAGATCTCATTTGGAGCTCCATTTCGGCACCCTACCGGAGGGGGGTCAATGACAGAGGGCCTCTTCATCAACCATGTGGCCCTCATGATGATGTGTGAGTAGTTCACCACGGACCTACGGGTCTGTAGTTAGTACGTATATGGCTACCTCTCTATCTTTTGATCTTCAATACAATGGTCATTGCATCTTCACTTTGATTCATCTGATGTAACTCTTTTGTGCGGCGCGTTTATTGGGATCCGACGAATTGTGGGTTTATGTTCAGATTATTCATGAAAAGTGTTTGAGTCTTCTCTGAAATTACTATGATTCTTAATTGCATGATTGTTATAGCTTCGTTATTCTCTTCGATATATTGATTTGCTTTGGCCAAGTAGATTGATCTTTCTTCAGTGAGAGAGGTGCATTGTAGTGGGTTCAACCTGACGAGTTTCAATATCCGAGTGACAGAAGGGAATAAGTTGCATCTTTGTGTTGTTTCCACCAAGGATAAAATGATGGGGTTTTTCATATATTTTGAGTTTACTTTGGCTACATCATGTCATCATTCTCCATGCATTACTCTATTTGTCATGAACTAAATATGTAGATAGGGAAGCATATAAGCGCTCTTGAAGTGGAGTAATAGTAATAGGTGCAGGCATTAGTCAGCCTATTTGTCTTGGACGTGATGCTTATAACACATGATTGTTGTCGTGAACATCACATAACTATCTTCTTTTCTATCAATTGCCCAACATTCTTTTGTTTAGCCATTGTATTGCTTATTTTCATGATAGATGCCGCTAGGGAAAACTATGCCCCCGGGTCTATTCACTTATATATTTACAAACTTATCAATACCTTGCTGTTCTTATTTATCTTTTATTTTATTTTGCAATTTACAATTATCTACACACTTCACTTGCTTGCAAATAACAAGATCAAGGGGATTGACAACCCTCTTGCGCACATTGGGTGCAAGTTGTTTGCTCTTTTGTGTGCAACCATTGAAGACGGTTGTGGATTGATATTCCTATTGGTTCGATAAACCTTGGTTTCATAACCGAGGGAAATACTTACCCGTATTGTGCTGCAATTACACATTCCTCTTCACAGAAAATCCAATGCAGATCACAAGTACCAGCCACAGTCTCCACGTGTATTGTCAGCAAGCAGCTCGCGCCCTTGCTCTTTAGAGATGCGCCATAGCGCCACTCCATGTGGGCACCTTTGGTAGAGATCGCCATGCCTCAGTTAGTAAGGTCCGGCTTGGAGGGCCATGTGCTCTGGTTTGGTGTTGTCCTCTGAGAGGATGACACTCTCTAAGTAAGCTCTGAACTCCATGACCAAGCTCTCAGCAAGCGGTTCCAATGACAACAGAAGGTGAGCGCCTAAAGGTGGTCCACTATCTATTGCGCTTGTGGAGGGTTTGGGTGGGAGCTCTTCATGGGCCACCATGTCATTGATGGCTAGTAGCATTGCCTATGGCTTCATGAGCTTGTCCTCAAAGACACCCAGGCGTTGGGGATCACGGTGAGACGCTCCCTTGGCGATGTCACAGCTTCCTCCTTGTCACTGTGTGGGATATGCTGGAGTTCCATGCCAAGGAAGTGTTTCTCGATCCTGATTACCTCCTCTAGGTAAGCTATCATGTGTTCGTCCTTTCGTTTGTAGCTCTTGTTGGAGAATTTGATGATAAGCTGCATTTCTCCCTTGCTGAGAACACGCTTGAGGCCGAGAGCGATGGCGGCCTTAAGCCCGGCGATGAGGCCCTTGTACTCCGCTATGTTGTTGGAGACTTTGTCATCATGCTTGAAGTAGAGTTGCATAGCGTAGTGATATGTCTTTGTTTTATCTATAATTTTTGATTGTTTCATGCCAATATTATACAACTTCCACATACTTTTGGCAAAAAATTATATGATTTAGTGGAAAAACCTATTGATCCAGTGCCGAGTGCGAGTTCCTGTTTTTTGTGTGTTTTTTGTTTTGCAGAAATTCCATATCAAAGGAAGTCCAAACGCGATAAAAATTTATGGAGATTTGTTTTGGAATATCTATGAATTTATGGAAGTGGAATTAACGAAAAAGGAGGCCCACGGCCACCACCACCCACTAGGCCGCAGCCTAAGGCCCATGCACAGGGTGGTGGGTGGTGCTCACCTCATATGTCGGTTGGATCTCTCCTTAGGCCACAAGAAAGACAATTTTTGGCTAAAAGTCCCCTCAAAATTTCAGCCCAATCAAAGTTATGGACCTCTGGGAATATAAGAAATGGTTTTCGGCCACAAAACAGGAACGCGAAACAGAAGAGAGAAGAGAGGGAGATCCAATTTCGGAGGGGCTCCCGCCCCTCTTTGTAACATCCCAATTTTATTAAATTAGGATGTTAATAAGATCATCATATTGCATCTCATGATTTATTGCATTTGAGTTTATGATGTTCAAGTTTTCCCACTCACATAAAATAATAGAGAGAGGATAATATGACTTCCTCAAAATATACATGAGTGCGGAAGTATTGGACGAATATTTGGTGTTTTCAATTGCATTGAAAAAAAAATTTGCTTGCCAGAGTTAAATTTATTGCACTAGAAAAAAATTATTTTTTCTAAATTATATGAGCAGGAATTAATGTTCCTTGTGCTCTATTTTACCAAAAAGAATTTTAGGAATTTTTCTGATATTTTTTCTTTTTGTTTTTTGCTTCGGATCTAAAAAGAAAGAGTTTCAAAAAAAAACACGCACGCACCCAGGACGGCCGAGCCAGCCACCAGGCCGCTCTCCCGAGCCAGCCAGGCCGAGCGAGGCACTCTCCCAGCGAGCAGCCCCAGCGCTCGCTCCCTCCCGATCGCTCGCTCCCCTCTCGGTCAATTCTCTCCCTCTCTCTCATGCACCTGCAGGTGGGGCCGACCCCATCTTCCCCAACCTCCCGCAGCACCCGCACGGGATAAGCCAGCGCTCGCAGCTCCCGCAACCGCCGGCCGAAGCTCTAGGGATAGAGCTTATCCCGCAGCCCCGACCCTCCTAGCCGCGCCTATAAGTAGCCCTCGATGCCCTCTTTCCATTCAGCCAAGTCGCACCACCTCTCGCTGCTCGTAGCCGTCGCCCCGTCCATTTGCATCTCGCCGGAGCCGAAGCTTTCCGTCGAATTTTCCGACGCAGGTGAACCCCCATGGCCCCTTTTTCATCATGAAATCGGATCCTCTCGTCCGTGTGCACCTCCCTGACATATTTTGTGCCCCTAGGCCTCGCTGGAGCAGCTCCCCGTCTGACCTGCGTCGTCGGAGTTCACCAGAGTATAGGAGCTCGCCTAGTGCCATCAGGTCGTGGCCGCCGTCCACCATCACCATCGTTCGGCAGCCCTCGCCAAGCCGCACCTCCCCGCCTACCTCGCCCACACCGGAGCTCACCGGAGCCGCCGCCCCGTCATCGCCTAGTTCCTGCCCGAGGTCGTGCTACTCTCTGTAAGTGCTTGCCTCGCTCGTTTCATTCGATTAGTATAGGTTTTTTAGTTTTGAACCGGTAGGTTAGATTGGTTTTTTATTTGATTTAAACCGTGCGGTTTATATTAAGCCGAACGTCGTTTTTTTTAATTTAGCCAAACCGGAGTATTTTACTTATTTCGCGAATGTTCACCGCGTAGCCGCCGCGGCGAACGCAGCCAGCCAACCAGAGCTGACCGCATCGCGCTCTAGCCGCGAACGTTCACAATTCAGTATTTTCAGAAAACGTTCCTATAGCAGTTTTTTTAGATTTAATTCAAAACCTCAAACGGCTTTAACTTTTTAACCGTAGATCGAAACGGGATGAAACAAGAGGCTAAATTTTCGTATCAAATAGCCCTAACCAGAAAACCCATAGTTGCAGATTTTTGCATCTTCAAATTTGAAATTATTTCAGATTTGAATTTAAATTTCATTAGGCCATATTTTTCAAACGGTATACCCATTTGAAGTGATTCTTTTTGCACCACGTCACACGAACTAAATCCTTTGCCATGAAATTTTTCCACTATATATTCTACACAATTATTTTCTGTTCATCATAATTTTTCTAGAATGCCTTGTAGGAACACTAGTGCACGTCACGAATTTTGAACATTATTTATACTTTTAAAATTTTCATGTTAATGACTTGTGTTGGATTTTATTTGGCTTTTGCAAATATTTTGTTGCATATTTTCTTTGAATGGTATGAATGCTTGTTTATGTGTGTTTATTTACTTTGCGATAGATTGTCCGGAGTGCAAAGCAGAGTACTACCATTCCCTAGAACTTCACTCCCGGCACGAAGGCAAGTTCCATTTGATCATATCAGTTTTTACCTATCTTTTATTTTTGCACATAGTCCTTTCATGTAGGAGTGCATGGTAGGAGTTTATACTTGTTGGTTTTACTATCGCCCAGTAGTTCATTTGAGGTAGGTCTGAACCATACCAACTTTGTCGCCACCGTGTTATGTTACAATGCCTCGCCAAAGTAGATGTGGATTGGGGAGTGTTATCACCTTGAGATGTGAGTGACAAAGTAGTAACTAGGACCAACTTTAATGAACTACCTAGGTGGAAATTGGTTTGTATGGTGGTGAAGTACAGTGGGAGCATTCATGGGAATCCATGGGAGTGCACACTAGTGGTCCGTCCACCCAGGCTCAAAGGGATCAACCTTATTTTCATGTCTATAAGCTTCCGTATGCAGCCACGAGCCAATACGGGCTCTGGCTTAGTTGAGTAGATGGTATGTCCTCTTCTGGGATAGGCTAGCAGATGTAGATGATGTAGGTGTACCGGCCTATCCGTGGGTTAGGGGAAATGCTTTCGAAAGACTATGTCTCGATCTTCCGATCAAGGATGTGGTCGAGTCTTGTGGGGACAAGTACACAACCTCTACAGAGTTAAAATCTAATCGATTAGCTGTGTCCCCGGTCATGGACAACTTGAGCTTTTAGTAGTGGAAATATAGGGAGATCTTATCACTCTTAACTAATCAACTGGGTACAAAGTTTTGGAATGATTGAGATGGGCATCATCTCATACTTATGATATTTGTAGAAGTAGAGCAATTATTTTTGATAGGGAAAAATTAGCTTTATGCAAAACTAAACTTAGAGCTTTCCATCAGCCAAATTGCATGTACTATCTAGGCTCATTACACTTTATGATGTGACTTGCCAGTACATTCCATGTACTGACCTACACGACTGCAACTTATCATGTTGTAGATTTATTCGACGACGAATAAGGTGTGATAGGTCGTTGTTCCGCTTTACTTTGCTTTATTTTGGACATAGGCCACATTAATGTAATAAATACTCTTTAAGGACTCTCGATGTAATAAATGTGTGATTAAACTCAGTTGTAAATCCTCAAGTATTGTGTGTGCCAGCATACCGATCCAGGGATGACACTTAAGCACACAGACTCCGATCCCTTGAGATCGGGTCGCTACACTCTTCCACCATGGAGGCCATGGACCAGAGCGGGAACTCTCCTCCCATCTAGGGGGAGGCCAAGGAAGAACAAGAAGGAGGGGGGCTCTCTCCCCCTCTCTCCCGGTGGCGCCGAAATGTCATCGGGGCAATCATCGTGACGGCGATCTACATCAACAATCTTGCCACCGTCAACACCAACTCTCTCCCCTCTATGCAGCAGTGTAACACCTCTCTTCCCTGTTGTATTCTCTACTTAAACAAGGTGCTCAACTCCATATTTTTTCCCAATGATATTTGGCTATCTTATGATGTTTGAGTAGATCTCTTTTGTCCAACGGGTTAATTGTGGTATGATGTTATAGATATGAGTTGTATATTGATATGGTGCTGTCCTATGGTGCCCTCTGTGTCACACAAACGTGAGGGATCCGCGCTGTAAGGTGTTGCAATATGTTCATGATTTTCCTATGGTAGGTTGCTTTTGTGACAGAAGCATAAACCCGAGTCAGTGGGTGGTTGTGTATGGGAGTAAAGAGGACCTGATACTTAAGGCTATGGTTGGGTTTTACCTTAATGACCTTTATTAGTTGCAGATGCTTGCTAGAGTTCCAACCATAAGTGCATATGATCCAAGTACGGAAAGTGTGTTAGCATATGCCTCTCCCTCATTGCATATAACATATATCTATTGTATCATATTCAATTGCCTATGGACAATCTTTCTCTTGCGTTACACAAAAAGCTTGCTACTAAACTAGTTACTTTTGTTGTTATTTTATTAAAACGGAACCTAAATTTTATTTCCACGCCCTTTATTTTCTTGCAAAGTACTTCTAGTTTTATTCCCACAAAGTAGTTTCATACTTGTTCTCGGGAAAGCAAGCATTATTGTGCGTAGAGTTGTATCGGTGGTCGGTAGAACTTGAGAGAATATTAATTCTACCTTTAGCTCCTCGTTGGGTTAGACACTCCTAGTTATCGAAAAAGGCTGCAAACGATCCCCTACACTCGTATTACTTGGGATCCGGGGGATCAATTACTTGCTAATTATAATTGGCTTTGATATACCTTGGGATCCAGGTGGATCAATTACTTGAGTACTATATGCCTAGCTTAATGGCTTTAAAAAAGCGCTGCCAGGGAGATAACCAAGAAGATTTATAGAGTCATTTTATTCTGTTGTGTGCTTTTATGAAGTTTAAAAACAAAACAAATATAGAGGGGAACCTAAAACTTCACAAAAGGAAAGGTGAAAGTGAGAGAGATGATGTGCATCGTTGAAGTGGGGGATGTCCTTGAACTTTTGTTCATGCCCATGGAAACTTTGTGAGTCTTGAATCACGGAAATTTTACCTACAAAAATAATTATCCCCTTGTACAAATCCATTGTATTATAATTCTATTGTGCCAAGATTTTCCTTTAGTAAGATTAGATTGCTTGTTGGTATGTGCGGTGTAAAAACAGAAACTTTGGCGGTAGTGCATGGATTTTTTTTACTGGACCATTACAAATTTCTAAAGTTTTTACACAGTATTTCTATACAAAATGTGTATATGACCCTAATTTTTCAGAACTGTTGGAGTTACAAATGTATGGTCAAAAATCAGATTACTACACAGTGTCCTGTTTAAGATAGATTCTTTTTTTTGATGCATTGTTTTGCTTGTTTTGATGAAACTATCAATTTTATCGATGGTGTAAGCCATAAGAAAGTTTTAATACATAAGGGATAATGCAAATATAAAATATGAATGGTCTTGAAATAGTACTTAAAGTAGAAATTTGCTTTATTATACTAATAGATCTCACCAGTCTCCTTTTAAGTTCTGTGTGGATGAAGTGTTCGAACATCCATGAGGTGTCTATATGAGGAGAAGGAGGAGAGGCAGGAGTTCAAGCTTGGGGATGCCCAAGGAACCCCCAATAAATATCTAAGGAGACTCAAGCATCTAAGTTTGGGGATACCCCGGAAGGCATCCCATCTTTCTTCAACAAGTATCGGTATGTTTTTGTTTTCGTTTCATCCGTGTGATATGTGTAAATCTTGGAGTGTCTTTTGTGTTTAGTTTTCACGTTTCTATTATGCACCATGATGGTATGAGATAGTGCATGGATGATTTACACAATTCTCATTGTACTTCACTTATATCTTTGGAGTATGGCTTTATAGAATACTTCATGTGCTTCACTTATATCATTCGAAGTTTGGATTGCATGTTTCTCTTCACATAGAAAATAGTTATTTGAAGAATGCTATTTTGGCTATGGTTCGGTTTTACCTTAATGATCTTTAGTTGTTGCGGATGCTTGCTAGATTTCCAATCATAAGTTCATACGATCCAACTATGGAAAGTGTGATAACATATGCGTCTCCCTCATTGCATATAAAAAGTATCTATCGTATCATATCCAATTTCCTATGGACAATATTTCTCTTGCGTTACACAAAAAGCTTGCTACTAGACTATTTACTTTCATTGTTCTTTATTGAAACATCACCTAACTTTTATTTCCATGTCCTTTATTTTGTTGCAAAGTACTTCTAGTTTTATTCCCGCAAAGTAGTTTCATATTTGTTCTAGGGAAAGAAAGCATTAGTGTGCGTAGCGTTGTATCGGTGGTCGATAGAACTTGAGAAAATATTAATTCTACCTTTAGCTCCTTGTTAGGTTCGACACTCTTACTTATCGAAAAAGGCTACAAACGATCCCCTACACTTGTGGGTTATCATGTAGTATAAATTGTCTCTCGTCAGTGAGGTGAGCACGACGCTAGCTCATGCGCCCTGTCAGGAGAATGCGCCGTGGAAGTGCATGGTCCAGCCACAGGGGGTGTTCTTGTGGTAAGGAGGGATTCATCCTCGTGAGGCTCTTCGCGGGGGTCCATCCACTCCACTGTGATGTCTGCCAGGGTTGTGCCCTTGATCGTCTTGAGAAAATTCAGCTCAAAGGGCTGCAGCTTGATGCTCCACTTGGCGATGTGGCCAATGGGGTTGGGGTTGCACAGGACATGCTCCGTAGAGATAAGATGTGACCACCTTTACGGGGTGGCCCTAGAAGTACTGGTGCATCTTCCTGTAGGCGATGAGGAGCGAGAGGAGAAGCTTTTGCTACATGGGATGCCACTCGTGCATATCTCATATCACTGTGTTGATGAAGTAGCCATGGTGTTGGATGAGGCACGTTGTCCAAGGATCAACAACTTGTTCTGCAGGAGGCTCGTCAGGTGGCTCGCCAAGGGCCTCCTGAGGAGGGACCTCCGTAGGCGCTGGCACAACCTTTGCAAGCTTAGATGTGGCTTCGACAGGTGTAGGCATGGCAGTCTACTTTTTTGCGAGGGCTCTCTCCTCCCTTTTGTAGGATCGAAAGTAGTGCTAGAGGGGGGGTGATTAGACTAATTCACCACATAAAAATCTACTTTTTCCCAATTTTAATTCCTGGCAGATTTTAGCATTCATAATATGCCAACTACACCCTACACATGCATGTGTACGAGTATAGCAGCGGAAAGTAAAGACAAGAAATTGGTGGCACGATGATTTTTCCCGTGGTTCTGATAGGAGGTGCTATAATACGTCCCTGTTCATGGAGTCTTCAACCCATGGAGGGTAACGGTGGCGAGAGTACATGGAGGGCTCTACCCACGGAGGGTTCCACGAAGAAGAAACCTTGACTATACCATGACGGCCTTCATCCATGGAGGACTAGCCTAACTCGGGGTAGATCTTGACGAAGTAGGCAATCTCCTTGCCCTTACAAACTTCTTGGTTCATTCCACAACATGAAGTAGGAGGCTACCAAGCGACACCTAACCAATCTAGGAGGTACCACCCACCAAAAGGTAAAAGACTCGATTTGTGTTGACGAACTCCTTGCTCTTGTACTCCAACATGATAGAGTCCTCAACACACAATCACTCTCTCACATATTTGGCTTGGTGGAAGAGGTTGATTGGGTGGAAAGCAAGTTGGGGACGCTAAAGATCAAGATTCATATGGTAGGAATGGAATGGCATGATCTCAACACATGAGTAGGTGGCTCTCTCTCAGAAAATAAGTAGGTATGAGTGGGGACCTGTTCTGAGTGCTTCTCTTGTGAGTGAGTGGTGGTGGAGGGGTATATATAGGCATCTCCAAAAATCCAACTGTTACACACAAAATGACCAACTCGGTTACACCGATGTGTTAATCTCGGTGGTACCAAAGTGACCAAAAGGTGGCAACTTTTGAATCTCGGTGAGACCGATTGAGGAATCTCGGTTGCACCGATGAGGTGACCAACGGTCAGATTGCCCAATCTTGGTGACGCCGATTGACAAAACCCGGAGGGACCGATTTTGTAAACTTGCGTAACAGAAAGTTGGCAGCCTAACTCGGTGACACCGAAAGCAGAATCGGTTGCACCAAAGAGCTAGGGTTTGGCTGGATCTGTCTAGGGTTTGGACTCGGTGACACTGAGTGTAGAGTGTTGGTTGCACCGATTTTGAGTATTTTGCTTTGGACAGACTTTTGTGGAAGAGCTTGTGGGTGTATGTGGTGACTATCACTTGTGCACGTATGAGCGTTTTGTTCGCCAACAAAAACTTACCCCTTTTAATAGTATTTGCTTTCCTAGGACTCAAAGTGATTTCTCACAAATGTAAAATGTAGAGTCCTTTGCTTGAAGCTTGGCCAATGCTATTCCTTGCATCTTGTGGTATTCCACAATCCTTATGCCAACCCATCATTGAACTTTTCCTGAAACATACTTAGCGGAAACAATAGTTCAATGACATATATGTTGTTATTAATTACCAAAACCACCAAGGGAGCAAATGTTCTTTCAAACCCCCCCTTTTTGGTAATTGATGACAACATATATATCAAAGCTTAGACATATGATATAATCAATGAATATACTCATCGCTTTGAGAAGTATGTGATCAACAAGAGCTCCCCCCTAAATTTGTGCATTATTTTTTAAATTTGCGTTTGAATGCAAATGCACAATCATTATATACATGGTGCACTTCTTCCATGTCACATACATCTTGGTGGTGTGCGAGAGTAATAAAAGTTAACAACATAGTACAACACATCAAGGGCAAAGTGAGTGATCATCACATAATCATCAAAAGATAGGAAATAGTAGCAACACACATTAAAGCAGATGATAACACTCAAACAAAAGTATCTGACATCAAACCAAAAGATCAAATGTTTTGGGAAACCAGCAATAAAAAGCAAAACACTCTCTCACTCGAAGCGTAAGATCTATATAAAACTTCTTCCCCTTTGGCAACAAGTTACCAAAAAGTTCGAAGAGATATAGCTAATCGTTCCACGGCTGATCTCCTCCGTTCTTCAATGGCGTAGTTGAGAGAATTGCATCAGTGAAGACTTCTCCTAAAGTCCTGGATGGAGCTTGAGTAGATACTAGAGGCACTGGAGCAGAAGATGATGGCCTCGTCTCTGGAGCTGGTACTATAGGAGTTCTGGCCTTAGTCATGAACTAGGCAGTCATCCTAACAGGTGCACTATATTCCTCATCATCAGAAGAAGAATCAGACTCTGAGGAGTGGCAACGGATTGGGGCTTCATCAACCTCCTTCTTGAGCAGATTGTCTGTCTTAGTCAGCCGAACAACCTTGTCATTCAGAGTTTTCACTCTATCATCAATGAAGTTCACAAGGCTCTCCTGAGTGTCCATGATGGTCTTGATGTCCTTCTGCATGTCAATGACATTGGCAATCAAGAGATCCATCTGCTCATTCCTAGACCCTGGGACCTGTGCACTAGTGGCTCGAGCTGCCTCTGCCTGAGCCTCTGCCTGTGCCTGAGCTGCAGCTGATGTGGGATGGTCTGAGTCCATCACCACAACGTTGTCCTCTAGATCTGGCTGAAGTGGCAAGTGGGGTCTATCCAGAGCAAAGATGTGCTTCTCAAGCTTAGAATTGATAAGCATCTGAATATAGGGTGCGTAGCAGCATGAGCGCTTCTGATCAGCAGTAACCCTCTTCACTGTCTCCACAATTAAATCCATCACACGGAATCTCAACGGACAAAGTTTCCCTAGCACTCTCATGTGCTTTGATGGTTTCTGCCGGTGCATAGATCTTGCTGACCACCCTCCTGGATGAGGTGGCCTCAGTGGCAGACTTCTTTGTAGCCTTCTCTTGCTTCTTATCAAGAACCTCTTCTGGGACAAAATCAGAATCTTGCTCTTCTGAGTTGAGTCTCTTCCTTGTCCTAATTCCAGCCTTAGGCAACCCATGAGAGCCAGGAGTGCCTGGATCTATGGAAGAACTGGACTGAAGACTAGTGCCTAAACTCATCTCTATGTTATGCTCTGGTAAATTCTGACTATCTGTGCTTGTCATGGTGTCCCTTTGAATAGAGTATAGAAGAGTGGAATCCGATAAGTGATCACAAAATGCAGAGTTTTTCAAATTTTGAACAAAAGATTTTCCATGTTTTCCATTCTGTCAAGTGTATTTCGGTATAGCCGAGGCAAAAATTTCGGTCAAACCAAGACAAACACCTTACTTTCCATGAACTTGGCACCATTTTCGGTTTCACCGAAAATGAGAACTCGGTTCCACCGAGGTGTTCTCAATATGGTAGAAAAGAAAACTGGTGACACCGATTTATTCATATCGGTTCTACCAAGATCAGGTGGCGGACGACAAACCCTAAAAATCATTCGTTGTCATATCTGCGAGATTTTCTTTTGGATGGAAAGCTCTCAAACTGTGGATAGACTGGGAATAAACCCTAATATGCAAGAATAAAATAGAGGAGCATGAGAGGGGGCTGAATCCATACCCTAATGCGGCGATGCACCCGCTACGGCGACAATGTTGGCGAAGAAAACGTCGACGACGACTATTCCCAGCGGCGGAGGCACTTAGGGAAGCAAGGAGATGACCAGGGTCCTTCTAGCGGCAGCTAGGGTTGTGGAGGCACGATGTTTGATGAATGAAATTCAAAGTGTCGGGGTACACCAAATATATACCCATTGCTATCGGTGGCACCGATTTGATATTTTAGGTGTCACCAAGTTTCGCAACTGTCAGCTGATAGGGATACTCGGTGTAATCGAGAATATGAAATTGGCAGTACCGAGATTGTCAGGACCCCGATCCTAAGTCATATGAATCCAGACTGTAACATATCACATCACTTTGTGCCCTCACGCACAGTAAGTTCCACGGCTACAGCCTTACCTTAGTTGGGACCGTTTGCGTCTTTTGGCTCACGTATGTGAACATGCCACTGGAAATCAAACAACAAAGAACCCAGGACGACATGACTAGTCATAGAACCCAAGTGGCACATCCGTACGGAAACAGGCATAAGTAACCTAGCAATGCAGGTGTCGGCCTCAAGCGTGTGTAGACGAGTCATAGCAAGCTACAAGGACTCCATTACGCCGTGAGACATAAATGCCATCACTGCACGTAGACGAGTTGTAGCAGGCTACAGTGACTCCATTACACTGCGAGACATTTCCCCAAAGGGACAGACAGAGCAACAAAGAAGGATACATGCCGGTCAATCAATGTGTCCAGAGTAGTAGCAAGCTACCATGGCTCGGTGGAAGCACAAAGATTCAGTTTCCTGTAAAGAGTACTACTAAAGGCACACAACTAGGTGTCAGATCCCAGACATACCGTTGCACGTCACACGTACGCACGACATGCCCGATATGCATAGATACAACCATGGCATCACAACATAACCATACAACAACTTTTATTTAAGAGGCTCAAACGATCCTTGCATAATATGTTCTTACAGATAGGGGTCACATGACCCGACACTCAAGTCAGACAAACAAGCTCATCAAGCGGAAGCATAAGCTGTGTGAGTACAGATAGATGAAACAGTAAAAAGGCACATGGCCTTACTATCTACAGCCCACCACAAGGCATAGGTCGTAGCTGGGACACCGGCTATTCGGCATCGAGAAAAAACCCACCTGATGGGTCCTGGGTCTCATCTGCAACATTAATTAAGCAAACATAATTACAAACGTACTCAGCAAGTCTTTAAAGCAGACCTAGTCTATTCATGCTCATGTATCAACAAGGGGGTGGTGGAGTTTATGCAGCAATGCCAGCTTTAACTCATGGCTAACCTATACTACACAATTTTAACTCTTTGTTTAAATCTTAGACATCGCACACAATTCCACTAACTCCATGACAATACACCAGCATGGATTCATTTCCCTCTCCTGGGATAGTGCCATCCACGATACTTACACTTGTCTTGATATTTTTATGGGTATCCATTTGATTATCTATGAACAACATAAGTTATCCAAGTAGTCCATATCCGAGGAGGCGGCTGTTCAAATAGTTTCATACCCTGCAGGGGTGTACTTCTTCACACACGCTCTCGCCACTTATTGCCGTGTGCTCATAAAACCATGCACCTCGGCAACCTTCAAGCGGAAGCCAGCGAGGGGGTCGGCCATGACTGTCAATCACATAAGACCTCTAGTCCAGGCTATTGCCTATTTGAGACTGAACCCGCTCGGATGTCCAGCCGAAGTTTCTGCTACGGCCCCAAACGATGTGCACAGGGTTCCAAAGCCCACCATTCGGGTGACCCTTGGTACACCGTGCCACTGCCTACCGCGTCGTAACCCACCCCTAGGGTCAGCGCTATGCACGGCCTCCAGCATGCTATAAACACCAGAAACTACTTGCAACTCCTGGACTAATGACTAAGTGACTGATAAGTCGAGAGGGTCAATTAAGTATCCCAATGTGTGGTAGTAACTAGTCTTGGATCACAAACACGGAACTTAGTTCCTAAGAACGGTCCCAAGGAGACAACCCGCTATGTACTCCTACATAGCCTCTCATTGCTACCTTTACCAACTCACATTCATCATAAGCTTATCACATGGGAACAAGAAAGTTTCACTCCAGTCCATCACCCAAATGAATCAGAGCTGACACAACTCTAAGCATAGCAAGCATAGCAGGCAAAGTAAGCTAAGCACATCATGGCACAAGCATCTACCAGGTATGCTAGGTTGCAAGGTTTAGCTATTTACCATGACAATGACAGGTCATGCATAAGAATATGTTCATCTACCGTGTATGACAGACAAGTGAACGTTTGTCCTAATGCAATAAACAAGAGTAGGAGCAAGAGAGTGGGATGTTATCAGAATGATCAAGGGGGTTGCTTGCCTTGCTGGGTAGCGGGAAGGTTCTCTCCTTGGTTGGAATACTCGGGGGTATCCTCAGATGTAGGGCCTACCGCAATGGAGACATATAACAATCAATACACACAAGTGCAACAATATGATGCATGATCATGACATGGTAGCATGTATGGATGAGCTAATGCAACTAGTGTCCAAGTTAATTGAAGTGAGTTTGAATATAGGTTCAAAATTGTTCTTCATTTCAATTTCCATATTTTAACCTATTAGCAAATGTCTATGTTTTTCTACATAGGTTTCTCTAACATGCATTATAATCGCACCATTGGATTCATTGGATTTTTCTGATAAATTTTCATCTGATTTACAGATTAATTTATATGAATTTTTAAAGTTTTAAATAATTTCTGGAATTATTTTTAAAATGGAAAAGGATTAATGGCGACAGCCTGACGTCACCACAACGTCAGCTGGTCGGCTGACCTGGGCAGGTCAAATTGACAGGGTGGGACCCACTGGTTAGTGACCCGGTCACTTAATTAGATAATTAAAACTAATCTAATTACTTAATCAACATTGGGCCCACTGGTCAGTCACTAATTAGGTTAATTAATTTGGTTAATTAAGTTATCAACCTAAATTTGACTAACGGGGCCCGGCCCCGCTTGCCAGTGACCCAGGGGTGGTCAAACTAGTTGACTCGTCGGCATTGAGCCACCGGCAACGTTAGCGACGGCGGAGGAGGTCGGGATTCCTCCTTCGGCGACCAAATGGATGGCGGAGGGCACCAAACTGTTCTGCTTGCTCGCGTGCATTGAGCCCGGCACTTCCCAGGGGCTGGGATGTCCGGAGTCGGCACCGACGATGAGCACGGCGGCTGCCGGAGCTCGGACGAGCACGGGCTCATCGAACCGGAGCGAGACACGGCCAAAACTAGGCACTTACAAGCACTACGCGGCCCCACGAGCTCGATGGTGGCCTCTGCTAGACCAACTGGTCACCGGAGCATCGCCAGCGATGAGCTCGTGCGGCAGGTCATTCGGGAGCCAGCTCAATCGGGGCCTATAGAGGGGAAAAGTCCGGAAAGGAGAGGGGAAAAAGACGGGACCTCACAGCGGACTCGAAGCCGTCGAGAGCTTCCTCGGGGAGGGCTTGGAGACGGCGATCAACGGCGGTGAAGCTTCGGGTCCGAGGTGGAAGACGAGCTCGGGTACGGCACTTCAGGGATCCTGGCAATGCACGGCTCAGCGAGGAGGGAGAAGGCGACGAGGTGGAGCGATTGGAGGGCTCCAAAGCGAGGGGGAGTGTCTAGAACTACGGCGGCAAAGCTAAGGCACCGGCGGCCATGGCGGAGCAGAGGAGGAGGAGAGCAGAGAAGCGAGCAAGGGCGAGAGGAAGAGGGCGATGGGGACGGCTCTCAGAGCTTATCCCCGTCGCGCTGGCGAGGGGAAGCAGGCAGGCAGCTGCTGACGTGGAGGCACGCCCGCGTGCGTGCTCCGGCCACACGCCTGTCCTCCTGGCCGCCAGGAGGACGATGATGGAGCTGGGCCAGCTAGGCCTGCCTTGGTTCATCCTCCCTTTTCCTTTCTGCTTTATTTTCTTCATTTTCTTTTTCGTTTTCCTATTTCCGACATTTGTTTTCTTTTCTTTTCAGGTACATATGCTAATTTAAAATATCCCAAATATTTTATATATTGAAGTTTGAATATGTCAAACTTATCTAAAAAAATCAGGATATTTTGGAAACTAAAATAATGATAATGCTTTATTTGATATTTTTAGAAGCTTTATCATTTATTTTTAAATTGCTTCAGTTGTTCAAATACTTAAAATGACCCCAGTTATAATCATGTCCATATTTATCAGACATAGGGAACATTTTGGGAGGGCATTTTGGATTTGTTGAATTTTCACCAACTTGAATTATTTTGATTCAATGTGAGCTTGGGGTTTCTTTTAATCCCCATTCCATGTTGATGCAAAAAAAATGAAACATGATGCAACACCCATGTTGTCCTATGACATCTAGCTAGGGATGTGACAACTCACCCCCACTCAAAAGAATCTCGTCCTGAGATTTTGTAGTCGTCGAGAAGAACACGGGGTACTCTAGTCGAAGAAGATCTTCTGTTTCCCATGTGGCCTCCTTTTCAGAATGGTGTGACCATTGAAACTTGAGAAACTAGATGTTCCGATGTCGAGTGGTACACTCAGCTTGATCAAGAATATGAACATGGCATTCTCGATATGTAATGTTATCTTGGAGATCAAGCGCTTCGTGGTCTACCTCACAGACAGGGTCCGAGAAGCAACGCCTGAGTTGCGAGATGTGGAAGACATCATGAACCTTGAAAAGATGCGACGGAAGTTCCAATTGATAGGCAACCTCTCCTCATTTAGCAAGAATGCGAAAAGGTCCAATGTAATGAGGAGCCAAGTTGCCCTTGATATCGAATTGATGGGTACCCTTCAGAGGTGTAACCCGAAGGTAAGCCTTCTCATCAACTTCATTGGTCACAACCTTATGATGGCGATCATATTGGCTCTTTTGACAAGATTGGGCCGTTTTCAACTTTTCACGAATAATGCGAACTTGCTCCTCTGCATCCTGGATCATATTCGGGCCAAAGAGTTGCCTCTCTTCGGTTTCTGACCAGTTAAGAGGTGTTCGACACCTTCATCCATAGAGAACTTCAAAAGGGGCTTTGCCCAAGATTGATTGATAACCATTGTTATATGCAAATTCAGCAAATGGAAGACATTTCTCCCAGTTCATACCGAAAGATATAACACAAGCTTGAAGCATGTCTTCGAGAATTTTATGGACTCTCTCAACTTGACAACTTGATTGCGGATGGAAAGCAGTGCTAAAGGATAGATGAGTCCCCATAGAGGTTTGAAAACTTTCCCAAAATTGGGAAGTAAAGATACTTTCACGGTCTGAGTTAATCTCCAAAGGAACACCATGAAGAGAAACAATTCGAGAATCATATAACTCCGCTAGCTGGCTAGCAGTTATACTCTCCCGAATAGGAATAAAATGAGCCACTTTGGAAAGGCAGTCAATGACCACAAAGATAGCATTATTCCCTCTCTTAGTCGTGGGAAATCCGGTAATGAAATCCATACCGACCTTATCCCATTTCCATTCAGGAATAGCTAAAGGTTGAAGGGTGCCAGCACGCCTTTGATGTTCTGCTTTCACGCGACGACAAATGTCGCAATTAGCAACGAACTGGGCAATTTCCCTCTTCATCCTAGTCCACCAGAACCTCTGGCGTAGGTTCTGATACATCTTGGTACTACCCGGATGAATAGTGAGAGTAGAATCATGAGCCTCCTTAAGGATCAGCTATCTTAAGCGTGTGCTCTTAGGAACCACCAACCGGTTCTGGAAGAACACAACACCTTCATCGTCCTTGAGAAATCTTTAGCGTTTCCGCTAGCAATATTCTCCTTTATCCGGTATATACCCTTATCATATTCCTGGACAGCTACTATTTGATCCTTAAGATTAGGTTTCGTCACCAAGTTGGATAGGAATCCTTGAGGAACAATGTGGAGGTTTAACTTCCAAAATTCCTCATGGAGAAGTGGTTGACCTTGTTATAACATCAGGTTGTTACAATAAGACTTACGACTTAGTGCATCAGCCATGATATTGGCTTTCCCCGGGGTGTAAGTTATCCCTAAGTCGTAATCTGTAATCAACTCAACCCACCATCTTTGCCTGAGATTCAAATCCGGCCGGGTGAAAATATATTTCAGACTTTGGTGATCAGTGTAAATTTCGCAACAATTACCTAGAAGAACGTCGCCAGGTTTTCAGTGCATGGACCATAGCTGCAAGATCAAGATCATGTGTTGGATAATTATCCTCATGTGGACGCAACTGTCGAGATGCGTATGCAATCAGATGACGATCTTGCAGAATGCAACCTAATCCTTGTCGCAAGGCATCACAATAGATAACAAAGTCCTTAGAGAAGTCTGGTGGCCCCAGAACAGGAGCAGAGGTCAGTCGTATTTTCAACTCCTAAAAACTTTGCTTACATTGTGGAATCCACTCGAACTTTTTATCTTTCTTGAGGAGTTCATTCAGAGGTTTTGCAACCTTGGAGAAATTGTCGACAAAGCAGCGACAATAGCTCGCTAAGTCAAGGAAACTCCGAACTTGCTTAATCGATTCAAGTTGAGTCCAATCAAGGACGGCCTGAACTCTCTTGGGATTGACAGCAATACCTTTACCAGAGATCACGTGGCCTAGATAGGTCACTTATGGCAAGCAAAATTCACACTTGGAGAATTTGGCATACAGACGGTGCTCTCGAAGTTTCCTCAATACCAGCCTTAGTTGCTCGGCATGTTCCTGTTCGTTCTTTGAGTAGATGAGTATATCATCGAGGTAAACCACGACAAATTTATCCAAATACTCCATGAAGATCGAATTCATCAAGTGAGAGAAGGTGGCTGGGGCATTGGTTAAACCGAAGGACATGATGGTATTGGCCATAACGAGTAACAAAAGCCGTTTTTGGAATGTCCCCGTTTCTAATTCTGATTTGATGGTATCCCAATCTCAAATCCATTTTGGAAAAGATAGAGGATCCAGCGAGTTGATCATACAAATCGTTGATCCTGGGGAGCGGATACTTGTTCTTTATGGTGACCAGATTCACTGGCCGATAATCTACAACCATCCGATCCGATCCATTCTTCTTCTTAACGAAGAGGACGGGACAAGCCCAAGGAGAAGAACTAGGTTGGATGAAACCTTTCTTCAAAGCCTCATCGAGTTGGATCTTAAGTTCGGCTAGTTCTAAGGGTGCCATCTTATAGGGGCTTCTGGCTATTGGGACAGTCCCTGGAATAAGCTCTATCACAAACTCAACATCTTTGACAGGAGGAATTCCTGGCAGTTCTTCTCAAAAGACATCCGGAAAGTCACGGACTACCAGAATATCTTCTAACTATGGAAGAAGGCTAGCATTGAGGGAATAGAGTTGGCGCTTGGTTGTTCGAGTGGAGACATTAACTATCTCACCCGATGGATGTGTAAGTTGAACATTCCTAGTGTGAGTATCAATCTTAGCATAGTGGGCTTTCATCCAATCCATGCCTAGAATGATATTGATGTCCGAAGACTTGAGGGCTATCAAAGATGCTAGGAAGACTAGCCTATCCACCAGAATCTCATTATCATGGCTCACTCTAGAAGTTTGCCAGTTTGAACCAGGAGTCTGAGCTACTAATGGAGTAGGCATATCACAAAAAGACATGTTATGCAACCATGCATAACTTTCTGAGATGAAAGAATGAGATGCCCAAGTATCAAATAGAATAGATGCTGGATGACTATTGATAAGGAGCGTACCTAGGATAACATCAGGATCTTCAATGGCTTCCTCAGTAGAAACATAGTTCACTTGTCCACAAGCAGGAGCTGGCTTCACATAGAAGGCTTTTCCTGGCTTCCCATGTCCAGTCAAGACAATCACGAGAGTAGTGTCCTAGTTCTCCACATTTATAGTAGACCATGGTTGCACGGGGAGCAACATTGGCAGGCGGTCCTCCAAATGGCCTGGCTGGAGGGTTGGGCCGAGCTAGGCGAGGCGCCTGGAAGAATGGTCTCGCGGTGTATCTTGGCGGTAGAGCTACGTTGGGCACCCACACCTGACGTTTGTTGGAGCCCGAGCCAGATGCGGGGCTGAAGTCACGGTTGTGCTTCCTCGTGGCCTCATAGTCAGATGTCTAGTAGCATTGATACCCTTGTTGATGAGAGCCTGGAAGGTTGTGCACTCATGCAGACGCAGATCTCGACGGAGCTCAGGGTTAAGTCCCTTACGGAACCTAGCCTACTTCTTAGCATCGGTTGAAACTTCTTCCGGAGCATAGCAAGCAAGATTGCCGAACTCACGGCTATACGTATCCACTAACAGTCTGCCCTGGGTGAAAGCACATAATTCATCTCTCTTGTGATCCATCAGCCCTTCCGGGATGTGATGGGTACGAAATGCTGCACTAAATTCTTCCCAAGTTGGTGCGGGGCCTGCGGGATGCATGGCTTCATAATTTTCCCACCACAGATTGGCGAGTCCTTCTAGAAAGTAGGTTGCAAAGGTCACCTTGTTGGCCTCGGACACAATTGCAGCCCGGATCTTGCTGAACATGCTGGTAAGCCAGTCATCCGCGTCGAATGGGTCGACCGAATGATGATACTTAGGTGGGCACAGCCTGACGAAATCACCGAGTGACACTCCATCATTTAGATCATTGCGGGGAGCATGTGCTATGTTCTGCTCAATTCGTTCCAGAAGCCTGTTGGTCTCTCTCTTGTTCCTTTCAGCCTCTAGCATCACTTCTGCCAAACAAGGCACATGTGGCAGATCCTCTTGCCTTGGCTGGCTTCCCTCACCCTGCTCGGGGGCAGGCACGGGGTTATTCCTAGTTGCCACCATCCTGGGAAAACAAACCCATAGCTTAAACATAGAGGACATCAACTCTAGGACATGAGATAAGGAATGTACTAGACAACATGGCATGCAGGGTAAGCACCCAAAAAACATGGTAATAACAACTGCCATATGAACACCATGATTCATACACACCATGACATAGTTCAGTACAAGCCCAAGCTGAAAGAAAACTACAGAGAGATGACACAACTCATCGAAGGTATTACAAGCTTCGTGTACATTATCTATCTACACCTCTAGAACCCAACTCTCAACCTCAATCATATCCCACAAGACACATAAGACCGTGGCGATACGACTACTACCATACTAGAACTAACATCCACGTACTCAAGCATCGCCGTAGAATTCCTCATACAAGTTAACCCCATGACCCGGGAGCTGAACTTGAGGATCTAGAAACACTCTAGCCTGTGATCCCTGGAAACCGTAAGGACACTGATGTGGCATTGGTCCCCTTGTTGGCGGAAACAACGGTCCTCGAAGAGGGGTGATGCCTCCAACATCGGGCAAGTCTACGTGTGCTGGCAGATGAGTCCGCGATGGGGTCAGCATCTCCATATCTCCATAGCCTGTCTGCACGACAGGTGCCAACTATGTCAGGGCTGTCCAAAGACGTGCATGGGTGGCATAAAGCTCCATGTGAAGGGCACGTGCATCACGATCCTTGTTCTCCAACATCTGAGTGGTCACCTGCAACCTACGGTCCTCATGGGAATGATCACAGTAGGACGCGCTAAGATAACCATCCTCTCCTCCCATGGAAGCAGGAACACAATAGAACTCTGTGTTCTGAAGCAGACCATGGAGAAACCTCATGATAGTTAGCATGGTGTAGGCGGCCTCTTGAACTGCCATATCTATGGTGACACCTAGTCCATAAGTCTAGTGAAGCGGCTCTGCAGCTCCAGGATATGAAGGAAATATCTTAATAGTACACAAATACTGACTCTAGTTGAAATCTCGATGTTGTTCCTCCACTGTGTACTCTGGGTACCGACGGTAGCCAGCCTCCATCATAACTCTAACCAACATGGTTGTGTGACCCGGTACATCGATGCACCTGGTCAGACGGACCACCTGACGGGAAGGACGAGGGGGCATCTGAAACAGAGAATGATGCAAAGATATAAGAGACTAGTAGAAATTGGACAGCATAACGGATGTAATTGCTCAAAAAGGATTTTGAGACAACTGCAAAAGATTGGAAAAGCATAACCACTCGACTTTCTAGACTCAATCTCTTCTCCATCTGTTTGTCACACCAACAATACTTGAGTACCGACATTCTCTTGCAAACAAGCTAGCTATTAGTCCATGGTTAGTAACTCATCATCCTAAGCAATAGATGAGAAGCCTTGTTCTTAACCCTATAGAAAAGATGAGAATGACTCTGAATAGAATAACATGGAAGAGGAGTAAAAAGAGCCTTACGTTCGCTTCCACAATCAATTACCCTACTTTCCTATAGTGTTTCTAGACTCAACTTTGACCGGTTTGGCTTGGTAGTCCTACAATCAGTTAGGCTATGATTCCAACATTGTCGGGACCCCGATCCTAAGTCATATGAATCTAGACTGTAACATATCACATCACTTTGCGGCCTCGCGCACTGTAAGTTCCACGTCTGCATCCTTACCTTAGCTAGGGCCGTTTATGTATTTTGGCTCACGTATGTGAACATTTCGCTGGCAATCAAACGACAGAGAACCCGGGCCGACATGACTAGTCATAGAAACCAAGTGGCACATCCATACGGAAACAGGGATACATAACCCAACAATGCAGGTGTCGGCCTCAAGCGTGTGTAGACGAGTCATAGCAAGCTACAAGGACTACATTACACCGTGAGACATAAATGCCATCACTGCACGTAGACGAGTCGTAGCAGGCTACAGGGATTCCATTACACTGCGAGACATTTCCCCGAAGAGACAGACACAACAGCAAAGAAGGATACATGCCGGCCAATCAATGTGTTCGGAGGAGTAGCAAGCTACCAAGGCTCGGTGGAAGCACAAAGAGGCAGTTTTCCGTAAAGACTACTACTAAAGGCACACAACTAGGTGTCGGATCCCATACATACCGTTGCACGTCACACGTGTGCACGACATGCCCGATACGCATAGATACAACCATGGCATCACAACATAACCATTCAACAACTTTTATTTAAGAGGCTGAGACGAGCCTTGCATAATATGTTCTTATAGAGAGGGGTCACATGACCCGACACTCAAGTCATACAAACAAGTTCATACAAACCAAGAGGAAGCATAAGCTGTCTGAGTACAGACAGATGAAAGGGTAAAAAGGCACATGGCCTGACTATCTATAGCCTGCCATAGGGCATAGGTCGTAGCTGGGACACGAGCTATTCGGCATCGTCGACATCTAGAAAGAACCCACCTAATGGGTCCTGGGTCTCATCTACAACATTTATTAAGCAAACATGAGTACAAACGTATTCAGCAAGTCTTTAAAGCAGACCTAGTCTATTCATGCTCATGTATCAACAAGGGGGTGGTGGAGTTTATGCAGCAATGCCAGCTTTGACTCATGGCTAACCTATACTACATAATTTTAACTCTTTGTTTAAATCTTAGCCATCACACACGAGTCCACTAACTCCATGACAATACACCACCTTGGATTCACTTCCCTCTCCTGGGAGAGTGCCATCCACGATACTCACACTTGTCTTGATATTTTCATGGGTATCCATTTGATTATCTATGAACATCATAAGTTATCCAAGTAGTCCATATACGAGGACGCGGCTATTCGAATAGTTTCATACCCTGCAGGGGTGTACTTCTTCACACACGCTGTCGCCACTTATCGCTGTGTGCTCATAAAACCATGCACCTCGGAAACCTTCAAGCGGAACCCTAGCGAGGGAGTCGGCCATGACCGTCAATCACATAAGACCTCTAGTCCAGGCTATCACCTATTTGAGAATGAACCCGCACGGAAGTCCAGCCGAAGTTTCCGCTACGGCCCCAAACAATGTGTGTAGGGTTCCCAAGCCCACAGTTTTGGTGACCCTTGGTACACCGCCGTGCCACCTCCTACCGCGTCGTAACCCAGCCCTAGGGTCAACACTACGCATGGCCTCCAGCATGCTATAAACACCAAAAAGTACTTGCAACTCCTGGACTAAGGACTAAGCGACTGATAAGTCGAGAGGGTCCATTAAGTATTCCAATGTGTGGTAGTAACTAGTCTTGGATCACAAACACAGAACTCAGTTTCTAAGAACGGTCCCAATGAGACAACCCACTATGTACTCCTACATAGCCTATCATCGCTACCTTTTCCAAATCGGGTTCATCATAAGATTATCACATCGGAACAACAATGTTTCACTCTAGTCCATCACCCAGATGAATCAGACCTGACACAACTCTAAGCATAGCAAGCATAGTAGGCAAAGTAAGCTAAGCACATCATGGCACAAGAATCTACCAGGTATGCCAAATTGCAAGGTTTAGCTATTTACTGTGACAATGATAGGTCATGCATAAGAATAGGTTCATCTACCGTGTATGACACACAAGTGAATGTTTGTCCTAATGCAATAAACAAGAGAGCAGGAGCGAAAGAGTGGGATGTTATCAGAATGATCAAGGGGTTTGCTTGCCTTGCTGGGTAGCAGGAATGTTCTCTCCTTCGTTGGAATACTCGGGGGTATCCTCAGAAGTAGGTCCTACCGCAATGCAGACAAATAACAATCAATACACACAAGTGCAACAATATGATGCATGATCATGACATGGTAGCATGTATGGATGAGCTAATGCAACTAGTGTCCAAGTTAATTGAAGTGAGTTTGAATATGAGTTCAAAATCGTTCTTCATTTCAATTTCCATATTTTAACCTATTAGCAAATGTCTATGTTCTTCTACATACGTTGCTCTAACATGCATGATAATAGCACCACTGGATTCATTGGATTTTTTCTGATAAATTTTCATATATAAATTATTTTCATCTGATTTACAGATTAATTTATTCGAATTTTTAAAGTTTTAAAATTTCTGGAATTTATTTTAAACTGGAAAAGGATTAATGGCGTCAGCCTGACGTCACCATGACGTCAGCTGGTCGGGGACCCGCTAGTCAGTGACCCAGTCACTTAATGAGAGAACTAAAACTAATCCTAATTACTTAATCAACACTAGGCTCACTGGTCAGTGACTAATTAGGTTAATTAATTTGGTTAATTAAGTTATTAACCTAAATTTGACTAACAGGGCCCGGCCCCACTTGCCAGTGACCCAGGGGTCAAACCCCTGGTGGTCAAACTGGTTGACTTGCCGGTGTTGAGCCGTCGGGGACATCAGGGACGCCGGAGGGGGTCAGGATTCCTCCTCTGGCGACCAAATGGACGGCGGAGGGCACCAAACTGCTCTGCTTGCTCGCACGCGTCGAGCCCGACACTTCCTAGGGGCAGGGATGGCCGGAGTCGGCGCCGACGATGAGCACGGCGGCTGTCGGAGCTCGGACGAGCACGGGCTCGTCGAACCGGAGCGAGACACGGCCGGAACTAGGCACCTACAAACACTACGCGGCCCCACGAGCTCGATGGTTGCCTCTGCTGGACCAACTGGTCATCGGAGCATCGCCGACGATGAGCTCGTGCGGCAGGTCATTCGGGAGCCAGCGCAATCGGGGCCTACAAAGGGGGGGAAAGGCCGGAAAGGAGAGGGGAAAAAGTCGGGACCTCACAGCGGACTAGAAGCCGTCGAGAGCTTGCTCGGGGAGGGCTCGGAGACGGCGATCAACGGCGGTGAAGCTTCGGGTTCGAGGAGGAAGACGAGCTTGGGGACGACACTTGGGGATCCTGGCGATGCGCGGCTCAACGAGGAGGGAGAAGGCGACGAGGCTGAGCGATTGGAGGGCTCAAAAGCGAGGGGGAGCGGCTAGAACTATAGCGGCGAAGCTAAGGCACCGGCGGCCATGGCAGACTAGAGGACGAGGAGAGCAGAGAGGCGAGCGAGGGCGAGAGGGAGAGGGCGATGGGGACGGCTATCAGAGCTTATCCCCGTTGCGCTGGCGAGGGGAAGCAGGCAGGTAGCTGCCGGCGTGGAGGCACGCCCCCGCGCGCGCTCTGTCCACATGCCTTGCCTCCTGGCCGCCAGGAGGACGATGATGGAGCTGGGCCAGCTGGGCCGGCCCAGATTCATCCTCCCAGGTTCAAATGAAAATCAAAGGCCAAATAGCAAGAATTGGATATCATCGAATGAGAAAATAAATGCAGACCAACATGCTCACACAATAAGATGTCAAATCAAATCACGACAAACATGCACAAACACAATAGCATCTAACAAGCACTTTGGCGATGGCAGAGTCATAAATATGAGTATATTGACTTAGGAGCCAAGCAAGAATACTTGATCATAGGTCATACTCATTGATAGCTTTAAGGAACTCGTGCTCTTGCTCTAAATTCAGCTTCTCGAAGCATAGCTTCTCATGTGTCCTTACAATCTCTCTATGATCTTCTAGAGTTGACTCGTGAGCTAACTTAATAGTTTTTAGTTCTTGAGTTAGTCGTTCTATTTCCAATTTATCATCATCGCATGACTTATCTGCACTAGAGTGAGTACTAACAAGTTCATTTTGACTAACATTACTATATTTGTCAAATAGCAGGTCATCTTCAATTAACAAGTCATCTTCATCACTATTGAAATCAAGATACTTGTGGTGTGATACCTTGGGGCCTTTAGCCATGAAGCAACGTACACTCCCTTCATTTGGTGAATCAAATATGTCATAGGAGTTGGTCATTACTAGTGCAAGTTCGGCAACACCTTCATCTTGACTATAGTCGGAGTTGGAGTGATAGCTTCTCTCGGAGTGGTTGTCGGATTCGGAGCCGAAGACCCATTCACCAACATGATCTTGATGTTTCCTTCTTGAGTATCTCTTGGTGTACTTGTCCTTCTTCTCCGAGTCCCTACTTCTCCTTGAGGGTCTTCATTCATAATGATCATCTCTACTCCTTCTCTCTCTTCGAGGTGACTCGTCTCTTGAGCTTCATCTTCTTGGTGACTCTTCTTTCCTTTTGTAACGATACATGCACTCATTGGAGTAGTGTCGGGCTTCCCACAATTGTTGCAGTTTTGGTCACGACTTGACAAACACTTCTCTTCATATCTTGAGTTGTAGCTTCGATCTTTGCTTCTATTCTTGTAGAACTTTTTGAATTTCTTGACCATGAGGCTTATCTCTTCATTTGTGAGAAGATTGTCACTTGAGGTAGCGGGAACATCACGTGTGGCTTTGTAAGCACTGCTAGGCTTATGGTGAAGCTCTTCCTTGTCTTTGAGTGTCATCTCATGCGCAACAATTCTACCAATCACTACCGTTGGCTTGAGATCCTTGTAGTTTTTCATCATTTGGATCAATGTGCATACGGTGTCATATCGATCATCCAATGCTCGAAGTATCATCTTGATGATGAATTTGTCGGTCGTTTCTTCATTTCCTAAGCCGGCAATCTCATTGGTGATGAGAGATAGCCTAGAGTACATCTCAGCGACTCCTTCACCATCCTTCATATTGAACTTGTCAAGTTGACTTTGAATAAGATCCAACTTGGATTATCTCACAGATTCTGTACCTTCATGCATATAAATCAAAGTATGCCAAATCTCTTTTGCATTCTCAAGATGGCTGATTTTGTTCAATTCTTCGGGACATAGGAAGTTGAAGAGAATGTCACATGCTTGAGCAATGAGTTGTAACATCTTCTGTTCTTCCGCAGTCGCTTCGCGATCGGGTTCCCTTCCTTCCGCAAAGAATTCACCTTGCATACCAACACGAACAAAAGCCCAAATGGTGGGGTTATGACCAAGCAAATGCATTTTCATTTTGTGCTATCAAAGTACGGACCTCTACGGTTATAACTTCCCTCACTAGGCACCATACTCTCCTAGGTTGTGAGACCAATGCAATGGAGACCAATGCTCTGATACCACTTGTACGATCAAAACTAGTGCTGGTATAAGTATAGTTGAGTCATTATGGTGGTTACCGAAGGTTGTCCAGAGTCCCGGATGAGATCTCGGATGTGACGAGGAACTCAGGAATGGTCCGGAGGTGAAGATTGATATATAGTACAAAGGGAATCAAGTTCCCGAAGTGTTCTGGGAGGTATCGGGAAATTGATAGAGTACCGAAAGGTGTTTCAGGGGGCCCCAAGAAGTGTTGGGGGCCTCATGGGACAAGGGAAGGGGGCACATGTAACAACCCAAGTGCACCCCTGGACTTATTTGTAATATATGCTTGTGTGAACTTTCTATGAAATGCCATCATGGGATTTGAGAAATATATTTTTGCTTCATGTCATTTCTTGCATCATCGCATCATAGCATCATTCATGTTTGGCATCATGACTTGCGTGTGGTGATGTTGTTGTGAGTGTGTTTGAGGTGTTGTGTGCTAGGAGTCATGGGTGTGTTAGTGTGAAAAACTTTGGTGCAAAACCTCTCCACTCTTTTCTCACAAACTATGCCACATCCCTTGTTTTCCAATAATGCAACATTTGATGAATTTACTTGCTGGTTCACCTCCTTAATAATGTTGCACCTCTTCTGTAGTGACCCGACCTGAAAGGTCGAATCTCCGGTGTTTCCGTACCATCCCAAGATCATGCTGGTACACACACGGTACATCAACGTATATATCTAAGGGAAATCACACAGCATTATATTAATCGAAATCTCATATCGAGTCCTTTATTACAATAAAGATTACAATAAAGTGGCTGAAGGCCAACTCATGAGAATATCTAAATCTTGTGGAAGCCTCGAAGGTAGATGAGTCCATCTGACTCCAAGGGCATCTCACCGAGCGTAGAACGTATCCTCACTCCTGGTCAAAAAAGTACTCTGCAACATGATACGTTGCAGCCGTGTAGGTCAGCATATGGAATATGCCGGCAAAGTCACAAGAGAGGGGTGAAAAGATAATCATCTAATCTACAGGCTTATATGGCAGGTGGGGTGGTAAGTTTTTGCATAAAGCCAATTTTTCCTACATCAAGAGAGGGCTAAGCAAAAATATTACTAAGTTGGTTGATTAATGAGATGGTTCCAACAACCAATTCTCATACCCAAATTGTTAATACCCACATCATCATATTACTTGTGTTGAGAGTTCCAGAAGTTTTCAGTTCCTTTGGCTCAAGTCGTCCATGACCGTGGACACGGCTAATCGATTAGGTTTGAGTACTCTGCAGAGCTTTGCACACGTTCCCCACAAGATTTGGTTGCCTCCATTTGATTTCTCGCACTTCAGGGTGTTTGAGAAACGGATGACCAAAGCATGGTCTTCCAAAGGGTTTCCCTGCGACTCTGTCGGTGCCCATCCTTTCCTACCGTTCTTCTACATCTCGTAGCACCGCCTGTCCAGGGTCACCACGATATCCAACCAAGCGAGAGCCTATAATGACTTGTGGCTGTGCAGGTAAGCCTTGGGGCTTGAAGCATCCATCCATCTCTTTGTGCCTGAGTGGACCTTTCCGCATGAATACTGGCCATCTCCAGCATCACCTAGGCAAATCCACTGGTTTCTCCAAGGTGCCGTTCAACCATCATCCACCCAGAGATATGTTGAAAACTCGGAGTCTTGAAGTCTTGATCATTATGTAGGTCTTGAAATTATTAACTCTCTCAACTCTCATGAATCTCACAACCAACCCCATCTACTAATAGCATAGCAAAAAGTAAAACAACGTTTCCCGGGGCCAATGTGTCAAGGTTTGAGAGGGATCTTACCACATGATACTACAACAAGTAACCAAGTTTCTAATTACCTACTTTGCATGCAATTGGGGGGATGGTAGAACTAATGCATATAAAACATGGGTAAACATGATCAAAATGACTTGCCTGATTGACGATCTTCGTACGTGAGTGACTCTAAGTAACAAGCTTCGCACTCTGGATAATCTAACGAAGCAAACAAGAGCACTCAATAAGCATACAATTAAACATTGTAACTCACAACCATCAATCATGAACTAGTAACCAATCAAGACAAAAGAATGCACAAATCACAAGCAAGAAAACGCACAAAGTTTTGTTTTCTAAAAGATGATTGATAAAACACTACTAACATAATGAAACTATTGGTATTAACCAAAACAATAGTTGACAGCAAGAAAACAATAAAATATTTTATTAATAACAGAATTGAATTCATTAAAGTTTGTTGGGAAAAACTTTAGTAAAGTTTTTAAAAGTTTTGATCAACACTATATGAAACAACTATAGTTTTACTAACAAAAGAGCAAAACAAAACTTATTATTTATTAACAAAACATGTTCTTAACAGAAAAGAATGTACAAATAAACTTGTCTTAGAAAACATAATTAAATTATATAAAACTTTGTTGAAAGAAAACTATTACTAACCAGTTGTTTTAGTTCAAATTAAACCTATTTGAAAAATGTGTTGAGATTCCTATGTTAATAAAGAAACAAACTAAGCAAATTTATATTTTTATTAACATAAGTAAAACACCTAAAGTTTAACGAACAGAACCTATTAAACAAATAAAACTAAATCTAATTTAAACCAACTAAAACTAAGTTAATTTAAACTATACTAACTAATAGGCAGAATCTGTTGATAGATAAAACACTAAGAAAAATCATCCTAAAAATTCTGAAACTGAGCATGAAGGTAGTCCTAAATAATACCAAACAGTAGCAAAAAGCTTGATATCAAAATCTATTTTCAAACTCTAGTTATTCAGATTTGAATGTTTTGAGCAAATTTGATTCAGTTCAAATTTTATAGTTCAAATTTGAAATTTAAAAGTACAGGGTGAAACTACATGAAAAATGTGAGCTATTGCAAAAAGAATCAACTCAAACTACATGAAAGATTTTACCGGAGGGGGAGGTGGACTCCGGCGATGGTGACGGCGGCCGGTGGTCGAGGACGCCGCCGGAGGTGGCTCCGGTGGTCGAAACGGAGCGCGGACGGGCTCAGACGGCGGAGGAGGTCCTCCGGTGCCGATTGGTGGTGTCGGAGAGGGGCGAGGATGACCGAGGCGATGGCTACGGGCGATGGGAGCTCCGGTGGTGGTGCAACTCCGGCGAGGAATTTGGCAACGTCTCGGAGAGGGAGAGAGAGGGCTCGGGGGGGAATGGAGAGAGGAGTGACAGGGGCTACTTATAGGGTGCTTGGGGGTGCGGGGAGAGAGGAGAGAGATCCGGGGGGGAACTGCCGTGCGGCGGCGCGCGCGCGAGGAGGAAGGCGACCGCGCGGGGCTAACGGTCGGTCGGGGTGGGACCCGGTGGCAGCGAGAGGGAGAGCGAGGTTTCCGCGTCGGTCGGCCGACTCGAATTGAATTCGCGAATAAAAGCCTGTGGGCCGACCCGTTTAATTCTAAATCCGTTACTGTTTTTATTAACCAGAGTAGTAAAACGTCTTTAAAAGCATTCAAAACATTTTTAGAAATAGTAGTATTATATATCAAAATTAACAGAAGAATAAATGCCATTTATTGATTTATTCTGTCATTTGAACACTTTGAAAAAAATAATATTTTTAGAAATTGCCTAATTGTTTTTAAAACCTTTTGCAAATATTTTTCAAAAGACCCCCTGGTTCTTATTGTTCAAATATATCACCAAGATGACCCTGGTGTGGCGTGTCATGTTACTCCTCTCTTATTTGAACTTTTTACCAAGATTTCAAATAGGTGAAAGCAACACATTGAAAGTAGAAAGGGGCTTCAGTATTCAGAGAAGGCATTTCAACTATTACATGTATTCAAGAAATGATGATGATAGATGTAGAGCTACATTTCAGAACATTCCAAAATGAAAATTTTGGGATGTTACAAACCTACCCACCTTAAGATGAATCTCGCCCTCGAGATTCGGGTTGGCTAGAAAATAGGTGCGGGTGGTCTCTACGAAGATCTTCTTCGCGTTCCCAGGTGGCTTCTTCCTCGGTGTGGTGACTCCACAAAACCTTACAGAACTTGATGATCCTGCTGCGGGTAACTCTGTTGGCAGTCTCGAGGATTCTAACAATCTTCTCTTCGTAAGTCAGATCATTGTCAAGTTGTATGGCCTCTAGGGGCACTGTGTCTCTCAAGGAAATATCAGTCATCTCAGCATGACATTTCTTTAGTTGGGACACATGGAACACATCATGAACTCCGGATAATCCTTCCAGCAATTCCAGCTTATATGCAACTTCGCCTCTACATTCAAGAATTTTGTAGGGGCCTATGAATCTGGGTGCTAACTTTCCTTTAACACCAAACCTTTTGATTCCTCGAAGCGGGGACACACGAAGATATGCTCGGTCTCCCACTTCATACGTCACTTCTTTATGTTTGTTGTCAGCATAACTCTTCTGTCGAGATTGAGCTATCTTGAGTCTCTCGCGAATCAGCTTGACTTTCTCTTCAGAATCTCGGATAAGGTCAGGACAAAAAAGTTGTCGGTCTCCAACACCATCCCACGTCAGTGGCGTTCTGCACCTCCTTCCATATAAAGCTTCGAAAGGGGCCATCTTCAGACTGGTCTGATAACTGTTGTTGTACGAGAATTCTGCGTAAGGTAAACTGTCATCCCAACTAGATCCATAATCTAGCGCACAAGCTCTCAACATGTTTTCCAGAATCTGGTTGACTCTCTCAGTCTGTCCATCGGTCTGCGGATGAAAAGTTGTACTGAACTCCAGCCTTGTACCCAAAGTTTCATGTAACTGATGCCAAAACTTTGAGGTAAATTGTGTTCCTCTATCTGACACGATACTCCTCAGAACTCCATGCAGACATACGATCCTGGTCATATATATCTTGGCTAGCTTAACGCTGGTATAGGTGGTTTTCACTGGAATGAAATGAGCTACCTTGGTCAAGCGATCAACCACTACCCAGATGGAATCATAACCTGAACCGGTCCTAGGTAGTCCTGTGTTGAAGTCCATACCAAGCTTTTCCCATTTACACTCGGGTATCGGCAAAGGTTGGAGTAACCCTGCTGGTTTCTGATGTTCCGACTTTACTCGCTGACAAACATCACATATTGCAACGTGTTCCGCAATATCTTTCTTCATACCTGTCCACCAATAACTTTCCTTCAAATCCAGGTACATCTTGGTGTTGCCTGGGTGTATCGAGTAAGGGGAATCATGGGCTTCTTGAAGTATCAACTTCCTGAGCTCTGGATCATTGGGCACAAAGACGCAGTTCTCAAACCACAGAGTTCCTTGCTCATCCTCACGAAAACCTTTAGCTTTTCCATCTTCCATTCTCTGCTTAATCTCAGCTATCTCCTTGTCCGATTTCTGGGCTTCTCGAATTCTTTCGGTCAAGGTGGACTGAATCTCCATTGTGGCAACATATCCTCTTGGGACTATCTCTAGCTTGAGCTCTCTGAGATCATCGGCTAACTCTTGGGGTAATCCTCCCGCTGTGAGTGTGTTTACATAAGTTTTCCGACTCAAGGCATCGGCTACAACATTAGCCTTACCTGGATGGTAATGTAATCTCATGTCATAGTCCTCGATTAACTCTAACCATCTCCTCTGTCTGAGGTTCAACTCCTTCTGCGTGAAGATATATTTCAGGCTCTTATGGTCGGTGTATACATCACAACTATTTCCGATAAGAAAATGTCTCCAGGTCTTGAGTGCGTGCACTACGGCTGCTAGTTCCAAATCATGGGTGGCATAATTCAACTCATGAGGTCGTAGTTGTCTAGATGCATAAGCTACAACCTTTCCATCTTGCATGAGTACTCCTCCAAGTCCTTGACGTGAAGCATCACAATAAACCTAGAAGTCCTTCCGAATATTGGGCAAAATCAACACTGGGGCTGTGACCAAACGTTTCTTCAACTCCTGGAAACTGGCTTCACATTCCTCAGTCCAAATATACTTAGACTCTTTCTTCAACAACTCTGTCATGGGCTTGGCTATCTTTGAGAAATTCTCAATGAACCTCCGGTAATATCCGGCAAGTCCGAGGAATCTGCGGATCTCCTTAACTGAGGTGGGTGACTTCCACTCGGTGACGGCTTCAACCTTACCGGGGTCTACGGCTATTCCTTCTCTTGAAATAACATGTCCAAGGAATCCGACTTCCGTCAGCCAAAATTCACATTTGCTGAACTTGGCATATAATTGATGCTCTCTCAGCTTCTCCAGAACTAAACGCAAATGCTCCTTGTGTTCTTCCTCGTTCTTGGAGAATATCAAAATGTCATCGATGAACACCACGACAAACTTGTCCAAATATTCCATAAACACTTTGTTCATCAAATTCATGAAGTAGGCAGGAGCATTAGTCAAACCAAAGGACCTGACAGTATACTCATACAAGCCATACCTTGTGGTGAAAGCTGTTTTGGGTATATCCTGTTCACGAATCTTCAGTTGGTGATACCCTGATCGAAGATCGATCTTGGAGAATACTTTGGCGCCTACTAGCTGATCAAACAAATCATTAATCATCGGCAGAGGGTACTTGTTCTTGATAGTCACCTCGTTCAAGGCACGATAATCGAATACCATTCTCAAGGTTTTATCCTTCTTCTCCACCAAAAGAACTGGGGCTCCCCAAGGTGATGAACTTGGGCGAATATATCCCTTGTCCACTAGCTCCTTAATCTGCTTCTTGATTTCCAACAGATCATTTGCGGGCATCCGATAGGGTCTCTTGGAAATTGGGGCTGTCCCTGGCTGTAGCTCTATTAGGAACTCAATCTCCCTATCTGGTGGCATGCCTGGTAATTCTTCCAGAAATACATCCAGAAAGTCTTTTACCACAGGTACTTCCTCCTGAACAACTCCTGTGAGTGAATTTAATCGAGCGCTCATGTGGGTGCGTCGGGATACATACTTAATCCTCTTGTTTTCCGGGGTGGTGAGTGAAACAGACTTGCTGGGACAATCAAGATTTCCTTCATACTTGGTCATCCAATCCATGCCTAGGATTACATCTAATCCCTGGGATTCTAAGACGATGAGGTCGGTGGGAAAAACATGGTTTCCTATATTGAGTTTCAGGACATGGCATCCTATTCCTGCCATCATCATACCTCCTGGGTATCTGACCTTAATGGGTTGTCTAAGGGTTTTGGTCGGCAAACCATATTTATCCACAACTACCCTTTATATGAATGAATGAGTTGCACCGGAATCAAAAAGTAATGTAACTGGATGTGAATGCAATAAAAATTTACCAACCACAGTCTCGGGTTGATCATAGACTTCTTCCACGTCGAGGTGGTTCACCTGGGCACGAGGAAACGGATTTGGCTTCTTGGCTGTGGAGTTGCTGTTTCCATTTCCCTGCTTGCTCTGGGGACACTCAGTAGCATAGTGCCCTGTCTTCTAGCACTTGAAACAGGTGATGTGGCTCAGATCCTTCTGAGTAGGAGCGTGACGGTGCTGGTTGTTGTTCCCATTCCCATTGTCAGTCTTGAAATTGCCATGGTTGGGACGGGCATTCCCATTTCCTCCATGGTTGTGGCCTCCATGGTTGTGCACAGCATGAGTGTGCCTTCCAAACTTACCAGTCCCTGATCCAGTATTCCCTGAGTACGGGGAGTAGCGGGGCTTCTGATGAGCTCCAGAGTTAAACTTCCCCTGAGTGTACTTCCGCTTGCAATTCTCAATTTGCTGCTGTTTACCCTCCAAGATGAGGGCCTTGTCCACCAGCTCTTGGTAGTTGTTGAAAGTAGCCACTACCAGCTGCATGCTCAACTCATCGTTGAGTCCTTCCAGAAACTCCTCTTGCTTGGCCGCATCATCGGCCACGTCTCCTGGTGCATAACGTGCCAATGTGCTGAAATCATCCACGTATTGGGCCACAGAGCGATTTCCCTGGCGCAAGTTGCGAAACTCGCGCTTCTTCAGACTCATGGCTCTAGCTGACACATGTGCGGTGCGGAAAGCTTGCTGGAACTGCTCCCAAGTTATATCAGCAATAGGATATGTGGTCGTGTAGTTCTCCCACCATGAAGCTACTGGTCCATCCAGTTGATGTGCGGCAAAGCACACTTTCTTAGCATCAGTACATCCAGCGGTGATGAGTTCTCTCTCCATCTTACGGAGCCAGTCATCTGCCACAATGGGCTCAGTGCTGCTGGAGAAAGTTGGAGGGTTCAACCTCAGAAAACGGGTGAGATTGTCAGCCTGGGGTGGATGGTGGTGGTTGTTGTTCTGGTTGTTGGTCTGATTCTGGATCAATAGCTACATCAGTGCATTCTGCTGCTGAAGGAGTTGCGTGAGTTCCGGCAGGAAGGTGAAGTCGGACTCACGTCGTGGAGGCATCTTGCTGTTTTCAGGGGTGAGAATTAGAATATAACAAGGGCCTAAAAGGAGAAATTCACTACCCATATGCAATGCAACAAACATATCACACCAAACACTCATTCATTTATTCAATCAATGTCAAACATCGGGAATACAAGTCTCAATCAAACTACACATCGACCTACGCTCTTAACGTTGAAAATAAAAGATACATGGAGGGCATAACTAAAGTTTTCCTCAGAAGTACATGGTGACTGAGTCTCCTCCAGTGGTGCTCTCCTCATAGTCATCATCGTCGCTGATGAAAGGAGCCAACTCTCCTTCAGGATGAAGATTTTCACCCATGTCCATCTGTTCCTCCAGAGTGGCGATGCGAGTATTCAGCTTGTTGATCCTCTCTAAGAAATCATTCACCTCATACTCATGCTCGTACTCGGCTTCCCGTAAGTCAGCTTCGAGGTCAATCTCGCGGTTCATCAGATTCTTGATTGTCTTCATATCAGCACGAGCTCAAAGCACCAGAGTCCTGATGTGCGTCTCCAGGGTCTGGATATATGACATGGTGGAGTCTCTAGTGGGGTTGGTGATGATGTTGCCATGGGCATCTCTGCGGCAAACCATGCTGAGTCCTGGTGAAATGGTTCCACCTCTGTATTCCTCCTGAATACGTCCAAGGGCACGATGAATGGCCATGTCTCTTCCAAGTATCCAGCTGGGTGCGACAAACTTGAAGTAGATGGGTTCCTTCCGGTTCCCAAAGGTCTTCCCTGGGATGTGCACCTCGGTCCTATAGCGTCCATCTTGTGGAAATGACATGATAGGAGTCCCGGTGATGCTCGGCAAAGCAATCCTCACGTCGTTGACGATCCTCATCAGCTCCTTACCAAAAGGCATCGTTGCGTCAGGCTGGCAAAACTCCGTGATCAACACTGGGATGAAGGTGGCCATCTATAAATTTTGAAATAAACGGAGAGAAATCAGAAATGAGTAGATGAGAGTATAAGAATTCTAAAGACAAAGAGATACAATCCTAAGGCTTTCCAATCCTAGAGGTTACGTCCTACGGTTAGCGTGTGCTCTGATACCATTTCTGTAGTGACCCGACATGAAAGGTCGAATCTCCGGTGTTTCCGTACCATCCCAAGATCATGCTGGTACACACACGGTACATCAATGTATATATCAAAGGGAAATCACACAGCATTATATTAATCGAAATCTCATATCGAGTCCTTTATTACAATAAAGATTACAATAAAGTGGTTGAAGGCCAACTCATGAGAATGTCTAAATCTTGCGAAAGCGTCGTAGGTAGATGAGTCCATCTGACTCCAAGGGCATCTCACGGAGCGTAGAACGTATCCTCACTCTTGGTCGGAAAAGTACTCTGCAACATGATACGTTGCAGCCATGTAGGTCAGCATATGGAATATGCCGGCAAAGTCACAAGAGAGGGGTGAAAAGATAATCATCTAATCTACATGCTTATATGGCAGGTGGGGTGGTAAGTTTTTGCATAAAGCCAATTTTTCCTACATCAAGAGAGGGCTAAGCAAAAATATTACTAAGTTGGTTGATTAATGAGATGGTTCCACCAACCAATTCTCATACCCAAATTGTTAATACCCACATTATCATATTACTTGTGTTGAGAGTTCCGGAAGTTTTCAGTTCCTTTGGCTCAAGTCGTCCATGACCGTGGACACGGCTAATCGATTAGGTTTGAGTACTCTGCAGAGCTTTGCACACGTTCCCCACAAGATTTGGTTGCCTCCATTTGATTTCTCGCACTTCAGGGTGTTTGAGAAACGGATGACCAAAGCATGGTCTTCCAAAGGGTTTCCCTGCGACTCTGTCGGTGCCCATCCTTTCCTACCGTTCTTCTACATCTCGTAGCACCGCCTGTCCAGGGTCACCACGATATCCAACCAAGCGAGAGCCCATAATGACTTGTGGCTGTGCAGGTAAGCCTTGGGGCTTGAAGCATCCATCCATCTCTTTGTGCCTGAGTGGACCTTTCCGCATGAATACTGGCCATCTCCAGCATCACCTAGGCAAATCCACTGGTTTCTCCAAGGTGCCGTTCAACCATCATCCACCCAGAGATATGTTGAAAACTCGGAGTCTTGAAGTCTTGATCATTATGTAGGTCTTGAAATTATTAACTCTCTCAACTCTCATGAATCTCACAACCAACCCCATCTACTAATAGCATAGCAAAAAGTAAAACAACGTTTCCCGGGGCCAATGTGTCAAGGTTTGAGAGGGATCCTACCACATGATACTACAACAAGTAACCAAGTTTCTAATTACCTACTTTGCATGAAATTGGGGGGATGGTAGAACTAATGCATATAAAACATGGGTAAACATGATCAAAATGACTTGCCTGATTGACGATCTTCGTACGTGAGTGACTCTAAGTAACAAGCTTCGCACTCCGGATAATCTAACGAAGCAAACAAGAGCACTCAATAAGCATACAATTAAACATTGTAACTCACAACCATCAATCATGAACTAGTAACCAATCAAGACAAAAGAATGCACAAATCACAAGCAAGAAAACGCACAAAGTTTTGTTTTCTAAAAGATGATTGATAAAACACTACTAACATAATGAAACTATTGGTATTAACCAAAAAAATAGTTGACAGCAAGAAAACAATAAAATATTTTATTAATAATAGAATTGAATTCATTAAAGTTTGTTGGGAAAAACTTTAGTAAAGTTTTTAAAAGTTTTGATCAACACTATATGAAACAACTATAGTTTTACTAACAAAAGAGCAAAACAAAACTTATTATATATTAACAAAACATGTTCTTAACAGAAAAGAATGTACAAATAAACTTGTCCTAGAAAACAGAATTAAACTATATCAAACTTTGTTGAAGGAAAACTATTACTAACTAGTTGTTTTAGTTCAAATTAAACCTATTTGAAAAATGTGTTGAGATTCCTATGTTAATAAAGAAACAAACTAAGAAAATTTATATTTTTATTAACATAAGTAAAACACCTAAAGTTTAACAGGGGCTCGGGGGGGGGGGGGAATGGAGAGAGGAGTGACAGGGGCTACTTATAGGGTGCTCGGGGGGTGCGGGGAGAGAGGAGAGAGATCCGAGGGGGAAAAACTGCCGTGCGGCGGCGCGCGCGCGAGGAGGAAGGCGACCGCGCGGGGCTAACGATCGGTCGGGGTGGGACCCGGTGGCAGCAAGAGGGAGAGCGAGGTTTCCGCGTCGGTCGGCCGGCTCTAATTGAATTCGCGAATAAAAGCCTGTGGGCCGGCCCGTTTAATTCTAAATCCGTTACAGTTTTTATTAACCAGAGTAGTAAAACGTCTTTAAAAGCATTCAAAATACTTTTAGAAGTAGGAGTATTATATATCAAAATTAACAGAAGAATAAATGCCATTTATTAAACATTTTTATTCTGTCATTTGAGCACTTTGAAAAAAATATTTTTTTCAGAAATTGCCTAATTGTTTTTAAAACCTTTTGCAAATATTTTTCAAAAGACCCCCTGGTTCTTATTGTTCAAATATATCACCAAGATGACCCTGGTGTGGAGTGTCATGTTACTCCTCTCTTATTTGAACTTTTTACCAAGATTTCAAATAGGTGAAAGCAACACATTGAAAGTAGAAAGGGGCTTCAGAAATTCAGAGAAGGCATTTCAACTATTACATGTATTCATGAAATGATGACGATAGATGCATAGCTACATTTCATAACATTCCAAAATGAAAATTTTGGGATGTTACAAACCTTCCAAATATTCTATTGAGAATTGTAATTAATATGTAAAACATGTTTGGAGATGTTGTCTTTTGAATCTTTGCAAAAATAGTTTGTTATAATTAATATATGTGAATTATGGTGTTTGCTCAAAAATGCCAACTCCATTTTTTATAAGTTAGTGTTTAAGTCTGCGAGTCCAAATATATTTTATATGTTCCAAAACATCCCTTTATTTTTCTCTGTGAATTTTTGGATGCGTGCTTTTGTTAAATGATAACGTGTGTTTTCTTGAGGGGGAGTGGCCAGAGCCCACTTGGGCCTTAGTTGCTCCGCGGCCCAGCCTGGTAGCTAGCGGCTACCTGCTCTGTCTTCCTCCGTCAGTCTGCAGAGAGAGTGAGCTCCTGCTCGTCGCCGTGAGCACTCACGGACGCCGAGGTCGTCCCGTCCATCCGCGCCCCTGTAAAGCCGCCTGCCCTGCCTAGAGTTTTGTGCATCCCTCTAGCCGACGCCATCTCCCTCTCCCCTCCTTCTTCTCCCTTCTCGTGGTAAGTTTCATAGAGAAAAGTTCTGGATTCAGAGAGAGAGCAGAGAGCCATCGTTTGATTCCGTCGTCTCCTTAATCGCCGGTGGCCTCTCCGTGGCGTTCGAGATTTCCTGATGGGTTCTTGGTGCCGGATGCGTCCCGTTCCCGGCGTTAGGGAGGCTGGAGCATCCCTGCATCACCTTCCCGTCGGCACGTCACGCGGGTGAGTTGCGCTTCGATAGGCTGCGCCAATCCATCGTCTCTGCCTCACCGCGACCTCGATTACCCCCGCAGTGAGCATCGTCTGTCCTTCCCCCTCTTTGTCTCCTGCATAGCCTCACCTAGTCGCGTTTAGGTCGCCGTTTCACCACCGCCACCATGATCGAGCCGAGCACAAGCTCATGCTCGAGCTCCACATTGCCGCCGCGTTTAGCTAGAGTTAGGTGCAATTATGTGTACACCTGTGTGCCGCGACCTCTGTAAGTGCTCGCTGCCTTCGATTGCTGCCGCCTCGTCGGGAATTTTGCCACCATGCTGGCTCGGTCGTCGGGCAGAGGGGATGCCCTTGTGTTTGTATTAGAAGCGTAGAACCCCTCCTCTGTTAAATATTGCTTCGCCAGCTCAATGTCTTCGACTCAGGGGGAGGACCGAGAGGTCAGGGGTTCGAATCCCCCTGCCCTTTTTTTTCGTGGCACCGTGCTATGTTGTGTGTGTGGACCCGGTGTGACTGCGTGTGGATCCCGTGTGTGTGTGTGTGTTATGTGCGTTGTGCGTGTGTGTGCCCCTGTGTGTGAGTGTGTGTGATAGGTGGACCCTGTGGGGCCACCTTGTCATACTCAGGTAGGGCCCTGGCTCTCCACTAGGTGGGACCCCTTTTATTTATTTATATATATTTTGTTAAGTGTATTTTTGTGTATTTGTATGTTATTACATTTTTGGAATATGTCCATATCTGTACGTGGCCATTTTTCGTAGTAACTAAATAGGGTAAGTTTTGACTTATAAAGCCCTTGTGATTTCTAGCGCAATTTCGAGCTAGGTTCGTGTGTATTTTCCCTATGCAAACATATGAGTGTGATGTATGATTTTGGGGTAGAATTTCCCACGGAATCCAATGGTTGACTTTGTTTGGGCATTTGAGAAAGTTTGCAAAATGTCATTTTTGGTCCCAACATGCCATTTTGTCTTTTTCATGTGCTTTAACCTATGCAACATATGGTGAACTTTTCAACATGAATATGCTAGTGTTTTGTGTGTACTAGGCCCTGGCAGTTTTGTTTGGCATGATAAAATTGGGGACAAGTGGGTTTCTTGCTGCTAACTTGCTACGAAATAACACTAGTTGCATGCCTCAAATGTTGCTAAGTGTTAGAAGCTCTTATTTTCTTGCTATGTTTAGATGATCGTTTCCAAGGATGTGTTGTTCCTGTGAGTATGGGGACTTAACATGTTTTTTTGCGCTCTTCATACTCTACCTAATTGTGCTAAGAACTTGAGCATTAAACCCTTGCATCATATTTAAAACCTACTATCAGGATGCTATTATGTTAACAAGTGGCATGTTTGCCCCATGTTAAATTTGGCTAAGATTGAGAATCTGTAGTTATTTTCATGCCATGTTTAGGGGATGCTACCAAGTGATCTGTGATGTTTTAGCTCATGCTAAGTGCTAGTGTTTTGTAGTAGACGTTGTCCTCTATCAACCTGCTAAGTTTCATGCCATGAAATGGTCTCTAGTATAATTATTTGATGTTGTTAAGATGCTATCAACTTAACTTAGGATCTGTTAAACTGGTATTTTCACTAAGTCCCTAAAAACTATTTCAACATCCCATCTGGTGAGCTTCATTGACATTGATCCATGCTTCCCTTCAAGTTTCTGCAGATAGATGATTTGTCAAGCTTGTGGTATACTTCCTGTACATGGTTTGGTTGTGGTTTTAAGCTTGCTATAGCTTTTGATTCATGTGTTACAAGATGACATGTAGCTGTTTGTGGACAGATTGTGTGTGGAATCGTTTTGTGATTTGTGGGAGCTACACTGTCGGGGAAATGGCACCTATGGGACCACGAGGATCCCTTTGTGGTTCTGTGGGGGAACGGTATGCGCAAAGAGCAGATCGAACGAACGGTGCGAGGGGAGATTTTTACCCAGGTTCGGGCCGCTGAGAAGCATAAAACCCTACTCCTGCTTTAGTGTATTCTGAGTGTTTTTAGGGTTCTGGCTACAGGAGCGCTATCATCAGCCGCTACATGTGTGACTAGAAGGTGGAAGAAAAAGCCTCCTCTCGTAATGCCATGGGCCTCCTTTTATATGACTAAGGGGACCCCAACAGTCGCGTACAGTGCATGCACGAGGTGCACAGTGCTATAGTGCTATCATACCTAACACCGACGGGGTAGGACAAATGCATTTAATGCTCATGCTACATCCCTAGCTTTAGCATGCATTAGGATCCATGTTTTGATTGCATCATGTTTAATTTTTTTTCTTTTAACTTGAAATGGGGATGATCAAAACCATAGCACAATTGAATTAAAATAGGACCAACCAAAAATATTTTTCAATAATCCAAAGTGGCTGTGAAAAATGTTCATCTTCTCTCGAATAATGTGGCAACCTAAACCAAGGGTGGTGCATATTTTACAAAATCCATTTTGGGTATTGAATTAAATCAATAAATATTCAGATTGGGGTGTGTGGTTAGGGCGTGCCGGCACGCGCCGGCCACCTCCTGCTTGGTTGCTTCCCTCTAGAGGCCAGAGAGAGCGCCAGCGCACCCCCTCCTCACCGTGCCCTTCTTCTCCTCCCTCTCTCTCGCCCTGCCGCTCTCTCTCTCTCTCGCTCTCTTCCCCCTCTGCTCTCTCTTGCGCATGGCCGAAGCCGTCGCCGCCGTCGATCCTCCGTCGCCGTGCATCGCTGACCACGCCACCGGCGCTAGAGGCCCCCGGTGAGGCCCCGGTCCTTCTCCCCTAGCCCCGCTGCCGTTTTCCCCTTCTAGCGCGCGTGCCGCCTTGGCCGAGCTCCGGCCGCTGCTTCCGGCGTCGCAGCCGCTGTCTCCGGCAACCCTTGCGGCCCTAGCAAGCCTCTTCGAGTGCGCACGAGTGAGGGCTTTGCCCCAGTGCCCCCAGCCGCCGCTCTCGTGGCTGGTAGCACGGACGCCGCCGCGACCAGAGGTCGCCGGCGACGAGCCCCGTCGCTTGAGCCACCTGCCGATGGGGCCCCATCATAAGGTGATTAGCTTAAGGCTAATCACCATTTACTTGACCCCCTGGGTCACTGACATGTGGGCCTGGCCCTGTTAATTTATTAGTTAGATTAATTAAAACCCTGTTAGATGAGTGAGTCAGTGACAGGTGGGGCCCAGCCGCCAGGTTTGACCTGGGCTGGCACCTTTGACCTGCTGATGTCATCATGACGACAGGCTAACATAATAAAAGCATTTCTGTATATTTAAATAAATTCCAGAAATTAATAAAAAACTTCTAAAATTCATAGAAAATAATCTGTAAATTAGATGAAAATAATTTATATATGAAAATTGATCAGAAAAATCCAATGAATCCATATGTACCATTTTCATGCATGTTAGAGCAACCTAAATAGGTGAACTTGCACATTTTAGTTCAAACACATTATGGAACTCCATATATGAAGTTGAATTTGAACCTTGAGTTCAAATCTACTTGATTTAAATCTGTTGCTAGATGCATTAGCTCAAACACATCATATTGCCATGTCATATTCATGCATCATATTGTTGCATTTGATGTGTATTCATTTGTTCCCCTTCGATGGTTGTTGTTCGTGTTAGGCACTATTCCGGAGGATACGGTCGAGTATCCATCTAAGGAGCAGTAACGTGTGATCGTCTTATCAGGCAAGCAACCCCCTTGAACATATCTGATACAAACCCACTCTCTCGCTCTTGCTCTCACTTATTGCATTAGAACAAAACGTTTCAAATTTTACATGTTCCGGTAGTTGAACCCATTCCTCTGCATGACCTGTCATTTTCATAGTAAATAGCTGAACCATGCAACCTAGCATACCTGGTAGATGCTTGAGCCCTGTTGTGCCTTTAACCTGCTATACTTGCTATGCTTAGAGTTGTGTCAGGTCTGATTCATCTGGGTGATGAACCGGAGTGAACTGAAGTTTGTTCTGATGATGAGAGTTAAGTTGTGAACACGATTTGGTAAAGGTAGCGATGAGAGGCCATGTAGGAGTACACAGCGGGTTGTCTCATTGGGACCGTCCTTAAGAACTGATTCCTGTGTATGTTGTCCAAGATTAGCTACTACCGCACATTGGGATCCTTAATTGACTCTCTCGACTTATTAATCGACTTGAGCTCTGTCCAGGAGTTGCAACTAGTTTTCTGGTGTTTGTAGTATATGCTAGTAGTCTACCTAGTGGCACCCCATATAGGTGGGCTTGGGACAGACTAGGCATTGTGGCCCGGTATACCAAGCGTAGTAGCATCCGTCGAGGTGGGCTTGGGAACCCTGTACACATCATTTAGGGCCGTTGAGGAAACTTCGGTCGGACTTCCTTGCGGGTTCATTCTCAAATAGGCGATAAACTTGGACTAGAGTCTTGTGTGGTTAGTCAGGTTGTGGCCGACTCCCTCGCTGGGCTTCCGCTTGAAGGTTGCCGAGGTGCCTTTTTACGAGAACATGGCGGTAAGTGGCAAGAGCATGTGTGACGAAGTACACCCCTGCAGGGTAATCAATCTATTTGAATAGCCGCGTCCGTGGATATGGATTACTTGGATACTTATATGGTTCATAGACAATTTAAAAGGTTACTCATAAAAGCTTCAAGACAAGTGTGAGTACCGTTGATGGCACTCTTGTAGGAAGACGGGAGCGGATCCATGGTGGTGTATTGTTGTGGTGTTAGTGGACTTATGTACGCTTCACAAAAAATTTCAAAGTTATGAAAGTCGTAGTACATGATAGCCACCGAGTCAAAGTTGTCTTGCTGCATTGAACCCCACAACCTCCTTGCTGATATTGATGCATATGTAGTTAGTTCTGATGTAAGTCTTGCTGAGTACTCAGTACTCACTATTGCCTAATTATGTTTTTGCAGAGGAGACTCTAGTCTCGCTAGTGGTTTCTACGATAAGATCGATGTTGGTCATTTAGCTTGGGAATCCTAGCCACAGGTCTGGTTCCCGTGGAGGGCCTTGTAGATAGATAGGCTTCCTCAGCCTTCTTATTTTCTAGATGTGTATACCCAGACATGTTAAGCTTCCGCTTGTTGTTTGTATGATTTGTGTGTTGGGTCATGTGACCCCTACTTGTAATATCACACTATGTTGCCTCTTATGAGCCTCCTAAATAAATGTTGTGTTGTTGTATGGTTATGTTGTGATGCCATAGTTGTATCTATGCATATCGGGCATGTCGTGCGTACGTGTGACGTGCAACGATATGTATGGGATTCGACACCTAGTTGTGTGCCTTTAGTAGTACTCTTTACAGGGAACTTCCTCTTTGTGCTTCCACCGAGCCTTGGTAGCTTGCTACTCCTCCGGACACATTGATTGACCGGCATGTATCCTTCTTTGCTGTTGTGTCTGTCCCTTCAGGGAAATGTCTCGCAATGTAATGGAGTCCCTGTATCCTGCTACGACTCGTCTACATGCAGTGATGACATTTATGTCCCACAGCGTAATGGAGTCCTTGTAGCTTTCGATGCCTCATCTAGACACGCTAGAGGCCGACACCTGCATTGCTGGGTTACATATGCCTGTTCCTGTATTGATGTGCCACTTGGGTTCTACGACTAGTCATGTCGACCCGGGTTCTTTGACATTTGAATACTGGCGACATATTACATACGTGAGCCAAAAGACGCAAACGGTGCCGGTTCAGGTAAGGTGGCAGCCGTGGAGTTAACCGTGCGTGAGGCCGCAAAGTGATGTGATTTGTTACATGCTAGATTCTTATGGCTTAGGATCGGGGTCCCGACAGCTCCGTTAGGTGTCCCTGACCTTCTACGGGACGGGTCTGGAGCCCATCCCATCATCGCTTAGCTTCTCCATCGCCAACGCTTTGACACATGCCTTGGGGGTCGACACCTGGCCTCTACATTGGCAGGGTGGCGAGGCCTTGCCGGGTGTACTCCTTGCTGGGGCTCCGCAAGGCACCCCGACAAGATCTTGCCGGGGTTTCATCCCTTGGCCATTGGTCTTGTGCTTGTTGACTTGAATGTTCCTTTGACATCTTCATATTCGCTTCTAGCAGTCCCTTGGTAGACCTTGCCGCTGGTGTGGCTACAACTGCCCATGCACAAGTATGGGGTACTAAAAAGCCCAAACTTTAGTACATCGACATAAAATCCATTGTTTTGTGTGATTTTTGGGTCTATTCTTATTGGTTTTTCATTCCCTATCCAGTGGCATCCTTGGAATACGAAGGAATAGCCCAGGTCCTCCATCTTTGCATTTGACCCCGTTAACGTCCGTACCTTGCCATGAGCATACCGTGAGCTACGTTACTCCGTTTACAATGTTCTTCATATGCATTTGTTGTAGAATTGAGCGTAGAACATGAAGATTGCCATGTCATGCATCATATCATCACTATGTTCATGATCTGACCAGATTATATAATTTACCTAAATGCACATGTAGTACCACTTGATCCACTCCACTAGTGGACCAAGGCTTCATTTCAACTCGATATATTATGTTGTCTTGTTAACAACATTTAAAATGGACATGCATTGTATTGGTTTGTGCATCATGTCATGGATATGTTGTGGTGCATCGTGTGTTGATTATTTTTTCCAGATAGCTTCTTCTCGATAGAGTTCTGAAAGCGTTTGGTGTGTGAGAATTCGTTTGACTAAGCCTGTTCCTCTACCTCATGGATTCAATCTTCTTCCAAGCGGGGATCTCAGGCAAGATGAACATTTCCCTAGATACCACTACTACAATTTCCATGCTAGTTGTCTCGTTTTCTGTCGCTATGTCACCCTACCTACCACTTGGTTGAAAAGCCTGCCAAATATGCCATGATAAGCCTCTAACCCGTCCACATCCCAGCAAACCTTTGTGTGGCTATGTTACCGCTTGCTCAACCCTTCTTATAGCATTTCTAGTTGCAGGTGTAATTGCTTCCATGTGACAACATGGACATTCTTTTGTTATATCACAATATTATTGCTATTTAATTAAAGCACATATATACTTGGTAAAAGTTGGACGGCTTGGCCTTTTGCTTAGTGTTTTGTTCCACTTTTGCCGCCCCTAGTTACTTGTGTATCGGTGTTACGTTCCATATTGAGCGCTCCTAACATGCTCGGGGTTGTTATGGGGACCCCCTTGACTTTTGTTTTAGGATAAAGCTTGTCTGGCAAGGCCCAACATTGGTACTACATTTTCCTAATAACTAATAAACCTACATATGGACTAATTAACCCGAGGATCTTTAATCAACAACCCAGGCCAGTGCTCCTCATGAGTGTTGCACTACTAGAAATCAATTATTGGTCGTCTGCCAGCTCTTTGAGGTCGGCCGACAGATAGCAAAGAGGGTCTTTTCCATCAGCTGTCAGCCGACAGCCGACAAAGAGTTGGCTGATGGCACAAGCTTCTTTTCCATCAGTCAGCTCTTTGCTGTCTGCTGGCACACGGCAAAGAGCGGCACAGGAGACGACAAAGCGACAGCTGGGCCCCACTTGACCACGTGATGGCTAGGTTAAATTTGGTGACTTCTTTGTCGTGTGCTAGTGGATGACAAAGAGTCTTGAAGCAGACGGCAAAGAGGCTCTTTGCCGTCCGCTAGCAGATGAAAATGCGCTGACGGTACTAATGTTCGTTCCGCCCCCACCCGACCCCTCTCTCTCTCTCTCACTCTCACCCACTCACACTCCCCTCTCTTCCCGTCGCCCACCGCCGCCACCACCGTCGTCTCCCCACCGGCCCCGTCGCGCCCATCAGACCCATCATACCGCCGCCACCGCCATCGTCTGCCCACCGGCCCCATCGCATCCACCGGCCCTGTTGCACCGCTGCCCCACCTCTCCTGTAGCACCTCCGCCCGCCACCCCCATCGTGCCGCCGCCCTGCCGCCCTCGTCGTGCTCATCCTCTCCACCCCCTCCCCAGCGCCTCGCCGCCCCGGCTCCCCGCCGCCCCTAACGGCCCACCGCCCTGAAAGTGCGTTATATCGACTAGAGGGGGATGAATAGGCGATTTTGACAAATTCATCACTTGAGGAATTTCAACTTTGAGGAATTTGAAATGCGATGAATAACTAGCAGCGGAATAAGTACTCAAGTGCATGAGGAACATAGTAACAATATAGTCTTCATGATGAAATGAAACATGCACAAATAGTGAGTAGCATGATAAAGGATAAGCAGTGATCAACAAGGCAACTTGAAGAATTTGAGGTGAGGAATTTGCGAAAGTCTTCAGTCAAATTCTTCAACTGTAACAATCAATTTCATCAACAGGTTTATGAGGAATAAGGAGGTTGAGGAAATAGAACCTTGTAGCTCGATGAAGACAATGGTTTGATGAACCAGTTCCAACTGCTGTGACAGTCGTACGTCTGGTTTGGAGCAGCCTGGTACTTAAACCAGAGGACACACAGTCCTAGGACACACAGTCCTTATTGTATTCTCCTTGAGCTAAGGTCACACAGTCCTCGCCCAACACTCGTGGTAAGTCTTCATAGTCGACTTCCAAAACCCTCACAAACTGGTCAGCGGCGATTCACAATTTACTGCTGGATGCTCTAGGCCAAGGTCACTTCATGGTCCCTAATTGACTGCAGGAGCACTAGACCATGACGCCTAACCGTCTAGAGGATATACAGTCCTCAACGGTAAGAAGCGTTGGTTTCACACAGGAATTTCTTTAGTGATGCTCAATCACTATGGGTTTGTTGGTTTGGTTGTGGGTTTTTCCTCACTAATGATTTTTTCTCAAAGTCCTCAGAGGATGGGTTGCTCTCAAATGACAAGTGTCAGTTCTCTCTCGGTGCAGCCAACAAACTAGTGGTTGTGGGGGGTGGCTATTTATAGCCAGGATGCAATCTGACATGATAAGACATAAATGCACCCAATGATATGACCGTTATGTGGATAAGAATGATTTGGGACAGTTGGCGCTAAGCACAGCAATAGTCGGAATTTCGAACCATGAAAGTCCTCAGCTTATCATGTTCCTCACTTGTAGGCAATTCGCACTGGAGAAATCCTAACTCCTCAGTCAGATCAATTTCCTCAGAGACCAAAAGAACTTCGTCTCTGTTACTGAAAAACTTGTCTGAACCATAAGAGATTTCCAAAGGCTTCACTCGAAGGATTGTATAGGTTGAGGATTTTGGAGTTGAGCATCAGTTGGAAATTTTCCTTAGTATTACCTCGGCCCCCTTTAAAAGTACGGTGTTTCGTATGACTCAAATAAAGAAAATAAAACTACGAAAACAAAAGTTTTCACGCTTCATATTCTTTGTTCATATATTCAAGGTCACACCAACTTCTTCATTTTCAAAGTCTTCACAAAGTCTTCACCAAAGTCTTCTGAAAGTCTTCAGCAAAGTCTTCACTTGAAGACATACATTTTTAGGGGTCGATAATCTCCGAATATATCAAACTCCTCATTGACTTATGGAGCCTGTGTACACTCACAAACACATTAGTGCCTTAACCTATAAGTCTTCAATACACCAAAATCACTAAGGGGCACTAGATGCACTAACAATCTCCCCCTTTTTGGTGATTGATGACAAATAGGTTAAGATTTCAACGGGGATAAACATGTGAAGTGAAAGTACAGATTTTGAGGAATTTGATTGCAAGATATAGAAGAACTCCCCCTGAAGATGTGCATATTTGAGGAATTTTCTTTGGACTGCAAATGCACATGGTAGGTTCAAAACATGGAGAACTCCCCCTATATCTTGTAATTAATACACGCATTTGAATGTATGAAATGAAGAATTTGAAACGCGTGAGGAAAATGGTGTCTGACGAAATTCAACATGCATGCATTAAGGTATTTGAGGAAATAGACATGCGAGGAAATAGTTCAAAAGTGTCAGACCACCATCGGACTTAAGTTTACAACTCAATAACCAAAAACTTCAGAAGAGCGAAAGTTGTAACTTAAACAAAAATAGCCCAAATATATATAGACCCGCTTGAAGACTAACTCAAATTTTCTCCCCCTTTGTCATCGAAGACCAAAAGGGAATGAAAAGTGATGACTAACGCCCCATGATGAATTTCATCTTGTTGGTGAAGAAGGAGCGCCAGCGTTGTCGGGGTCGATTGTTGATGTAGGGCCAGCAGCAGTATCTTCAATGTCTTCATCTTAATCGCGCTCGCGATATGAAGAATATAAACTGGTGACCATCAGAGGAACTTGGACTTTCTTGAACTTCTTCTAAGGACAGCGAGCGAAGTTAGGATATTCTTCAAAGTTCAGCTCATCCAATTCTTCAGAAGGCATGATGTGAGTTAGCATAGCCCGAGAGCGCTTGAGGTTTTCACGGGCATAATAGTGGTTCCTCTTGACAGTGTTCTGCGTCACAGTCATATTCTGCACAATATACCCAAGTTGAGGCTTTACCCACTTCTGATTGCGATCGACCTTCCGATGAAGACTTATAAGAAGTTCACGATCAGTCATCAATCGAGGGGCATACTGTTTGGGAGTTGAGGCCTTTGCATCAGAGTCTTGTGTGGCAGTGTCATCGTTTGTGGAGAAGGAAGCGGCTTTGCAAAACTGTCCATCCAGGGGTCGTGTTCCTTCATCAATAATAGACTTGCCTTTCCTTTCAACTTATGAAATGGTACTCTTGATGACTTCAACGGGTGGCAGGAAACTGAAGTGATTCTGGAAATCAGCTTTGTAATGCACTGAGGACTTATCCCTGATGAATTTCATAATCCAAGGTGCATATGGCTTCTGATCAAATGGAGCAACAGCTGCACTGGCCAAAGTCCTCATGAAGAAGTCATGTAAGTTAATGGGAATACCATGTATGATATTGAAGAGCACATTCTTCATGATTCCTTCAACTTCTTCTTCCTCAGAGTTATGGCCTTTCTGAGGACACAGTCACTACAGGAAACAGGTACTTTGCCGTCCGCCATCCCAGACGGCAAAGGCTTTGCCATCTGCTAGCGGACGACAAACCGTCCGGCTGAATAATCCATGGTAAAGGCCGCTTTGCCGTTCGCTGGCGGACGACAAAGACCTTAGGTTCTTTGTCGTCTGCCAGCGGACGGCAAAGAGCCTGGACGGCACACGTGGGCACTTAGCTCTGGGCTTAACGTCGTGCTTGGCCGTCCGCTGGCAGACGACAAAGACCTTAGTTCTTTGCCGTCTGCCAGCGGACGGCAAAGCACCTTTTTTTGATAGCTGGGGCTGGCCTAGGTGGGTTCTTTGCCGTCCGCTAGCAGACGACAAAGAATCTTAATTCTTTGGCGTCTGCCAGTGGATGGCGAAGAACCCACCTAGGCCAGCCCCAGTTTGCGCAGGTAGCTGCCACGTGGCCACTTTGCCGTCTGTTGGCGGACGACAAAGCTCTTTGCCATCTGCCAGCAGACGGCAAAGTTGCTATATAGCCCCTGTTTTTTTGTTTTTTCTTAAAATCATTCAGTGTGATAGAATATTCATATATATCCAACATATACATATCTAGAACATACATATCATTCAATAAGTTCCAACAAGCATACCATATAAGTTGAAACAAGCATATATATACCAATAATTAAGTTCCAACATACAAGTCCAACATATATACAAGTTTCCAACAACACACAATATGATTTCCAACAACATATCCATACATATGTATCCAAAACAAGTTTTCCATAAACACAAAGGTAGCAGAAGTAGAAGAGTACAATCCATCAATGCACTCTTCCTCATCTATAGCAAATCTACAAAGTAGGAAATATATAGTTAGAAGAAGAAGAAGACTAGCTAGAAGAAGAAGAAGAAAATGAAGAAAAAAAGAAGAAGAAGAATTTATCTTCTATTTCTTTTTCTCCTCTCCTCTCCTCTCCTCTTCTCCAAGGTGGTAATGCCATTTTGTAGCTAACTAATCATATAAAGTAATTTTGGAGGAAAAAATGCTAAGTATAGGTCATTTTATAGCTATCCTAGGTAGAATATATCATTTTGGAGGTAAGTAAGGTTATTACGTATTTTCGAGGAAAATAAGCTAAGTATAGGTCATTTTGGAGGTAAACCAAGGTTATTATGCCATTTTTTACCTAAGTGAGCATATTATGTCATAAATGAACTAGCTAAGCTAATTATAGATGAATATTGAGCTATCCTAGGTAGTTATGCAATTTTGTACCTAATTGAGCTAATTATGTCAGAAATGAACTAGCTAAAGATCATTATTGAGCTATACTAGCTACTAATGCCATTTTCTAGCTAACTAAGCATATCAAGTCATTTTGGAGGAAAAAATGCTAAGTATAGGTCATATTTAGCTATCCTAGGTGAATATACCATTTTCTAGCTAACTAAGCATATCAAGTCATTTTTGATGAAAATAAGCTAAGTATAGGTCATTTTATAGCTATCCTAGGTAGAATATATCATTTTGGAGGTAAGTATTATGTATTTTTTAGTAAAATAAGCTAAGTATAGGTCATTTTGGAGGTAAAGCAAGGTTATTATGCCATTTTTTACCTAAGTGAGCATATTATGTCATAAATGAACTAACTAAGCTAATTATAGATCATTATTGAGCTATCCTAGGTAGTTATGCCATTTTGTACCTAAGTGAGCTAATTATGTCATAAATGAACTAGCTATAGATCATTATTGAGCTATACTATCTACTAATGCCATTTTCTAGCTAACTAAGCATATCAAGTCATTTTGGAGGAAAAAATGCTAAGTATAGGTCATTTTATAGCTATCCTAGGTAGAATATACCATTTTCCAGCTAACTAAGCATATCAAGTCATTTTTGATGAAAATGAGCTAAGTATAGGTCATTTTGGAGCCAAGTAGTTCATTTCTTAAGCTAAGTATGCATTTGTTAATTAAAACACTTGGGAAAACTTACCATCAACATGGAGGTGAAGGACCGGTAGGGTTTGGGCCAGCGTGAGACGTAGAAGGACCGGTCGGGGTTGCGGCAGACGCAGAAGGATCGGTCGATGCTTGTCGGGAGGCACGCTGCACCAAAGATTGTTTGCAATGTCTCCTTAGCATGATGCAACTCAAATGTGAATACTAGTCACTAAAGACCATTTGAATGAAACTCACCGTGGGTGCTATAGCAATATGGGGCGTCGACGGAGGGGTCTGACCATTATTCTGGCACACGGTCTGCACATTTTGTTTTCACGAGTCATTCATATTAGTTAGTGATGAAACGAACATTATGTGCATGATTTGGCTAATATGCAGGAGAAACTTACCACGAGGAGCTCGTATAGGGCCCGGTGAGACGCGTCGTTCCGGTTCCTCTCCTCCTCCAACAGCCTAGTCGTCCTCTCCTCCATCTCCCTCTCCCTCTGCGCTGCCTGCCTATTTGCCTCTGCCAGAAGCTCTCGGGCCCTAGCCTCAATGGCGAGCTCCATTTTCTGTGGACGAGGCCTTATCTCAGGATCAGAGCTCGTCTAGCGCTTCTTGATCTCTGGGAGAGTTCTAGGACAACGTATCAGTCCATCCCCAATTGCTATCGAGCCATGGGGCCTCCCACCACCAGATATCATCACGAGCTCTGGATCAAAAGGACTCTGGCTTGGGATGAAGTCCTCCCCTTTACTCGCCTTCCCCTCATCTCTGTACCTCACGAGCTTGTTATGCGAGGAGATGTTGTTGAAGCTCTGTGGATGATCGAGGTCATCCTCAGAGAATGCCTTCGCCTTCTTGTACGAGGCAGTATGGGCCATGGCATAGAGGTCGAACAGAGGTGGCACCTCCTTCTTGTTTTCTCGTGCCTAAAAGAGGTGAACAAAATATTAGTTAAGGGCTCAAGCTAGCATGAAGAATGAAATTGCATGAATCATGAAGCAAACCACATACCCAGTTATCCTCGTACTCAAACAGGTTGGAGCTCCCTTGATGGTTTGGCACACCTCTCATTTGGACATGCTTCTCCTTGGCCTTGTTGTGTTCGGCTAGCTATTCGGGAGAGCACCACTCATCCACCAATGCCTCCCAACAGTCCATCCTATCCGCACACCATCTCGGGGCACCTAAGTTATACAAGAGAAATTTCAGCGCTATGCCTATCAATCAAATCAAAGAAACTAAGTACAAGGCCTTAACAATAGATAATTACCTTCATAAACTTCTCCTTACTCAGATAATTTTCGCGACACTTCTTCTTGGCCCTCTTAATGTTACTCGAGGCGTAGTAGTCTCGAATAGCCTGCACCCGAGCATCGTGTCGTAAGTTCTGAAGTAGGCGCTTGCACTCGGCTTGGAGAACAACAGCCGCTCTCGCCTCGTATTCCTCAAGACACCTATAGAAGGTCTACAATCAAAGAAGACAACACATTAGACACTGATTAGTACAATCACTAGGTGTTGTTGATTTTTAATTTTGTAAAGGAAAAATTACCCAAAAGCTACGAATCACAATGTCAGCCACCGTCTCGCACAAGGCACCGTCAACCATCTCCTCTGGTGGGGCCAGGGCAGCCTTGTACAGCTCCCAGGTCAATGCTACCCGTGGAGACTCACCCTCACCGGGCAACTAGACCTTCCCCAGGAAGTGGTGCCGGAGAAGCACACCAAGGACCTGGTTGGGCCTGCGGACAACACCACGCTCGTATTTCCAACCCCTGCAGTAGGACAAGGCCAACACATTAGATATTAATTTTAAGAAACATGAAGGAAAAAGGTTAAAAAAGAGTAAATGCACTTGCTTCTCCGCATTCGGCGTAATCAACCACCTCTGCTCACGGGTCGTTAGCACGGGAGGCAGCTTTGTACAACCACGCTGGTAGACCTTCTTGCCCTCCTCAACCAGCTCGCTCTCGCTATAGGTGTCCTCAGGCAAGTAATTGTCCTCGCCAGCATCAGCATGGACACTAGCCTTCGGAGTCACGTGGGACAAAGACTCTGGAACCCGAGTCTCCTGGGACGAAGACTCTGGGACCCGAGTCTCCTGGGACGAAGGCTCGGTGACCCGAGGCTCGTGGACTAGAGTCCGAGACGGGTCCAAGTCAGACGGGTCCACCCGAGACGGAGCACTCCTGTGGTCGGGAGAATCAGCTGGGGGTGGCGGCGAGGAAGGCGCAGCAACCTTCCTACCTCTAGCACCTCTCTTCGTCTTCCCCCAACCTCTCCCGGTCGAAGAGGAAGCACCCGCCGGTGTCTGCATGCTGTGTACCAGCACTCTCCGGAGTTGCTGGGGTGGAATAATAGCACCCCTCCCAGCACGCGCCGAGGAAGGAGGCTCAGAGCGCTCTCGACCCTCGCCCACCATCTGTCAACACCTGCAATGACAAAGAGTGAACCAAATTAGTTCAACATAAAAAAATTGAATACCTAATAACATGAACTAATTAATAATATATATGTACATAATAATAATTGAATACCTCACATTACTAATATTAATCTTCATCGTCTATATATGCTCCGAGATCAATAAATGCATAATCATCATCACTATCAGTAATGACGTGCTCAACAGCATCATCAAAAAATGCATCAACATGTGGAAGGCCTCTATGTAATCGGTCAAGCATTGTCAGGTCATCCGCAACAGTAACCTCTTTTTCTTCCGTGTCTTCTTGTTCCTGCTCAAGGGTGAAGTTGGGTTCACTGTCGCCGTCGACCTCAATGTTCTGGGGTGAAGTAGAGCGGTTCTTGAAGCGTTTTTTGGAAACACGTGTTTTTGGAAGAATTATCCTTCATATGTTTCTAGGTTAATGTGAGGTTCATAATCATCTTCATTGAGGGGAGGTGGTCTAAAATGTGGCGGCACATCATAAACGACATCCCAACCTTTCAAATTTGGATCCGTTTGGCAGGCCCATGGTAGATAGAAAACTTGGGTCACCTGTTGAGCCATAATATAGACATCGGGAACATCCAAATGGGTGCTTTGTTTGATTTCGACTTGCCCTATATGTTCATGAGTCCTTCTAGACTCCTTTGGCTGGAACCAATAACATTCTAGTCTCGGTTGAGAAGCACCAACAATTTTGCACGGCCCCCCAATCTTGCCTCGGTCGGGAGATGCAAAATCAAATGCTGCATTGGATTAAAGAACCCCGATTGAAAGATCTTTTCTGACTTGCAGATCAACTCCGGCGCCAACTCTTCCAGTTCGTCTAGCACGTCAGGCGATAGTTCTTTCGCACAAAGAGCACGGAAGAAATAGCTCAGCTCTGCCAGTACTAGCCATTCATCCTCAGGGATAAACCACGCAACATCACTGGCATTACCCGCTCAAGCCATATGTGCCAATCATGACTCTTGAGACCAAATATTTTCAACTTTTCAAGACTCGCTCCGCTCTTTAGATTCGCTGCATACCCATCGGGGAACATCAACTGCATTTGCACCCACAAGATCATTTCCCTCATAGCTGGCCTTCCAAGATTGAACCATGCCTTTGGCTTCCTCCATTTCTTCTTTCCTTTCGGTTGTCGAATGTTTTGTAACGGTCTATCACATAGAGCCTCCTGGTCGACTCTAGCCTTAGGATTATCCTTCGACTTCCCCTCTATGCCAAACAATGTATGCATATTTATAGATGTAACCCTTTCAAATGGGAGACGCATAGTGTTCACGCATACTGATGATTCAATCTACCTACCGCTAGCAAGTTTCATGGGCACGAAGACCAAAACAGAGAAAATGAAGGGGGAGAAGGAGATGTCATTTGTGCTCACCCACGAACGCATGGGCGGAGCTCGTCGAACGCATGGGGAGGTTGTCGAACACAAATATATATATGATGTTTTTCATAAAAAAATCGGAAATTATATGACGTAACTCATAATTCACACATATATGACCCGTCGGCCTCTGGAAGGCCGAAGAGCACCCTTTTGGTCAACAGGAGGCCAAAGAGGTGTCGGGGGTCGGGGGTGTCGAGTCGTGGTGTCGGGGTGTCATGTCGGGATCGAGATGTCGTGTAGGGGTCGGGGGTGTCGTGTCGTGGTGTCGGTTTAGGGGGTTCCTCGACGTCGATGAAACCCTAAATAACAAGTATCATCGGTGCGAGATACATGTGGCGCTCGGCATTGAACACTAGATCCACATCCCACAAGTGATGCCGGCGCCCGGTGTCCCGCGCGCAACAATAGTTCTGGGTCGGTGTACATCGGTATAATGCGTGTGTGACTTTTGGTTCGTCAAGGCTTTCCTTAAGTAACTCTCATATCTCACGTTGTGTTGGTGCGCTCTTTCTCACACTGATATGATGGTGTATATATGTTGGTGGGCACTCTCTCACAGTAACAGTTTGACCATCAGTGATGGACGCCTAACCTCTTCGCTTCTTGTGCAATATACCAACGAGTATATCACAAAGAAGAGAAGAATGATGAGGCGCCCCCCATGACAACAGTCGGGATTCCTCCATCAAGAACACACATGAAAGTTATTTGAGGAAAGCCTCGACGGACGGAAAGTCGCACACGCATTATACCGATGTACATCGACCCACGATCACTCATCTTGCCTAGCTACTGGACATGTGTCGGGGTTGGGGTGTCAGGGTGTCATGTCGGGGTCTGGGTGTTGGGGATGTCGTGTTGGGGTAGGGGTGCTATGTCTGGGTTAGGGGGTTCCTGAACGTCGATGAAACCTCGTGTCAGGGTCGGGGTGTTGTGGGTGTCGTGTCGGGGTCGGCGTGTTGTGTCATGGTCGAGGGTGCCGTGTTGGGGTCTCGGGGTGTCGTGTCAGGGTCGGGGTGTAGGGGGTGTCATGTCGGGGTCGGGGTGCCGTGTCGGGGTGTCGGGGTCGGGGTGCGGTGTCGGGGTCTCGGGGTATCGGGGTCGGTGTGCCGTGTCGGGGTGGCGTGTCGGGGTGTCATGTCGGGGTCGGGATGTCGGGGGTGTCATGTCGGGGTCGAGGTGTCAGGGTCGGGGTCGGGGTCGGGTTGTGGTGTCGGGGTCGGGGTGTCGGGGGTGTCGTGTCAGTGTCAGGGTGCTGTGTCGTGGTCGGGGTGTAAGGGGTGTCGTGTCGGGGTCGGGGTGGAGGGGGTGTCGTGTCGGGGTCGGGGTCGGGGTCAGGGTGTCGGGGTTGGGGTCGGGGTCGGGGTGACGGGGTGTCGGGGGTGCCGTGTCGGGGTGTTGGGGTGTCGGGGTCGGGGTGTCGTGTCGGGGTCGTGGTGTCTTGTCGGTGTCGGGGTGTCGGGGGTGTCGTGTCGGGGTCAGGGTGTCGGGGTCGGGGTCGGGGTCGGGGTGTCGTGTCGGGGTCGGGGTGTAGGGGGTGTCGTGTCGGGGTCGGGGTGTCGGGGTGTCGTGTCGGGGTCGGGGTGTGGGGGGTGTCGTGTCGGCGATCCTCGACCCGGTTACGTCGGCGCCGACGCACCCTCCTCCTCTTGTTCTTCTTCTTATTCTCGGGTGAGGTGTGCGGGCGACGGTGGGGGTGAGTGCCGTCCGGTTTGCCGTCTTTTTCTTCTTTTCTTCTCCTGCTCCTCCTCCTTCTTTTCTTCTTCTTTTTCTTCTTCTCCTTCCTCTTCTTCTTCTTCTCCGTCGCCTTCTCCTCCTCTTCTTCTTCTCTCTTCTTCTTCTTCTTCTTCATTTCCTCTCGTCCTCCTCCTAACTAAGTAACTAACTTACTAACTTAACAGAAAAACGAACTAAACTAAACTAATTAAACCTAAATCTAAAAAAGCAAAAAAATCAAAAAAAAAACTAGACCTGTGGGGGCGGGGCAACGGTGGCGATGCCGACCGGTGGGGCGGCGGTGGTGACGCGGGACGGTGGTGCGGCAGTGGCGACACGGCGGCGGCAGGGGCGCACTGCTGCGGGGGCCACGCGGCGGCGGGGGCGCATGAGGGTGGGGGCGGTGGCGGGGGCGACGGGGTGACGCGGAAACGGGTGCGTACGGCGACGGGGGTGCGAGGGCGCACGGCGATGGGGGTGCGGGCGCACGGCAGCGGTTGCGAGGGCGTGCGGCTTCCGGGGTGCATGGCGACGGGGGTGCGGGCGCACGGCGGCGGTGGCGAGGGCGCGCGGAGGCGGGGGCGCAGGGGGGCGTGGCAGCGGGGGCACGCTGCGGCGGGGGCGACGCGGCGCGCGGCGGCGGGGGCGGGGCCGAAGGGGCGGCGGTGGCGTCAGGGCCGGTGGGCGCTGGCGGCGGGGGCAACAGGCGAAGGGAGGAGAGATGGAAGGAGAGAAAGAGAGAGAGAGGCGGGCCGTGGGGGCGTTAGTCGTTAGCTAACACCCCCTCTTTGCCGTCTTCTAGAGGGCGGCAAAGAGGGGGGCCGTTAGGTCAACTAGCGGGTTGGGTCGTGGGTGGGACCCCCTCCCTCTTTGCTGTCCGCTAGGGGATGGCAAATAGGGGGCCGTTAGGTCAACTAGCTGGCTGGGTCGTGGGTGGGCCCCCTCCCTCTTTGCCGTCCGCTAGCGGACGGCATAGCTCCTTTGTCGTCCGCTAGCAGATGGCAAAGAGGTGGTTGATGGCAAAGCCACTCGTTGCCATCTGCCACCTCTTTGTTGTCCGCTTTCTCCTAGCTGATGGCAAAGCCATTCTTTGCCAACCGCTAGCTGACGGCAAAGAGGAGGCAGACGGCAAATCTTCTGATTCCAGTAGTGAGTGTTTTTGTCAGGATGTGATAGACTGTGCGAGGTACATAGAGCAGATCCTTTACTAAGAAGACTTGGCGTTGAGGCTTTCCAGGTGGCAATGTCTTCATCAGCACATTCATCAGTTGATTGGGTAGAGTAGATTCATCAAACAACTTGCGGGCTTCATCTGAGGGAATTTGGACTGGGACACACTGAAGCAATTCAGAGGCTTGAGCAGTGAAGTGTGTTGTGCCAGTCATCCAGTCCAATATCCAAGAGTTGATGTCTGAGGAATCTCCACTGATATGTAGCGTGGCATAGAATTGAAGGATGATTTCCTCATTCCAATCGCAGATGTCAACACAAAATGGAAGAAGTCCAGCATCATATAGAACTTGGAGCACAGGAGTAAATGATGGAAGACTTTCCATGTGAGCGTGAGGAATCTGATGGTGCTCGAAGACTTTCTTCTTCTCATAGAGGACTGGAGCATAGTAATTCAGTTAAGTGGCAGTCCAGAACCTGTTGCGACTAGCCCTTGCAGAGTCATATGGGTTTGGTCCAGAGAAGAATGGGTGTTCATTGAAGAAATTCCTCTTGAGGAATTTGGGACGAACAATGCCTTTGAAAGGCAGTCTTGGCTTGGGTTGAAGATTTGTTTGTGTACGCCCCTTGATTTCCGTTGGCATGGAAGGAACAACAGACTGAGTGATTTGAAGAGCTGGTTCCTCGATAGTGGCCGGAGCATCAATTTCCTCAGCTGTTGCAGCTGGAATTTCTTCAGGGTCTGGAAGGTACAGGTGTTCAGAATCTTCAGGTATTTCTTCAGTCTGTGTAGGTGACTGAGGAATCAACATTAGAGGAGTTGCCATTGGTGAATTGGGATGTGCAGATTCCCAATATTCATCATTGATGACTGGAGTGGTGTCACCAATGTCAACGTCTTCATCAATGACTTCGCCATCTTCCTCAGCAGTTACCAGAAGCTGGAGCGATGATACGTTGGGGGTTGATGCAGTGTCATCGATGACAATTTTCTCATCAAGACTCTAAGGAAGCAGCCGAATGATTCTCTTTTTCTCGAGGAATGTCATATGCTTCCCCGATTGGCACAATATCATAGGCTGGTACCGAGGAAATTGGAGTTGCATCAATTGGTGTTGCTAAGGAACTTGTCAAAGTTTTCACCTTCTTCAACACAAGGGCTTGAGAAGTTGATGCTTTTCTTTTGACGGTATTTTCCTCAGCAGTAGCAATTTCTTCAGGAACGACTGATGCAGCCGTCCCGGGTGGTTCAGTTTCTTCAGGCACAACATTGGAGGTTGTCCTGGCATGTTCATCTGTGGTCTGAGTTTCCTCAGCAGCACTGGCAGTTGCTTCTAGTGCAGAAGCATTTCCTACTGCAGTTTCATCAGGCTGAGCATTTTCATCAGCTGCCTGAGGAGTTTCATGTGCAGTCCGAGCAATTTCTTTAGACTGAGGCATTTGTGGTTGCGATCGAGTTGCAACTCTGGTGTTGTGATCCTTTACGGCTACTTGAGCAGCCCTGACGAGTCTGGCGTTGGTTCCCTTCGATTTAGCATCATATTTCTGTTGATCCAAAGAGAGAGAGCGAATCTCGGACTGAACTGTGACGAGTTGATTTGGGGTCAAATTCATCACATTTTCGCGCAAAAACTTTTCTTTGCGAGTCTTGTTCCTCTTAGCTCTCTGAGCTTGCTGTCTCTTCCATTGTTCTTTAGAGATGAAGTGGGTGAGGACATGATCCACTTCAGGAGGCACATTCAGTGAAGAAAGTGGGGTGCTTGGGTCTTCATGCCATATGTCGATGAAGTTGAGGATCATCTTGGGTTCCGACATGAGATGAACAGAGCTCCCTTTGCTCTAGCAGCCCTGTGCTGACTTTGTCTGATGATTTCTACTAATTCTTCATCATCAGCTTCATCAGCATCTTCATCATTACCCTCTGAAGAACCTAAGTGGACTGTAACCAGAGCCTTGCTGGTGTGAGTACTTGGTCTTGGACCACGTCCGGCTGTCTTCTTCAGTTTAAGCATAGAGGGACTGGTTGAAGACTTTGTAGATGTGGAGGGGCTTGTAGTGAGCTTCAGAACTTTGGTGAAACCCTCAGTCCTTTTGCATGTTGCCAGATGCACTGGGGTTGAGGACTTTGTAGCTGTTGCGGATGACTAAGCAGCAACAGTTCCAGGTGCAGAAGGTTTTCTCGGCTGAGGCCTTTGACCTTGAGGAATTTGTACTGAGGATTTTGATGTTGAAGAACCAATCTTCAGAGCAGGTTTCTTTACCTTTTTCTTTGGAGCACTAGTAGAAGCTCCGGCAGAGGCAGTAGCAGCAGAATCCTCATTGAATTTCTTCACTGCCTCTTTGGTTTTCCTCGCCAACTTGGCTTGTTGCTTCTCGCACATGTCAGGAAAGTCCGCACCAGTTTTGAGGCTAGTAGGATCAGCAATTTCGGTTGGATCAAGAGGAGGCCTGCTGCAAGGTGGTTTCACAGCGAATTTCATCATGTATTTTGGAGTTACATAATGATATTCTCTCCATTCTTTGGACCATCTCCACTCAATCTTTTGCAGACGGATCTTTCTCTGCTTGGTCGTCTCCTTTCCATGTGTTTCTTCGTCAGGTGTGCAATATTCATCATACAAATCCTCAGGGATCTCAAATGCAGTGTGCACATCTGGCTTCTTCCCTCCTTTCTGAGGTTTCTTTCCATCAGACATTTTCTTCACTTGAGGAATATGAACTCTTGAAGATTCTGAAGAGGTACACAGTTTTTCTTCAAGTAGCGCTGCAAATGAGTTAAGTTGATGAGATCCTAGTGATTCATCAGCGGACATGTTGTACCTGTGAACATAGTATAGGTGCGAGGAATTTGAAGAGGTCATATGCGTTCTCAGAAATTTTAAAAAAATAGGTGTGAGGAATTTGACCATGGTTGTCTTGAGGAATTTCACTAAGTGTTCTTTGTCTTAGGTTCTAGAGTTGTGCAAATTTGAGAATTCGCACAATTGAGGAATCTTGAGGAAAATCATTACTTAGGGAAAATCATCAAGTATGAGGAGATGAAAGGTGCTTGAGAGTTGGATTTATAGCATATAAACACCTTTTGAGGAATATAAAGAGCATTTGAGGATCAAACAAGGGCAGTAAAAGTAAATTTTATTTACCTTGGTGAAGAACACGAAGAACTCAGAGATGAGATTGGGAAGTTCGTGCATTCAGATCTCCCATGCCCTAGCTTGGCAGAGGGAGACAACTACAGCGGCAGCGGGATGAGGATTTCCGCGGTCGGTGCGAGTACGACGACGATGAGGTTGAGGCTGTGAAGCTCTTCCTCACCGACGACGATGACTTTAGCAGCGGTGCTAGGTTGGAGCTCGGGAGAGGGATGAGATGCGGAGTAACCGAGCACAGTTGATGGGAAGGGGGCATTTATAGAGGAAGTGAAAACTGATCCGCCCAAAGATTTTGGATAGGATTGCCCCTGACCCTTGCTCTCCACGCGACAGGTGTCACCCATAATATGGGTAGTGGAGATTGTGAAGGATCGTGGGTTATCCAGGTGTGGAAATTGGAACTGTTTGACCGAGAAACGCTGAAAATTTTGGTGGTGAAGATTTGAAGTTTTCGTTCTCAAATTCTTCAGTTGTCAAGGACACAGTGAAGACTTTGAACGAGTTTCAGAGTAGAACGCATATGAAGAATTTGTGAACAGACTTGGTTGAGTTTAGCATAGAGGGGAAAAGGGGTCCGATCACATTCACTTAGATGAAAATCAACTTGAAGAATTAGCAATAAGTGAATGCTGATGAGGACATTGAAAACTCAAATATAAATATATATATGTATAGTCAATGAAGAACATGAGTTTCAAAGTTTTGAAGAATTTGAAAAGTTGAGGAATTTGAAAAACTTGAGGAATTTGATAGTTTGAAGAATTTGCAAAAACAACAAAACGCTCAATTTTGAAGAATTTCAACTTTTGGTTGGTGGCATAACCCATCGTATAAGAATGATGATTTCAGACACCGCGTACAATTGTCGTAGAGTTCTGAGAATCAAATTCTTCGTTAATTTGTTCACACTTAGAGAGTTATTCTTCATTGATGGAAGAAAAACGTTACTTCGTGTGTTGCACATATAAGTCATCAACTTTGCATAAGTGTTAGGATGTGTGTTCTTCATCAAACAACATTCGAAGATTCAAAGATATTTAGCTCACACCGCAACTTGCAAAATCTCTTTTCATCCAAGGGCTTTGTGAAGATATCGGCTAGTTGTTCTTCAATGGGAATGTGGTTGATGGAGATGTCGCCCTTGAGTACATGATCTCGAAGAAAGTGATGACGAATCTGGATGTGCTTGGTCTTGGAATGCTGAACTGGGTTATAGGCAATCTTCAATGGCACTCTCGTTGTCACAGTAAAGAGGCACATTCTTCAGCTTGATGCCGTAGTCCTTGAGGGTTTGCTTCATCCATAGTAACTGAGCACAACACGAGCCAGCAGCAATGTACTAAGCTTCTGCGGTAGAGAGTGAAACACAGTTCTTCTTCTTTAAGGACCAACAGACTAAGGATCGTCCAAGGAAATGACATGTCCCTGAGGTTGACTTGCGATCCACACGATCTCCAGCATAGTCAGCATCAGAGTATCCGACGAGGTGAAGATTTGAGCCCTTGGGATACCACAATCCAAGTGTTGGTGTGTGAGCTAAGTATCGAAGAATATGTTTCACAGCCTTATGGTGTGATTCCTTCGGTGTTGCTTGGAATCGAGCACACATGCAAACACTTAGCATTATATCAGGCCTAGATGCACATAGGTACAATAAGGAGCCAATTAGGGAGCGGTATACCTTCTGATCGAAGTCTTTACCATTTTCATCGGTGCAAAGGTGGCCTTTTGAAGGAATTGGAGTTTTGACGCCTTTGCAATCTTGCATGTCGAATTTCCTTAGAACATCTTTGAGGTATTTCTCTTGTGAGATGAAGATGCCATTGTCTTGCTGACGAATTTGAAGACCTAAGAAGAATTTCAACTCTCCCATCATAGACATTTGATATTCTTCACTCATCATATAGGCAAATTCATCACTTTAACATTTGTGAGTACATCCAAAGATAATTTCACCAACATATATTTGGCATATGAACAGGTCATTGTCATAGGATTTCGTGAAAAGAGTAGGGTCAAGTGAACCGGGTTTGAAGCCTTTATTCATGAGGAATTCCTTCAGAGTATCGTACCACGCCCGAGGGGCCTGCTTGAGGTCATAGAGGGCCTTGTTTAGTCTGAAGACTTTGTCAGGATGCTTAGGGTCTTCAAAACCTGGGGGTTGAGCAACATATATTTCTTCCTCAAGCTTACCATTGAGGAATGTACTTTTCACATCCATTTGATACAAGATGATATTATGATGGTTAGCGTAAGCCAGTAATATGCGAATAGCCTAAAGTCTAGCAATAGGTGCAAACGTTTCATCAAAGTCAATTCCTTCAACCTGTGTATAGCCTTGGGCTACAAGGCGAGCCTTATTCCTCACCACGAGGCCATTTTCATCTTGCTTGTTGCGATAGATCCACTTGGTACCTATGATGTTATGTTTGCGAGGATCTGGTCGCTTGACAAGTTCCCACACGTTGTTGAGCTTGAACTGTTGCAATTCCTCTTGCATAGCTTGAATCCACTCGTGCTCCTTGAATGCTTCATCAACTTTGGTGGGCTCTATGATAGAGACAAAGGCAAACTGCCCACAAAAGTTAGTTAGATGTGAAGCTTTTGAGCGTGTGAGAGGACCTGGTGTGTTGATGTCATCGATGATTTTGTCAATCTGCACTTCTGCTACTCTTGGATGAGCAGGTTGACGAGGCCGAGGATTTTCATCAGCACCATTTTCTTCAGGTATATCAGCATGAGAGTTTTCATTTATTGGAATGATTTCCTCAGTGGGTATGACATCTTCTGTTGCCTTCAGCTTGATGGATTCCTCAGGAGATTGTTCATCTAACATAGAAGGCAGGTGCTCTCTTTGTGAGCCATTAGTTTCATCGAACCGCACATCTACAGTTTCAACCACCTTGTGATGGTAGGTGTTGAAGACTTTGTAGGTGTGCGAGTCCTTTCCATAACCAAGCATAAAACCTTCATGTGCTTACGGTGCAAACGTAGAACTGTGGTGAGGATCTCTCATCCAGCATTTTGCATCGAAGACTTTGAGATAACTTACATTGGGTTTCTTGCCTGTCATGAGCTCATATGAAGTCTTCTTGAGGAATTTGTGAAGATATACCCTGTTGATGATGTGGCATGCAATATCAATTGCTTCAGGCCAGAAGCGACGAGGGGTTTTGTATTCGTCAAGCATGGTGCGAGCCATCTCAACAAGTGTCCTATTTTTGCGCTCCATGATGCCATTCTACTGAGAAGCATAAGGGGAAAATAACTCATGAGTAATACCAAGTTCATCAAGATATTCATCAAGATTAGTGTTCTTGAACTCAGTCCCATTATCACTCCTGATATATTTGATCTTGACGTCAAAGTTGGTGGAGGCCCTTGAAGCAAATCGTCTGAAGACGTCCTGCACTTCATTTTTGTATAGAATAACATGCACCCATGTGTAACGAGAGTAATCATCAACAATGACAAAGCCATACAAATACAAACTTGATGCATTTGTTAGTACGGAGTGATGGGTGGGGCCAAATAGATCCATATGAAGCAATTCAAAGGGTCGAGTCGTGGTCATGATTGTCTTCGAGGGATGCTTGGATCTGCTCATCTTCCCAGATTCACATGCATCGCAGAGGTGGTCCTTGAGGAATTTGACACCCTCGATGCCAATGACGTGCGTTTTCTTCACGAGTGTGTGCAGGTTCCTCATACCAGCATGTCCAAGTCGTCGATGCCACAACCAGCCTTCTGAAGACTTTGCAAGTAAGCAAGTGGCAGGTTGAGGACCTGTAGAGAAATCAACAATATACAAGTCTCGTCTCCTAAAGCCTTCGAAGACTTTGGAATTATCAGATTCCATGATGACAACACAACGATATTTTCCAAATACAACAACCATATCAAGATCACAAAGCATTGAGACAGGCATAAGGTTGAACCCGAGGGATTCAACAAGCATCACCTTGTCCATGGTTCGGTCCTTTGAGATAGCAACCTTACCAAGTCCCAATACCTTGCTTTTTTCCTTTGTCTGCGTAGGTGATATGCTTCAGAGGAGATGGAGTGAGTGGCAAGTTCATCAGTAGATTCTTGTCACCCGTCATGTGGTTTGTGCATCCACTATCGAGAACCCACTCGGTGGCTTTTAGAGTATCATCCTGCAGATGAATTAGTACAACTTACGAACTCATATGCTTCAGAGTGAAGAATATGACATCAATTTCATTAGACAGAATTTCATCACACAAGATAGTAAGCAAGTAGAGTGAGGACGTGAGAAATGAAGAATTCATTTCATCATGGTTAGCTTGCGTCCTTTCAAGCATTTCCTCAGGTCTCCAGCAAATTCATCAGATGTTCAAATTCATTTGGAGACCTGACCCTGCATAAGATGTCAGTTTGATTTCTTCAGCAACTACATCTGGAGGGGTGGCAAAGAATTCATCATTCCGTGAGCACCATGTGAGAAGGGAGGCATTGAAGCAAGTGCGCTTCGTTTCACAGGGCGAGGGTTAGAGTATTCAAATGAATAAGCATAGAAATTCTCCAAGGACTTATGAACATAATGGTTTGAAGAATAATGTACATATTCATAACTCCTAGGTTTTCCCTGCGAAACAGAGGCATTAGCATGAGAATGATGATTTTGACCATTTGAGGAATTTGGTCGAAGTGAGGACTTTGGTCCATATGAGGAATTTGATCTGGGGTTACGATTCATCATGAGTGGTGTCGTGAGGACATTCACTTGAAGATTTTGTAGATAGCTCTTGGGAACCCAGATTTTCTTCATAGGAGAACCGTTCCTGCAGTTAGTTCCAACATATCTAGCAAATACTTCACTTCTTTGATTTTTGAAGAATCTGTGATTGGAGTCAAGTGACTCATCATAGGAATGTGAAGTTTCACAAGTAAAGCCAGATAAAGTGGATGGATCTATAGGATATCCTTTTGCAGCAACCCATGAGGTTTTGGGGTACTGCTTAGGTGTCCAGTAGGATCCATCAGTGTTGAGTTTCCTCACAAAGGCAATACCCTCTTTCCTAGGGTTCCTGTTCAGAATCTACTTCTTGAGGACATGACAAAGGGTTTGATGCCCTGTGAGACTTTTGTACATGCATGTCACATACAATTCCTTCAACCCTGCATTGTCATCAGTAATACTTGTGGTATCCTGAGATGAGGAATTTGAAACCACTGGAATAGTTGAAGAATTTGCAGCAGTAGAAACATTTGAACATTCAGGTGAAGAATTAGCAGTTTCACGTTCGATGCATTTCAAACAAGGAGGAACAAATTCTTCCTGAGCGATACTGATCTGTTGAGCCAGTAAGCAATCATTTTCCCTTTGGATATCCTCATGTTACACCCTCAGCTTTTCAAGATCTTGCTTTCTTTGAAGAAATTCATATGAAAGCTTCTAATGATCAGATCAGAGGTAGTTATGATAACTCTGAAGGTTATCATACTTTTTCTGAAGACTTTTGAGATCTATAGACAGAGTTTGAGTCCGATCCACTTCATGGTTTAATAGATCATCGCTTTTGTCTAGCATTTCCTGAAGCTTTTCAAGTGCACTTTGTTGCTTAGTGGCAATTTTAACAAGTTTAGCATAGCTAGGTTTCACATATTCATCAGATTCGCCTTCACTTGATTCAGAAGAGGAATGATGTTTGTGTACCTTTGAGCCTTTTGCCATAAATCAATAAGTGGGAGCATGATCATCGTTGCTGACGTCAGAGTCATTGGAGTAGTCAATTCTTCATTGCTAAAGATGGACTTTTTGACAAAAGTAGTAGCGAGAGCAAGGCTAGCGACACTAGATTCTGATTCCTCCTCAAATTCTTCCTCTTCTTCATATTCTTCAGATTCTTTCTCGGAATCGATTTCCTTGCCGATGAATGCTCGAGCCTTTCTGGAACCATTCTTCTTGTGCTTTGAGGACTTTGAAGATGAGTACTTTGCATATCAGGACTTTGAAGATTTCTTTTGTTTCTTCAAGTCATCAGAACTATCATCCTTGTATTTCTTCTTCTTCATTGAGTCTTTTTCCCAGAGAGGGCAGTCAGAGATAAAGTGACCAGTCTTCTTGCAACGATGACAAGTTTTTTCTTGTAATCTTCTGAGGAATCTGATTTCCTCAAGCCACTTTTTGAAGACTTTCTAAATCCACCTCTTCTTGAGAACCTCTGGAATTTCCTCACAAGCATTGCTAGTTCCTAACTTAGTTCTTCAGGATAATCAAGGCTGTTGTCCGAATCTTCTTCTTCAGATGAGGAAATTGCTTTTGCCTTCAGAGCATGAGATCTTCCATAGCTTGGCCTATAGAGGTCTCTCTTTTCAGCTTGTTGGAATTCATGAGTATTGAGTCTCTCAAGAATATCAACAGGATCAAGAGCTTTATAATCTCCACATTCTTGAATCATCAGAGTATGAAATGAGGAATCGAGAGATCGTAGCAGTTTCTTCACCACTTCATGGTCAGTGATATCAGTCACACCCACTGCTTGAAGTTCATTGGATATATCAGTGAGGCGATCAAATGTTTGCTGAACATTTTCATTGTCAAGTCTCTTGAAACGGTTGAAGAGATTGCGAAGAGCATCAACACGAGAGTCACGTTGAGTGGAAACACCTTCATTGACTTTGGACAGCCTATCCTAGATAAGCTTAGCAGATTCCGAAGTACTCACTCTGCCATACTGACCTTTGCTCAGATGACCACAGATGATATTCTTCGCTTGAGAATCGAGTTGCTTGAATCTCTTTTCATCAGCAGCTATAACAGTGGGAGCGACCGAGTTGCTTGAATCCCTGAAAGTGCGTTATATCGACTAGAGGGGGTCTGAATCGGCGATTTTTACAAATTCATCACTTGAGGAATTTCAACTTTGAGGAATTTGAAATGCGATGAATAACTAGCAGCGGAATAAGTACTCAAGTGCATGAGGAACATATTAACAGTATAGTCTTCATGATGAAATGAAACATGCACAAATAGTGAGTAGCGTGATAAAGGATAAGCAGTGATGAACAAGGCAACTTGAAGAATTTGAGGTGAGGAATTTGCGAAAGTCTTCAGTCAAATTCTTCAACTGTAACAATCAATTTCATCAACAGGTTTATGAGGAATAAGGAGGTTGAGGAAATAGAACCAGGTAGCTCGATGAAGACAATGGTTTGATGACCCAGTTCCAACTGCTGTGACAGTCGTACGTCTTGTTTGGAGCGGCTTGGTATTTAAACTAGAGGACACACAATCCTTACCGTATTCTCGTTGATCTAAGGTCACACAGTCCTCGCCCAACACTCATGGAAAGTCTTCAGGGTAGACTTCCAAAACCCTCACAAACTGGTCACCCGTCGATCCACAATTTACTACTGGATGCTCTAGACCAAGGTCACTTTGTGGTCCCCAATTGACAGCAGGAGCACTAGACCATGACACCTAACCGTCTGGAGGATACACAGTCCTCAAAGGTAACAAGTGTCGGTTCCACACGTGAATTTCTTTAGTGATGCTCAATCACTATGGGTTTTGTGTTTTGGTTGTGGGTTTTTCCTCACTAATGATTTTCTCTCAAAGTCCTCAAAGGATGGGTTGCTCTCAAATGACAAGTGTCAGTACTCTCTCGGAGCAGCCAACAAACTAGTGGTTGTGGGGGTGGCTATTTATAGTCAGGATGCAACCTGACATGATAAGACATAAATGCACCCAATGATATGACCTTTATGTGGATAAGAATGATTGGGGACAGCTGGCTCTAAGCACAACAACGGTCAGAATTTCGAACCATGAAAGTCCTTAGCTTATCATGTTCCTCACTTGTAGGCAATTCACAGTGGCGAAATCCTAACTCCTCGGTCAGATCAATTTCCTTAGAAACTAGAAGAACTTCGTCTCTGTCACTGAAAAATTTGTCTGAACCGTAAGAGATTTCCAACGGCTTCACTCGAAGGATTGTATAGGTTGAGGATTTTGGAGTTGAGCATCAGTTGGAAATTTTCCTTAGTATTACCTCGGCCCCCTTTAATAGTATCGTGTTTCCTATGACTCAAATAAAGAAAATGAAACTACGAAAACAAAGTCTTCACGCTTCATATTCTTCGTTCATATCTTCAAGGTCACACCAACTTCTTCATTTTCAAAGTCTTCACAAAGTCTTCACCAAAGTCTTCAGAAAGTCTTCACAAAAGTCTTCACTTGAAGACATACATTTTTTGGGGCCGATAATCTCTGAATATATCAAACTCCTCATCGACTTTTGGAGCCTGTGTACACTCACAAATACATTAGTGCCTTAACCTATAAGTCTTCAATACACCAAAATCACTAAGGGGCACTAGATGCATTAACACGCCCCCATCGCGATTGCAAACCCGGTGCCCCGAAGCCCCCAACGGCCCGCTGCCCCGTTGTCCCCGCCAATATCTGCCCCGACGCCCTACCACCCACGACGCCCTAGCCGCCCCAGACGATGAGTCCCCCCCGCTGGTCGCCCCTATTTTTATTTCGTTTTTTCTATTTGTTTTATTACTGTTAAATTAGTTATGTTAGTTTATTAGTTTATTAGGTTAGTTAGGTTAGTTAGTTAGCTTGGTTTCTTAGGTTAGTTAGTTAGGTTAGAAGAGAAAAAAGAAGAACAGAAGAATAAGTAGAAGAAGAGGATAAAGGAAAATAGGAAGAAGAGGAGGAGAGGATAATAATAATAATAATAAGAAGAAGAATAAGAATAAGAACAACAAGAAGAAGAAAACTAAGAAAAGAGGAGAAGAGGAGAGGAGGATAAGAAGAATATGAAAATAATAGGAAAAGGAAAACAAGGAAGAAGAAGAAGAAGAAGAGGAGGAGGAGGAGGAGGAGGAGGAAGAAGAATACGAAAAGGAGAAGAACCGAGGGAGCGAAGCCCCCTCGAAGAAACCGGACCAAAGGTCCCGAATCGAAGAGAGCCCGCCGCAAGAAGAAAAAGGAGCTAGAAGAAGAGCGGAGAATGCAAGAAGCCAGAAACAAGAGGAAGAAGAAGAAGAAGAAAGAAACTATAGGAGAAAAACTAATAAATTAGGAAGATGCGAAAGTAGTTACATATAGAGAGATTTTTCTATCGGGATTGAAATTGTGTTGATCGAGTTTCATTTCAATATGCAGTTGTTTCGTCGCTGCAAGGGTCTGTTGTTCCACTACCTCCCCGTGCGTTTGACGAGCTCCCGTGCTGCATTCATTGGCGAGCACAAATGAGATATCCTCCCCCAGCCCCCTTAATTTGCTCGGTTCTGGTCTTTGTGCCGATGAAACTTGTTAGCTATAGGTGTCTTCATTCACCAGTATGCGTGACAAGTATGCGTCTCCTGTTCGAAAGGGCGACATCTAGAAATATGGATGTCTTTGCATATTTATAACTACCATCCTTTCGAATTGTCCAACGTTATCCATGGTCAGCCCGAGTATGTGTAGATTGGGTTCGTTTTCCCATATGCTTTGCTCCGGATCTGATGTAGAATTTCGTTAGTGCCTCCCTATTGTTCTTCAGGTACATCCTCTCAGCCTATTGTCGAGACATGTATCAGGAGAACAACGGGGATGTGCTTCCAAAATTCTACTTCGGATCCGGAGAAGAGAATGGCAAAACGAACCCAATCTATACATACTCGGGTGGGATTAGGACCTATCTCTACCTATTAGAATGTAGGTTGCATGGATGTAATAACACTGACAAACTTGACTAACGGATGAATATATATGATGAATTATATATATATATCTTTTGTGTTTAGTAGGTAGGAAAGATGAGTGATCGTGTTTGGATGTACACCGGTCACCCTAGTTAGAAAGAAATGACCATTGAATAGTTAAAAAAACCAAGGGGTTTCTAAGTGCCGCATTTACAAATGGCCAGGAAATAACATGGCCCCTGTGTCTGGTGCGACAACCATAGAAAGTGGAAACAGGATGAAGGTAAACACTTGCAGAAGCGGGGTTTTACGCCTGATTATACGGTGTCGAGATTTCATGGTGAGTCTGCCCAACATGCCAGAGGTGAGGTTGTTCGTCGTTGCACCGACGAGCATGGTACCGGGATCGAAGACATGGTGCAAGACTTTGATGATGCTCGGGATTCGGACGATGATATGTAGGAATCTGCAAAGGCCTTCTATGAAATGTTGGAGTATTCAAAATGTTCTCTCCACGAGCACACTGAGCTTTGTCAGTTGGATGCCATCGCACAAGTAATGGCTCTGAAGGCTTAGTTCAACCTAGTAAGAGAATGCTACGACGTGATGATGACGATATTTGGACGCTTTCTACCCAAAGGCCATGTATTTCCAGCAAACCTGTGTCAGTCGGACAAAATCCTACGTGAGCTTAAGATGCCCTATGAGAAGATAAATGCATGTGAGAATGGATGTGCCTTATTTAGGCTTGAGTATGCGGTCTTCCAGGTATGTTGTGGTAGACAACGGTATGCGTGAGAAGAGTCATACTAAAATCCCACTTAATGTTCTTCGGTATCTATCAATCATACCAAGACATCAACGTCTTTTCATGGGCGAAGAGACAGCCAGACAGATGACGTGGCATAAATTGGGAAAAAGAACCGAACTAGATGTAGATGGGAATCCAATGTTGGGACACACTTCAGACGCTTTTGCATGGAAGCACTTCAATGCATTACATAAGGATAAAGTGGCAGATCCAAGGCATCCTTGAGTCGCCATCAGCACGAATGGGTTCCAAGTGTTTGGTATGACGGTAAACCAATATAGTTGCTAGCCTGTATTTGTCATTCCACTCAATCTCCCCCCGGGAGAGATTATGAAAAGAAACAACATTTTCTTGACGTTGATAATTCCAGGGACCAACTATCCGGGTAGGAATATGAATGTGTACATGCAGCCGCTTAAGGATGAATTACAAGAATCTTGGAATAATGGGATCAAGAAATATGACACTGCTTCCAAAAAAACTTCAAAATGCATGTGTGGTACATGTACTCGCCGCATGACGTTTTGACGTATGCGCTATTAATTGGATGGTGTGTGCATGGAAGGTTCCCATGCCCCACATGCAAGGCAACTCTTGAGTTTCGTTGGCTGTAGACGGGTCGCAAGTATTCTTGCTTTGACTTGCATAGACAGTTCCTGGATCCTCGCCATCAGTTCAGAAAACAAGAAGAATTTCATGAAACGTAGAGTTGTCAAAAACTCTGCACCATCTGCATTGAGAGGCCAATAGACCCTGGATCAGATAAATGCTCTCGAGTCGGATCCAATACATCGAGGGTATTTCAAAGTGTATAATACAAAACACGCGTGGACTCACAAGATATGCTTGTGGGATCTGCCTTACTTTAAAGACCTCCTTTGCCCACACAACATCTACGTGATGCACAGTGAAATTAATATCGCCAAGGCCCTTTTTGGTAGATTGTTCAGCATAGAGGGAAAGACAAAGGATAATCCTAAGGCTAGAGTCGATCAGGAGGCTCCATGTGACTGACCGTTACAAAACATGCGACAATCATTAGGAAAGAAGAACTAGAGGAAGCCAAAGGCATGGGTCAAACTTGGAAGGCCAGCTATGAGGGAAATGCTCTTGTGGGTGAAAATGAAGTTGATGTTCCCCGATGGGTATGCAGCGAATCTAAAGAGGGGAGCGAGTCTTGAAAAATTGAAAATATTTGGTCTTAAGAGTAATGACTGGCACATATGGCTTTAGCGAGTAATGCCGGTGATGTTGCGTGGCTTTATCCCTGAGGATGAATGGCTAGTACTGAAAGAGCTGAGATATTTCTTTCGCGCTCTTTGTGCGAAAGAACTATCACCTAACGTGCTAGATGAACTAGAAGAGTTGGTGTCAGAGTTGATCTGCAAGTTAGAAAAGATCTTTCCACCGGGCTTCTTTAATCCAATGCAACATTTGATTTTGCATCTCCCGACTGAGGAAAGATTGTGGGGCCCGTGCAAAATTGTTGGTCCTTTGGAAATGAGAGGATGCAAAAGACGCTTCGAGCAAAATGTAAAAATAAACATAGAATTGAAGCACCGATGGCGAGGCATTTGTTACTGAGGAGTTAACAAACTTCGTGACAGCACACTACGAAGCCAAGAATCACATTTGCCTAATCTGAAGCCTCGGTACAATGATGGCGACCATGAAAAAGTTCAATCCAACCTCAACCCTATTCCAAGGGAATCTCACACCAGCCGGTGCTTCGAAAGCAATAACGTTGGATGTCGAAAAATGGCGGACTATTTCGTTGTATATCTTCAACAACCTAACAGATGTGTGGCCGTACATCGAGTAAGTTCTCGGTACATTGTTTTGCAACATCTAATCCATTTGAACTGCTCTTATTCCCGGAGATGTGATGCAGTTGATACGTCACCAAATTCTCGGATGGAGCGGTGATCCAAAACGATTCCATCGAAGAGTATGAGCTTCTAGCGAAGCATGGAGGCGGCTCTCCCGTTTTCATCTCTTGGTTCAAACAAACGGTAATTTCCATTAGACCATTTCATTTCTTCGTCTAGTTTGTGGCTAATGCAACAATCCTTTTGTATCAAACTTCTAGGCTAATTCAGAGTCTATGGACGCCGAATTGAGACAAGTCACTAATGGTTTTGACTATAAGGTCCGTTCATTTGACAAATATTACATAAATGGGTATCTCTTTCGTACTTTTGGGAAAGAGCTATCTATGGCCGACCAAAAGTCTACAAATTGTGGTGTCTCCGCTGTCAGTGAAGGAGGTGTCGAGTATTATGGAAGAGTTGAAGCACTTTATGAACTTATATTCTTTGGTGATAAGAGACCAAACATCGTAGTCTTCGAATGTTATTGGTTCCAGCCGAAGGAGACTAGAAGGACTCATGAACATATAGGGCTAGTCGAAGTCAAGCAAAGCACCCATTTATATGTTGCCGACGTCTATATTATGGCGCAACAGGCGACCCAAGTTTTCTATCTACCGTGGGCCTACCAAACTGATCCAATCTGAATGGTTGGGATGTCGCTTATGATGTGCCGCCACATTTTAGACCACCTTTCCTCAACGAAGATGATTATGAACCTCACATTAACAGAGACACATATGAAGGATATTTCTTCCACGAAACCTGTCTTTCCAAAAAAAACGTTTCAAGAACCGCTCTACTTCACCCGAGAACATTGAGGTAGACAGCGACAGTGAATCTGACTTCACCCCTGAGCCGGAACAAGAAGAGACGGAAGAAGAAGATGTTACTGCTGTGGATGTCCTCTCATTGCTTGACCGATTACATACAGGAGGCCTTCCACATGTTGCTCCCAATAGTGATGATGATGCATTTATTAATGATAGTGATGATGATGATGCATTTATTGATCCCGGGGCATATATAGACGATGAAGATTATTATTAGTTCATGTCAGGTATACATGATGATGATACACTCAAATTATATATATATTACTATTGATGTTGGTATTTATGTTGTACTAATTTCGTTTACACTTTGTCATGGCAGGTGTTGAAATATGGTGGGCGCGGGTCGAGATCGATCTGAGGATCCTTCGTTGGCGCATGGTGGGAGGGGTACTTCCATTCCACCCCAAACTCTCTGAGAGCATTGTACGGAAGTATTGGGTCACCCAAGGGCATTTCTTCGTCGGTGAAGTTGCCCATCGGGAGAGGAGGTTGGGGGAAGAAGAGAGCTCCTAAAGCTACACGTGGTGGCCGCGGGAAAGGTACAAAGGCTGCTACGCTTTCCTTGCCGCTACCCCCAGCTGATTCACCAAAGCACAGGACTGCTACGGTGGACTCATCTAAGGTGGAGGGTACAAGTTATCCTGTCCAGGAGCCTCGGGTCGATGATCCTTCCGTCCCAGACGCTTCGACCAACAAGTCTCCTGTGTCAGACGCCTCGTCCCGCGAGACTCCCGTGCCGGACGGTTCGTCCTATGGGACTCCACAGGCTTTCACCCGATGGGATACCTCGCCGGATCTGCATCAGTCAAAGCCGAGTGGCCATGTTGATGATGGCAGGGATCGGCTTTCTAATAGCAGGGACGAGGTGGTTGAGGGCACCGTCTACCAGCGTGGGTGTACATGGATCCTTCCCGTGCCGGCGACCTACGAGCAGAGGTAGATGATTAAGCCTTAGTCGCTGAAGTAAGTGCACTTACTCTTTTTAATCCTTTTGCCTTCATGTTTCTTCACATATCTAATGCGTTGGCTTTGTCATACTACATGGGTTGGATTCATGCCAAGGATGTCCACAGGCCCAACTCCATCATTGGTGTGATTTTATGGCATAACTTCTCGGGGTTTGTCACGTTGCCCCGCGAGGGTCAGCAAGAAGAGGTAGGATTGAAATGGGAGCACCACTTGGCTGGCCAGGCCCTGCCAGAGGATATGATCGATGGTGTGTTGTGCCACACGAGGGCCGACATGGTCATCAGGAAGTTCTGGGTAATTTCTCCTGTACACAATTAAAAATCAATAATAGCTAGTTATTGTACTAATCAGTGTTGTCTCTTTTGATTGCAGACCTTCTACAGGTGTGAGGAGGGATATGAGGAAGCCACGACAAAGCTTATCGATTATGAGTGCAGGCGCCTACTACAGAACTTACGACATGAGGCTCGGGTATAGGTTGTTCGAGACTACTATGCCTCGCAGCATATTATGAAGGTCGAGTCATCGTCTCGCTGAAAGTTTCTGGACAAGGAGCAGTACATGAAGGTAATTACTTATTCTTAAGGCATTTTACTTAGTTTCCTTTGCTTTTATTCGTAGGTGTAGCTCTAGAATGTTTACTAACTTAGGTGCCGCCGAGAAGGTGTGCGGATAAGATGGGTTGTTGGGAGGCATTGGTGAATGAATGGTGCTCTGACCAATGGCGAGTCATACACGATGATGCCAAGGCACGACATGCTTAAATGGAAGGTGTGCCACACCAATAAGGCAGCGCCAACATTTATCAGTTCGGGCAGAACTGGATATGTCGTTTGTGTCATGATTCCTGTAATTCATTCTTGTAGTGGTAGGTATACACATTATTAATACTTTGTTCCTCCCTTGTAGGCTCATCACAATAAGATGGAGGTGCTAGAGGTGTACGACCTCTGTGCCATGGCCCATACTTCTTCATACAAGAAGGTCAAGGCATTCTCTGAGTCTGAGCTCGATAATCCCAAGAACTTCACCAATATCTCCTCCCACCACAAGCTCGTGAGGTACAGAGATGTGGGGAAGGCGGTGAATGGGGATGACTTCAACCCGAGCCAACATCCCATTGATCCAGACCTGGTGATTATAGCTGGCCACGGGAGGCCCCATGGCTCGATAGCCATTGGATATGGATATATACGGTCTTCGAGCACTCTTCGATAGATCAAGGCGCACCTAACAAGCTCCTGTCCTGAGATGCCGCCTCGTCCATGGACAGTCCAGCTCGCCATCAAGGTTAGTCATATGGACTAAGATAGCTTTCATCTATTACATTGTCTGTGCGAACAAAGATGATTACAATGCTAACGAGTTGTGTTGTAGGCTGCTCTATAGAAAGAGAGAGAGAGAGAGACAACCCAGGCGCTTCTGGCAGAAGATGACCGATAGGGAGGGAAGGAGAAGAGGGATCTAGAGGAGAGGATGTCTAGGTTGTTGGAGGAGGTGAGGGCACGGAAAGATGCATCAAACCGGGACATGTACGATCTCATCGTGGTAAGTTTCTTCCTCATATTAGCCAAATCATGCACTACAAGTTCTATTCATTAATGACCAATATGATTGACTTGGCAAAACCAAATGTGCAAACTTTGTGCGAGAAAACCGGCCAGACCCCTCAACCGATGCCAGTCATTACCATGACTAGAACGACGAGTTTCATTTCAATGTTCATTAGTTACTAGTCTTAACGTTTCTGCGTCATTAGGCTAACCCAAATGATCTTTCTTACATCACAACTCCCGAGCCGCATCGCATGACCCGAGCAACCCCAGTGCTTCACCTTTATGATGACGAGGAGGGTAGTCCCTAATATGCCACTTACTTGGCTCATTTTCTCAAACAAAGACAAACATATCACTTAAACAAACTTAACACTTAGACAAATGTCATATTTTACCTAAGTTAGCTTTGTTTCCTCTAAAATGACATAGTAAGCTTACTTACCTCCAAAATGACATATTGTACCTAAGTCAGCTCTAAAATGACATTTTCTACCTAAGTTATCTCTAAAATGACCTATACGTAGCATTCTTTCCTCCACACTAACATAATAAGCTTAGTTAACTCAACAATGACATAATAGACTTGGTAACCTCATAGATGCCATAGACTTAGCTTATTTTCTTGCAAAATGACACAATAACATTATTTAGGTAAAAAATGTGATAATTACCTAGGTTAGCTCTAAAACGACACAAATAAGCAATAAGAAGAAGAAGAACAAGAGGAGAAAGATAAAGAGAAGAAAAACACTTCTTTTTGTTCTTCTTCTAGATCTTCTTGTTCTTCATCTTCTAGTATTCTTCTTCTAACTTTCTTATTTCCCATTTTGCAGATTTGATTCACTTCACGGAAGCTTGCATTGATGGAGTTCTTGTGTTTACTTTCTGTTTTGATTTTTTACAGATGAACATTGTGAAACTTGCTACCTATGGATTAAACTATTGGAATATCGATGAAACTATGCATGTATGGATGAAACTTGCTCTTTTGATTTGGTATGTTTATTGGATGATCATATATATGTGCTTGTGATATGGCAGGGATATAGTTTCTATCAATTATATATATATATCATATATATGCTTGTGAAAATGATTGGATATAACAAAAAATAGAATAAAAAGGGCCAATACAGGCAATTTTCCGCCTGCCACCGAGGGCAAAGGGCTCTTTGCCGTCTGCCCCGGACAGCAAAGGTGCCACATGGCGGCCACCTGTGAAACCTGGGTAGCCAAGGCTGGGGACAATTTATATCTTTGCTGTCCCCGTTAGACGGCAAAGGGGGAGGAGGCAGACGACATAGATGGGGAGGGAGGCAGGCGGTAAAGAAGGGGAGGGAGGCAAATGGCAAAGGGGGCAGGGGGGCCAGACGGCAAAGTGGTGAGGTCTATTAGCCACCTCTAACGACAACGTCATCAGTAGTTGCCGTCCATGCCCTTTGCCATCTGCAAGCTGGTGGCAACGATCCTGGGCCGTCCGCTGGGCCGAAGCAGACGGCAAGAACGCCTTTGCCGGAGCTAGCTAGGCTCAAATTCATGTCGGCTGCCTTTGTGCCTTCGTCGTCTGCCATGGAAGATGGCAATGTGCCTGATTCCTATAGTGATCGTCCAAAACGAGCTGCATGCAGGGCCACCTCGATGAAACTCGGGGATTGGTTTTCCTAGTAGCTAGTCCCATCCGGTCATCTCCTGAGAATGATATACGCGGCTCTTACCGGGTTTCACGACACATCAAGAGGACTTTCTAGATTTGTTTTACCTTTCTCGAACATCTTGTGCACGGAATTCCGAAAATACTTCGAAGTATCTCGAGGTTGCGGTTTTCCAAAGGAATTGCCTAAGAAATCACGGGATTCGTGGTCGAGGCTAGTCCCGCTATGTGTGGTTAGTTTATGATGGATAAGTTGGAGCACCCCTGGTGGGTTAAATATTTTGGAAAGCTGTGGCTGTAGTTATGTGGCAACTCAGAAACTTTGTTTAAGAACCGGTCATAGGAAACTTGAAGTAAACTCAAATAAAATATACCAATTGTGTTCGTATCCGTGACTGTCTCTTCTCGGGAGCCCTTTTCCGAGAGAGAACATGGTGGGGTTATCTTTGACGTAAGTTGGTGTTCAGGAGCACTTAGTGAACATTCTTGTCCACGTCCGTTATGCCTAGACCACCATACTTTACTTTCTGTATTCATAAGTTAGACACTCAAATAAATGCTTAGTTGCATGCTTCAGTCTCACCACTGAACCATACCCCACCCCTTAAGCTTTAATAGTCTTGATACCCTTGGAAATGAGATTGCTGAGTCCTCGTGGCTCATAGATTACTACAAACACAGTTGCAGGTACAGGTAATGCGACGCTTTGATGTCAGAGCGATGCTTTGTTTAATTTGTAGTTCTTCTTCATCATCATCGATCTAGGATCCATGCGGTGTCACACCCTGTGTTCTGCCTCATGACTAATTTAACATGACTCAAAAAATTAGGGTCAAATAAAACTTTTGGAGTGCTTATGACCGCTTGACCTATGTGCTTTTGCTTGTTTGTTGGTGCTTTATATTCATAAAACTCCCTCCTACTCTCAAAACTCCTTTCCTTGATATAAACTCTTGCCGAATGCTCATGCCATGTGTACAGGACATAAAACTATTTTTATAAAATTTTAGTTTGGCAAAAATGGATTTATTCAAATTGGGTTTTATGCTCTATATTCATAAAATGGGATTTATTCAAAACAATCCATTTGAATAAATCCACAAATTGGGTTTCAAATAAACCCCCTGAATTGAGGTTTGTACTACAAGTCCTCAAATTTGTGGATTGTTTTGCCACAAAGGTTTTACTTGAAACCATCTATATATATGACTCCCCAAAACCACCAAATATTATATTTACAAATTATCTTCCTATTTTATTTAAAGGCTTTCTCCTAAGGCATGAAATGGTCTTTTATAGTAAAAAATTATTTGTGTGCTTTAAAAATATTTGAGAAAATTTAGGGAAACTCAATGGACATATGTTTTCCATATATATGAGTTTCAACACGTGGTCAAGTTCAAAATATTGGACAAAACCCTTCAGAACCATTTCTACCTATTTCAAGCATTTGAAATATTTCTATAGCAAATATTCTCAAATAAATCCAAGAAAATTCTAGCATGACACATATGAAATATGTGATAATACTGCCAAATTTCATGTCAATCCCAATTGATATGATACTCCAAAAGATTCCAAAACCCTCTCGGTCCAGATCCAAAATGGAGCAACTCTACATTGCGAACTGTCTCCAATTATGCTCAAACTTTGTGGACATGTTCAAATACTCTAATAATGCATCCAAACCAAGTGGTGCATTAAGGAGAACAGATTTACTTGTCCAAATTCCCTCAAATCCCTTTCTGCTGATTTCAAGAATTGGAAACGACTGCATTAACAAATTTTCCCCTTTGATCCCAAACATTTTGGGCATTCTCTAATAACCAAGTGGTGCATCAAGGAAAATGGATTTGCATAGATAGATCTAAACAAATCCATTTCTGGCCATTTCTAGGGTTTATAAAGTTTCCATTGGCAACTTTCTTCAATTGAGCTCAAACTTGGTGAACAACCTTAGTTTTACCCACCATTTGGTCTTGGAAAAAAATCATGGCAGGTAGAATCTTTTTGAATGCCCAAACCAACATCAAACACCTTCTGGTTGATTGGTAAAATTGCTATTTTGACCCCTTCCATTGTTCTTCCGCTCTCCAAAATTTTACCAGACCTTCTACTAGCCCCCCTTTACCTCTAGTAGCAACCCCAATGGCTGGATCCATGATTGAGGGGGTGGAAACCCCATATGCACCCACTTGACAACTCCATTTCCACCTCTATCTCTTTGCTCACTCTCACTCATGACCCTTTCCAGGGCATCCAATGCTCCATTCCACACTGTTTATTTTCCCCATCAGCTTTTGGCCACAAGTGGGCATGCCAGAGCGCGTCAGGACGCGCCCATGCTGGCCAAAAGCATGCTCTAGAGCACGCGGTAGAGCATTGGAGCGCTGACCTCGCGTCCTCTGGCCACCACAGGCCTCCCCCGCATGCTAGTCGAGGCCCTCGATGTTTGGGACTCGCCAAGGCCCTGTCCCCCTCCTCTCTCTCCCTCCTGCGAGCCTCCCTCGCATGTGCGCCAGCCGCTCGAGAGCGCCAATGGGCGACCTCGCACACGTGATGCGTCTGTGCTTCCCCGCTCCCTCTCTTTCCTCCCCTTGCCGGAGACCAAGTCCACGAGAGCCATGGACATGGGCCAGAGTTCCCTCGAGCATGCCAGGACTAGCCATGACCTCGCCGAACCTTGGTCCATGATGCTCTAGCACCGCAGCTGTAAGAAGCCTCCTCGAGTGCCCCTCTCGGTTTCTTTCTCTCCCGCAGACCCCATGGGCTATTTTCCCCATCCTCCCGTGCCATCCTCCTCACCCCATTGCCGGCATTGCCGCCTCGGCCTCCTCTCAAATTTGATCTCCCTCGAGCTCCCCCTCTCCCCCTGACCCCTCTGATGCTGTCCCGCCATCGTTGCGAAGCCCCTTCGTCGTTTCCATCCCTCTCCGGGGCACCGTGTACTAAAGGCCGATGGTGGCCGACGGCCTCCTCCGCGGCCCCTCGAGTTGGTTTCGTTGGGCCCATCCCCGGTGGTCGTGCGTCACACAAGTTCGTTCGGCTCCTTGCCCCGTGCGCGCTGGTGGCCGGAGCACTGTCGGAGGTGACCGGAGCCATCGGGACGATCACCAGTGCCGCTCGGTCATGCCTCCTCTGCTTCTCCCCGCTCGAGCAGGAGTTGGAAGGCGGACCCGATAGCTAGGCCCTGCCTGTCGGCAAGGCAGAGGCCGCCCCCCTGTTTAAGTGGAGATGCCCTTCGTGGGCTGTGCCTCTCTGCCCGGGAGGTGTACTCCAAGGAGTACGCCTTCGATGTCGCCCTGCCCCGTGGACGGTTGAGCTGCTGGGCCGGCCCATGTGCTTATCCGGCGCACTGTGCGCTATTTAGCCCATTGGTAATGCCCTTTTTTCTCTTTTGTCTTTTTAGACAGAGTCAAAAATTCATGGAAAAGTCATTTGAACTCCGAATCAATTGATTCAAGCTCCTACAGATTTCGAAAATCATGATATATCCAAAAATATGTCTTACATATTTTTCCTACAAACTTCTCTATACTGTTCAAATTTGAACCATTCCTGCCCACTTGCAATAAATCTAGAGCCTTCATATCAACTCCAAATGGAGTGATTCAAATTACTAGGTGGGTCTATATTCATTCTCTAAATTCTCACCATTTTTCCTTACACTTATTCTGCTATGTAAATTAATGGACCATTTCCTCATATATGACCCACTTGTTGAATCTCTATAATATTCATCCCAACTCTAAATTCAGTGAGGTCACTTTCTAAAATCTTCTAAAATCATGCCCTCATTGTTGGGTGCATCCACTCATTTTTATAAACAGGTTTTCTGTAGACTTCTTGTAGGACCACCAATTTCCCAATTTCCACCATTCAAAACTCCCCCTTGACCCACATCCAATAAAACCTACTTGGTTATTTTGCTCATGACCAGAGGTGTCCAAGAAAAATAAAACTTCTATTTATAGAGCACTTTTATTTCCCTGCTTGTTGTGATGCTCATTGTGGTTGTTTCCAGCGATAGTTAACAAAGTATACGAAGTGCCCGGGGGTGGATGAGAAGCGTGTGAAGACCTCCAACACATTGCTAACCCATGCAAGCATCCCTTTGACCTTGTTAAGAAACCAATTTTCATGCATGTCATATAACACCTTATTCTTTGTTGTTGATCATGTGATGTGGTGACCACTTTGGTGGGATGCCTCCATTCCTTTTACCATTGATACTTGCATTGTGCATGACCCTACCATCCTTATGAGGGTTTTGAAGGTGGGAGTAGATAGGATGCTAGTAAATGCTACACAAGTGGGATCGAGATTACGCATGGTGATGGAAACGAAGAAATGATTTCAAAGACTTTTCGAAAATCCCGTCGGGTGCCACCAATGCCCGAGGGAGATGATGATGAGTTGGGTGACCACTTGAGGTAGAAGTGTTGTATTAGAGCAAGTGAGTGTGTGTGTTTTCGGAAATGGATTAGATTTAAGGTCTGCTGACCGTCCCAACCTTACATGCACAACCACGATACCCCTTATGGGACGGGGCTTTGTTGATTACCTTGGTGGGTACTAGCATGGAGCACGTGTTACTAGTGGCAGGAGGGGTGTGGTCACTCTTGATACGGGGTCGTACCGGAATGGACGACCATGCGTTGTCTTTACACGCACCGGGCACACTGTTGTGTGCCCTCATGGATGATACGTGTGATGTACGTAATGAGGGATGGCACCAACGAGTGGACTCTCTGTTTAGTATCACTAGGGGAAAGGTATTTTTTGGGTGCTTACCTCCGGTATGTAATATACCGCGAGTCGTGGATGACACGGAAGTTCCTCGAGTCTTGTGGGTAAAGTGTGCAACCTCTACAGAGTGTAAAACTATTCGAATAGCCGTGTCCACGGTCATGGACAGCTGGAGGTCCTTCTTAAACTATGTCCAGATGTTTTCACAAACTGGTGCGTGTGTTGGTGACAAGGATGATAATTGAGTTGAGTCGGATGACTTGGCTTGATGACTAGACATGAGATGTTCAGGCGGTACTTGAGACAACTCTGTGGACTTGGGGTGATGGTTGAACATGATATGTACAACCCCTGCTTATGATGATACTTGTAAATTGCTCACATGGATGACCATCAATTTTTGATGCATGCTTACACAAGTTGCTTGATCATGCCACTACACTCAAAATTAGCTTTCTGCAAACTTACCTGCTTAGAGCTATACCATGCTTTGTTATGCCTTGTTCCAAAACTTGGGTTGCTTGCGAGTACATTCAAAGTACTCACTGGCTTGCCACTGGTTATTTTATTGGCTAGGCATGAAAGATCTGGTTATGGTGAAGATTACCTTGGTGACGAACAAGCGAGCTAGGATGCTTCCCAGTCAGAATGCCTGTAGGGTTAAGGCAGATGGCGTGGGTCCACGCTATCATTGAAGATTTCCGCTGCAAGATTATGAAGACTTGGCCATAAAGGTCATATATGAGCACAAACGGTATGTAATGGATGTAAGACTCTTGTTATTCACTTTCTGTGTGTTCTGTGAGCATTGATCTCTAGGATCACTGGTCACGTACATTCGGTGACCACGCCTTATGAGTCGGGGCCCTCACAGAGCTGGTATCAGAACCATCCTTATTGTAGGGAGCCCTTACTTAGCATGGACGTTACTAGGACAAAACTATTTTTGAGACCCTTCAAAATCACTTACAAAACATCTATATTTCTCACCTCTCCTAAATCTTCAAAGGAAGCAAAGGTTTTTGCCTTAGCACTTCCACCACTTTTCTCTTAGCTCTCCTCGTCTGATTTTTCAAGACTTTGCAATGGTCATTAGTATCCTTATGTCCCCGACCAATGGATACCTTGAGATCCTCATGAGTAAACCAGAATGAAGCCACAATGCCAGACTTCTGTCCGCGTATCTTGAACACAAGTTGGCAACAACACGACAAGACCATACCAACGAAAGATACCTTCTTGAGGAATGAGGATATCAAGACTCAGAAGATGGTGACACCCTCGACACTACCCCAGGATGGTGCCACCTTGGCCTTTGATGACTAGCGAACAAGACATGCAATGTCATGATATGCATCGCTAATAGAGCAACCCTGCCCTTATCGGCAACCACCGCTGGATGAGAACCTCGCCATTTGGTCCGCCTTGCAATAGTGAGAAGGAAAATGGTTCTCATCATCCCCCCCTCTTGGTGCCAATAATATCGTTAACGTGACTGGCAGGATGCAACTTTACCATGCCTTGTGAATGTCATTGCATAAAGGATTTCCTCCCTGGAACCCTCGACGTCTCAGCAAACAAGGAGGCATTGTCACAATTACGAAGACACCAGAAGACCCTGTAAACAATAGACATGAAGAATCACCTTCGTCGTCAACTCAACAAACCAGAAGTCATCAAAGACTCTTCAGGCTCCACGCGGATCGTTTTGCTGAACAACAACCAGAGACATAGCGACACCTAAAGAAGACCAAGAAGATTAAGCGGACTCCTCTCCAAGATAGGAAGCAAGCACGACTACTGAGTCCGAGAACCCCTAGGTGGTAAAATTGTTGACACAATTCCTTGTGAGCTTTGGATTGACCTTGTTCATTCGGTCCACATATTTTTCTTTAAATCTGTCCTTGCTTGGATCAGCTTGCCCCCCAATGCTTTTTGGATCTTTCGGTAATGAACTGATGTTGCCGAATTTTTGCAATTGTATAGGGGGTGTATGACACGCTACAATGATAGGTGAAGATGTATGCACTGTTGTTGAACCATATTTCCTCTCGCCAATTTGGTCAATTGGCAACACGTTGTCTTTTTGCAAAACCTTAGCTCTTATTGCCTCATAATAAGGTACCAAACCCTTATCATGTTGCTCAAGGCAAAGAGCAGTAATCTGCTTATTCTGGGCTAAACTTTTTAAAGCAGCCAGAGCCACCTCATATTTTGCAATATTAGACATAGATGCTCCTATAGAATCTCCACTCACTCGGCAATAACCATGAAGGTGAGCCGAGTCATGAATATTTTTATTTGCATAGGCTGCTGAACAATTAACCTCACGAGGTGTGGTATATGATGAGTGAGGATAACCGACCAAATAGCTAATGGAAGCATGGCCGATTCCCCCATCCATCGACATGTTTGGGGATGAACCCACATACTGCGAGTCGGCTACCGATGGACAAAACTGTGAAACACCCTCCTGTGCATGAGGTGTCTTATATTGATCACTCGAACTCATCGTGTTGTTCACCGGCATATTGAAGGGAGTTGCAGATGCACAAAAGTTTGGATCTACAAGTTGCATGTCACAATTAGGTAATTTCCAAGTTTCTCCAACATGATACTTAGTCGGCCTTTGCTCGTTAGGGCTAGCCGACATGGTATGCCCATCAAAGGATCTAATGACTGCAATATAATCGCGATTTGCATCTACATAAGCAGATTTATGATACATGTTACCGTGTAGATTGCAGCCTGCTTGATGACGCTCTCCTCGTAGCAAGAACGGGCTGGAGGTCGTTCAAAGCTTCGTCCCCAGTGGAGTCGCCAAAAAGGGTGTTGACATATGAACGTGTCACTGTGTAGCCTCGACGCCGGGGGTGATGCACCGTAGCTCACATCGAAGGAGACCCGTCCGGAAGCGCGGAACGCAAGCAGTCCGGCGGGCGCTTTTGAGGACCCGAAACCCCACACGCCCAGGAGGGACCTAGGTAGCGGCTATGGGCTGCCCTGGGTCGACCTGATCACCCCTAGGGCCTTGTGGATCGCTGCCCTCCAAGAAGAAGAATGAATGAAGAACGAGAAGAAAGATACAAGGGTAAGGGATATATGAACACGAAAAAGTAGTAGATTGATTTGTTCGATTGTGTGTTGTTCAATCGACCGTCACCCCCAACATATATATGAGGTGGCTGGACTTCCCGTACCAGCAAAGGATTCATCTAGGCTTTCCTTACAAGAAAATTACATCAATTCACGTCCTAGAGTCCTAGTTCTAGTCCCACTCGGATTCAGCCTTGCTCCTTACGTGGGACGTGGAATCTGCATATGACCTCCTATGAAGATGGTCCAAACATCAATTTTTTGTGCCTCGACGATTCCAACAATCCGTACATTGATCACTTTCCCAAATAAATACATCTTGAATACTCCACGAGGTCATCTTTAGCTTTGAATCGGACTCGGTCACGTAGCAGATCGGACTGTCTGAGTGTTGTAGCTTCTCTGCAAGCGACATACTATCTCAGATGATAATGACCTTAAAAGAAAAGTTTACCATTTCGACGTTACGAACAACTTTCATGTTGAACGCTTTTCAATCCGAGGTAATTTTGAACTTTCACTTGATCGGCACTTTCACTCGGACGACATTTTTCACTCGTATGGCGATTTCACTCGGCCGACACTTTCACTCGACCGATACTTTACACTCGGATGGCAATTTTCACTCGGCCGGACGGAAAACTTTTCAAACGACTAGATGGAAAATGTTTCACTCTGCCAGATGGCAGGCTGTTCACTCAGCCGGCAAATTTTCACACGGTCGTACAGCAAGCTTTTCACTCGGCCAACAAACTTTCAGTCGGAAGTCCCGAGTGATACTTCAGGTCGATTTTGTTGTGCCTCTCCAGGTCGCATACAACCTCGGATTGAGAAAAATTATATATCAAAATCCATGGTCTCGACAACGCGAAACTTTTTCATGTTGTAAGTTTTTCTATCTGGTGATGTCTTGAGGGCCGAATGACTCGCGCGACCCATTAGACATGTGTCTGATCTCCTGCGCCACATTTTGCTTTGTGATAGGGATGCAGTCTGGTCGCTCTAACTTTTGCATGTGACCTTAGATTGAGATGATTTAAATATCAAAACCATTCATCTCAACGAGACGAAGACAATCCATGTAGAAAATTCCTTTATTCGAGGTTGTCTGGGAGGTGAATCGACCAAAAAGCACTCAGAACGTCTACATGACAATACAAGTGTAATTTCGCCCCTGAAATGATGCCGAATGGTGATGGCCAAAACATCAAGGTTGTTTCGTTTGGCAATATGAACTTTCTCATATAAAAAACCTTTTCGTTTGAGTCCATCTTTACTGCATTTTGCACCGTGCCAAAATCAGGTGTCGACACATCGCTAATAGAGCAATCCTATCATTACTGTTGTTGTGTCGGCAACCACTTATGGATAAGAACCTCGCCATTTTGTCTGCCTCACTATAGTGAGAAGGAAAATGGTTCTCTACATCCCCCTCTCTTGGTGACGATGTTATCATCAGAATAACTGGCAAGATGGACCTCTACCATGCCTTGTTAATGCCATTGCATACCTGGAGCCCTCGACTTATCAGAACACAAGAAGACATTGGCACGATTACGAAGACACCATAAGACACTATCAACAATAGCCATGAGGAATCACCTTAGTCATGAACTCACCAGATCCGGAGTCATCAAGGACTCTTCAGGGACAACCAGGATCATTTCTATGAACAACAACCAGAGACCTAGTGATACCTGAAGAAGACCTAGAAGAGTGAGGGGACTCCTCTCCAGGACACGAAGCAAGCACGACTACTGAGTCCAAGAACCCCTAGGGTAGGATGAGTCGTGCATTCCCCATGTGGAGTCGAGTCCGTGCGATGGTTCGAATGGATCTATGACATGTGATGCTTGTTTTATCTGTTTGTGTTTGGGTATAAGTCACACTTTTGCCCTAGGCAACAAGTAATCAACTATATCCCTTACCATATCTTACTGGTTATGTTTGGCCTTCTTGACACTTGTTTGATTGCATTTGCACTATACCACCCCCTTATGCACTCCCCTCTAAGAAACTTTCCCCTCTCACCCATCGTCAACTAAAGACCAGCAAGACAAGATGCACCAAGGATCCACCTCGATGAACAACTAGCACTGAAGACTTTGACTACAACGTACTCAACAAGACGCAACCCCGTAGAGTCATGATTTTCCCTCAATAATGGAAATCCCTCCGTGGACCAACCTAGATCTCACAAACTACACCAGCTCAAGCCTCTGATCATGTGTTTAATACACGGGTTTGACAAAGCACCTATTGAGCTCCAATAACCCCTGCTAAGCATTGGGTTCTCTATTGAACTAGTGATCATAGTGAACAAACACCTCTCATCCGTAAGCTAGCACTAGAGCCTTGACGCCATAGGAAAGATCGTTCTAAGGATATGTGATTAGTGGGAAAATTATTTGATGTTGTTATCGTAAATATCTTGAGGAGACAACTGAGGTCATTTGATGGATCACGAGGCTTTCAAGGTGATAGGTGACCTTGGTGGACCAAGTGATAGAGTCGCATAACTTACATATCCCTTGAGTAGATTGGATTTAGTAGTACAATTGGGATCATAGGTTGAAATTCTTGGTGGTATGATAATTTGATTTTGTCACATATTAGTCATGGATTGATGATATTACAATGGTGACTCGGCAGAACATGTAGGAATTCTCATATGACTTGAGTTTTGGATTTAAATAGGTGACCCTAACAAAGTCTTGAAGACAAGAAAGTCCACATGGTTCGGTGTAAAATTGGATTTAGTCCGATGATCTTAATCTTGATACCATGTTTCGGATGGACGATAAGATAGGGAAAATTTGGAGTTGTCAGAGTTAATCTCAAGACCTATATAAGTTGGACCTTGGAGTTTACTTGGTCGTCATACTGGAAATTGGAGGATATACTTTGGGAATAGCGCCTTCAATACTTTTGAAATTATAGGAAATCTAGGAAACCATGCAAAACCAATCAATATTGGATTTGTAGGAGTGATGGGTCAAGTAATGATTGATGGGATTGATGTACATTGGGTTGGATTCGTTGGGAGGAAAGATTATCTTGGATTGGTATAATAAATGTTTCCTTGGCATATGAGTGCAGTATGTTAGACCATGCATAGGTTAGTTGAGCAGTTGGATTTGTAGTGTATCAATCAAGCTTAGCAGCTTGTATGCTGTCCCGGGGAGTTTTACATAGTTATATATATGAGTTAGTTATGGTATGCCCATGCAATTTTGGTTTATTTCCCGGGGAGTTTTACATAATAACCTTACTTAGCTCCAAAATGATATATTCTACCTAGGATAGGTCTTAAATGACCTATACTTAGCATTTTTTGCTCCAAAACGACTTGATATGCTTAGTTAGCTATAAAATGACATTACTAACTTGGAGAAGAGGAAAGGAGAGGAGAAAAAGAAAGAGAATATAAATTCTTCTTGTTTTTCTTCTTCTTTTTCTTCTTTCTCTTCTACCTAGTCTTCTTCTTCTTCTAACTCTAATCTTTCCTACTTTGCAGATTTGCTATAGATGAGGAAGCTTGCATTTATGGAGTGTACTCTTCTACTTCTGCTTCCTTTGTGTTTATTGGTTATGTTGGAAACTTGTTTTGGATATGTATGTTGGACACTTATTTTCGATATGTATGTTGGATATGTTGTTCGAAACTGGTATATGTTGTTGGAACTTATTTGGTATGCTTGTTGGAACTTGTTGAATGATATGTATGTTTTGGATATGTATATGTTGGTTATATATGAATATTCTGTCAAATTGAACGATTTTAAGAAAAACAAAAAAACAGGGGCTATATCGTCACTTTGCCGTATACGGGCGGACGACAAAGGGCTTTGCCGTCTGCCAGCAGACGACAAAGTGGCCACGTGGCAGCTACCTGTGCAAACTAGGGCTGGCCTAGGTGGGTTCTTTGCCGTCAACTGGCAGACGACAAAGAACCTAAGGTCTTTGTCGTCCGCCAGCGAACGGCAAAGAACCTACCTAGGCTAGCATAAATTAGGTTCTTTGTCGTCCGCTCACGGACGGCAAAGACCTAAGGTCTTTGCCGTGTGCCAGCTGACGGCAAAGCACGCTGTTAAGCCCCCTAACAGAGCTAAGTTGCCACATGTGCCGTCCAGGCCCTTTGCCATCCGCTGGCGGACAACAAAGATTCAAAGGTCTTTTCCGTCCGCCAGCGGACGGCAAAGAGGCCTTTACCATGGCTCATTCAGCTGGACGGTTTGTCGTCCGCTGGCGGACGACAAAGCCTTTGCCGTCTGGGATTCATGCCTTTGTCGTCCGGGATGGAGGATGACAAAGTATCTGTTTCCTGTAGTGCCATATGCACTTTGCAAATATTTATGTCCTCCTCTTTGATGTGCTCGCAGATGGAATTGAAGCGTCGCTTTATGTGTCTGGTCCTCTTTTTACACCTTGGTTCCTTGGCCAGAGCAATGGCACCAGTGTTGTCACAGAACAGAGCCATCGGATTTAGTGCACTGGGCACTACTCGAAGATCTGTCAAGAACTCCTTCATCCAAACACCTTCCTTTGCTGCCTCCGAGGTTGCGATGTACTCTGCTTCGCATGTAGAATGAGCTACCACGCTTTGCTTGGAATGGCACCAGCTTACCTCTCCCCCATTCGGAATAAATATGTATCCGATTTGTGACTTAGAGTCACCCGGATCGTCAAAGCTTGCATCGACATAACCCTTTACGACGAGCTCTTGATCACCCCCATAAACGAGAAACATTTCCTTAGTCCTTTTTAGGTACTTAAGGATATTCTTGACCGCCGTCCATTGCTCCATTCCTGGATCACTTTAAAACCTTCCAACGATACTTATGGAAAGGCTGACATCGGGCCTTGTGCACAACATTGCATACATAATAGAGCCTATGGCTGAAGCATAGGGGATGGCACTCATCTTTTCTCTATCTTCTACAGTCACAAGGCATTGAGTCTTACTGAACTTCACACCTTGCAACACATGCAAGAACCCCTTCTTGGACTGATCCATTTTGAAATTCTTGAAATCTTTGTCAAGGCATGAGCTCTATGAAAGTCTTGTTAAGCATCTCGATCTATCTCTATAGATCTTAATGCCTAATATGGAAGCAACTTCTCCGAGGTCCATCATCGAAAATGTTTTATTCAAATATTCCTTCATGCTTTCTAGCATTTCTATATTGTTTCCAAACAGAAATATGTCATCCACATATAATATTAGAAACGCTATAGAAGTCCCACTCACTTTCTTGTAAATACAAGCTTCTTCGTAAACTTGTCTAAACCCGAACGCTTTGATCACCTCATCAAAGCGCAGATTCCAACTCCGAGATGCTTCCACCAGTCCATAAATGGATCGCTGGAGTTTGCAAACTTTGTTAGAATTCTTTGGATCTTCAAAACCTTCTGGTTGTATCATATACAACTATTCCTTAAGGAAACTGTTAAGGAACATTGTTTTGACATCCATCTGCCAAATTTCATAGTCGAAATATGTAGCTATTGCTAGCATGATTTTAACAGACTTAAGCATCGCTACGGTGAGAAGATCTCATCATAGTCAACTCCTTGAACTTGTGAAAAACCCTTTGCCACAAGTCGAGCTTTATAGACGGTGACATTACCGTCCGCATCCGTCTTCCTCTTAAAGATCCATTTGTTCGGAATGGCCTTTCGCCGTTCAGGTAATATTCCAAAGTCCATACTTTGTTTTCATACATGGATCCCATCTCGGATTTCATGGCCTCTAACCATTTCTCAGAATCCGGACCCATCATCGCTTCTCCATAGCTCGTAGTTTCAGCACTGTCTAACAACATGAACTCTAAGACAGGGTTTCCATACCACTCAAGAGCAGTACGCGCCCTTGTCAACCTACGAGGTTCGATAGTAACTAGATCTGAAGATTCGTGATCATAATCAGTAGATTCCTCTTCAACCGAAGTAGGCTCTATAGAAACATCTTTATGTGCTGCGCTACTCTCTGGTTGAAGCAAAGGTTCAATAACCTCATCGAGTTCTATTTTCCTCCCACTCAATTCTTTCGAGAGAAACTCTTTCTCAAGAAATGTTCCGTTGTTAGCAACAAACACTTTGCCTTCAGATCTGAAATAGAAGGTGTACCCAACTTCTATTTTGGATACCATATGAAGACGCATTTCTCCTCTTTGGGTTCCAGCTTTTCAGGTTGAAGCTTTTGGACATAAGCATCACACCCCCAAACTTTAAGAAATGACAACTTTGGCTTCTTGCCAAACCATAGTTCATATGGCATTGTCTCAATAGATTTCGGTGGTTCTCCGGTGGATTCAATTCAAGTTCTTGGTGTTCATCATATCATTTTCATTCTCTATTTGCTCTCCCATGTTGGAATTATTTAGCAATCCTCTCTTGCTTATTCTTATCTCTATTCTGTCTGGAGTGCTGAAGATATCTCAGAAGACTTTCATTTCCATTCATAATCCTTTCAAATTATTTCGAGGTTCTCACTTCATCAAGTTCTTAATTTTTACCGGTGCAATCTTTCTTTCTAATCAATTGTTTCAATGGAGGTTTCTTTTGAGTGGGCCCATAACCCACAGGTTTTTCCCCAGTATCCTACCTGACTCTTCTATTCTTTCCGGAGATGTCCTCAAGTTCTTTTCAATATGATGTAAGAATGATTTTCATCAGTCATATTCCTTCTTCATGATCGCTTCTAAATCATTTTCATTGTTGACTCAACCTTTCCCTATTCATTATTCCGGAATGTCTCCGTAATTCATGGTGTTGTTTCTCGTCATCATTCTCGGCATGTAGACCGAAGGAGAGTTTCTCTTAAATCGTTGTTCGTTCTTCCAAAGAGTCATGGTTTCAGGTTGTTGCTTTCATCTCAAATTGTTTCCGTTCATGAGAAATTTGTCCCATAACTATCTGGTGCATTAAGAGTTCTTTTCATTTCTTGATCCTCCTAAAGGCCATCATTTAAGAAGATTTCGTCATTCTCAGCTTTCAGATTTCATTCTCAAATTCTTCTCAATTGTTGTCTCCTCGTTTGTATCTCAATTATTCCGGTGCCTTGTGAAGTTTTCCATTAGGTGGATCATGCTCTCTTCGTTCTCATGTTATATCAATGATTTGTATTATTCTCTTTAGTTTCTAATCCTTTTCGGTGTATCGTGCAAGACCTCTTCAAGTTTGTGCTCTCTCTATCTTTCCTATCCTTTCCAAAAGGATAAGTGGTATGCCAAATTCGTTGGTTTTCATCAAGGTAACTTGATGAATGATAGGCATATCATAATTCTTATTCTTGTTTCATCCAAGTGATTTCAATCCTTCTCCGGAGTTGTTCATGATATCAAATTCCTTATCCCAAGTGGTCATCTTTCCTTTTCCGGAGTTCCTGGTTTTCTCAAGTATCTTGTCGCTAAGCTTCATCTAATTCATAGCAAGGCCTCAATCTTGTTCTTTTGCATGCTTCAATTCTTTCTATCATTCTTTCGTTTCAAAGTTCTTCCGGAGGTCCTTCATGGTGGTTCATCAAGATTTCTTTTATTTTTCAAGTGTTCTTCATGATTCTTGTTGGAGGTGCTCAAGTGTTCTTTATCTTGGATTTTTATGTTCAATTCCTTCTCCATGGTCTTTTGAGATGTTGTTATTAAATTCTTGGTTATGAGGAGTCTCGAAGGAAATTGTCAAGAATAAGATAAGTAAACCCATCTTGTTTTCTCGGAGTTATCTTGGGCTGAATTTCCCTTAAAGCATTTCCTAAGGATGGTTGCTATCATGGTGTCATAAATGATGGAAATTTTCTCCACCTCTTCTCGGTGAAAGAAGTTTTCCATATCTTGTTGCTCTCAAGTAATCAATTGTTCGTGTTGTGGTAGGTTATCACGTCATAATTTCGAGATGTTTTCCATAAGCCCGTAACAAGCTATTATTTTCATTGTTGATTCTCCATCAGCTCGTTCTATCCTTCCTTCCAAGGGTGATTTCTATCCAATGGTGGTAGAAGTTTTCATTTTCTTCTCAGTTCTCTTCTCTTCAAAGATCTAGCTTCTATTCTTTGTTCTGGAGGCATTGTGCTGTTGCTCTTTTCAACTCACATCTAGTTTGATTAAGATCATGTTCTTCTCTTTCTTGTCCATTTACCGAAGTACTGTGAAATCTTTTCATGATCCTTCTATCTTATGAAGTTTTGATTCTAATGCAACCGAATTTTGGTGTCTCTCTTTCAATTTCTTTCCTTCATATCAATTTTGTCCCTCTATCCTACCGAAGTGCTACCGAAATTTCTTGTGTATTGTTGCTTGTTCCTCATGTCATTCTTCATCTTTCCAACCTTCAATGATCTTTGATTTCACTCGTTTGTCATAGATGTAACTTAATTTTACCTCTTGCTCTTTCTCTTCCCCTTCTCATCCTAGATCTCGGGACGAGATCCTCGTGTAGTGGAGAAGAGTTGTAACAGCCCAGGACCGATGCTCTAGAAGATTCCCCTTTTATTTCCATTCTTGTCTGTGTTTTGTTTGGTTTTTGCATTCATCATCGCATCATCGCATCATCAGCATAGCATCGTCACTCGTTTTCAAAACTTGCATCCGTTGGTAGTTGCCGGTTCTCTCCGTTCGTGTCATCGACCGTTTCAAGACCAACCACACACACACGTGCCCGCGGCATCGATTAAAATATTGTTTTCAAAAGTGCCCTTAAAATATTCTTGGATTCGGTCAAAACATGGCGTGCGGTCTTATTATAGCGTAGGTAGACTGCCTGCCAAATTTCGTCGCAGTCTAAGTTCATTTGATTCCTCGTCGGTCAACCGTAGCAGTGCGGTCATCCGTTATTCGTCAGATGTTTTTCGGTGTTTAAACCTTTGTCTCGGGCCACAAACTTCCCTCTCATCCCCACCTAGCCCATCTTCATAGCCCACCTAGGCCAGCCTATCCTATTCCCGCGACCGGACCATCCAATCTCGATCGTACGGCTTCAATTGGTACAAAAATCCCTAACCTAGCTCCCACATTTCCTATATAAGACCCCTAGCCTACCCTGCGTTGAATTCCGTGCCGCCCGAACCAGCTAGCTTCACCCTGCAGCCGCCTCCTCCCACCTCCCGCAGTTGGCCCGCCAGGCCCAGATCTAGGCCCGCTCGGGCCCAAACCAGCCAGCCGCCACCGCCACAGCCCGCAGGCACCCGAGCATGCCGACGCCTCTAGATCCGCCCGAAGCTCCTGCTGCCCGCGCCCGAGGGCTTCCTCCTCGTCCGTGCCCTTTGGCGAGCCGCCGCTGCCGCCGGCAACCATCGCCGCCTGCCTCTCCTCCTTCCTCTCCCTATCTCCCTCTCCCTTACCTCATGATCTCCCTGTCTCTCTCTCATGCAGCCATGGCCGAACCCCCAGCTTAGACGACGCCGCCTTGCCTCGAAGCCGTTGGGAATGGACGGATCCGGTGTTCCCCGTCACGGATCCGGCCTTCCCTGCCTTTTCTCCCCTTGTCGGAGGTCTGCTCCCCGCCCTTGTTGACCTGCGCCGCCGGCCTGGCTCCGCTCAGGCGTTCGAGAAGGAGGACGAGCGTCTGGGGAACCGCTGGCTCGCGTGCAGCGCTCCAGTCCCGCGCATGGGCCGCAACCGCCAGCAGGCCTGCCGCTCCTAGGCCCAGCCCCATGTCCCTCCTCTCTAGCTTGGGCCAGGCCCAAGGGTGAGCCGCCCCTACTCCTCGCCCTATGGATGTTTTGCTATCATGTGCCTAGCATATTCGGCCCCTAATGCTTTTTTAATTATAGAATATGTCATATTTTAAAATGCTAATTACTTCATAACCGTGCATCGAATGAAAATAATGTAGATATGTAAAATGTCCAGAATTTCGTGTAGTTTACTAATATTCAACTTTCATGCATGTTGAAAATATTTAAACATGCTGTTTGCATGGATTGGCGTTATGCCTTGTTAAAATGAATTAATTCTTAGCAACTTAACCATGCCTTGGATCGAAAAACTTTATATGTGAAACTTGACTAGAATTTCGTGTCGATTCACAATATCCAACTCTAACTTGTGATAAAAATGTTTAACATTGCTGTTTGCATTGATTTGCGTAATTGCCATGTGAAAATTATTTATTTCATAACTAATTAACCGTAGCTTCGATAAAAAATGTTCCACATATGTAACTTGACTAGAAATATGTGTAGAATCGCATGGTGGCATTTATTTTGCTGTTCAACAACTCTAAAAGATGGTTAGTACAAATCTGGACCAAATTCATATTATGCTTATGGTGATGTTTCGGAAAGATTATATGTTTCTTCCGGCCCCATTTAAATGCCTAGATGATATAGTTGTTCATGCTTATGCCTAGTACATAATGCATGTCCAGTTTAATATGCAAAACAGGGCATGGCATGGTAAGCACAAGAAACAACTACTACACATTAAGTGAAGTTCAATATGCAACGAGTTGCATATTGACAAAACTCCACGTTCGAATTATTTAGTTCACTCTCGTTTAGGTACTCATCAATATTAAAAGTTGTTTAACATGGCAAACAGTGAAGCATGAACAACTATATCATCTAGGCATTTAAATGGGGCCGGAAGCAACATATTGTCCTTCCGAAACATCCCCATAAGCACAAAATGAGTTTGGTCCAGATCTGCACTAACCATCTTTTAGAGTTGTTAAGGGGCAAAATAAATGCCACCATGTGATTCTACACATATTCTAGTCAAGTTACATATGTGGAACATTTTTTTATCGGAGCTATGGTTAATTAGTTATGAAATAAATAATATTCACATGGCAATTACACAAATCAATGCAAATAGCAAGGTTAATCATTTTTATCACAAGTGAGAGCTGGATATTGTGAATCTACATGAAATTCTAGTCAAGTTTGATATATAAAGTTTTTCGATCCGAGGCACGGTTATGTTGCTAAGAATTAATTCATTTTAAAAAGGCATCACGCCAATCCATGCAAACAGCATGTTTAAATATTTTTAACATGCATGAAAGTTGAATATTAGTAAACTACATGAAATTCTGGACATTTTACATATCTACATTATTTTCATTCGATGCACGGTTCTTAAGTTATTAGCATTTTAAAATATGACATATTCTATAATTAAAAAAACATTAGGGGCAGGATATGCTAGGCGCATGATAGCAAAACATCCACAGGGCGAGTAATAGGGGAGGCTCACCCTTGGGCTTGGCCCAAGCTAGAGAGGAGGCATACGAGGCTGGGCCTAGGAGCGGCAGGCCTGCTGGCAGTTGCGGCCCATGCGCGGGACTGGAGCGCTGCACGCGAGCCAGCGGTTCCCCCAGGCGCTCGTCCTCCTCCTTGAGCACTCGAGCGGAGCCAGGGCCGGCGGCACAGGTCAACAAGGGCAGGGAGCAGACCTCCGGCAAGGGGAGGGAGGCAGGGAAGGCCGGATCCGTGACGGGGAACCCCGGATCCATCCATTCCGAACGACTTCGAGGCAAGGTGGCGGCGTCTGAGATGGGAGGCGGCGATGGCTGCATGAGAGAGAGAGAGAGGGAGCTCATGAGGTAAGGTAGAGGGAGATGGGGACAGGAAGGAGGAGAGGCGGGCGGCGATGGTTGCCGGTGGCAGTGGCGGCTCGCCAAAGGGCGCAGAAGCAGAGGAGGCCCTTGCGCGCGGGCAGGAGGAGCTTCGGGCAGATCTGGAGGCGTCGGCTGCTCGGGCGCCTGTGGGCTGCGACGGAGGCGGCTGGCTGGTTCGGGCCCGGGCCAGCCTGGATCTGGGCCTGGCGGGGCCACTGCGGGAGGTGGGAGGAGGCAGCTGTGGGGTGGCGCTGGCTGGTTGGGGCGGCGCAGAAATCGAGGCAGGGTAGGCTAGGGGTGTTATATAGGAAATGGGGTTGCTAGGTTAGGGCTTTTTGCACCGATTCAAGACGTACGATCGAGATCGGACGGCTCCGGCCGCGGGAATAGGATAGGCTGGGATAGGTGGGCTGTGTAGATGGGCTAGCTAGGGTTGAGAGGGAAGTTTGCGGCCCGAGACAATGTTTTAACCTCCAAAAAACGTCCGACAAAGAACCGACGACCACACTGCTACGGTTGACCGACGGGGTAACAAACAAACTCAGAATGCGACGAAATTTGGCAGGCAGTCTACCGACGCTACAATAAGAACGCATGCTAGGTTTCAACCCACTCCAAGAATATTTTACAGGCACTTTTGAAAACAATATTTTAATCGATGCGGCGGGGACGTGTGGGGGGGGGGGGTTGGTCTCGAAACGGTCGACGACACGAACGGAGAGAACCGGCAACTACCAACGGATGCAAGTTTTCGAAAACGAGTGATGATTCTATGCAGATGATGTGAATGATGCAATGATGAATGCAACAACCAAACAAAACACAGACAAGAATGGAAATAAAAGGGGAATCTTCTAGAGGTTCGATCCCGGGCTGTTACACGCTGCCCATGGGGATCTCTGTCCCGTGACGGCTCTAGGAGAGGAGCTGCTTCTTCTTCTTGGGAGTGTCCTCTGGAGGCGGGATGCCGCCGTCGTCGTCAGAGTTTTCGGCTGCCACGGCCTGGTAGGCACGTTCGAGGGAGCATGCTGCATCCTTCTCATCACAGGCGACCGCGTTGATGCTGTTGCACCCTGGCATATTGAGGATGTTGTAGCCATGGTGGGTTGCCACCATGAACTTGGAGATAGAAGGATACCCAAGGATGGCATTCTATAGGAGGTCGATGTGGGAGACGCCGATGTAATAGTTGTCGCGCTTCCGAAGGTGACTGGGAGGCAAACCTGCCCCATGGGACTGGTGGGTCCGTAGTTCACTCCTGAGAAGGGCTTGGTCGGCATGAGCTGGTCATAGGGCACTGGAAGCGTCTTGAACGCCTCGATAGAGAGGACATTGAGCTCAGCGCCACCATCGATGAGGTTCTTGGTGACGAGGACGTTGCTGATAGTGGGCATACTGTGACCACCTGAGGGGACACGCGACCTCAAGCTTCGGGAGTGCCGCATTCACCTCGCGAGAGAACTGCTTGAAGATTCAGTTTGAGGCAGTGGCCCGAACACCGCATAGGACGCAGGCGATCGCACGGGGCTCCTACAAGCAACCAACCCCATCATCCTGTCAGTTGTCATCATTTCTCGTTGTCGGCGGCAGCAGCGAAGGGAGGCCAGTGTTGCCCTGGGGAAGGGCCTCACGAGGCTGATCGAGCCAAGGTTTGTCGCGAGGCTCGTCGTGCCAGCAGTCCTCGCGAGGCTGGTCGCGCCAGTCCTGACGTGGGTCACGGTTGTCCTAGCATCCTCCACCACGACACCCTCCACGGCCGTAGCCACGGTCGCCTCACTCGGCGCGCCGACCAAGACCACCATCATGGAGCGCCTTCAGCTCCTGGCAGTCGCTAGCGTTGTAGCTATAAGTCTCATGGAAGACGCAGTATGTGCAGTTGCTCCTGGGGCACTCTTGATGGTCACAACCGCACTTCACCTCGGGTTTCGCAGCCAACACAGCAGGGCCCTTGCACTTTGCATCCTTAGACTTGGCCTTCTTGTCTTCAGGATCTGCCTCTTTGGCCCTTGTGCACTTTTTCGCCAGGTTGAACATCCCCAGGGTAGAGCATAGACCGTCGTGGATGGCGAGCTCAACTCTCATCCTGAGGTCCCTAATGCCATCGGTGAAAGCCGAGATGATGGCCTTGTCCGACACCCTTGGGACTTGAGGCAAACATTCGTGAAGCACTATATGTACTTGTGCAGGGTCTCTCCTGGATGTTGCTTCACACGCCGCAGGTAGTTCACTACCGGGGCGTGGTCACGAGTGCCCTGGAAGTTGGCGATGAAGTGCTTGCAAAACTCGTCCCAGGAGGAGATCGATCCCTCTGGGAGGTTGAGGAGCCAGGAGTGCGCACCATCCTTTAGATCCATGGGGAACTAGTTCGCCATGACCTTCTCATCACCGCTTGCCGCCTCGATGCTTACCGAGTAGAGCTGGAGGAACTCCGCGGGGTCGGGGGTGCCGTCGTAACGTCGAGGCAGGTCCGACTTGAACTTCCCGGGCCAGATGACGCGGCGCAGCTCTGGGGTGAAGGCACATCGGCCCGCTGCAATCATAGGCACAACGCGTGCGAGGGGAGCTCGGTATTGACGTCCGTACGCCACTGCCTACAGTGATGCACGCTCTTGATGCTGGCGCGGTGGTGTGGGGAGTGCACGTGCGTCACCTTGTGGTCATGGCACCACCTGGTAGCTTGCTTCATCCGGTGCCTACGCTGGTGCCCCACGTGGAGGGTCGTGTGGGCCCTTCAAGGTCGACGTCTTGCAGAGAAGGAGGAGGAGGCGAGTCGTGAGCTACGTCACCCGCCTGGGAGCGGAGAGCGAGTGTTAGGCCACCGGGGCATCGCCAGCCGCGTTGACGAGCTCAGTGATGCGACCAAGCCAGTCGTCGTAGTGGTCATTGGTGAGGTGGTAACACAGCAGCTCGCACGCCATGATTAGCGCAAAATGCGTGTTTGCCGGGCCGCGATGAGCGTGGGAGGACGACACCATGGCGGGAGTGAGGGACGGAGTAAAGGTGCGGCCATCACACTGCATGGAGGGTGGCAGCAACGAGTCCTGCTGCTCGTGAGCAGTTGGGTCAGTGGCACCGTTAACTGCAGAGGAGGCGGAACGGCGCGGGGCACCGCGACCCGCAGGTGCCGTCCGGGCAAAGTAGGCAGCCCAACGCTCGGCATGGACTCGGTGGGCGTCAGCCATGGGAGCGACGAAGCGGAGATGAAGCATAACTGGAGGAAGGATCACGACACGCCCCTACCTGGTGAGCCAAATGTCGGAATCGGGGCTCCACAGACCAAAGGAGGTTCAAACTCAACGTCAAAGTCTCAAGATTGTCACCCTATGTCCAAGCCTCATTGAGTGCGTGCGAGCAGGAAAGAAGATGAACGTAGATATTTACCCAGGTTCGGGCCACCTTGTCATGTAAAAACCTACTCTTGGTTTTGGTGGATTGGCCTCGTGAAGAGGATAGGGATGAACTAGTACAGCGATTGAGCGACCTCGCGAGGGCTCTGGGGTGAGGATGAATTGGTCCTTCTCTCTACGGTGGACAATACTCCCTATTTATAATAGCCTTGGTCCTCTTCCCTTATCACACTTGCGGGAAGGGATCCCACAATGGCCAAATATGAAAGAGGACAAGAGGTACATCTTATCCTGACTAAAGGTGGTCTTTTCTTACAAACCTTGTGTGTGTGACGCAGAGGTGGGCTCGGCGATGACATCCATCATGGCGAGCTCATGGTCTTGGTCTTGTTGCACTAGAATGGAAGCTTTGTGGGCCTTCCTCAGGAACCTGCGCTTACCCTTGCTCCCCTAGCATGTAAGAGGAAACTATCCTCTCCTACGCCTGCTGGCGCCCGCCTGACCTCGATTGTCATGGCTCATGTCATCCTAGCCTCATGAGACCGAGTAACTACATAGAAAACTATGCTCCTCGGGAGGAAGTCAGGGGAGGCCACTCCTCTTGGGATGCAATAAGTAATTGTTGGCCCTTCAGTCACTGGGAAAGAATGCCGCAAGTTCAAACCCATCACAATGGACCTCTTCCCATGGCAAGAAAAGTTAATCTTGTTGTCCTAACTTGTCGGCGTTCTGGACCAGGGGTACCCAGACCTGCCAGCATACGGCCCAACACGTGACCCACCTCAACGACCCAGTATGGCCAAGCGGCAACCCCCCCCCCCAGTCAAGGTCCTCATGAGAGCCCCTGTCTCGCGATACAAATAGCGCCAAGACCTCTAGAGGAGTGGGATCCCTAGGCTCCCTCCCGAGGAGCAAAGATTTCTATGCAGGTACCCGGCCTTGTGCAGCTAGCATGACGTGGGCCATAACGACCGAAGCTAGGCAGGAGCCAATAGGCGCACAAGTGGATAGTTTCCTCTTTTGTGCTAAGGAGAAAAGGACTAATGCGGATTATCGAGGAATCCCCCAAAGGTATCCCTTCTAGTGCAACAATACCAAGACCACGAGCTCGGCAGGACGGATGTCATTGCCGATCCCACCACTGCGTCATGCCCGGAAGCTTTGCAGGCGAACACCACCTTTAGTCAGGATAGGATGTACCTCATGTCCCCTTTAAAATCTGGCCATTGTGGGATCCCTTCCCACCTGTGCGACAAGGGAAAAGGACCAATACCATTATAAATAGGGACAACCTTCCACCGTAGAGAGGGGTTCGACGAGAGTTCGGTTCATCCTCAACAAGAACCCTCGCGAGGTTGCTCAACCAATGTATTAGTTAATCCTCCACCTCCTCGTGAGGCCAATCCACCGAAAGGAGGAGTAGTGTTTTACAACGCAAGGTAGCCTGAACCTAGGAAAATCTCAGTGTCCGTCTTCTTCCCCGCTCGTACCCACTCGACGAAGCTTGGCCATAGGGTGACATGTTTAGACTTTGAGCCGTTTCAGATCTTCGCACACGCGCGAGAGTTCAAACCTTGTCGGGTGTGTAGAGCCTTGATTCCGACATTTGGCACGGCAGGTAGGGGCGTGTCAGAATCTTCCTCCAGTTCCACTTCGTCCCCGCTTTGTTGCTCCCATGCACGACGCCCGTTGAGTCCATGCTGGGCACCAAGGTGCTCGCATTGCCCAGACGGGGCTAGTGGGCCGTGGCATCCCATGTCGCTCCATCTCTCCTGCAGCCAATGTTGCTACTGACCCAGCTGCTCGCGAGCAGCAGGACTCATTGCTGCCACGCTCCTTGTGGTGTAATGCCGCGGACCGACGAATGCGCCAGCTGCGTTGCTCACGGTGCGCGAGCTAGTGCGCTACGCCTCACCAATGATCACTACGAGCACTAGCTTGGCCGCATCGCCAAGCTCATCAATGCCGCCAGTGAGGCCCCGACGCCCTCTCGCTCGCTCTGTCACCTACCCTTCCAGGCGGGCCATGTGGCTCACGACGCACCTCCTCCCCCTTCTCTACAAAGCGCCGACCACGAGCCCATACACTAAGCGCACCCCCGCGACCCGCAACATGGAGCGCCGGCGCGTGCACGGGACAAGGCAAGCTGCCAAATGGTGTCACGGCCGCAAGGTGACGCCCGTGCACTCTGCACACCGTCACGCCAACATCAAGACCGTGAGCCATTGGAGGTTGCGGTGGACGGATGCCAAGACCGAGCTCCCCTTCACGCATTGTACCTAAGAGTGAAGCGACTTGCCGCGCCTTCACCTTAGAGTTGCGCTGCGTCGTCTGGACCGGAAAGTTCAAGCCAGACCTGCCTCCATGTTATGACGACACCCCTGACCCTACAAAGTTCCTCTAGCTCTACTCGCTGAGCATTGAGGTGGCAGGCGGTGGCAACAATGCCATGGCAAACTTGTTCCCCACAGCTCTAAAGGATGGCGCGCACTCTTGTCTCCTCAACCTCCGGGAAGGGTCAATCTCCTCCTGGGACGAACTTCGCGATCGCTTCATCGCAAACTTCCCGGGCACCCGGGACCGCTCCCTGCGGTGACCGACCTGCATCGCGTGAAGCAGCAGCTGGATGAGATGCTACACAAGTACATACAACACTTCACAAGCGTCTGCCTCAAGATTCCGAAGTCGTCGGATGACGACATCATCTCGGTGTTCACCGATTGCGTCAAGGATCTCAACATGAGAGAGGAGCTCAACATCCATAACGATGTATGCTCAGCCCTAGAGATGTTCAACCTGGCAGCCAAGCCAAGGAAGTGAAACACAAGGGCCCCACTGTGCTGGCAGCCGATCCCAAGACGAAGTGCGGTCATCACCAGGAAGAGCCCCCAGGGGCAAACGCCCGTTCTGCTTCTTCCACTACACCAACACCCACTACACTAGCGACTGCCAGGACCTCAAGGAGCTCTACGACGAGTGCCTCGGTCGCCGCCCCGAGTGCTGCAACCGTGGCTACGGACGTGGAGGGGGCTGCAGCGGGGGCCGCCGAGACAATCGCGACCCAAGTTTAGAAAAATGCGACCTGCCTCTAGAGGACCGCTGGCATGACGAACCTCACGACTGACCCTAGCACGACTAGGCCTGGGAAGCCCAACCTCAAAGCAAGGTCGGCCTTCCTCCATTGCTGCTGCCACAAAAGAGAAATGACGATAACCGATAGAATGATGGTGCTTGTGGCTTCCAGGAGCCTTGTGCGATCGCTGCAACCTGGGCGATGCTCGGGCCCCAGCCTCTGACCACATCTTCAAGATGTTCTCTCGTGAGGTGAACGCAGCCCTCCCGAGGATGGAGGCCGCGCATCCCTTGAAGTGGTCAAAGTGTGCAATTGCCTTCGACTCCAAGGATAAACTCAAGTGCTCGGTCGCCGTAGGCACGCTCCCATTTCAGTGCACACCCACCATCAGCAACGTCCACGTCACCAAGACCCTCAACGACGGTGACGCTTCAGGTGCCCTATGATCAGCTCATGCCGACCAGTCCCTTCTCAAGAGTGGCCGATGGCTCCGCATACCCCTGGGGAAGGTGCGCCTCCCGGTCACCTTCGGCGTCGCCGATACCAATCTCATCAACTTCGACGTTGCCCACATCGGGCTAACGTACAACGCCATCCTCGGGTACCCTGCTGTTGCCAAGTTCATGACGGCAATTCACCATGGCTACAACGTCCTCAAGATGCTAGGGTACAATGGCATCATCACGATCGCCTGCGATGAGAAGGATTTAGTATGCTCCCTCAAACGAGCCTACCAGGCCATGGCGGCCGAAAACTCTGATGACAAGGGTGATATCTTGTCTCCCGAGGACACCTGCAATAAGAAGAAGCATCTCCTCCACACGAGATACCTGGGGACTGGGACCCCCATGGCTGGCATCTCAGGCCCCACATCCACTACTAGGGTGCCTATTCCGCCAGCATAGGAAGGCGACCGACGCCAACCTCAGAGGAGGCTCAAGGGCTTCCACCGGGAGAGCTTCTGACCTAACCGGTGCGACGAGGGAGGTCCTCGGGCGGAGGTGTGCTTTAACATGCGCCCCCATAAGCAGAAGGTGTGGCGCCAGGCACCAAGGGCACGAGAGTCCGGCATTCCCAAGGACGACGAGCAGTGGAAGGCACGGGTCATGTGTGCCTCGTGAGGTGCCGGGGCTCCGTCGGCCCTCAAGGCCTAGGGAGCCGGCCGGACATCCCCACCTGCGGGATTGACGTCTGCGGCAAGCGTCGTCAAGTAGTCTGAGGCTCCTTTGTCGACACCACCTTTAGGTGACTTTTTGGGCTGTTCTTGCCAAGAAATTCCTGTTGGAGATATGCCCTATAGGCAATCATGTATGATGATATTTCCTATGTGTTTACGAATTCAGATAGACCTCAGACATTATCATTGATGTGTGTTAACAAGTACGTGACTTGTTTGTGAGACTATGCATTGTATGATAACTATCTGGTCCAAAATGGTCCCTAGTCCAAAGGGTTGTGTGGACGCACAACTAATCGGACTAGCATATAACACGGTGGATGGTTCGGTCTCACTAACCATGTAGCATTGGATGCTAGACGAATAATATGGACTCAGAAAGGTCTGGTCAGATTCGACATAGTCGGATTCGAGTCGAGATAAGGTCTGAGTTGGACAGATCCAACTATGAGGCGTAGCGATAGGTCATCTGTTTGTCTCTAGTACAACATACATTCTATGTCCTAAGACCTGAGCTAGCGCATGTACACGGGATGGTGACAAATTTGCTTTGGTCCAACCAAACGCTACTCCTTGACTGGGTAGTTACAAAGGTAGGTTTCGGGCTTGTCCAGACCGTTGTTGCGAAACATGGTCGAGCAAGATGGAATTTTCCCCTCCTACGAGGAGAGATATACTCTGGGCCCCCTCGGGTGATCCGACCTGGATAAGCATGGCCATGCGATGAGGATTAAGAGATAATCCGAAGAGTTGGTGGGATTCACCAGAACAAGAAAGCGGTCATGCTGCAAAAAGGATGACCATGTCGCCTTGTGCATGAAAACATATATCGTGTGGCAAAGGGAACGGAAGTGTGAAGTACACGTTCGCCTAACCAGCTTCATCATACACTGGGAGTCGGCACGTCTTGCTAGAGGCCGCTACTGACAGGTCGAGTTGGATGTCATCTGGCTCACGACCAAGTGGACGAGAACCTAAAGGGTCGCACACTCAAGGGAAGGAACACGTGGCCTTTAGGATCCGTGCGAGGCCCAAGAGTTGAGCCCGTGCCGGATGCCTATATATAGTGGAGGTGCGGCACACCCATCCGGTTGATTGCTTCAACGCTGTCATTAGGGTTTGCATGTGTTGCGAATAGCCACCTCCACTCGCCGCCACCGTCCGTGTAATCGGACCTAGCAGTCTGCCGCACGGGTGTTCCTCCTGAACGCACGGATACCATTAGAGGCAGTGCACCTGCGCCGCTCCGGCGAACCTGTATGTGGGATCCGGCGACCGGCTGTTCGAGGGAGATCGAAACAACTGTTTGAGGGAGATTGGACGAGGAGAAGGACCACAGGAACGCGCTGCCCCAACTCTACTTCCGTTGCACGACACTGTGCATCTAGTGGTAACAATCTGTGATCCATCTCCATAACATGTTCTTGGATATTCTGTGCGTAGGAAAAATTTAATTTGCAAGCGATGCACCTACGGTAGAACCCAACAGTGGTATCAGAGCCTCTGTTATAGGATTTGGATTCAGATCGGATGCATATTTGATATGCGGAGGCAGCGGATGAGATTCATCGTCGTTCATCAGATCGGCTATGTGCACGGTTGATGAGATCAACTGCATATCGGGATCGTTGAGGCTATGTTTTCTATCAATCAGAATTGATGAGGTCGTGACACAACCTACCCCTACCGGTCGGTATCCGCCATTGGTGTTAACTGTGAAACGTAAATTCAAATCGGATTTGCGATGATCGATGAGATCAGTCAGATCAGAAAATTCAGCGTGATCAGAGTGATGCAACCTGTGATATCTGAAACGCCTTGTGCGTAGTGCCTTGTATTTTGTACACGTTCACACAAATAAGGTAGAATGCGATTCTATGCATAAGTTTGTTTTCTAGGTTTGATGTGAATAGTATGGCTCATATGTATGTGATGCGTGTGTGTAATTTAACATGACCTGCGTGTCATGATTGTCAGTCGGCAGGAGCCAAAGTGTTGTCATTATATTGTAAAACGACCTACATGTCGACTTGTGATTCTGTGTAAATTCATTACTAGTTGTAGTAGTTGGAGGCCAGAGAACAAGTTCGAGGTTTTGGCGTCCTGGTGTGACGGGCAAGATGGAGTCCCGCCTTGGTCATCGGAGTAGGAGCCGTCCATGGAAGGACACCCATGAAGGAGCCATACTATTTCACATATTTATGTTTATATGTGATTGATAGTACTTCTTGTTTCTATGCATGTTACAATGGTAGAAAGATCCCTCATTAATATTAAGTATATTGCCATTCCGGATGTTGCACCTTCGCACATCAAGTACATCTACTAGTGGGCTCATAAAATTGAGGTGCTACTAGGTGTCCTTGAACTGGAGGGTTCGTGTCGGACACGGACATGCACTGCATCGGGTTAACTTGACGAGGCTATCAAAACAGTTTTGAGCCTTGTGGCAGAGAAGGTTGGGAGCTGAGTTATGAGATACCTACCCAACCGACAGGAGTCGTATAGAGATACGATTAGCAAGGAGTTGCTTACTGAATAAGCAAGTTGGCTAGCATTGATGCTAAACCTCACTAGTCACTCGCGCTAGACAGGTCCTGGGTCACTGAGAATTTGCGGAGGGATGCTGACTTCAGTGGAAGTAGTTCTGTTTAAGGCTTGAATTAATCTACATAAATACATTGCTTAGTGATTGCATATTTTCTATTGTAGATCAATGGCACCACCTCCTCAACCCAAGTTTGCATTGAAATCAATTGTGGAAAAGGATAAACTGAACGGAACAAACTTTACCACCTGGTATAGAAATCTGAGAATTGTTCTCAAGCATGATAAAAAGGAACATGTTCTAGAGGATCCACTTCCACAGGAACCTTCCGAGTATGCTAACGCCACAACCAAGAATGCCCACTAGAAACTCGTTGATGAATCAAACGAGATGAGCTGCCTCATGCTGGCTTGTATGGAGCCCGATTTGCAATAGCATTTGAAAAACATTCAGGCTTTCGATATGATCGAGAGTTTGAAGAGCATGTTTCAGGTGCAGGCTAGGACCGAAAGGTTCAACGTCTAGCAGTCCTTGACGGATTGTAAGCTGAAGGAGGGTGATCCACTAAGCCTGTATGTGATCAAGATGATCGGGTACGTGCAAGCTTTGGATCGGTTAGGCTTCCCACTTGGGGACAAGCTATCCATGGATGCAATTTTGGGTTCTCTTCCTCCTAGATATGGGACGTTCGTCTCGAACTATCGTATGCACGACATGGATATGAAGCTCACCGAATTTCATGGGATGCTCAAGGTGGCAGAGCAAGATATTAACAAAGGCACGCATCAAGTGTTGATGGTGCAAAACTTGGCTAAGTTCAAGAAGTGTTGGTACAAAAATAGGGTAAGGCAAAGGGCACGGAGAAGGTTGTCTCCGCCGCTGAGCCAATGCCCGGACCGAACTCAAAGACCATTTGCTTTCACTGCAAGGAAGCTGGTCACTAGAAGAGGAACTGTAGCAAGTGGCTTGCTGAGCACGGTAGGAAGTCCAGAGATGCTTCTTTAGGCAAAGGTACACTTGTTACATATTTTATAGACATTTACCTTGCTGACATACCTAGTAGCTCTTGGGTATTCGATACCAGATCGGTTGTTCATATTTGCAACTCGATGCAGGGGCTGGTAAGAACTAGGCATGTGGCACAAGGCGAGATTGACATCAGGGTCGGCAACAAAGCAAGAGTTGCTGCATTAGAGGTTAGCAAGATGTAGCTCAAGCTTCCTTCTAGATTTATTTTGGAATTGAATAATTTTTATTACATTCCCGCACTTAGTCGGAACATTATTTCTACCTCATGTTTGATGAGTCAAGGTTATGAATTCAATATAAAGGACAATGGTTGTTCATTTTATTTGAAGGGAATGTTCCATGGCTTTGCACCCATAGTAGATGGGTTATTTATTTTAAATCTAGAAATGGAACCAGTCTATAACATGAATATCAAGAGGCATAAGCCTAATGAGATAAATCTAACGTACTTCTAGCAATGTCGGCTTGGACACATTAGTCTGAAACGCGTGAAGAAGCTCCATGATGATGGACTCCTAACCTCGTCCGACTTCGGGTCGTTCGAGACATGCGAATCATGCTTGCTAGGCAAGATGACAAAGTCTCCTTTTGCAAAGAGTTGTGAGAGGGCGTCCAAGCTGTTGGATCTTATACATAGTGATGTGTGTGGTCCAATGAGCACAATGGCCAGAGGTGGCTATCAGTACTTAGTGACTTTTACCGACGATTTGAGTAGATGTGGATATATCTATTTGATGAGGCACAAGTTAGAAACTTTTGAAAAGTTCAAAGAGTTTCAGAACGAGGCTGAAAATCAACTCGGCAAGACGATAAAATTTCTATGATCAAATCATGAAGGTGAGTACATGCGCCAGGAGTTTGATAATCATCTAAAAGGCCGAGGTATAGTACCTTAGCTCACACCTTCGGGTACACCGCAGAGAAACGGAGTGTCAGAACGGAGAAATCGAACCTTGTTGGACATGGTCCGATCGATGATGAGCAAATTGGATTTACCCTTGTCATTCTGCGGATACGCTCTAGAAACTACAACTTTCACACTTAATAGGGTACCATCAAAATCCATGGACAAGACACCACATGAGATGTGGACTGGGAAGACTCCTAGTTTGTCTTTTCTAAAGATCCAGGGTTGTGAAGCATTTGTCAAGCAACTCATGTCGGACAAGCTTACACCCAAGTCGGATAAATGCATATTCGTGGGATATCCGAGGGAAACCTTGGGATATAACTTCTACAACGGAGAAGAGAACAAAGTGTTTGTTGCTCAGAACGGGGTTTTCCTAGAGAAAAAGTTTCGCAGTCAGGAGGCTAGTGGGAGAATGGTGCGACTCGAAGAAATTCGAGATCCACTCAGGGACAACTCAGTTGGTATTGAGATCACACCAGAGTCGGTAAGAAAACCTATAGTGGAATCGACACCGGAGCCACGGAGTTCAGAAAGATTGCGCAGAATGCATGTTGTATTGTTGCTGGAAAGCAACGAGCCGGCCATGTATGCGGAAGCGATGGTGAGCCTAGATTCCGAGGCATGGGTAGAGGCCATGAGATCCGAAAAGTACATGGATGAGAATGAAGTCTGGGAGTTGGTTGATCCGCCACCTGGCGTAGTTGCCATTCGCTGCAACTGGGTCTTTAAGAGGAAAACCAATGTGGATGGAAATGTTCAGATCCACAAAGATCTGCTTGTCGCTAAAGGTTATGGGCAAGTTCAAGGATTTGACAACGACAAGACCTACTCGCCGGTAGCGATGCCAAAGTGGGTGAGGATCATACTAGCTATAGCTGCATATTTCGATTATGAGATATCGCAGATGGATGTCGAAACGGCTTTCCTTCATGGAAATTTGAAAGAAGATGTGCACATGATACATCGCGAAGGTTTTGTCGATACAACTACTGCTGGTAAAACATGCAAGCTCAAGAGATCCATTTATGGATTGAGTCAAGTAGCTCGGAGTTGGAACATTCATTTTGATGAAGTCATCATTGACCTTGGTTTCATCAAGAACGAAGAGGACTATTGTTTATACAAGAAGTCTAGTGCGAGCTCAATAGTATTTTTGATCTTGTATGTGGATGACATACTGCTAATCAGAAATGATGTTTCGATGCTGAACTCAGTCAAGGAATCATTGAATGGCAGGTTTAGATGAAAGACCTTGTTGAGGCAGTGTACATTTTAGGCATCAAGATCCATAGACATAGATCGAGGAGGCTGCTTGGCTTAAGCCAGAGCATGTACATAGACAAAGTGTTGAAGAGATTCAACATGAGTGAGGCCAAGAAAGGGTTCTTGCCTGTCTCACATGGTATAAGGCTAAGGAAGATTCAGAGTCCTACGACTTCTGACGTGCGAAACCAGATGAGTAGGATTCCATATGCCTCGGCAATTGGATCCATCATGTATGCCATGCTATGTACATGGCCTGATGTTACCTATACAATAAGCTTAACAAGTAGATACCAGGCCGACCGAGGTGAGAGTCATTGGGCAGCGGTGAAAACTATCTTGAAGTACGTGAAAAATACTAAAGATATGTTCCTAGTTTATGGAGGTGAGGAGGAGCTCTACGTAGAGGGTTACACTAATGCTCGTTTCCAAACCGATAGGGATGATTGTTGATCGCAAACTGGATTCGTGTATGTCATGAATGGAGGAGCAGTGAGTTGGACGAGTTCCAAGCAAGATACAGTGGGTGACTCCACACCAGTGGCCGAATACATTGCAGCTTGTGAAGCCGCACAACAGGGTGTTTGGATTCGAAAGTTCCTGGAAGATGTTCATGTGTTCCCGGGCTGGTCAAAACCGTTGGACCTTTATTGTGATAATTCAGGTGCCATCACATAGGCTGTCATCGTTTTCTCATGACAGATCTCATGGGTAGGCTTATCGTAGCTGGTTGGGGCCGAAGGATGCCGACGGGCTCCAGGTGCGAGATTGGGCACAAGCGGTGGTAACACACTATGTACCCAGGTTCAGGTCCCTCCATTGGAGGTAATACCCCTAGTCCTGCTTGGTCTAGTTGGATGGATCGTTGTGTTTACAGGGATGCTCCTAAAGCTGTGTCTAGAGGAGAGAAGGAGCAGCCAGCTCGTCTTCCTCCATTGCTAATGATGGAATGAGAGGGGAGCTCTATGTGGGTGTACACGAATGATCGTTCGTCCCTGTTGCATGGGGGGCTCGGGGGGATTTATAGGCCAATCCCCCGGGTTTATAATGTATTCTAGTGTACACGGGTGGAGGGACCCGGCTCGTAGCCTCTTCGGCTGACCAGGGGGTCCCGCCCTTCGAGCCGTCTTGTGGTCCGTAGGGTCCATCGCCTGCGCGGTCCCGTCGCCTGTGAGGGGCCTGCCAGCCGGCTGTGCGATTGGCCCTCGCCCACCTGCCACGGCACGGGTCACCCTGGAGGCATCGTCGAGTGCCAGCCGGACAAAGTCTCTGATACAACCGGCTGCACTGTAGCTACGCCGGGGCAGGTAATCGAGTGGGCGAGGGCATGTCGACACTGTTTCCCTGCCCGGTCACACTCGCCGAGGTCAGCGGCCTGGACGGCCAGACTGTAGCCATGCGCTACCATGCGTTAGCGGCGGAAGCTGCTGGCCAAGCAAAGAGGTCAGCTCAGGAGGGGCCGGCGGCCCCAGCACCAGTCCCATAGCGGGTGAAGGTGGCCGAGCTGAAGCGTCCGGCGTGCGCCAACTGGGCCTTTCCCCTCGTCATCGGGTAAGTCTCTTTTTGTGCGCTGCCGGGACCCCATCGAGTTTCACAAGAGGGAGCCGGTGGGGGACCTCACGGATGCCACCAGCCGGCTGGCCCGCGAGCACGTGGCGACCTAGCGGGAGGAGAAGAGGAGGCTCGTGGAGCTACGAGCCGCAAAGTCTGAAACACGAGGCGGGGCCTCGCATTCCGAGATTTTGAGCAGCAGGAGGCGGAAGAGGTCTGCGGACCCCACACGGGCATCGGACTCGCCGGCAGAATCGACCCGTCTATCGAGGCCCTCGTCAAGCGAGTCATGAGGGGCGGCCATGGAGCCGCCTGTGCCTCCATCCACGGAGGAGGCGGCCCGAGCAAGGGTGGCGGTAGCGGAGCCGACCCCCGAGGAGACCAGGCCAGAGGTGCCGGACATGACACCGCCCACGGCACGTGTGCAAGGTAAGTTGAGTTTCACGGGGGGGGGGGGTATGTAGCCCCTGAGAGCCGGCTGACACCTGCCTTGTCTTGCAGGTGATCTGACCGCCCTCCAGGCGGAGAAGACCGGGCTCGTCTCCGAGCGGGACCGGCCGGCGCAAGACATCTAGGCGGCCACACAGGAGAAAGACCGGCTAGCTGTGCTGCTGGCGGACAGGGAGGCGGCCGAGGACCGCCTCAAGGCCATCATGGCGAAGGAGGTGGCGGCCAAGGAGACGACCACCAAGGAGGTGGCTGACGTCACCTGGAGGACCTTCGCCCTCCAAGACGAGGTGACCCGCCTCGAGAGGTCGCTAGAGGAGGTCAAGGGATCCCTCGCCGCATTGGAGGCGGCGCTGGCATTGGAGCGAAAAGCGTCGCTCAATTTCGCCATCGGGGTGGATGACGCCATTGAAGGTAAGTGTCCATTTTCCCTTCTCCAGCCGGTTGCTTTTTCCTTTGCTGGTTTTTTTGTTTGATTTGCCCTTCTTTCCTCTTCTTCCCCTTTCTCTTAGGGCGCTTCCGGGAAACTCAGCGCCGCGCTGAGCGTGCCAGCGAGGAGCACTGGGAGTACGTGTGGGAGTGCGGGCGCTCCATCGAGGAGGATGCCGCGTGGGATGTGGATGATCTTGGGCTCGCCATTGAAAACTGGATGATCCACCTCCAGTGGAGCGTGGAGCGGATGAAGATAGCCGGAAAGGATATCATCGCCGCTCTATGGCCGGGCCGCGGGGGAGCTCCAGCGAACCACGTGGCCTTGTGGCTGGAGGAGGCCGTGGCCCGGATCGAGGCCTGGAAGACGTCAGCAGCCCGGGCCGGCGCGTAGATGGCGCTCCGGTTCATCACGTCATGGTATCGTAGCGTGGACTTGGGCCGGCTAGGCAGCATGCTGGATGAGCCGGCCGAGGAGCGGGAGGCCCATGAGTCAGCCCTTGTCCATCGGGCCAACAAGATTGCATCGTACGTCGACGCGGACCAGTTCTTGCCGAGCCTTGGCAAGGACGGCGAGCCGGTGTCAGAAGACTCCTTCGGCATCCCCCAAGGCCCAGCGGATGAGGAGGTTGCCGATGAGAGCACTGACTCGAGTGGCTAGACGGCTAGGACTGTGGAGACCGCCTCAAAGGCCAAGGAAGCTGACCTGAAGGCCGAAGCCACATCCGGGACGGGAGTCGAGCCGCCCAGCGATGCGCCGACTGGGGGCACGACAGCGGGCGATGCGCCGACGGCCTGAGCCCCCGAGGATCTTTATCTTTCCTTTTCTCTCCTGCAAGTTAGGCTCGAGGCCACCCACTAGGGGTGTTATGTAATGAACCGTGCTGGCCGTGGGCCACTTTTGTCTTAACATTTGTACTGTGAATAGTTAGTGTGTTTGCCTTATTGCTCGTGCCAACTTCTCCTTATCCTTTTTCACCCTCTTGGCTCTTTTCAATCCCCCTCCTTTTCCCCTTTGGTTTCGGTCCCGCTAGACTGACAGTCGGGAGCCAGTCTGTAGCTCGGTCGGGGTGTCCGCCTCGAGGGAGCCGGTTCGGAACTTAAGAACTGCAAGAGACTTTCGGGATAAGTAGAGTGGCAGAATCGAGGCGGTGGTCCGGCTGGGCCTAGCCGGTATCTCCTTTCGATTGATCTTTTGTCTAAGCTAAGCTTTGCCGCCTCGAGGCCCCATCAGTCGGACAGTCGGGAGCCGGATCTGTAGCTGGGAGGGGTGGGAGGGTTTGCTCGGGTCACACTACTTAGCCAATTTTTGAGAGAGGCGACCTAGGACCAGCCGGCGATCCCCCGGGCTAGGGAGCCGGGTCGGGGAGCCGGTGAGCAAGGAATCCTTTGAGGGAAGCGAAACAGGGCATGCCCCAAGAGCTGGCCTAGGGCACCCATTGCATTCATAATCCCAAAAGGGTAGGGATACATACATACATTGGCCTTTTCAGCAGCAAAACGGGCGGACGAGCTCCACGTTCCATGGGCGCTCCATCTCCTCGCTGGAGGCATCTCTTTTGCGCTTCTGCGGCTTTTGGGCGTCTATTAGGAAGTATGCATTGTTGTGCAGCACCTTGCTAATGATGAACGGGCCCTCCCATGGGGAGACAGCTTGTGTTGTCCGGCTGTTCGCTGGATCCGCCTAAGGACCAGGTCCCCTTCGCGAAAGGAGAGTGGCCGGATCTACATGCTGTGGTAGTGCCGGAGCTTCTGCTGGTAGATTGCTGTCCGGCTCAAGGCCAGTTCGCGAGCTTCCTCGAGTAGGTCAACGCCTTCTTCTCTTGCCTGCTTTGCGTCCTCCGTGTATAGGGCGACCCGAGGCGAGTCGAACTCGATGTCGGTGGGGATGATCACCTCGGACCCGTACATAAGGAAGAAGAGAGTGTAGCCGGTTGATCGGTTGGGGGTGGTCCTGAGACTCCAAAGGACAGCCGACAGCTTGTCGATCTAGCAGCCGGCCGACCTTACAAGCGGCGTCACGAGCCGGGGCTTGATGCCGGATAGGATGAGGCCGTTTGCACTCTCGACCTGGCCGTTTGACTATGGATGAGCGATGGAGGCCAGGTCGAGCCGGATTCCTTTCTTGGAGCAGAAACACGCGAGTGCACCCTTGGCGAAGTTCGTGTGTTGTCGGTGATGATGTTGTGGGGGACGCCGTAGCAAACCGTGAAGTCATCAATGAACCGGACGGCCGTGGGGCCGTCCAGCTTCTTGATTGGTCGTGCCTCGATCCACTTGGTGAATTTGTCTACAACCATCAGCAAGTGTGTCATGCCACCTCGTGCGGTTTTGAAGGGACCCACCATGTCCACCCCCCCAACGGCGTAGGGCCACAAGATTGGGATGGTCTGGAGGGCTGATGCTGGCAGGTGGCTCTGCATGCTAAAGCGCAGACAACCCTCACACTGGTCGACCAATTTCTTGGCCGCCTCGAGAGCAGTGGGCCAGTAGAAGCCGTGGCGGAAGGCCTTGGACACTAGGATCCTGGAAGCGTAGTGATGCCCGCACTCATCCTGATGGATGTCGAGGAGGATATCTAGACCCTTTTCCGGCTTGACACACCGCTGGAGGACGTCGGTGGTGCTACGACGGACGAGCTCGTTGTTGATGATGGTGTATGCGGAGGCCCAGTGCTGAATTTTCCATGCCAAGGCCTCGTCCGGGGGGACTTCGCCACATAGCAGGAATGCCAAGATAGGGTGGGCACGTGAGGGAGCTGAGACGGGGGCCAGCTCGGGAGTCCCCGGGACTGGATGATAAGCCCACGGGACCGGCTCGCCAGCCCGTGGGGCCGGCTTGCCAGTCCTCGAGGCCGGCTGGACGATCGTCATCATGACAACCGCGTCGTTGGAGCCGGCCGCCTCGGATGAAGCCGGCTCATCCAGTGCTGGCAGGGCGGCCAAGGTTGTGGGAGCCGGCGGTGAACATGCCGAAGGGGCAGCCGGAGCCGGCGATGGGCAGCAACCTCTGCCGGCACAAAGATTGACTCCAATTCTCAAGAAGGCTTGATCGACAGCTTTAGTAGCCGCTCGAGGGAGACGCCGGCTGGGATGGCCTGCCGGGTGGAGCCGATCTTTGCCAGCACGTCGGCCGCCTCGTTGTCCGCCCTGGGACATGATGAAACTCACAACCCTTGAAGGAGCCGCTGAGCTGTTGTACGAGGAAGCGGTAGCTAGCCATGTTGGCATCTCTGGCATCCCATGCCCCAAAGACCTGCTGAACCACAAGGTCGGAGTCACCGAAGCATAGGATGCGCCTGATGTCGATCTCCTTGGCGAGCCGAAGGCCATGGACGATGGCCTCATACTCGGCCACGTTGTTGGAGGTGGCGAAGTGGATTTGGAGGGCGTATTTGAGCTGGTCACCATTCGGGGAGGAGAGGACTGCACCAGCACCCAGGCCGGTCCTCATTTTCGAGCCGTCGAAATACATGCGCAGATGGGTGGAGTCTGCGGGAGGTGTCACGAATTCCGTCTCCGCCCAATCGACGAGGAAGTCAGCGAACGCCTGTGACTTGATGGCGGTTTGTGGCTCATACCGGATCTCATGATCGGCAAGGGCGATGACCCACTTGGCGATCCGGCCGGTGGAGTCCCAACCGCTCATGATCTTGCCGAGCGGGGCCGTGCTCACCATGGTGATGGTATGCTCCTGGAAGTATTGCTTGACCTTCTTCGCAGCGAAGTATATGCCGTAAGACATCTTTTGGTAGTGGGGGTAGTTCTACTTGGAAGCGGAGAGGACGTCGCTGAGGTAATAGATGGGCCACTGGACCGGTAGAGACTTGCCCTCCTCCGGCCACTCGACCACTAGGACGACGCTGATGACGCGGGTGGTCGCCGCGATGTACGCGAGCAGTGGTTCCTTCTCAGCCGGCGCGGCCAGGATGGGCGTGTGGGTGAGAGCCTTCTTGAGGCCGCGGAAGGCCTCGTCTGCCTCGTTAGGTCAATCGAGCATGCCCGGTTTCTTGGTGTGACCCGGCTCGAGCAGAGCCGTCTTGCGAAGGATTCCGTAGAGGGGCTGGGCCTTTTCCCCCAGTCGGCTGATGAACCAGCTGAGCAAGGCATGGTAGCCGGTGAACTTCTGGATGTCGCGAAGCCGGGTCGGCTTGAGCATGCGCTCGATCGCGCTGATCTTCTCGGGGTTAGCTTCAATGCCGCCAGCGGAGATGAAGACACCTAGGAGTTGGCCGGCCGGGACACCAAAGACACATTTCTCTGGGTTGAGCTTGATCTTGTACTCACGCAGGTTCGCGAAGTTCTCCTGGAGATCGTTGAGGAGGCTAAAGTGCTTCTAGGTTTTGACGACGATGTCATCGACATAGACATGGACGTTCCTGCCTATCTGAGGCAGGAGGCACTTCTGAATGCACCGCTGGATGGTGGCGCTTGCGTTCTTTAGGCTGAAGGACATGGTGATGTAGTAGTAGGCCCCAAAGGGCATGATGAAGGACGTCTTGATCCGGTCTTCTAGGTCTAGCTTGATCTGGTGGTAGCCGGAGTAGGCGTTCAGGAAAGATATCAAGTCTCAGCCGGCCGTGGAGTCGATGACTTGATCAATCCGCGACAGGGCGAATGGGTCCTTGGGACACGCCTTGTTCAGGCTAGTGTAGTCGATGGACATGTGCCACATCTTGTTCTTCTTCAGCACCAGGACTGGGTTGGCTAGCTAGTCTAGGTGGAACACTTCCATAATGAACGCAGCCGCGAGCAGCCGAATGATTTCTTCTCCTATGGTATGCCACTTCTCCTCGGAGAAACGGCATAGGGGTTGCGTGACCGTCTTGATGTCCTGTAGTTTGTGCTCGGCAAACTTCCTCGGAACACCTGGCATGTCCTTGGGGGACCACGCGAAGATGTCCCTATTCTCACGGAGGAAGTTGACGAGCTCGCCTTCCTATTTCCTATCGAGGCAGGAGCCGATGGTGACGCACTGAGCCGGGTTGGCTGGGTCGAGCAGGATTTGCTTGGTGTCCTTGGATGGTTGGACGGAGGCCTCACCGGTGTACTGCGAGGGGGGAGACGTCACGGCCGGCTGGCTGGTGGCAAGGGCCATGGGTCGGTCGAGCTGCCTCTTCTCTTGAATGATTTCCAGGGCCTCGGCCAGCCGGCTACCGTCTCGAGCGCACTCGATTGACATCTTGTAGTCGCCCGTGATGGTGATGATTCCCTTGGGGCCTGGCATCTTGAGCTTGAGGTAGGCGTAATGGGCGACTGCCATGAAATTGATAAGGGCTGGCCAGCCCAACAGCGCGTGATAGGGGCTTGCGAGGTCCACGACCTCGGACAGCACTGGCTCACGGTGGAAGTGGCCGGGTCCGCCGAAGAGGACGTTGAGTGTGATCTTGCTAACAGGGGAGCAGGACTTTCCAGGCACGATGCCATGGAAGACCATCTGGCTTGCCTGTAGGTCTTCTATCTTCAGCCCCAGCTTGCACATCGTGTCGAGGTACCAGATGTTGATGCTACTTCCACCATCAACCAGCACCGGTGAGAAGCGGAAGGTGCGCTTCTCGATGGCGATGTTGGGGTCGAGGACCAGGGCGTAGCTGCCGGGACTTGGCATCACAGCGGGTTGATCCGCCCAGCTCCAGGTGACCGGCTTCTCTGACTAGTGCATGAATTGGGAGTTGCCGGCATGGCGGCGTTCACCTCACGATGGAGCCGGCATTGAGCGTGTTTGTTTGTCTCTTCACTAGTGAAGACGATGTAACAGTCGTCATGGTTAGGGAACTGGATGATCAAACGACCGTCATTCTGGGCCGGAGCTAGAGCCGGCGCCGGGGCGACAGCTTGGGCCGTGGCCGGCACGCGGGCAGGCAACACGGGAGGAGCAGGAAGGCCATCCCCCCGGGCCAATCGCTGTGAGAAGCTGCACTACTGGAGCGTGTGCGTAGAGGGTTTGGCCCCTGAGTGGTTCTAGCACGGGAGATCGAGCATCTGCTCGAAGGTGAGCTTGGGCTGCAAGGCATCCTTGCCAGTGCGCTGGCGTTGGCTGGAAGGCTGGGCAGCTGGCTCCTTGTCCTCAATGGTGTTTACATACCGGCTCCCATAGCAGGGATCCGGCCGGACGGAACGCTGCCGACGTTGTCGTTGCCTTGGCGGGCGTACTTGTCCGCCTTGGTCATGAGATCACCAAGCATGGCCGGCTCGGAGCACAAAAGCTTGTGCTTGAGGGGGGTGTTGTCTCGACAACCTTCAATGAATTACTACACGGCTTGCGCCTCGTGAACCCCCTCGCAGGAGTTGCGGAGCTCGGTCCATCGGGTGAGGTAGTCGCAAAGGGACTCGTCCGGCCCCTGAACGCACATGGCAAGTTCATGAGGGCAGCTGGGCTGCTTGTAGGTGCCGGTGAAGTTGCGGACGAAGGCCTTCTCGAAGTCCATAAAGGTGTTGATGATGCCGGCCGCCAAACTGTTAAGCCAGGTGCGTGCCGAGCCAATTAGCATGAGGGGAGCATAGCGAACGGCTACACGCTTGTTCCCCCTGGCGATGCCGACCGCAGTGGTGTAGTCGATCAACCAATCCTCGGTCTTGGATGCCCCGTTGTACTTCGGGGTGTCTCGGGGGAGTCTGAAGCCGGTTGGGAACGACTCGTTGCAGATCTGAGGGCCGAAACAGGCAAGGCCAATCGAGCCCTCCTCTTTGAGGAGGGCTGACTGTGCGAGGTGGTTGCGGGCGTCGTTCTCGCTACGAGGGACACGCGGCCCGATCTGGGCCGAGAACTCGGGGTGGATGACGGGCGGAACCGATCGTTCCGGCTCGTGTCGCGGGGGAGGAGTGTGCCCACGGCTGCGCCGGCTACCGGCTGTCGGCGCTTCGTGGTGGCAGCCGCTGCGAGGCGGGTTGTTGGTGCACCGGCTGTTAACAGCCGGCTGCTCACTCCCCGGCAGCTGAGAGGGCTGGGGCCTATTCGTTTCGGCCAGGCGGCTGTAGACGCGAGGGGAACAGGAGCGTTGAGCCGGTTGACGGCCCGAAGTCCCCGTGCCCTCACGCCCAAGCCAGGGGCCTCCAGAGGCGACGCCGCCCGACGTGATTAGATGCTGCTGCGCGTCAGCAGCGTCAATGAGCTCCTTAATATGGAGCTTGTGCGCGGCGCGTTCTTCGCCCTCCAAGGTAGCCAAGTCCTCATAGGCTACCTTGAGGGCCCACAGGTTGGCTGCAAGGGTGTCGTATACGGGCATCTTGCTGCCTAGGATTTCGGCGACCATGCAGCCGCGGTTGCGCACAGCCCCACACCGTCTGGGCTCGGTGCCAGGCGGGGTGAGACCGTAGGTGGAAGCGTATTCCCGCTAGGTAGCGTCCATGTGGTGCCGCGTGACCATGAGGGTGGTCGCGTCCTTGAAAAGGACGCGGCAAACCACCTCAAGATCAGTCGTGATGGCGTCGGGGTTCGTCGTCGGGGCGATAGGGGTGCTCAAGCCTTGGAGGGCTGCACCGAGCGGGTGGGAGGTGCCGACGCGGGCCGCGGCAGCGTCAGCTCCGGCCCGCGCACGTCCGGAGGGGGTGGAGGAGATGATGGCCATTGCCCCCACGCGATCGTGGGAGCTGCTGGCTGGGTCGCAACAAGTGCACCCACGGCCATGGGCGGATCGGCGCAGTCGAGCACCTGCCCGGGGAACTCGTCAGCGGCCGGAGCCTCGGCGAGGCTGAGCCTGCTGAAGCGCTCGGTGAGCGTGTCGACACCTGCCATGAGGCCGACGGGTTCGCCGGCAGGGTGTGCCGGAGCAAGCCCCACGAGCCCACGGTTTCGCCTGGACGTGCGACAACGGTGGGGAATGGCGAGGGGTCCTGCCCGGAGCATGAATCCGGCCGACACCGCGTACCGTCCCACGATGGGCACCAACTGGCATCATTTTCTCATGATAGATGCCATGGGTAGGCTTATCGTAGGTGGTTGGGGCTGGAGGACACCGGCGGGCTCCGGGTGTGAGATCGGGCACAAGCGGTGGTAACACATGATGTACCTAGGTTGAGGGCCCTCCGTGGGAGGTAATACCCCTAGTCCTGCTTGGTCTAGTTGGATGGATAGTTGTGTTTACAGGGATGCTCCTAGAGTTGTGTCTAGAGGAGGAAGAAGGAGCATCCATCTCGTCTTCCTCCGTTGCAAAGGATGGAATGAGAGGGGAGCTCTATGTGGGTGTACGAATGATCGTTCGTCCCCGTTGCATGGGGGGCTCAGGGGGGTTTTATAAGCCAACCCCCAGCTTTATAATGTATTCTAGGGTACAGGGGTGGAGGGATCCCGCTGGCAGCCTCTTCGGTTGCTAGGGGGTCCCGCCCTTCAAGCATGTGAGGGGCCCGCCAACCGGCTCTACGACTGGCCCTCGCCCACCTGCCGCAGCACGGGTCTCCCGGGAGGCGTCGTCTAGTGCCAGACGGCCAAAGTCTCCAGTACGGCCGGCTGCATTGTAGCCACACCGGGGCAGGTAATCGAGTGGGCGAGGGCGTGCCGGCACTGTTTCCCCGCCTGGTCACGCTCGCCAAGGTCAATGGACTAGACGACCGGACTGTAGCCATGCGCTACCGTGCGTCAGCGGCCACTGTGGCCACGGGGTCGCCCGTCGTGTCGGTCGTGTCGTGTCATTGTACCCACACGCAGAGGGATGGGACATCACACGTCCGCCCTGGGGTCAACGGAGGGGCTGGCCCGGAAGGCAGCTGGCCGTGTCGAGCCGGCCGGGGGTCAAGCCGGCTGCACGACCAGCTGTCCGTGTCGCCAGCCGGTGGCAGCTCGAGCTGGCCGTCCTCTAGACGGTTGTAGGCACCTAGTCGCATTGTTTTTCTTCGAAGTGGAAGGGGGAGAACCCCGTTGCTTTGGCCTACCTAGGGGTAATAACCCCATCACAGGCCAAGGAGCCGAGACAACACCACAAGACCAGGCACATAGACCGAGAATATCAGTTGTTATGGAAGCTCATTGAGAAAGGTGATACCAATATTTGCAAGATTCATACATATGCAAATGTTGCAGATAGTTGACTAAGCCACTTCCACAACCCAAGCATGAGGGGCATGTGAGAGCTATGGGTATTCAATGTCTACTTGATTGACTCTAGTGCAAGTGGGAGACTGTTGGAGATATGCCCAAGAGGCAATCATGTATGATGATATTTCCTATGTGTTTATGAATTAAGATAGTCCTTGGACATTATCATAAGTGTGTATTAACAAGGACGTGACTTGTTTTTGAGACTATGCATTGTATGATAACTATCCTAAATGGTCCCTAGTCCAAAGGGTTGTGTGGACGCACAACTAATCAGACTAGCATACGACACTATGGATGATTCGGTCTCACTGACCATGTAGCATTGGATGCTAGCCAAATAATATGGACTTGGAAAGGTCTGGTCAGATTCGACATAGTCGGATTCTAGACAAGATAAGGTCTGAGTTGGACACACCCAACTATGAGACGCAGCGATAGGTCATCTGTGAGTCTCTAGTACAACATACGTTCTATGTCCTAAGACCTGAGCTGGCGCATGTACTCAGGATGGTGACAGACTTGCTTTTGGGCCGACCAAACGCTACTCCGTGACTGGGTAGTTACAATGGTAGGTTTCGGGCTTGTCCAGACCCATGTTACGAGACATGGTCGAGCAAGATGGGATTTTCCCCTCCTACCAGGAGAGATATACTCTGGGCCCCCTCGAGTGATCTGACCTGGATAAGCATGGCCATGCATGGAGGATTATGAGATAATCCGAAGTGTTGGTTGGATTCACCGGAATGAGAAAGAGGTCGTGCTGCAACAAGGATGACCATGTCGCCTTGTGCACGACAACATATATCGTGTGGCAAAGGGAACCGAAGTGTGAAGTACAGGTTTGCCTAACCAGCTTCATCGGACACATGGAGTCGACACTTCTTGCTAGAGACCGCTACCGACCGATCGAGTCAGATGTCATCTGACTCGCAACCAAGTGGACGAGAACCTAAAGGGTCGTGCACTTAAGGGAAGGAACACGTGGGCTTTAGGATCCGTGCGAGGCCCAAGAGTTGAGCCTACGTCGGATGCCTATATACAGTGGAGGTGCGGCACAGCCATCCGGTTGATCGCTTCGTCATCGTCATTAGGGTTTGCATGTGTTGCGAATAGCCAGCTCCACTCGCCGCCACCGACCGTGTAATCAGACCTAGCAGTCTGCCACACGGGTGTTCCCCCTGCATGCAAAGATACCGTTGGAGGCGGTGCACATGCGCCGCTCTGGCAAACCTGTACGTGGGATCCGGTGACCTACTGTTCGAGGGAGACCGGAACGGCTGTTCGAGGGAGATCGGACAAGGAGGAGACGGACCACATGAACGCACTACCCCTGCTCTACTTCCGCTGCACGGCACTGCGCGTCTAGTGGTAACAATCTGCGATCCTTCTTTGTAGCATGTTCTCGGATGTTGTATCGCCCTAGGCAGGTGTTTTCTGGATTCATAACAAGCTCGGCGAACCACCGCTTGAGATAGTGTTGTTTGTCTAAGCCTCAAGCTCTGATGCTTTGCCACAACCAGGGGCTGGCGTGCCCCCGCAACCGCTCCATGAGGGTTCCGAGGTGGGGGGCTAGATGTCGGTGTCAAAATCGGCGGATCATGGGTAGGGGGTCCCGAACTGTGTGGCTAGAATCGATGGTAATAGGAGACGGAGGGGACAAGGTTTTACCCATGTTCGGGCCCTTCTTTGGAGGTAATACCCTACGTCCTCCTTGATTGTATTGATAATGTGTGGGTTACAGAGTTGATCTACCTCGAGATCAAATAGCTAACTCTAGATTAGTTCTCTTGTGCCTACAACCTAAAACCCTCCGGCTTATATAGACACCGAGGTACCTAGGGTTTACACATGGTCGGTTACATGCCGAAGAGATAAACATGCCTAACTATGGTCATCAACTTGGAGTACACACCACGGTTCTCGAGCTTCCATCCTGGCGAAGGGGCCCTTGATCATCCAATTCTCACCTCGTGACCCATATAACCCGGCCCATGAGAAACAGCTCGGCCATCCGAAGACCCCTTAACCAGGACTCCCTCAGTAGCCCCCGGACTAGTCTTCAACGCCGATGTGTATCCGGATAACCTTCATAATCTTCGGCTTGCAAGGCGAGTCCCCTACTCGCTCTTGTTCGACAACCAACCAATCATCGGTGAAATCCCAAGTGTTAGGAGCTCTCCAGGTCCATTATAATAACCGCCAACATTCCTCGGTTCCACGGTTTGGTGATTTTTATAGTGCTGCCCTTCCGTAATGGAGGCTACACCCATTTAAGCAAATAGAATCGTGGTTTAGACCACATCCTCCACCTCCTCCCCATTGGAAAAACCTCCTAGCAGAAGATCACCGCGAAAAACATGGCGAGCGCCCCTAGCTCTTCCTCGCGCCCCTATGGCTCCCATCCCGGCGACTGGACTAGATGCTCCATATTGCTCCTACGGCTCCGCAATCTGGAGCCCAGGGGTACCTCCCTTCCTCAGATCTGGCAGTGACCCACGCAGGTTTATCTTCTTACAACAACAAAGTTTTCGCGGAGCTTTTCCCCAATCCACAAACAGGAGAACACATATGGTTCATACCCTTTCTTCTGCGGGGTCTCGGATTTTCCATTCACCCATTCTTGAGAGGATTACTGAAATTTTATGGGATCCAGCTCCATCATCTTACCCTAGGGTCTATCCTGCACATCTTGGGCTTCGTCGCCCTCCGCGAGATGTTCCTGGGTTGCGAGGTACATTTTGAGTTGTGGAGGAAGTATTTCTGTCTTGTCCCTCGAACTCCTAACAAGACAATCATGGAGGTCGAAGGAGCCAAAGTATGCCGCATAGCGGGGACGGGTTTTCTAGTGGGAACACCGAAGGAGTTTGAAGAATGGACTTCGGAATGGTTTTTATCGAAGATGTCGCCCTGTTCGATCGAGCTCGGAGGGGTCTGCCCGAGTACTCCGACGCCCCCTTGAGAAAAAGATACAACTGGCGGCTGAAGAGTTCGTCCCAAGAGGACAGCATTGAAGTGCAAAGCTTAGTGGCCAAGGTGAGAATACTAGCCCACCATAATCTGACCATGATCGATGTCATGGCCGCCGCTATCACCTTGTGTGGGCAGCCTCTTCAATAGAGGATACACCCCTTGTGGCGTTACTACGGGACAAGCGATATCACCCACTCCCAAAGACTGCGTCCTCCCGATCAGACAACGTTGGCTACCGCACTTGCCGACCTATATAAAGGAGAGCAAGAAGACATTATTCAGCGATCGACCAAGGAAAGATATTCGAGCCAAAATCCCATCGAATGGGTAAGCCCTTATCCTTTGGTAACATTGTTCAGGGTGTCATTTTGCCCCTTTACTTGATAGAAGTCGTTAACCTCACGTGAACATGATTGGAGAAGCTTCATTGAGACAGTTAACTGTCCGGCTCCCCATCCCAAAGACTATTCCCACGATGATGATCCGGGTTTCCATGAATACCTGGATCTTTTAATTGAATTCGAATACTGAGTCTTCTTCTAGGAGAGTCTCGATCGTTCCAAGGTGGCGAACATAGCCGATTACCCTGGATCATTCCCCGTTCCTGCCACAAACAAAAAGAATAAAATCTCGTCCCACAAAAGGCAAGCATCCAACAATGCCCCGAACGCGGCGGCCCCCACTCTAGGTCTGCTTGGACCGAATTTTCTCATATCCTCGAAAATGGTAAGAGATCTTTGTTCATAGAGTAACAACTCACATATTTCAACATAAGATAAATCATGACACCATAATTTCCGTTGACTCATGAATTTATTACAAACTCTGAGACTTCCGTTACAAGATAAGCTCATGAAATCAAAAGTGCTTCATGATACAGGTATTTCCATCTTCGAAACTATCCCATTCTTCTCATATTCAATCCTTGGTTACATTCTCAATCACTTCTTAAAACTCCTAGAAAGTACTTTATTACAAATGCTGCCATCCACATAGTTTGGTATGGTCTAGAATCAACTCCCAACTTTATTCATTCATCTCCCCTTGGAGATACTCTAGTACCACTGGAAATTTGCGATGTGCTCCTTGAAATCCTCCACTCTAGCTTTCTTCTTTTGGGGACATTCGTTAGCATAATATCCTGCTTCCTTGCAATGAAAACAGATGATTTCTAACAAGTCTCGAGGCTTATTGATGTTGGTGTTTGCTCCTTGGGTTCTTGGTTCTTTCTTGGACATTTATTGGCATAGTGGCCCATATCCTTACACTTGAAACATCTAACATGACTCAAGTCCTTCTGTTCAGGGGCTTGTCTCTTCCTGAGGTTCTTTGTTCCGATCAAAACTTCAATTTCCCGTGGATCAAACTCCACTTCTTCTGTCGGGAAATTTCCCAGATACTCTTTTCTTTCCTTTGTACAGTCCTGTGAGAAATGTCCTTCTTCTCCACATGTATAGCAGACATTTGAGTAAAATCTGGTTAATCCTTCTCCATTAGGGTCTTCAACATCTTCCTTCGTCATAAGTTCTCCTAAGTTTTCTCTGAAGGCTTCCTTCATGGCTTCCTTCTGCTGCTTGATGACTTCTTGTACCTTGGGGTACATTTGGCATTGAGCCGGGTAATGCGTAGTTCCTTCACACAAGAAACATGTCACTTGCCCAGTTGGGCATTCCTCAGCTCGGTGATTTTCTTCACAATGAGGGCATCCTTTCTTGTGTTCTTCCTGGGTGTGTCCTATTTCTCCACAGATTTTACATGCTCGGGTCTTCTTCATCGGGATAACACAATGCTTCTGAATGAGACGGGATCTTAATAGAGTCTTCTTGAGTTCTTCCCAATTCTTTGCTCCATTAAATCCTTGTATGGCATGATGCATTTTCCACCAAGTTGCGACACTTTGGGTAAAGTGCTGGAGAGCATATTGAGCCTCATACTTCTGTGCTATCGAGTTGCTCCTGAAGTGATTCTCCATGTTGTGTATCCATACTTCTGCCTCTAGCTGGGTCATTGGTCCAGAAAGTACAAGTCCAGCTTCATATGCCATCTATTGGGTTCAAGGTTTTGGGATGAGATGGTAGAGAGAAAGGAGAAGATACACACAATACAAACAATGGTTTTAAAAATAGATTTTTTTTGTTGTGGCTGTCAAAAATTAAAACTTACACTCAAATGACAGCTCACAAATCATCGTATCTAACGTAAGTATACAACAGGGGTTTGGTCTTCTAGGGCAGAATATCTTGGAAATTCTTCATGGTCTTCGATTTCTTCAGATCTGTATAATCTTCAATCCTTTTTGTAGCTCTTCCATAATGGAATACATCTTTGTCTGAATTGGTCACAAGTTGTCTGATATCTTGTCCTTCTTGAAGGGCTTCAGTTGATCCTTCGCATGGTCAAGAGGAAAAGGGTATTTTCTAACTCTTGATAAAACTCAGAAGGGATGAGAAGTAAAGACTCTTTTGAAAACAAGTTGGAGAGAAATCTTTTCCTAAGGGCTTTCCAGTTTCTAGGGTCACGTCCTAGAGTCAACATGTGCTCTGATACCATTTCTGTAGCGACCTGACTCAAAATGAGTCAAGCCTCTGTGTTTTCTGTGCCATCCCTGGATCAGTATGCTGGCACACACAGTACATCAATGTATATATCAAAGTGCAATCACATGTAAATAACGTAAAACTGATATATACCTTAAAATAGCAGCGGATACAGTTAATGGGAGTGGAGTCCCAATAACACCAACGGCAAGTTGAGTGTGGACCGTAACCCTGAATCGTACTCTTACCCGTCGTAGAAGAGTATCTGCAACATAAGACGTTGCAGCCATGTAGGTCAGCATTTTGAATATGCTGGCAAGATCACCATAGAAGAACAGAAGAATAAACCATACTATATGCAATAAGGCTTTATGGCTCTGTGGCTAAGTTTTTGCCTAAAAGCTGATTTTGTTTTCCTACAACAAAGGAATATCAGGAATTTCACTATGGAGTTACCTATCATGACATGGTTCCGCCAACCAATGTCTCAATGCCCATAAGTATCATTAAGTTGCCCACAATTAGTTATCAGTCCAGTGTTGAGAGTTCAGAGATAGATCCAAGTCTAGAAGCTCAAATTGTCCGTAACCAGGGGCACAGCTAATCGATTAGGTTTAACTCTACAGAGTGTTGTGTACTTTACCCACAAGATTCTTTCCCTCCTGGTAAGTCCTCGCACTGCCTGGTGTTTGAGAACAGGATGAAAGAAACATGGTCTTTCAGAGTGCTTCCCTGACTGTCCGACAGTGCCCATCCCAATCCTAACGTCGACTACATCTCGTAGCACTGCCCAGCAGAGTCACAACAAAGATCAACCAAGCCAGAGCCCATAATGACTTGTGGCTACACAGGTAAGCTTCCGGGCATGAAGTATTCATCCTTCTCTTTGAGTCTGAGTGAAGCTTTCCGCAAGATGTCATGGCGCTTCTCCATGCATCCCGGCCATCCACTGGTTTCTCCAGGGATGCCCAATCAACCATCCTTCACCCAGTAGTGTGTATTGAAAACTTGTCTTATCGAGTCTTGAAGTCTTGAGGTCTTGAAGATGCAGGACTTGAAGATGTCTTCATGAAGTCGTCGTTTTGACGTGGAGTCCTTCACACCACTCACGAACACTCATACCAAACCCCGTCTACTTTAGCACAGCATAAAAGTAACTAACGTTCCCGGGGCTTTAGTAACCAGTGATGGGTTCCTACCTCATGCATTCTACTCAACTACAAGAATTTCAATAACACTACGGGAGGGATATGTTGAATGATGTCACTACATGCAATAAAAACATAGGTATGAAATAGATGGTCAAGGTGAACTTGCCTGTACTGTTGATGAAGAGAAAGATCGCTCTCAGAAATAACTTGATAGACTATACGTCACTCTCCGATGAAAATCTATATACCAAACATTGCATTCATAAGCAAACACTTCTAGCAATCAAAACTGACAATCACAATGTAACACAAGAAGAAAAGCAACAAGGTTGATGGAAAAAATACTTAAGACAAAACTCAAAGCCAAGAAAGTTTTCATAAAAACAACTAAGGTAGTTTTCCTCTCCAACAACTAGTAACAAAAAAAAACAAATTAAAATATAACAAAAGGATTTTAGTAAAATATTTTACTAGCAAAAAGAATTACTTTTGAAAAACAAGTAAAAACTATGAAAACAACATACTAAACAACATGAGTGTTTGTCTAATGAACTTAACTACAAGCACAACCATATACTAAGAGAAGACAAATTATGAAACAACTAAGTTAACAGAAAATAATTAAATAAAATCTTTATTACAAAACTGAATTAAATCATATGAAACTTTGTGAAAATAATTTCTATGAAAAACTAAATTGTTTTATAACACATTACCTAATGCAAAATAATGTAGTTTCCTATCCTAATAGAGCAAAACTAAATTATTTTTATTAACTAAGCATTTCTTAACAGAAAGTAATAAGTACAAATTTTTATTTGAAAACAGAATCTATTTATATAAAACTTTGTTGGAATAAACTATTACTAACTAGTTTGTTTATCACAAATTAAACCTATTTGAAAATGTATAGTGTTCCTATAACAACATGGTAGTAAACTAAGCAAATTATTTTTATTTTAACAACAAGTAATTCACCTAAAGTTTAACTAACATAATTTACTAAATCAAATATATAATTAACTCAGATTTAAACTAGCAAAATAAAACTAATTAAACTATATTAACAACTAAACAGATTCTGTTTCTTGTTAAAACCCTAATAAATTTTACTTTAAAAATTCTCAAACTCTACCTAATGATAACTAAGATCACTAGTGACAAGTAGGAAAAAGAATCAATCAAAAATTCATTTTAGAACTTAAGATATTCAGAAAACAAAATTTAAATCAAATGTGTTGAAATTCAAATTTAAATGTTCAAACATAGGCAAATTTTATATCTGCAGAAACTAGATAAAATTTGTGACACAATTCAGAAAGAATCAATTAAAAATACTTAAAAACATAAAAGATATAAGCAAAACAAATCAGAAACTATTCTGTTTTTGAAATTAAAACAGAAAAAGAAAAAAACAATTCTAACGGACAGGGGGTGACGTGTCGCTCTCTGGTTGGTCTAAGGGTGTGCGTGTTCCAGAGATTCGGGCGAATGACCGACAACTAAAGAAAACGTTTCGGTCTAATATTAGAAAAGAAAAAGCCGGCCGGTTCTTTTAAAAGAACCGAAGAGGTAAGTTACTTCTAATCTGGGTCGTTCGTTCGAGATCGGATGGAGGAGAGGGAGAGGGAGGCTCACCGCGGCGGGGTGAAGTCCGGCGAGGTCGTCGTCGACGGCAGGGACGGCGAGGTTGTCGGGGAGATGGCTTCCGGGGGGTCTCCGACGATGGCTCCGGCACTGGTCGACGCAGGGGACCTCGGCGATGACGATGGCGGCGTCGGAGGGGCCTCGGGGAAAGTAGGGGAATGGACGCGGGAGGTCTCGGGCTCTTATATAGGGCCGCGGGTGGGGCGAGGGAAAGGAAGGAGGAGGAGATCCGCGGCGAGGGGAACCGGCGACGACGGCGCGTGCGGGAGGAGGAGGACGACCGCGCGGGAGAAAGGAGCGGGTGGTGGGTCCGGCTTGTCAGCGAGAGCGGGCGAGCTGTTAACGCGTCGGTTGACCGTTACCGTTTTCTGTTTAATGTTTTTCCAGAGCGTTTCAAAAACCTTTAAAGCATTCAAATCGTCTCTAAATATAGGAGTATTATATATCAAAATTAACAGAATAATAAATGCAATTTAATAAACATTTTTTTTCTGGCATTTGAATAAATTAAAAAAGTCATTTTTCAGAAAATGCCTTAATTGGCTTTATTTAATTTTGCAAATATTTTTCAAATAACTTTTTGGGTTTGATGATTCAAAAAACTTCACAAATTACCCCCTGTCTTGGAGTGTCATGTTACTCCTTTCAAATTTTTGTCAGGGGTTTGAATACTTTGAAAATGTTGAATAGGAACCAAATATGAAATGGATTTTCAAAATAATCCAGAGGTTTTCAAAAGCCTTTTCAATTCCTTCTTTTAAACTTCCAACTCATATTTCTTAAAATTTGAGGAAGTCATATTATCCTCTCTCATGAAAATAATTGAGTTGCATAAAGTTTTCTGAATTTGAAATATTTTTCAAATGAAATTCAAATTCTTTTCAAATCCCTTTTCATTTCTTTAAATGGAAGAAGTCATGTCATCTTCACTCTAGGGTTTTGTGATGAAATGAATTTGAATTCCTGGTGATCAAAATGCAGATTGAAAGTTTTGGGAAGGTCATTTCATTCCCTCTCATCAAACTTTCAAAAAGTTTCAAATTTCACTCACTTTCAATCACTCAAGCAAACAACAATTCATTCTAATAATTATTATAACATTCCAAAATTTGGGATGTTACAGGTTGCTAGTGTGTCCGACGGTGCTCAAAATTCTAGAGCTATGTCTCATACCGAACCCGCTAGAGAGGTCCCTATGACCAATCCGGCTCCTGCCAATTCTGGTGACGTTGTATCTGTTACCGGATCGGAATAGGAAGTGCCATGAATCATCGGCGGCGACGAGAGGCCATGCACCACCCAGTATTCTCTAAACAGTAGTTCGGTGCTCTACGCACAATGGACGTGCACAACGGTGCTACCCGAGCTGGGTTCGAAGAGGCCATGAAATTGATATTGGCCAGCATGCAGGTATGTACTCGGTTTTATAGAATCCGAACACTCATGTAAGCCTTGTATACTCCAAGCCTTAGTTTGGTTCAGAATGACTGAATTGAGGGCCCTTGTGCTTTTTACTGCTAATGCAGGCTTCAAAGCACCAGAGCGAGCAACTGGCCAAGGAGCTAGAGGACAGCCGATCATAGGTACAATCTGTGAAGGCTGAGATGGAGCAAGTGAAGAGATTTGCACGGGAGGCTCATGGTGAGTATATCTATGCTACTAATCGTAGTATATTTCTGTGTTGACGCAAGGAGTCTCTTTAGCTACTGAATCAATAGGGCTTATGCAAAAGGAATTTGATGAAGCCCGAGAATCTCAGCGATATGCCAAGTCCCAACACTAGGTCGGTTGTCATGTTTTGAACTGTCTCCAGGCGGAGAATAAGCAATAGGCCAAAGAAATTGAGAGTTCAAAAACTCAATTGGCCCGAGCCCAAGAAGAAAACTAGAAACTACAGAGGGGCATGTTTGGTAAGTATGATTCTAACATCGGTAAGTACCTCTTCTAGAAGAAGTAGAATAAGCATGCCCTTGCCTCAGGTATAGGTATCCTATCTAGGCGTCCTGAAGAAGAGATCGGATCCAACCGGGGGACGCTACTGAAGGAGCTATCCCCTCTTCATGAGCATGATCGAAAGACGATGAAAAGCATGGTAAAGGAACTATGGCCTGCAGAACAACATCCGGAAGGAATGACCGAACTAGTCGACCGATTGAAAGGAGCCCGAAGTAGGTTCCAGCTATGGAAGATATCGGCTTGCCAGGAGGGAGAAAGGGAAGCATGGGAGATTAGCAAGACCCACTATACCAGTATTAATCCCAAGTGTATGGCTCGAGTTGGCCCAGTAGGGTCAGACGAACAAGAAGTGTCGCTCCACCTGGTGTACGACCAGGTGATGCCTACTGCCCGTCTCTCACAAGAAGACTGCTCCCTGGACACAATAATCGACAATCTCGATCAGCAGCGAATGTATGATTATATGTAACTATGTAAGAATAATCAAGTACTTGCTCCATCTGTGTTGTAAACTTTCTCTTAACTGGCCATCGGCTTCAGCCTCCTGTGCTAAGAGCTCAGGTGTGTTCCTCTTAATTTATCACCCTAGAAGAGAGAATTATGTTCGGGGAACCATGCAATCCGGCTATTTGGTGCGAATAGACAGAAAGCAGACATGGAGATATGTTATATTACTACTTAGCGTAAGAAATAGCTTCCGAAGAAAATAGTACCTCTATCGATACCTTTCTTCAGGGTTCTACGAAGATCGTAGATAGAAGGCAGTATAATGCTAGTATGCGTCTAAGGGCTATGGAGAGGTAAAAAGCCCAGGTGGTGGCGATAACGACCATAGTAGTATTAATTGCTTCCGTCACAACAGACCAATTGTCTACTTAAGATAGATTGCTTTCGGCTTCACCCGTTTGAGGTACATGTCGGATGACTCGGTTGTAACAATTGGAAAGGTGCTCCCTTTCTACCCTCTAGCCGAACAATCGGGAACGTAGAGGGTAAGCACAGGAGCAAGGCAACCCAGTTTGTCAAAGTCTTAGTTCGAATTGATGCATATGATGTCTTAAACGCGACAAAGGAAATGAGTGTAAACAAGAAGTGTTAATAAATGCTTATAACATAAAAGTGTTGTCTTCGGAAAGAAGCCACCAGGTATTGTGTTCGGATTTGACACTTAAAGGTGTAAGCCGAGATTCTTAGTACAAGATCGGTTGAACCAAACACAAAAAGAAGAAGAAAAGATTCAATCCTACCAAACAGCAGAGTGGGAGGCGAAAGAAAAAGAGAAAGAAAAGTGAAAACAGAAAAGGGAAGATAGTGTGACGACACTGGTTTATCCATAGAGGCGCCGAAGACGAGCTGCGTTCCATGGGTTTGGTTCAAGGCGATTGTCCGACGGGTTCCGAAGATTGTAGGCTCCTCCTGCGTGTACTTCATCAATTATGAAGGGGCCCTCCCATTTGGGTTTGAGTTTATGCTTCTGCTTCTCCAAGAGTCGTAAGACGAGTTCACCTACGTTGTACACTTTTGCCCTGACCTCCCTACTCTGGTAACGTCGTGCCTACTGTTGGTAAAAAGAATAGAGGGCCCGAGCTATGTCGCGCTCTCCTTCTAAGGTGTCCAGGTCGTCCTGCCGATCTAACTCAGCTTCCTTTTCCTCGTACATGCGCATCCTTGGTGCGTCATGAATGATATCGCAGGGGAGGACTGCCACTGCCCCATAGACCATGAAGAATGGTGTGTATCTTGTTGATCTATTCTGGGTGGTACGCAGGCCCCATAAAATGGAGTCGAGTTCCTCCATCCAATGACAGTTGGACTCGTGAAGATATGGGACAAAACGTGGCTTAATGCCGCTCACGATGAGACCGTTTGCTCGCTCGACTTGTCCATTGGTCCGGGGATGATACACTGATGCGTAATCAATCTTGATGCCATTTTTGTGCAATAGTCTTTGACCTCTTGATCTGTGAAGTTGGATCTATTCATTATTATACTCTGCGGGACACCATAACGGTGTACCACGCCGGATGTGAAGTCGATTACTGGTCCGGACTTGGCCGATTTAACTGGTTTTGCCTCTATCCATTTCGTGAACTTGTCAACCATGACCAGTAAATATTTATTCTCCGTGGTCCTCCTTTAAGTGGTCTGACCATGTCGAGCCCTCGGACCGCGAACAGCCAGGTGATCGGAATAGTCCAAAGAGCTGTTGGGGTCATGTGACTTATATTTGCAAAAAGTTGACACCACACATAGTGTTTGACAAGTGATTGGCGTCTACCCGAGCAGTGGGCGAAAAGAAACCAGCTCAGAAGGCCCTGGTAACTAAGGCTCTTGCCTCCGCGTGATGACTGCCCATCCCAGCGTGTACTTCAGCCAAGAGCTTCCGTCCTTCCTCCTCCTAGTGGTGCTTTTATTGTATAACTCCTTCCTCCTCCTAGGATTTGGATTGCCAAATTATGCGCCGTGCATCTTTATGATTGTCGGGGAGTTCCTCGCGAAGAAGGTAGGCGAGGAAGGGTTCGGTCCATGGCGCGATTACTGTCATAACCTCATGGACCAAAGGCGTTTCATCCATTGTAGAGCCGCTGAAGATTTGATTGTCTAGTTCATTTATAGGGGGGACAACCTTTTCCTCCGGATTTACATCGGTGTCCTTATGGTCATCCTACCAAACCACTGATGGCTTAAACATCCGTTCCACGAAAATGTTATTTAGGACCGGGTCGTGCTTAGCACGCATGTGTGCTAGTATGTCTGCGACTTGGTTGTTGTCGCGAGCGACGAGGTGAAATTCCAAACCTTTGAACCGTGCGGATATTTTTAGGATGGCATTTCTGTATGCCGCCATCTTTGGGTTTTTGGCGTCAAATTCGCCATTTATTTGGGAGATGGCCGAGTTGGAATCTCCCCTTACCTCTAGCCGACGTATACCCATTGATACTGCCATCCGAAGACCGTGTAAGAGTGCTTCATATTCGGGTGCATTATTGGAGTTGGCATACATGATCTGCAACACGTATCACATGTTGTCGCCTGTGGGGGATGCGAGGATAACTCCAGCCCCAAGTCCGGCCAAGGTTTTAGATCCATCAAAGTATATTATCCAATGGGAGTACGTACTATACTCTTTGGGGAGCACGGCCTCTGTCCATTTAGCTAGGAAATCAGCCAGTACCTGAGATTATTTGACACGGAGTGTCTCATAGGTTATTTCTAAAGGAAGGAGCTCAATAGCCCACCTGGCTATGCGGCCAGTAGAATCCCTGTTGTTAATTACGTCATTCAGGGGTACTTCGGATGCCACCGTTACCGCACACTCTTGGAAGTAGTATCTGAGTTTCCGTGATGCCATGAATACTGTGTAGGCTATCTTCTGGTAGTGTGGGTATGTGGACTTGCACTGTGTTAGTAGTTCTGACATGTAATAGACCAACTTCTGAGCCCGGAACTTGTGTCCCTCCTCATCTCGTTCAATGACGAGCACTATGCTAACGACTTGGTTGGTAGCCAACATGTCCAATAACATGGGCTCAGCGGCGCTTGGCGTTGTGAGTATGGGATTGGTTGGGAGTAGTGTTTTAATTTCCTCTAACGTAGCTGCTGGTTTGTTGATCCACTCGAAATTGTTGGTCCGTTTCAGCAGCTTATAGAGTGGTAAAGCTTTCTCTTCGAGGCGGGATATAAAGCGGCTTAACGCCACGACACAACCTGTCAGCCTCTAGACATGCTTTAGCTCTATGGAAATTGCAAGTTCTGATAGAGCACGGATCTTAGCCGGATTCACTTCTATTCCTCTATGGGAGACGATGAATCCAAGCACTTTACCCGAAGGATCTCCAAATATGCATTTTTTTGGATTGAGTCATATGTCATAGTCATGTACCCTAACAAAGGTTTGTCGTAGGTCATCGATCAACTGGCTGACGTATTTGGTTTCGATTACCACGTCGTCCATGTATGCCTTGAATTTCTTATTAACCTGTGCCGCCAGACAAGTCTGGATCATGCGCTAGTATGTTGCCACAACATTTTTACCCCGAAGGACATCATGTTAAAGCATAATGGCCCGTAGGGGGTGATGAATGCGGTTGCCGCTTGGTCGGATTCCTTCATTTTGATTTGATGGTATCTGGAATAAGCGTTGGGAAAACACAACGAATCATGTCTGGCTATGGCGTCAATGATCTGGTCTATGCGCGGTAAGGGTAAAAGGTCCTTAGGGCAGGATTTATTGAGGTATTTAAAATCAACGCACAGTCGCTAGGACTTATCTTTCTTTGGTACCATCACCAGGTTTGCCAACCATTCAGGGTGCTTAATCTCCCAAAAGAATCCGACCTCTAGCAGTTTAGCTAATTCTTCACCTATAGCTTGCCATTTTCGTTCGGAAAAGCGGCACAGAGTCTGCTTAGCAGGCTTGAAGCCTGCAATGATGTTCAGACTATGTTCTGCAAGCTGCCATGGAATTCCGGGCATATCAGAAGGATGCCACGTGAAGATATCCCAATTTTCTTGTAGAAAGGTCTACAGCGCCTCATCCACTATGGGATCGAGCTGAGCTCCGATGGATGTTGTTTTATTGGGATCCATCGGATGCACTTGAAACTTAACGATCGCCTCTATGGGTTTGAAGGACGTGGGATTTGGCCTTTTTCTAAGGATCACATTGTCCTTGTCAACTCTTGACCATAGTGCGGTTAGTTATTCTGTAGCGAAGGTCTCGGCTAGTGCCTCGAGGGCGAGCACTGTTGTTTTGTTTTTAGCCCGAAAGGCTATATTCGGATCACTAGCGATTATGATCACTTCATTTGGTCCTGGCATTTTAAGTTTCATGTACCCATAATGGGGTATAGCCTGGAATTGTTTGAAGGCGTCACGTCCCAATAGGGCGTGGTAGCCGCTTGGGAAAGGCACGATGTGGAAGATAAGTTCTTTGGATCGGTAGTTTTTAGATGTGTCGAACACTACGTCCAGGACGATACGTCCTGAACAACGCATCTCTTTCCCTGGAATGATTCCCTGGAAAGTCGGGTTGCTATGCTCGATGAGAGATCGGTCGAATTGCATTTTTTCCAGGGTGCCTTCGTGGATTAGGTTTAAACCACTGTTGTTTTCCATTAGCACCTTATGTAACCTGTAGCCATTGATGATGGGGTTCAAGACTAGTGCGGCCGGTGAATGACCGGAAGGAATAGCTGGTCGGTCAGTATCTTTGAAGGTAATGGGTATGTCTGCCCATGCACTTGTTACTGCCACATGGTAGACATGTTCGAGTTCTCTAAGAGCTCTTTTCCTCATGTTCCCAAAGGGGAACGTTTCGTAGACCGTCAGGACTTCGGCGTTGTTTTCGGGCGACGATGGGGAGTGCCTATTCGACGGATGCGCCTGAAGGATGGCCTCACCGCTTTTGGCGACCTGCCTCATGACCCAGCAAGCTCTAAGGCTATGAGTCGGGCTTGTGTTCATCAATACGGAATGTATGCAGCAAGGTTTATCCAATAGTCCATCAAGGATAGTACAGATGCTTGTAATGGGCCTGTTTCATTTTTCGACGGGTTTGAATCTTGCTGGTTGCTTCGGAGGTATCCTCTTTTTCCAATCTCCAGTAGGGTGTTCGGAGAAAGTTGGTTCCAAAAATAACCGTTCAGATTGCCAAGCGCTTTCCATGGCACAATATTTTTGTACCAATTCGGATAGCTCAGAAAAGTCACAAATGCGTCGGCGAGCCAGTGCATTAAGAATCCCTTAATCATGGCAATTGCAACTGAAAGTTGCCAATATATCTTGGTCACTAAGACCTTTTTCTCTGCTTCTAGCAAGTAGGAGTCTGGACCAAATGTGATGAATTGACTCTCCTGGTAATTGTTTGGTATCCCGTAAGTCCAAAGACGCGGGCTTTGGTGCGATACTGGGATGATCGTCTTGGGGTGGTGTGAAAAAATTGGACTCCACGCCACATCGTGTGTTCGGAATCACAAATTCTAAATTGTGTAATAGATCTTGGACCGATAATGGTCCGGCTCCGGAACAAGTTCTGGCATCTTGTTCGCCGATGAAGCCTCGGCGATCAGAGATAGGGGTATAGACTATTTTTAATTCCATTTGTTGGGACGCGTCCTTAGTCAGACACTCCACGGTAGGGAAAATGTGGGTGACCGTGGGGACGTGAATCTCCCTATCGTCGGGTTTGATCCCAAGCCGTTCATAGACCGGAACCTAGTCATCCGACATACGCATGATGTCAATCTGATCAAATAGCTCATTTAAAAACGAGGCGATGGTGGGATGCGTGTCACTGGAGCGAGTGGAGTTGATATGTGGTGTGATGGTCCTGGAGCTGCACGAAAGCGGATCCGGGCTCCGTCTTGCCGTGGTGAATCCGGTTGCATCGTCCGGATTGGCGGGTTGGGCGTTCTAGACCACCCAGGGTGATGACTCCGTCGGAGGCGAGGCCTAGTGTGTTCAGCGTCGAGGCATCAGGACTTACAGGCTACTCCTCAAGGGGTGATGGTTCCATTCAGACAAGCTCTCCCCAAGAATCAGTGATGAACTCTAAGGTTCCTAACTTGATCCTCTGATCGGGGGGAAAGTTCCTGATCTGGCCAAGGTGGGATCGGGTCGGCGTGTGACAAGAAGTCGCCGCCCATGAGAGTTTGATCAGGTGCAAGAATCCATTGGATGCAGATCTCGCCGTCCGTGACAAGGTGAGTCATCGATTCCTTTGGTGATCACAACGGAACTCTCAATGAAGGCGCTAATGTCGATGTCAAAACCGGCGGATCTCGGGTAGGGGGTCCCGAACTGTGAGGCTAGAATAGATGGTAATAGGAGATGAAGGGGACAAGGTTTTACCCAGGTTCGGGCCTTCCTATGGAGGTAATATTAACGCCGAGGGTACCTAGGGTTTACACAAGGTTGGCTACATGTCGTAGAGATAAACATGCCTAACTACGGTCGTCCACTTTGAGAACACACCACGGTTCTTGAAGCTTCCATCCTGGCGATGGGGCCCTTGATCATCCAATGCTCACCTTGTGGCCCATATAATCCGCCCATGAGAAACAGGTAAGCCATCCGAGGATTCCTTAATCCAGGACTTCCTCACTAGACACAAGGTCAGCGTAGGGCTTGTCCTCGTAGTGAATAGTCGAGAAATCTAAGTGCTCCAGCTCTGGCTCACGAGCTGGCCACCCGTGGTAGTCATCGCAACTTAGTGTCATGCCCTCTCCGTGAACCTTCGCGGGAAGAAGAATGGAGTGCGGCTGGCTCGCGTTGTCGCAGGGTAGGTGACTTGTCGCCTCTTGCAATGGCTCTCCTATAGACATGCCCTTACGGACACATGGGGCATGCCTCGGTGGTCATGTTTGGACCGTAGGGGCACACAACTGTGCTCTTTGTGTCCACACGGCGTGGGATGGCGCTCGTGCTAGGGCCATAGGAGCATGGCACCGACTTGCGTGCTCCCGCACAGAAATGTCAAGGAAAGCCTGAAGACCGGGTTAGGAGCTCCCGAGCCTTGTGCCCGAGCTGTCCGCCCAATTATCACTTTCATGGCACTCTCACATAATAATGAGTTTTGGGTTTGTACACGCTCCGAATCCCCCAAAGTGGAAGCCCACAACGAGTCACATCGTGGCCACGGAGGGAAGGGCTCCCGCCCATGCTCGGGAGAAGACAAAGAAGAACGTGCCCGGGGTTCGCTCCCTCGGGTTGGCAGCTGCAGGTCACCCCCTCCCCCCCCGTGACGTGCGCCCCTTAGCTTAAGCTTGGCCCACATGCTTGCCGGGTCTAGGTACAATGTCAGTGCTTGGGTCGGCCCCATCGATGTTGGAAGTTCAAGGACCGAATTTTGGCTCGCGGGCACACCGCTCGCACATTACCTTACTAGCACCTTGGGGCCCATCATTCTCGCGTAACGCCCAAATGCAAGCGGGGACGCCCAAATGCTGGCGGGCGCGTGCATAACCTTCGGAACAGGGTGATTTCCTTGCAGGACTTCCCTTGGGAGGCCTTTCGAGGAGCGCCTCATGAGCGTCGCCCTCCCCCGCGCGAGCCGCTCGTGCGCCAAGGCGAACCTCTAAGTGTCATGCCTCAGGAACCCTCATTCCATCAACGCAAGAAGATGAAGGATATAAGCCCTCTCGCGTGCACTCGCGGGGCCGGCACAAGCACTACGGGAAAGGAAAGACAAAGCAAAAGGAGAGTCGGGCTCTCATGGCGCCACCCCTGAGAGGCCAACACAGGCACGAACCATGTCTAGTTGCAGTCCCCCTCCTTGACCTGGGCACCGGAAGAGCCATCAGAGTTGTTGTTACCACCACTCCCCCTGGAGGAGGAGCTACCGCTGCCATTGGGACCGGATGGGCTGGTGTTGTCGCCCACCATGCAGCAGCCTAGGTGACTGTCGGAACCCCAAGGTCCTTCACAGAGAGCGTGGAGGTCTCGGTAGCAACTCATGCCAGGCTAGGGTATTGGCATGTCGCGAGGCCTCACGGACAAGACTGTTGTGAGGGCGTCAACCTCCCAAGGTTTGAGTGCGCATACATCGCTGGAGGCTGTGTAGCGCTCCTGTGAGACCCCTAAGGAGAGTTCGAGGCAATGTGACAACCTTGCGAGGTAAGTACAAGCACAAGGAAGCGCACGAGGCCTATTGCCCCATGGACCTCATCATGTGCCTAGAACAAGGACCTCAGGGGCCGTACTTCACAGGCCCCGGCTGGCCAGGGTGTGGGAGGCATGCAAGGGAAAACAAAAAACTTTGGCAGCCTAATCCTTGTGCGATGCTCTCAAAGCGAGCCAATAGACAATATTGCCTCCGACCCCTGGCCTCAGGAGCACCCTTCTCCTGGCCTTGCCAGGCATCATAACCCGGCATACTAGCGACAATCGACTCTAGCTTGAGGGCTCCATCCCCAAATGGTCGCTAGAAGAAGGATGACCAAGGAAAGAAGTTCCGGAGGAGCACGCCCTCACGATGCAGGAACCCGCCACAAGCACGCCAAGCTAAGTTATCGTGATCGCAAGTTACCCTAATCGAGATGAGCGGGAACATTTCAATCTATAGCAACATAAAAGCTAGGGTACGATACGGAAAACACTGACATAAAGGCGCAAGAGCCATAGTTCATGACACGCCCCCACAGGGTTCTCCATGGTTCTTGATGCAGGAAACAATAGCAAAAGACGACCTCCCGAGGACGGTCAGTCCTGAGGCCAGGCTCTGGCATCGACCGCAATTAGTTGGAGTCCTCCTCCTCCATGACACGGGCATGACGGCATGGCGGCTCTACGTCCTCCTGGGCAGGGACATGGCGTCGCGACGGCTCGCGGTCCTCCCTGGTCCGGGCGCGGCGACGTGCTAGCTCATCATAGTCGTCGTTGCTCAAGCTTCCCTCGGAGGAGGTATCGCCACCCCTGGAGGTCCTACGTCTATCACCAAGTGCAAGTTCACCTCTGAGGATGGCGTCTTTGCGATGGCCATCACCGAAGTAAAGGCGGTCGATGTTGCTGTCGTTGCCCTCAGGGCAGCACCCCAAGCTCCTGCCGTCTTCCCTGAAGATCTTGACAAGAGCGTTGCCACCCCGTCGTGCTTGAAGTGGAGTATGCACCTCCCCCCTGCCGTGGATGCATGCAAACGCCTGCCACCCGCGATTCAGAAACACATATCCCACGGAGGTGACCTCGATTTCCACCCACGAGGCCGCGCTGCAACAACCATGAGCCAGCAGCCATTGGCCAGTCGGCCCTCCAGCTAGCAACGTCTCCATGAAGAAGCATGGGAGACGGAACCAGGTGATCGATAGCCTTTCCGACCACACCATGAACTCATGGGCCGTGTTTGCCGAGTGGAGTCATGGGCGAGGCGGCCTAACGGCCGCCGCAAGCTTCCCCCCTCGGGCATAGTCACCACGGCTACAACAACCACCTACGTGGGAGGGAGACATCCCTTGGCTTCCGTAGGTAAGGCCGGCCTGTGCGAGAGTGCACCCGCACCCTCGAAGGACCATCACCGGCATCCCGGTGTATTTTTGGGAACGGCCATGGCCCCTCTTGGGCGTCGGCGAGACCGTCCCTCTAGGGGTGCCTTCCCCTTCTCGGCAGCAGAAAACCTCCGCACTGGCGTCATGGCTATGGAGTAGCGGTTTGAATTGGGGAGGCAAGAAGATGAAGGTGGGCTGGGGGCTCCATCTCCTTCGCCCATTTATAGTCGAACAAAGGCCAACTGGCTTCCCTCCCCATTATGGGCAATGACGACCCCTCGGCATGCGGCAGCCCTTGTGAGCCGGGGCGGTTACCGAGGTCACATGGGGAAGTGGAGGCGTTTGCGCCCCGTCGTGCGCCACACGTTGAGCTAGGCTGGCATGCGTTTTGGGCCCATGTTGCTTTGATCTTCCTTTCTGTAAGTGCATCTAGTGCCCCTTAGTGATTTTGGTTTATTGAAAACTTATAGGTTAAGAGACGGATGCATCTGTAAGTGTACATAGACTATATGAGTCACTGAGGAGTTTGATATATTCAGAGATTATCGACCCCTAAAAATGTATGTCTTCAACTGAATACTTTGGTATTCCCTGAAGACTTTGAAAATGAAGAACTCGGTGTGACCTGTAAGATATGAACAAGGACTATGAAGCGTGAAGAATTTTTTTCTTAGTTTCATTTCCTTTCTCTTAGTCAGAGGAAACATCGTACTTTTAAAGGGGACCGAGGTAATACTAAGGAAAATTGCCAACTAATGCTCAACTCAAAAGCCTCAACCTATCCAATCCTTCGAGTGAAGCCTTTGGAAATCTCTTACGATTCAGTCAAGTTCTTTAGTGATAGAGACGAAGTTCTTATGGTCTCTGAGGAAATTGGTCTGACTGAGGATTTAGGAATTCACCAGTGTGAATTGCCTACAAGTGAGGAACAACCTGATGACTTTCATAATTCGAAATTCTGACCGTTGCTCTGCTTAGAGCCAGCTGTCCCCAATCATGTTATCCACATGACGGTCATATCATTAGGGCCATTTATGTTTTATCATGTTAGGTTGCACCCTGGCTATAAATAGCCACCCCCACAACCACTAGTTGGTTGGCTGCTCTAAGAGAGAACTGACACTTGTCATTGGAAAGCAACCCATCCTCCGAGGACTTTGAGAGAAAATCATGAGTGAGGAAAAACACAAATCCAAACCACCAAACCAAAAGTGACTGAGCATCACTGACGAGATTGTTCCTGTGTGGAACCGAGTCTTGTTACCTTTGAAGAATGTGTATCTTCCAGACGGTTAGGCGTCATGGTCTAATGCATCCTACAGTCACTAGGGCATCACGAAGTGACCTTGGTCTAGAGCATCCAGTAGTTAATTATGGATCGCCAGGTGACTAGTTTGTGAGGGTTTTGGAAGTCTACCGCGAAGACTTACCACGAGTGTTGGGAGAGGACTTTGTGACATTAACTCAAGGAGAATACGGTAAGGATTGTGTGTCCTCTAGTTTAAATACCATGCCGCTCCAAACCAGACGTACGACTGTCACAACAGTTGGAACTAGGTCATCAAACCATTGTCTTCATCGAACTATCTCGTTCTATTTCCTCAACCCTTCCATTTCCTCATATACTTCTTGATGAAATTGATCATAAATGTTTCAAGAATTTGACTGAAGACTTTCTCAATTTCCTCACCTTAACATCTTCAAGTTACCTTGTTCCTTACCTTCTTATCCTATATCACGCTACCTGTAATCTATGCATGCTTTATTTCATCGTGATGACTATGCTACTGCTATGTTTCTCATGCACTTGAGTACTTATTCTGCTACTGGTTATTCATCACATTTCAAATTCCTCAAGTTGAAATTCCTTTGTGATGAATTTGTAAAAATCTCCTATTCACCCTCCTCTAGTCGATATAACGCACTTTCAGTTGGTATCATAGCAACGTACTCCCTTGTTATGTGTGATTTTAGTTTAACCACCTGGAGTTCTAGTTATGTCGACTCTAGGTATGATCAAGATTTCTGCAGAATGTCCTATCCTTTTTGGGTCGGACTATCCCTACTGGAAGAACAAGATGTGCATGCATCTTGAGGCAATTGACAACAATCTCTGGTACGTTGTGGAAAATCATGTTCCCTTTGTTACTCCCACGGTCAACACTGCTGATGTGAAGATATTCAAGAAACTTGATTCACAAGTGAAGAATATCATGTGTGGCCACCTAAGCAAAGGTCAGTATGACAAAGTGAGTGCTTTGGAGTCTGCTAAGCTTATCTAGGATAGACTGTCCAAAGTAACGAAGGTGTTTCCACTCAACGTGACTCCCGTGTTGTTGTCCTTCGCAATCTCTTCAATCGCTTCAAAAGACTCGACAATGAGAATGTTTAGCAAACTTTTGTTCGTCTCACTGATATCTCTAACGAGCTTCAAGCACTGGGTGCCACTGGCATCACCGACCAAGAGGTGGTGAAGAAACTGCTAAGATCTCTTGATTCCTCATTCGATACTCTGGATTTGACGATTCAAGAGCGTGGAGACTACAAGTAACTTGATCCTGCTGATATACTTGAGACACTCAATACTCATGAATTCCAACAAGCTGAGAAGAGAGACCTCTACGGGCCAAGCTATGTAAGATCTCATGCTCTGGAGGCCAAATCAACTTCCTCACCCAAAGGCGAAGATTCTTATAGTAGCCATGGTGATGCTCAAGAACTAAGTCAGGAGCTTTCAATTCTCGTAAGGAAATTTGAGAAGTTCTCAAGGAGAGGCTAATTTGGCAAGTCATCAAAAAGTGGCTTGAGGAAATCAGATTCCTCAAGCGACTACAAGAAGAGAACTTGTCAAAAATGCAAGAAATCTGGCCACTATATCTCTGACTTTCCTCTCTGGGAAAAAGAATAAAAGAAGAAGAAGTACAAGGACGATAGTTCTAATGAATCAAAGAAAAAGAAGAAGTCTTCAAAGTCCGCATCTGCAAAGTCCTCATCTTAAAAGTCCTCAACGCACAAGAAGAATGGTTCCAGAAAGGCTTGGGCTTTCATTGGAAAGGAAATGGATTTTGAAGAAGAATCTGAAGAGTATGAAGAAGAGGAACCATCTGAGGTGGAATCGGAATCTGGTGTTGCTAGCCTTTCTATCGCTACTGCTTTCGTCAGCAAGTCCATCTTCAACAATGAAGAAAAAGACTACTCCAACGACTCTGACATCAGCAATGATGATTATGCTCCCACCTATTGCTTCATGGCTAAAGGTTCCAAGGTACACAAGCATCACTCCTCCTCTGAATCAAGTGATGGTGAATATGATGAATATGTGAAATCCAGCTATGCCAAAATTGCTAATATTTCCACTAAGCAACAAAGTGCACTTGAAAAGCTTCAGAAACTATTAGACAAAAGCGATGATCTGTTGAATGAGGAAGTGGATCGGACTCAAACCCTGACTGATGATCTCAAAAGACATCAGTTAAAGTATAATAACCTTCAGAGTCATCATAATGCTCTCTTAGTCGATCATGAGAAGCTTTCCTATGAATTTCTTCAAAGAAAGAAAGATCTTGGTAAACTCAGAGTGTCTCATGAGGATCTCCAAAGGAAAAACGATTCCTTACTGGCTCAACTGATCAGTACCGCTCAGGAAGAATTTGTTCCACCTTGTTTTAAATGCATCGAACGTGAAACTACTGATTCTTCACTTGAATGTTCAAATGCTTCTATTGCTGCAAATTCTTCAACTATCCCTGTGGTCACAAATTCCTCACCTGAGGATACCACAAGTACCTCGAACGAAAATGCAGGGTTGAAGGAATTGTATGTGATAGGCATGTACAAAATTCTCAAAGGGCATGAAACCCTTTGCGATGTGCTCAAAAAGCTGATTCTGGATAGCAACCCTAGGAAAGAGGGTGTTCCATTTGAGAGGAAACTCAATGCTGATGGATCTTACTGGACACCTAAGCAGTACCCCAAAACCTCACAGCCTGCTGCAAAAGGACCCCCTGTAGATCCATCCACATTATCTGGCTTTACTTGTGAAACTTAATATTCCTCTGATGAGTCACTTGGGTCCAACTACAAATTCTTCAAAAATCAGAAAGGTGAAGTATTTGCCAGATTTGTTGGAACAAACTGCAAGAACGGTTCACCTATGAAGAAAATCTGGATTCCTAAGAGCTGCTTGCAAAATCTTCAAGTGAATGTCCTCACGACACCACCCATGAAGAATAGGAACCCTAGCTCAAATTCCTCATATGGACCAAAGTATTCACTTGGACCAAATTCCTCAAATGGTCAAAAATATCATTCTCGTGCTAATGCATCTCTTTCGCAGGGAAAATCTAAGAGTTCTGAATATGTGCATTATTCTTCAAATCATTATGTTCATAAGTCCTCGAAGAATTTCTATGCTTATTCATATGAGTACTCTAACCCTCTTTCGGTGAAACAAAGCGCACTAGCTTCAATGCCACCCCTCTCATATGGTGCTAAGAGAAATATGAACTCTTTGCCACCCCTCCAGATGAGGGTGGTCAAGAAATTGAACTAATCTCTTATGCAGGGCCAGGTCTCCACATGAACTTGAACGTTTGATGAATTTGCTGGAGACCTAAGGAAATGCTTGAAAGGACGCAAGCTAATCATGTAGAAATGTATTCTTCATTTCTCACGTCCTCACACTGCTTTACTGTGAAGCATATGAGTTCGCAAGCTATGCTAATTCATCTATAGGATGAACCACCAAAACCTACTGAGTGGGTCCTCGATAGTGGATGCACCAACCACATGACCGGTGACAAGAATCTGCTGATGAATTTACCACTTGCCCCATCTCATCTGAAGCATATCACCTACGCTCACAAAGGAAAAAAATCAAGGTATTGGGTCTAGGTATGGTTGCAACCTCAAAGGACGGACACATGGATAAGGTGATGCTTGTCGAATCCCTCGGGTTCAACCTCATGTCTGTCTCAATGCTTTGTGATTTTGATATGATTTTCGTCTTTGGAAAATATCGTTGTGTTGTCATCATGAAATCTGACCATTCCAAAGTCTTCAAAGGCTTTAGGAGAGGAGACTTGTATATTGTTGATTTCTCTACAGGTCCTCAGCCTTCCATGTGCCTACCTGCAAAGTCCCTAGAAGGTTGGTTGTGGCATCGACGACTTGGACAGGCTGGTATGAGGAACTTGCACACTCTCGTGAAGAAAAAGCACATCATTGGCATCAAAGGTGTCAAATTCCTCCAGGACCACCTCTGTGGTGCTTGTGAGTCTGGGAAGATGACTAGATCCAAGCATCCCTCAAAGACAATAATGACCACTACTCGACCGTTTGAATTGCTTCATATGGACCTCTTTGGCCCCACTCATTATTCCACACAAAGAAATTCTACAAGTTTGTATGGATTGTCATTGTGGATGATTACTCTCGTTACACTTGGGTGCATATTATTCTGTACAAGTATGAAGTGTAGGATGTCTTCAGATGATTTGCTTCAAGGGCCTCAACAAACTTTGGCATCAAGATCAAGCATATCAGGAGTGATAATGGGGCTGAGTTCAAGAACGCCAATCTTGATGAATATCTTGATGAACCTGGTATTACTAATGAGTTATCTGCCCCATATACTCCTCAACAGAACGGCGTCGTGGAGCGCAAGAACATGACTCTTGTTGAGATGGCTCACACCATGCTTGATGAATACAAGACTCCTCGTCGCTTCCGGCCTGAGGCAATTGATACAGCTTGCCACACCATCAATAGGGTATATCTTCACAAATTCTTCAAGAAGACTGCATATGAACTCATGACTGGCAAGAAACCAAATGTAAGTTATCTCAAAGTCTTCGGTGCAAAATGCTAGATTAGAGATCCTCACCATAGTTCTAAATTTGCACCAAAAGCACATCAGGGTTTTATGCTTGGTTACAGAAAGGACTCGCACACCTACAGAGTCTTCAACACCTACCACCAAAAGGTTGTTGAAACTGTAGATGTCTAGTTCGATGAAACTAATGGCTCACAAAGCGAGCACCTACCTCCTGGGCTAGATGAAAAGTCTCCTGAGGAATCCATTGAGCTGAAAGCTACTGAAGATGTCGTACCCACTAAAGAACCTCAACCTAGTGAGGAAGTCATTCCAACCAATGAAGACATTCATGCTGATACACCTAAAGAAAATGGTGCTAAAGAAAATCCCTAGCCATGTCAACCTGCTCATCCAAGAGTTGCAAATGAAGTGCAGATTGACAACATCATCAACGACATCAATGCACCAGGTCCCCTCGCTCTCTCAAGATCTTCACATTTGACTAAATTTTGTGGGCACTTTGCTTTTGTCTCTATCATAAAGCCCACCAAAGTTGATGAAGCATTAAAGGAGCCTAAGTGGATTCAAGCTATGCAAGAGGAATTACATCAATTAAATCTAAACAATGTGTGGGAACTTGTCAAGAATCCAAATCCTCGCAAGCACAACATCATATGTACCAAGTGGATCTACCGCAATAAGCAAGATGAAAATGGACTTGTGGTAAGAAATAAGGCTCATCTTGTAGCTCAAGGCTACACATAGGTTGAAGGAATTGACTTTGATGAAACTTTTGCACCTGTTGCTAGACTTGAAGCAATACACATATTGCTTGCTTATGCTAACCATCATGATATCATCTTATATCAAATGAATGTGAAAAGTGCATTCCTCAATGGTAAGGTTGAGGAAGAAGTATATGTTGCTCAACTCCTAGGTTTTGAAGACCCTAAGCATCCTAACAAAGTCTTCAGACTCAACAAGGCCCTCTATGGCCTCATGTTGGATCGAAATAGGTCTAGATGGGGGTGATTAGACCACTTGACCAAATAAAACTATGCTTTTTCCCAATTTTAATTCTTGCCAAGTTTTTGCGTTCATACTATGTCAAGTACATCCTACACATGCATGTGTAAGAGTATAGCAGCGAAAAGTAAAGACATTGCACATGTAAGTAAAGAGAGGGTAAGGACAGTAACCACAATTGATGACACGATGATTTTTCCCGTGGTTCTGATAGGTGGTGCTATCATACATCCACGTTCAGGGAGTATTCAACCCACGGAGGGTAACGGTCGCGAGAGTCCATAGAGGGCTCTACCCACGGAGGGTTCCACGAAGAAGCAACCTTGCCTATACCATGACGGCCTACGTCCATGGAGGACTATCCTTACTTAGGGAAGATCTTCACGAAGTAGGCGATCTCTGTCGTGGGAACGAGCATGACAGTAAATGGTAGGGTACAAATGGAGAGGGCAGAGTCCTCGCTACGACGAGGGTGTACACATAGATGTATGAGTTCAGGCCCCTCTCGTGGAGGTAACAGCCCTACGTCTCAGTGCTCGGGACCTTTATGTCGAGTGGAATGTACAGATTACAATAGTTTTCTTACGCTTGTGTAGGAGGGGAGGGGCGACTTATATAGAGTTCGCTGCCCCTCATAATGGCCCCGCATCAATGGGTCTGGTCGAGGGGTGTAAAGTCTGCCGTTACAGGTAATGTACGTAGTAAAAGCTATTAAGGGCCTTTAAGCCAGCGTCTGCCCGTTGGGCTCTTGATGATGGCTCTTGGTCTTCTGGCGTCGAGTGAAACGATGTCCGTCGAGTGACACGCGACTGCCGAGTGAGAGCGGGAGCTTCCGAGTGGATTACTATCGAGTGACTTTGAACGTCTCCAGGGACCCACTCGGAAGTTCATGCTTGATCTTCAAGTCCTCCCATGTGGTGTCCTTAGGTAGGGTATGCAGGCCTTGCTTAGGACCCTAACCAAGGTACATATCCTCGTCATTAGCCCCCGAATAAATCGGGGTTTTAGTGGTGGAAGGAGGTATCAATGTAGACCTTGAGTTAGTATATCAAATCCTCCGAATGATATTTGGGATTTCCATGGAACTTTTGTCGATTAAACCGTGAGCCTTAGCATTCATTCAGGATCGACATGCGAAATCTTCCGAATGAAATTCGGGTTTTCAACGAAATTTACGTCGATTGAATTCTTCCCCGCTTTCCTGGATCCATTCAGTCTTAAAAGTGTCCGAGTGAATCGAGCGCATCTTGGGGAGGTGACGGGTCGGTCTGCCAGGCCCAGATTCTCCGGGATAAGAAAATTTGGGAAGCGCGCGCACGCGCAGAGATGACGCCATGATCAAGGCAAGTGGAGGCACGATGCCTCGATTCTCGCGCCGGTCATCTCGCCATGCACTGGGCACCGTTAGCGGTTGGCATGTGCAGTTATCTTGTAGGCCCACTGTTTAGTGAAACACTCGGCAGCATATAAAGCACTCTAAGTTGCAGATTGCATAGTACCTTCCGCCGATTCTCCCTCTCTTCCTCCACCTCCTCTGCTCCCCAACACAGCACACGGCTCCCCTCCGACCAGAGCCGCCGCTCGAATGACGAAGAACGTGACGGAGAAGCTGGAGCGCGCAAAGAAGGGGACGTCGAAGCTCAAATGCAAGAATCCCTCGACCGCTCGGTTCACCGCGCCCGCGGGTGGATACAGGGGGATTTTCTCCCCTCTGTTGTCACCCGCGCTGACCTCGAGGGCCTCGTCTCCGACAGGTTGGTGGCGAACGGCACCTGGAGGCTGCCAGGGGAGGAGCGCGAGCTGGAGCCGCGCAACGGAGAACGGGTTCTTCTCCTCTCCCATGTAGAAAGTGGTTTCTCCATGCCACCCCACCCATTCTTCCGAGGATTTCTGAATTTCTTTGGTGCGCTGCTGCATCACTTTCCGCCGAACACCATGGCGTACTTGTCTGCATTCGTCACCTTGTGTGAGTGTTTCCTGGGGTGCTCTCCCCATTGGGGGTTGTTTAAGCATCTCTTCACGGTCAGATCACAGACGGTGAAGAAAATCCTTGCCGTCGACGAGAAGACCCACGTGCTCCAGTTGTGTGGAGGCTTAGGGTCTAGAAAAGGCAACATAGTTCCTTTCTTGCCATTACTCTTCCCGAGTCTGTCCGAGGCTGGCAGTCGACCTGGTTCTACTGCAAAGATGTAGCGCCACCCAACATGTTGACTAGTCTTCCTCCATTTTCACTTGACCAACCCGCTGCCCCCAAGTCCCTAAAGGTGACCGACGAGGAGCATGTCTAAGTAGGTATCCTAGTCGACGTCGTGGTTCAACTGATCGGGGGCGGGGTGACAGGCATGGATCTGCTTGAAACATTCCTCGGTCGACGTATATAGCCACTCCAGGCCAGAGACCACACCATGTGGCACTACTCATGCCCGGGGGACTCGACCAGGACGCATCCAGAAGAAGTTACACAGGAGACTATCGACCAATGGCTTCGGAGCATCACTAGGGCTTGTGACAACCCCTCGGGAGCCAAGAGGATCCGGCCTTACTCGGCTGAAAACCCACCGAAGAACCTGGTGAGACGTGTGATGTCGACTAATACATTTATACCGTCGAGTGGTGTATTGACTTGTAGTGTGACTCTCTTCTTTGAATTATGCAGGAATGGATGAACATGCACTCGCCCGTTCCCAACGGGAACCATGTGCATGACGGCGTGGTGCGCGAGGGCGGCAGCATGGATGGAGAAAGACTTTCCGACTCTGAGGATGAATATGAAGATTCCAGCGAAGAGGAAGGAGTCGAGTCGCCTCCTCATCGCGAAGGCCGCACTACGGCCCTCCATGACCCGATAACTGCAGAGGACAAGGCCCCGGGCCCAAGCGAGAAGAACCCAAAGCGGAGCCGTCCCTCAACTATCGAGTCGAATGAAAGACTGGCCAAGCAGCCCAAGCAAGGTACCTCCAAGCCCCGCAAAGCACTGTCCCGCATGAGGGTGGGCGTACGTGTCGTCTCCACGTAAGTGCGCATTTCCAAGTTGATCTGTCGACTGAAGTCTTGAGTTATATCTGAATGAAATCTGTCTAATCCGTCAGAGCTGCAACATCTGTGACCTCGCCTCGTCGAGATGAAGAGGACGCGATGGACGTTGATACCGCCGACGCTGCCACTTCTCATAGAGGTAAGAAAGTTGTTAGTTTGTCCGAATATTACTCAACACGTGCAGATGTTGATGCTGTCGATTGTTGCAGAGGTCATTCAAGTGGAGGACGATGAAGGGCCGCTAGACCCTTCGCGCGCTCGCATCCGAAGAGCGTCATCTTCGCATGCACCTCAGTGCTCAACTATGGAGTCTTCCCAGAGGAGAGGTGACTCGACGCGACCTAGGGTTGAGCCTGCAACGCCTCTGTCACATGCTCCTCCAACCATCTCGACCGTCGTGACGTCGGCTCCGACCAGACCTCTTTAGGCTGCCTCAGCTGCTCCAACGACTACGCCGACCCCACCTGTGACGGCCTTTTCTCTGCATCACACCCTGGAAGACCAAACCGGAGCTGCAAAGGAAGCCATGATCCAGGTGGAGCAGCTCATGCTGAGGACCAAGGAGGCGTACGAGGCCAGCAAGTTGGCTTTTGATGTCAGCGCAGCTCTCCGCACCGATGTCCGAGTAAGTTCGATTGTAAGTCCATTGTCGATTGAATTATTGTCTTTTCTTAGCTGTCGTACACCCACTGGGTGATTGCCATAGAATGTTTGAACTTGCTCCAGTCGAATAGATCGGATCGTAGTCGAGTACGACTGGGATTGGTAGTACACGCAGTACTATTGTCGCTCGACATGTCGAGTGTGTTTCTAACGAGTTACTCTAAGGATCGAGAGTTAACCGTCTCAGTGGGGGCGCTCTTAGTGCACCCACTAGGTGTAGTCCCCTAGAACGCTGTCGATTGCTTGCATCCGCAGGGGTCTTAGAGTCTATTGTATACAGGATACACTTTGTCTTGGAATCACACCACTCCAAAGATACCTTGCAGGTTTCATGGATATCATTATGAAACCATTATATGACGCTGCATAGGGATCGACTGCACTTCATAGAGTGGGGGAGTTGTGTCGCTCAACGGGTTGAGTGTCACGACAGGGCCGACCTTGTCGAGTGTTTTTTTCGGACGAGTTACTCGATGGATCAAGAGTTAACCGTCTCAGTGGGGGCACTCTTAGAGCACCCACTGGGGTTAGTCCCCGAGATCGCTATCGATTGCTTGCATCAGTAGGGGTCTTAATAGAGATAGCTTTCTATTTGAATTTTTTTACGGCGTGTGGAACACCAGAGCCACTCAATGTGTCGAGTGGACTTTCTGTTTGAATTCTTCCAACATGGGCATTCGCCGGTTTTAATAACTCAGTCGACTGTCCAAGAACTCCTTGCTGATTGAACTCCGGTCTTTTGTTGGTTCGAGACGGCTTGCGAACTTGGGACACAGTACAAGGAGATGGAGGAGGAGAAGAACCAATTGCAGGTGGATGTGCACGTGCTGAGCTGAAGTCTTTGGGAGGTAATAAGTGCCGACTGTCAGCATTCCCATCTTCCTCTTTTCATGTTTTGAACCGAGTGCTCTTGCTCGAACGGACGTGCGCAATGAAAACCATCGACTCCAAGCGCAACTCAAGAATGTTGTTTCTTTAGATTCCATGAAGAGGGCACTGGACAAGAAGGACACAGCACTTGCTGACGCCCAACAAGTCGCCAAGGACAAAACTGAAGCTGCAGAGCAGAAGTTGGCTGCCGTCCAGAAGCTGGAGGAGGAGAACGCCAAGCTTAAGCAGGAGTGTGCGGATCTTGCTAAGAAGGCCGAGCAACTAACCAAGAGGAGCAATGGCCTGGAGAGGCATCTGGGCGAATTCTCGAGGAAGATGTATCTTCTGCTCGACGGTGAGTATTGCTTGTCGACTGACATTTGCAAAAAAAATTGAGGGTTGCAGTTCACCGATTCCCCTTCTTCAATCAGAATTCTGCCAGGACTTTGAAAAGGAAACAGAGGAGATTGAGCCCATGCTTGACCCCACCAAGTCGCCAGTTGCTGATGCGGTGGCGATGAACATGCTGCGGCTTAACTTTCGGCTCCAGGGTGCCCAGGCCTATATCGCTCGACTGAAATCAGTTATGGAAAGAATCGCCAAGGAGCTATGGCCTGAGGACACTCTTCAGCTTGACCTCAACTCCGTGAAGGCTCGCCTGAACGAACTTGCCAGTCGAGTGCAATCTTGTAAAAAATCTGCTGCTCGCTGTGGGGCCGACGTGGCGTTGTCTCTGGTCAGGGTCCATTGTAGGGACGTGAGGGAGGAGAAGCTGAAGGAGCTCAGAGTGGTGAATACGAAGAAACTCCAGTTCGAGGACTTCATGGAAACCTTCATCGAGGCGGCCACCAGAATCGCCGACAGCATCAACCTGGACACTTTTGTCGAGCCTGCCAGTCCGTCACCTGCATAGAAACTTGAGTCTTTGCAAAAAACAATTCAATTTTCCTCGTTATGCCGAGTGGAGTTGTATCCCTTAAAACTTTATTCAGGCCTTCGGCCTGAGCACATTTGCTTCTGCATAAGACGTTTGGCTTTCAATCGTCTGTTTGACTGCTTTTAGTTTTTAATCGTCTGTTCGACTGCTTTTGGTTTTTACTTAGGCACAATGTATTCGCAGCTAAGCCCCCGAGCATGAGGACCACTCATCACTCAGAGTATTTGAACTTAGGCGAATGTCGATTCGAATCTAAGTTGTCGAGTGAATGGATTACCATCACCTCGACGAGGTTTTTAACTTAGGCGATATGTATTCACAGCTAAGCCCCCAAGTGTGAGGATCGCTCATCACTTGGAGTATTTTGAACTTAGGTGAATGTCGGTTCACTTCTAAGTTGTCGAGTGGATGGATTACCATCGCTTCGACGAGGTTTTTAACTTAGGCGAAATGTATTCGCAGCTAAGCCCTCGACGGTGAGGATCGCTCATCACTCGGAGTATTTCGAACTTAGGCGAATGTCGAATCGCATCTAAGTTGTTGAGTGAATGGATTACCATCGCCTCCATGAGGTTTTAACTTAGGCGAATGTATTCGCAGCTAAGCCCCTGAACGTGAGGATCGCTCATCACTCGGCAGTATTTTGAACTTAGGTGAATGTCGATTCGCATCTAAGTTGTCGAGTGAATGGATTACCATCGTCTCGATGAGTTTTCTTAACTTAGGCGAATTGTATTCGTAGCTAAGCCCCGAGCGTGAGGATCGCTCATCACTCGGAGTATTTTTTACTTAGGCGAATGTCGATTCACATCTAAGCTGTCGAGTGGATGGATTACCATCGTGTCGATGAGTTTTTTTAACTTAGGCGAATTGTATTCGCAGCTAAGCCCCCAAGCGTGAGGATCGCTCATCACTCGGAGTATTTTGAACTTAGGCGAATGTCGATTCGCATCTAGGCTGTCGAATGAATGGATTACCATCGTCCCGACGTATTTTTTTAACTTCGGCGAATTGTATTCGCAGCTAAGCCCCCGAGCGTAAGGATCGCTCATCACTCGGAGTATTTTGAACTTAGGCGAATGTCGATTCGCATCTAAACTGTCAAATGAATGGATTACCATCGTCTTGACGAATTTGTTAACATAGGCGAAATGTATTCGCAGCTAAGCCCCCGAGCATGAGGATCGCTCATCACTCGGAGTATTTTGAACTTAGGCGAATGTCGATTTGCATCTAAGCTGTTGAATGAACGGGTTACCATCATCTCAACGAATTTTTTTAACTTAGGCGAATTGTATTCGCAGTTAAGCCCTCGAGCGTGAGGATCGCTCATCACTCGGAGTATTTTGAGCTTAGGCGTATGTCAATTCACATCTAAGCTGTCGAGTGGATGGATTAGCATCGTCTCGATGAGTTTTTTTAATTTAGGCAAATTGTATTCGCAGCTAAGCCCCCGAGCGTGAGGATCGCTCATCACTCGGAGTATTTTGACCTTAGGCGAATGTCGATTCACATCTAAGCTATCGAATGAATGGATTACCATTGTCTCGACGAATTTTTTAACTTAGGCGAATTGTATTCGCAGCTAAGCCCCCGAGTGTGAGGATCGCTCATCAATCGGAGTATTCTGAACTTAGGCGAATGTCGATTCGCATCTAAGCTGTCGAATGAATGGATTACCATCGTCTCGACGAATTTTTTAACTTAGGCGAATTGTATTCGTAGCTAAGCCCCCGAGCATGAGGATCGCTCATCACTCGGAGTATTTTGAACTTAGGCGAATTTTGATTCGCATCTAAGCTGTCGAATGAATGGATTACCATCGTCTCGGTGAATTTTTTAACTTAGGCGAATTGTATTCGCAGCTAAGCCCCCGAGCATGAGGATCGCTCATCACTCGGAGTATTTTGAACTGAGGTGAATGTCGATGCGCATCTAAGCTGTGGAATGAATGGATTACCATCATCTCGACGAATTTTTTTTGAACCTACGCAAAGACGGATTCGCGAATAGGCCATCGAGTGAATGGACTGCTATCCACCAGACATGGTTTTTAACTTAGGAGAAACATGTTTGTAGCTCAGTCCCTGAGTGCGAGTTTTGCTCGTCGCTCGGAGTATCCCCAAGTAAATAACTGCACGGTTGGAATCGACGAGGTATTAATTGCAGACACACAAATTGTATTGATGAAGAAGTTTTATTACATCAGAAAAGTAATGTCTCAAGTGTAAAAACGTCGAAGCGGGTCTGCATTCCAAGCTCGTGGCTCAAGCATCTACTTCATGAGATTATATAAGTGATAGGCTCCATTGTGTAGCACCTTGGTGACTACAAAAGGGCCTTCCCATGCAGGAGCTAGCTTGTGAGGTCGGTGCTGATTCACACGGAGCACCAAATCTCCTTCATGGAATGCTCGGCTTCTGACATTCCTTGCGTGGAAGCGCCGCAAGTCTTGTTGATAGGCTATGGTCCGGATCAAAGCTATCTCACGTTCTTCTTCCAGAAGATCTATTCCATCTTGCCTGGCCTACTCGGCTTCAGCCTTAGAGTATAGCTCTACTCGAGGAGAGTTGTGGGCCAAGTCACTCGGCAGTATAGCTTCAGCGCCATAGACAAGGAAGAAAGGAGTTCATCCAGTCGACCGATTAGGTGTTGTCCTCAACCCCCACAAAACAAACGACAGCTCAGTTACCCACGCACTAGCGGCATGATCCAAATCGCGCATGAGACGAGGCTTCAGACCTTGCAGAATGAGACCGTTAGCCCGCTCAACTTTCCCATTGGTTTGATGATGTGCAACGGAAGCGTAATCCACTCGGGTGCCTTGGGAGTTACGGAATCTCCTGAATTCTTCCGAGTCAAAATTAGTGCCATTGTCCATGATGATGCTGTGGGGAATGCCGAACCGGATAATGATCTCCCTCATGAACATGACCGCCGTGCGGGAATTTAGCTTCTTGATGGGCTTGGCTTCAATCCACTTGGTGAACTTGTCGACTGCTACCAACAGATGGCTGAATCCTCCTTTTCCGGGCCGGAAAGGGCCAACCATGTCGAGCCCCCAAACCGGAAATGGCCAGGCGAGTGGAATTGTCTTCAGAGCAGATGCTGCCTTGTGTGACAGGTTTGCATAGAACTTACAGCCTTCGCAATGATCACCAATGTCCTTAGCCATTTCATTAGCTTGTGGCCAATAAAAACCCGCTCGGTATGCTTTAGCGACGATCGCCCTTGAAGACGCATGGTGTCCGCAAGTTCCCGAGTGTATTTCATCTAGAACCATTCGACGTTCCTCGAGCGAAATACAGCGCTGGGTGACACCAGACACACTTTCTCTGAAAAGCTGATTACCCATCATAGTGAAAGTTTGGACCTACGCACAATCTGTGGAGCCTCTGCTTCATCTTCAGGAAGCTCCTGTCTGAGGATGTAGGCTATGTATGGTACAGTCTAGTCGGGAATGATAACTAGCACCTCCATGACCAGGTCAATCACGGCAGGAACATCGACTTCAGTAGAGTCAGAGGAGCTTAAGGTTTGCGGGGGCTCTTCAGTGAAGGGATCCTCTTGAATCGAAGGAGTGTGCAAATGCTCCAGGAACACTCTGCTGGGGACAGGCCGTCGAGCGGAACCAATCTTGGATAGCTCATCAGCTGCTTGATTTTTCAGTCGAGGAACATGGTGAAGTTCCAGACCTTCAAATTTCTTCTCTGGCTTCCGGACTGCATTGCAGTATCCAGTCATAGCAGGGTTTCTAACATCCCACTCTTTCATCACCTGATTCACTACCAAATCTGACTCGCCATAAACCATCAAGTGCTTGACGCCGAGCGAGATAGCCATGCGCAACTCGTACAAAAGTGCTTCATACTCTACCTCATTGTTGGAGGAATCAAAGTGAATTTGCAAGACAGAGCTGAGCTTGTTGCCTCTGGGGGATATCAGAACAACGCCAGCACCGGACCCATTCAACATTTTGGAGCCGTCGAAGAACATTGTCCAATGCGCCAAGTGAACTTGGATAGGCTGTTGCTGTTCGATCCACTCGGCCTTGAAATCTGCCAATGCTTGGGACTTGATTGCCTTCTTGGCCTCGAATCTAATGTCGAAGTGTCCCAGATCAATTGCCCATTTAGCCACTCATCCTGATGCATCACGATTATTGAAAATCTCTGATAAAGGTGCATCACTAACGACTGAGATCGAATGGTCTTGGAAATAATGTGCCACCTTCTTTGCTGATAAGTAAATACCATACACCAACTTCTCATAATGAGGATATCTCTGCTTTGAGGGGGACAAAACTTCCGAGACATAATAGACTGGCCACTGAACCTTATAGGCTGTGCCTTCCTCTTCTCGCTCGACGGTTAGCACTGTACTGATGACCTGATTTGTGGCCGCGGTGTACAAGAGCAAGGGCTCTTTGCTGGTAGGAGCGGCAAGCACCGGCTGGGTAGACAGCAGGGCTTTGAGCTCAACAAACGCTGCTTCGGCTTCAGGAGTCCAGTCAAATGTGTTTGATTTGATCATCAACTGATACAAGGGCAGACCCTTCGCACCAAGACGAGAAATGAATCGACTCAATGCCGCCAAGCAACCTGTGAGCTTCTGAACATCGTGCACTCGCACAGGAGTTTTCATACGGGTAATGGCGCTGATCTTCTCGGGATTGACATCAATTCCTTGTCCGGAAACGAGAAGACCGAGTAACTTGCCGCCAGGGACACCAAAGGTACATTTGGCCGGATTCAGCTTTATGTCGAATCGCCTCAGATTGGCGAATGTCTCAGCCAAGTCATCCAGTAGGTGAGAGCCTTTGCAGGACTTGACCACTATATCGTCCATGTACGCCTCGACATTCCGAGGGATCTGGTCGAGTAAACATTTCTGAATCATGCGCATAAAAGTAGCACCGGCATTCTTGAGACCAAAAGGCATGGTGATGTAGCAGAAACACCCAAACGGGGTGATGAAGTCTATTTTTATTTCATCTGGGCCAAACAGACGGATCTGGTAGTACCCAGAATAGGCATCCAAAAACGATAATCGCTCGCACCTCGATGTCGAGTCAACAATCTGATCTACGCGGGGGAGCAGAAAATGGTCTTTCAGACACACCTTATTAAGATGTTTGAAGTCAATGCACTTGCGCAACGACTTATATTTCTTGGGCACCATCACAACATTCGAGAGCCACTTGGAGTGGTAAATCTCCCGAATCAACTTGGCTTGCAAAAGACGGGCCACTTCTTCTCCGATTGTCTTGCACTTCTCAGCCGCGAATCGACGCAAATGCTCCCTGATGGGCTTGGCCTTCGAATCCACTCGCAGACGGTGCTCAGCCAGCTCCCTGGGAATTCCCGTCATGTTAGCAGGCTTCCGTGCAAAGATATCCCAGTTCTCATGGAGGAACTGGATGAGCTCGGCTTCCTATTTGCTATCGAGTGTTGTCGAGATATTCGTCGAGGCAGCGGTTGGATCCGTCGGGTGGATGAGCACCTTCTTCACTTCACCTGCCGACTAAATTGCCGACTTGGAAGCCGGCTTTTTTGTGTGGAGCAAATTAGCAGGATCAGTGGTTTTCTTGTACTCCTCCAGCTCGACCATGGCCATCTATTCATCGGCAATCTTGGACCCTTGCTGGAGACACTCCTCGGCCCGCTGTCGATTGCCAGTGACCGTGATCACGCCCTTAGGGCCCGGCATTTTCAGCTTGAGATACACGTAACATGGTCGGGCCATGAAATGTGCATAAGCGGGTCGACCCAAAATGGTGTGGTAAGCACTCTTGAAATCCATGACATCAAACGTCAACTTTTCTTTTCGGAAATTTTGGCTATCTCTGAATGCCACATCCAATGCTATCTGGCCAAGTTACTTGGCCTTCTTTCCTGGGATGACCCCATGGAAATGCATGATGCTTTTGCTGAGTCGGGACATAGGAATGCCCATTCCCTTTAGGGTATATGCATACAGAATGTTCAGGCCGCTGCCGCCGTCCATGAGGACCTTTTTGAGTCAAGTCCCCTACACCACCGGATCAACTACCAGAGCCTATCGACCTGGTGTTGCCACACGGGCAGGATGGTCAGTTTGGTCGAATGTGACAGCATGCTGAGACCATTTAAAGTAGGTGGGGGTGTCCGGCACAGCCATATTGATCTCTCTATTTATGACTTTCAGATGACTCTTGCTCTCGACGTCAGCAAAGATCACCAGGGTAGCAGTGACATCCGGGAATGTTTCCTTCTCTTCATCTTCATCTTCTTTTTTAGGAGATTTCCCACTCGACTGGTCTCCCTTGAACTATTGGATGATGGTCCAACACTGTCGAGTGGTGTGCTTGGGCAAAATCAGGTTGCCTTCTGCATCTTTCTTCGTGTGAATCACACATGGCTGATCCAAGATATCGGTTCCTGGCTGATCCTTCCCCTTCTTGGGGGCATACTGAGCTTTGGCCTTGCCCTTGTTCTTCGACTGAGTCGCCAGTGCTGCTGCCTCTAACGGAACTGGGTCTTCAGCCTTCCGCTTTTGTTTCCTATTGTTACCGCCACTAGACTCGTTGGCAACCGCTTTTCCTTTGGTGCTGTGGAGGCGGTCTTCTTCCTCGCCATTGGCATAGCGAGTGGCAATTTTCCATCATTTTGCCAAGTGAAATGTCACTAGTGCGCCCGAACTTCAAATACAACTCTCTATATCTCACACCGGCCTTGAAGGCACAAACAGCCTAGTGTTCCGACACATTTTCCACCGTATGATGCAGGGTCGACCATTGCTGAATATAGTCTCTTAAGCTTTCGCTGGGCTTCTGGACGTAGTGCTGTAAGTCGACCAGACCTGCGGGGCGCTTGCAAGTGCCCTCGAAGGTCCGGACAAACACTCGGGCAAGATCTTCCCAACAATGAATGCTGGAAGGAGCCAAACGATTCAACCAAGCTTGACCTGGTCCATCCAACATAAGAGGCAGGTGCTTCATTGCGACATTGTCATTCCCGCCACCAATTTGCACTACCACTCGGTAATCATCAAGCCAAGTCTCTGGTTTTGTTTCACCAAAAAACTTTCCGATCCCCGTCGCCATTCTGAAGTTGGGGTGAATCTCCACTAAACGTATAGCTCTGCTAAAACACTCTGGACCAGACACTACAGCTGAGCTACCACTCGGGACATCTCTATCGTGTCCTTCTCTATAGGCTCTGCTCTTGTCGATCCACTTCTGAAGAAGGTATGTACGGGCATCAAAGTCCGTGTCCTGCTCGTCACCAAAGGAGTGCCTGTTGTCCTAGCACCGGGGCGTGTAGGGACCACTCCGCGGAGGAGTGGGCACTCGACGGTGCTCTTTGCGGTGGTGCTGATATCTGTCTTGCCCTTCACGATAACCGCCGCCTCGACGATGCAAGGGCGACCCAAGACTATGTGCCGACTGAACGGTCTCTGCCTTGGATGAATTGCTGTGTATCTTGTGACAAGACTGAGAAACTGTTGAATTCTGGCGCTGTGCTGCATCTAACAGTGCTCTGATCTGCAACAACCCTCTACCAGCCTTTAACCGGGACGGCTGAATGGAATCTGCTATCCTAGCAGCAGCAACAACATTAAGCACGGTAGTTTGCTATACCTTGACGCCATCATGAGATCCAGTCGGGAACAGCTCTCGCTGACGTCAACTGGGGCATGGGGGGCATGGACGGGCGCGCTTGTCGATTTCTGCCTGGAGCTCTTCTGGACGAATGCGCGCGGCCTCCAAAGCCCGGGCCTCAGCGGTCGCGCCGACGATGGGGGTATGAAGGACCCTCTCATCACGACGCGACTGCACGTTCAATAGGCCACCAACCTCGTGCTCGCCACGATCAAAACCAGGCGGTGAGCTCTAAGGACAGCCCGCCATCAAGACCTCTACTGCGGGATCACAGCTCTCGCACTTGGAAGGCACGCAGACGGATCGGAATCCGACTCGAACATGCCATGAAGGGACTCGGCAGGTTCGAGTGCTGCAACCTATGAAAAAGCCTGACGCGCCGCTGCATGTTCGATCCACCGCTGGAGTCGTGAGCGGCTAGACCTCTTGCGACCGCGAACGGCAAGAGGAGCCGATGCGTAAGGGGTCAACGGCTGATGCAGCAACATGTCGGATGGACTCGCGCGGAAATGCACGGCCTCGCGGATCGGGAGCGCCTCGACATTGAGAGGCGCCTCCTGAAGCCATGCCGAATCGTCGGTGATGAAAGTGAGCGCTTCGAAACGGATCTCGTGGCGCAGAGCAAAAACACCGATGAAAAATGCAACCTCACCGGAAGTCGCTTAGACGCCTGCCCTACGGTGGGCGCCAACTGTCGTGGGAACGAGCCTGACAATAGATGGTAGGGTACGAATGGAGAAGGCAGAGTCCTAGCTACGGCGAGGGTGTACACACAGATGTATGCATTCAGGCCCCTCTCATGGAGGTAACAGCCCTACGTCTCAGTTCTCGGGAGCTTTATGTCGAGTGGAATGTAGAGATTACAATAGATTTCTTAACCCTTGTGCGGGAGGGGAGGGGCGGCTTATATATAGTTTGCTGCCCCTCATAATGGCCCCACATCAATGGGTCCGGTCGTGGGGTGTAAAGTCTGCCATTACAGGTAACGTACGTAGTAAACGCTATTAAGGGCCATTAAGCCAGCGTCTGCCCGTTGGGCTCTTGATGATGGCTCCTGGTCTTCTGGCGTCGAGTGAAACGAGGTCCGTTGAGTGACATGTGACTGCCGAGTGAGAGCGGGAGTTTCCGAGTGGATTACTGTCGAGTGACTTGGAACGTCTCCAGGGACCCACTCAGAAGTTCATGCTTGATCTTGAAGTCCTCCCATGTCGTGTCCTTAGGTAGGGTATGCGGGCCTTGCTTAGGACCCTACCCTAGGTACATATCCTCGTCAATCTCCTTGCCCTAACAAACTTCTTGGTTCACTCCACAACACGAAGAAGGAGGCTCCCAAGCAACACCTAACCAATCTAGGAGGCACCACCCTCCGAAAGGTAATAGGCTCGGTAATATCAATGACCTCCTTGCTCTTGTGCTTCAAGATGATAGACTCCTCAACACACAATCACTCTCTCATAGATATGGCTTGGTAGAAGAGACGGGATTGGTGGAAAGCAACTTGGGGAGGCTAGAAATCAAGATCCATATGGTTGGAGTGGAAGATCTTGACCTCAACACAAGGGTAGGTGGTTCTCTCTCAGAAAACTGATAGGATAGGTATGGAATAGTTCTAAGTGCTTCTCTATCGAGTAGGTGGTGGTGAAGGGGTACATATAGGTATCACCAAAAATCCAATTGCTACACACAAAATGACCAACTCGGTGACACTGATGTGTTAATCTCGATGGTACCAAAGTGACCAAAAGGTGGAAACTTTCAAATCTCGGAGGGACTGATATATGAATCTCAGTTGCACCGATAAGGTGACCAATGGTCAGAATGCCCTTTCTCGGTGATGCCGATTCAACATTCTCGAACGGACCAAAAACGTCAACTTGCTTAGCATAAAGTTGGCATCCAAATTCGGTGGCACCGAAAGCACTGTCGGTTGTACTGAAGGGTTACGGTTTGGTTGAGTCTGTCTAGGGTTTGGAATCGGTGGCACCGAATGTGGAATGTTGGTTGCACCGATTTTGAGTGTTTGGCTTAGAACAAACTTTGGTGGGAGAGTTTGTGGGTGTCTTTGGTGAGTATCACTTGTGCACGGATGTGCTTTTGTTCACCAACAAAACTTTACTCCCTTTTAATAGTGTTGGCTTTCCTATGGACTCAAGGTGATTTCTCACAAATATAAAATCTAGAGTCCTCTTGCTTGAAGCTTTGCCAATCCATTTCCTTGCATCTTGGGGTATTTCCACAATCTCTTTGCCAACCCATCGTTGAACTTTTCCTGAAATATACTTGATGGAAACATTAGTTTAGTGACTTATATGTTGTTATCAAATAACAAAACCACCAAGGGAGCAAATGTGCTTTCAATCTCCCCCTTTTTGGTAATTGATCACAAAATATAGATCAAAGCTTTGACATATGATATAAACAATGAATATAATCGTTGCTTTGAGAAGTATGTGATAAGCGAGAGCTCCCCCAAAATTTGTGCATTATTTTGAATTTGCGTTTGAATGCAAATGCACAATCGATTAGGTACATGGGGCACTTCTTCCATGTCAGATACATCTTGGTGGTGTGCGATAATAATTAGAGTGAACATCATAGCATAACACAATAAAGCAATGTGGAAAGATCATTTCATGAAGCACATTCTCCCCCTTTGTAATAAGGTGATAGGAAATTGTAGCATCACACAAAGTGTACCACAAGCAACCAAACGACAATAGTTTGTCTTGAAAATCAATAAACACCAAATATCTCTCTCACTCGAAGCATAAAGATCTATATACACTTCTCCCCCTTTGGCAATAAGTAACGAAAAAGTTCAAGGGCATATATGTAAGCGTTCCTAGGATGATCTCCTCCGGTTGTTGATGAAGGAGTCGAGAGAACAGCGTCGGCGAAAATCTCTGCAGATGTCATGGATACTGGAGGAACTAGAGTTGATGGAGGAGGAGCCGAGGTGATAGCAGGAGGAGCTAATGAAGTGGGCCTCAAGTCTGGAGCTGGCATTGTGGCTGATCTGGCCTCAGCAGGAATTTGTGTGCCTGTCTTGAGAGGTGATCCATCCTCCTCCTCCTCATCATCATCATCATCATCTTCAGAAGAAGCATGAGGTATGTGCACTGCATCAACTTCCTTCTGAAGCTCTATGACTGTCTTAGTCACCTGTCCACCTTATCATTAAGAATCTTGATCCTTGTTGCAAAGATCCTCACCAGACTGTTTTGGCTGTCGAGAATCCCCTTAATGTCCTTCTGCATGTTCTCAGCTGATGAAATCAACAGATCTATTTGCTCACTACTGGATCTAGGAACCTGAGAACTAGTGTCTTGAACTGCCTCTGACTTTGCCTGAGCTACAACTGATGTGGGATGATTTGGGTCCATCACCACAATATTGTCCTCGAGATCTGGCTGTAGGGGCAAATGGGGACCATCTAGAGAAAATATGTGCTTTTGCAACTTGGAGTTGATGAGCATCTGGATGTAGGGTGCATAGAAGCAAGAGCGCTTCTCATTATCAGCAACCCTCTTAACTATCTCAACAATCAAGTCCATGACTCTGATCTTGGTGTGTCTGTCAAGGTGGATCAACATGTTGACGGAATATCCTTGGATCATCTTTTCGTCTCCTGACTTGGGCATCAAAGTATGCCTCAGAATGATGTTTATGGTACGGAGGCCATCCTAAAGATAGTAGATGGATCCTAGCTTGTGAGACTTCACATTAGCAGCAGACATATCCTTGTACATTTTCGCCATAGCATTGTGACTCTCCTTGAACTCTGAGTAGACATCCAAATCACCATCTTGTGCGTCTGGAATTCCTATAATAGCAGTCCATTCATCAACAGTGGACTCATATCTTGCTCCTTCTTTCATCCATACAATCCTACCATCTCCATAGAAATGTGCAGTGGAGTAGAATTGCATGATCATTTCATCATTCCATGCAGTAAATTCTCTGCCAACAAACTCATCTAGTCCAGTGTAGTGGAAATTGTCTTGGACACTTGGAAAGTAGTCATCATTCTCCTTAGTGAATTTCCAGTCTACATATCTCATGTCACTAACTGCTGGGCTCTTGTCTAGCAGGACTGTCTCATAGAAGTCTTGCTCCTCCTCGGTATAGAATCTGTAATCAACTGCAGTCTTCCTCCTCTAGCATATGGATCAACGACTCTCCATGCCCTCAAACCTGAGTCTTTCTTCTTCTTCATATCTTCAAAAAGTAGGTGGCTGACATCATGTGTAGGAAGATGTGGTCTAAGCTTCATCAAGATTGTAAGTCACCATCATCCTCAACTCTGGAGGTAGTTCCTTTGTTATTTTCAGAAGCTGGAATTTGCCTGGATGTCCTCTTAGGCTTTTCAGCAGTAGCTTTCTTGGATGCAGACATGGTGCTCTTGGATGTGCCTGTCTTAGGCATAGCATCATCTAGAAGTTTCTTAGCCTTCTTCTTGGGAGGAGCCTTTCCAGCTGGCTCATCCTCCTCTTTAGCAGTAGCTGCTTCCTCTAGATCTTCATACATGGATGTAGGCCTATCAGTCACATGGATAATCCTCTTTCTGGGTCTTTTCTCCCCTGCCTTCTTAGGCATTGACTTCCTTGGGGGATCAATGATCACTCTTGCTCTAGCACTCTCATGTGCTTTGGTAGTTTCAGCATGTGCATAAATTTTGCTGACCACCCTCCTGGATGAGGTGGCCCCATTTGCTCACTTCTTGGCAGCTTTCCCTTGCTTCTTGGCAAGAACCTCCTTTGGCACAAAGTCTGAATCTTCCTCATTTGAATTCAGTTTCTTCCTGGCCCTAGTGGCAGCCTTAGGCAACCCATGAGAGCTGGCGGTGCCTGGATCTGAAGGTGAACTAGGCTCTGGGCTAGTCCGTGAACTCATGTCAACTCCCTGCTCTAGCAGATTCTGACTATCTGACTCAGACATGTTGACCCTATGAATAGAGTATAGAAGAGTGGAATAAGTTGAGTCATCACAGAATATTCAGCAAGTTTTTGGAAGTTTGAACAAAAAAAGTTTCGGTGCTGCCGAGACACACAAAACCCTTAGTCAAAACTTGGTAATAGTTTCCGTTGGACCGAAAACTTTCACTCGGTCTCACCGAGTTCTGTCCTCAATAGCACAATAAAGAACTCAGTGGAACCGATTTTTATGACTCGGACTCACCGAGATGCAATTTTACGGGCAACGAAACCTAAAATTTCCTGATTCACTAGACTATGGAGATAATATTATGGATAGAATGATCTGAATCTGTGGTAAGATAATGGTGAAACCATAATGCACAAGATTCGGAGGTTTGAGCATAAGAGGGGGGAGAATCCGTACCCTAGCTCGATAACCAATCCGCTATGGCAGTGATGGGGGCGAGATTCCATCAACGGCAGCGATTCCCAGTAGCAGAGGAGTGTAGGAAGACAAGGGTGACGACCAGAGGGTCCTCCTATGGCATCTTAGGGCTTAGGGCGCGACGATTTGATGAATGAAATTTTGAACCGTTGGGTGTAGAGATTATATACCCTTCACTATCGGTGACACCGATTCTAAATTTTCGGTGTCACCGAGTTCCTCAATTGTCAGCTGATAGGGAAACTTGGTGTATCTGAGAATATGGAATCGGTAGTACCGAGGCAAGAAATCTAGATCAACCCTAGGCATTTGGTGTGACCGAGATTTTGGTGTTGGTTCCATCGAGATGCACTTGGGAGGTTTTAATGGTCAGTCTTTGTCGATATGGAACTCCGAGTGCTCCACACAGAGTGATCGAAAAGCACTTGTTCAAATTTTGTGATGCAGCATGAATAGAGTATGAGGTGAGAAAGCATTGATAGCTAAAGGAGTGGTCCTGGACAATCTTGTATATCCAATTGGGAAAAGATAAATCAAAAGCCAAATAACAACAATTGGATATCCTCGAATGAGTAAATAAATGCATACCAACATGCTCACACAATAAGATGTCACAAGAAATCATAGCAAACATGCACAAACACTATAGCATCTAACAAGCACTTTGGCGATGACAGAGTCATCTATATATGAGTATATTGACTTAGGAGCCAAGTAAGAATACTTGATCAGAAGTCATACTCATCGTTTAAGCACAAGTGGGGTTACCACTTTCACATAAAACATTTAATGTTGTCACATTCTTTTGAGATGCTTTAACTCAAGTCTTAGAGTAAAGCTCCCCTATATGTGACATCCCCCATGAGAGGGATAAACTAACCTTGCGTTTTGTCGAAGAAGACTTCATGTTGGTGAGGTAGTGGTGGATGCTCAAAGTTGAGGAAGATCACCAAGAGTTGGGAGGATCCTTGTTGTTTCATTACTCTTCTCACCTACATGGGTTAGTCCCAACACACAAGAGACAAATACAAGGATATATATGGACATGGAGTGCAATGCATATGTGATGATGTCCATTGATTTGTTGATTACCTTGTCCCTTGGTTACCTTTGAGGGAATATGTGACTCCTTGAACTATTGCATAGAGTTGATGTTGACTGCAAATAGTCCTTGCCAATAATGAATATGAGTGAATTTCATTGGCGGAGTCACCCCTCAAGAACTCTCTAGTTCTTATTCTTGGGAACCCACATCAATTTGATGTGGATCCTTGGTGTTGAAGTAGCACTTGTAGAAGTTGAGCTTTTAGTAGCCTTGGGAATCCACTTCACAAAAGCTTGGGATTCATCTTCATATGAGTCAATGTCGTCTTGAAGCTTGTTCTTTCCCTTGAGCTTGGTGTCTTGTGGTGGAAGGTCATCTTGCAAATTTGGTCCCTTGGGATGAGTATTTTGATACTTCTCCTCTTGAGGAACAAACTTGGTATTGGCGTATTGACCTTCTTCCCACTCAACTCCATTAGCGTTGAAGTTGCCAACTCCACGATGCTTCCCGTATCCTCCATGCTTGTGTACAATCTCCTCAAATTGTTTGCATCCTTCAAGACTCTTGTATATACCTTTCTCTATAATACCTTTCAAGAGTTAAGTTTATTGCTCAAGTGTAACTTGGCTAAGAGAAGAGTTAGTGGGATCAACAGAACTACTAGAAGCAAGATCATTGGGTTTATCATTTTTATTGCTACAAGTTGAAGAACCTTTCTTTCCTTTGTTACTAGCTTGCTTAGACTTAACTTAAGGCATGAATGTAGATAACAGAAGTCGTTTGGATAGAAAAAAGGAAGTCTTCTTTAGAAGATCGTCATTGATAGATTTAAGGAACTCATGCTCTTTCCCTAAATTGAGCTTCTCGAAGCCTAGCTTCTCATGTGTCCTTACAAGCTCTCTATCATCTTCTTGAGTTGACTCATGAGGTAACTTAAGAGTTTTTAGTTCTTGAGTTAGTCATTCTATTAACAACTTATCATCATCACACGACTTATCTACACTAGAGTGAGTACTAGCAAGTTCATTTTGACTATCATTACTACTTTTCTCAAATAGCAAGTCATCTTCAATTACCAAGTCATCTTCACCACTATTGAAATCAAGATACTCGGGGTGTGATACTTGGGGCCTTTACCCATGAAGCAACTTCCACTCCCTTCATTTGGTGAATCAAATAGATCATAGGAGTAGGTTGTCATTAAAGAAATTCCAGCAACACCTTCATCTTGACTATAGTTAGAGTTGGAGTGATAGCTTCTCTCGGAGTGGTTCTCGGAGTCGGAGCCGTAAACCCATTCACCAACCTGAGCTTGATGTTTCTTTGTTTAGTAGCTCTTGGTGTACTTGTACTTCTTCTCCAAGTCCCTACTTCTCCTAAGGGTCTTTGTTCATAATGATAATCTCTACTCCTCTCTCTTCGAGGTGACTCGTCTCTTGAGCTTCATCTTCTCGGTGAATCTTCTCTTTGTTTGTAAGGAGCTGTGCACTAATTGAAGTAGTGTCCGAGCTTCCCACAATTGTAGCAGTTCCGGTCATGACTTGACGAACGCCTTCTCTTCATGTCTTGAGTTGGAGCTTCGATCTTTGCTTCTATTCTTGTAGAACTTGTTGAATTTCTTGACCATAAGTCTTATCTCTTCATTTGTTTCAAGGTTGTCGCTTGAGGTAGCGGGAGCATCGCTTGTGGCTTTGTAAGCACCGCTAGACTTGTGGTGATGCTCTTCCTCGTCTTTGAGTGTCATCTCATGAGCATCAATTCTACCAATCACTTCCGTTGGTTTGAGATCTTTGTAGTTGGGCATCATTTGGATCAATGTGCAAACGGTTTCATATAGATCACCCAAAGCTCGAAGTATGTTCTTGATGATGAATTTGTCAGTCATTTCTTCGCTTCCTAAGTCGGCAATCTCGTTGTTGATGAGAGCTAGCCTATAGTACATCTCAGCGACTCCTTCACCATCCTTCATCTTGAACTTGTCAAGCTGTCCTTGAAGAACGTCTAACTTGGATTCTCTCATGGACTTAGTTCCTTCATGCATATCAACCAAAGTATCCCAAATCTCTTTTGCGTTTTCAAGACGGCTGATTTTGTTGCATTCTTCGGGGCATAAGCAGTTTAAGAGAATGTCACATGCTTGAGCATTGATTTGTAACATCTTCAATTCATCCACAGTCACTTCGTGATCGGGTTCCTTTCCTTCCGCAAAGAATTCACCTTGCAAGCCAACACGAACAATAGCCCAAATGGTAGGATTATGACCAAGCAAATGTTTTTTCATTTTGTGCTTCCAACTAGCAAAATTTGTGCCATCAAAGTACGGACCTCTATGGTGATAATTTACCTCACTAGATGCCATACTTCTCCTAGGTTGTGAAACCAATGAAATGGAGACCTCGCTCTGATACCACTTGTAGGATCAAAAGTAGGTCTAGAGTGGGGGTGATTAGACTACTTGACCAAATAAAACTATGCTTTTTCCCAATTTTAGTTCTTGGAAAGTTTTAGCATTCATAGTATGTCAAGTACACCCTACACATGCCTGTCTAAGAGTATAGCAGTGGAAAGTAAAGACATTGCACATGTAAGTAAAGAGAGGGTAAGGAAAGCAAACACAATTGATGACATGCTGATTTTTCTCGTGGTTCCGATAGGTGGTGCTATCATACATCCATGTTCATGGAGTCTTCAACCCACATAGGGTAATGGTCGCGGGAGTCCATAGAGGCTCTACCCATGGAGGGTTCCACGAAGAAGCAACCTTGATTATACCATGACGTCCTACGTCCACGGAGGACTAGCCTTACTCGGGGTAGATCTTCATGAAGTAGGCAATCTCCTTGCCCTAACAAACTTCTTGGTTCACTCCACAACAGGAAGTAGGAGGCTCCCAAGCGACACCTAACCAATCTAGGAGGCACCACCCTCCAAAAGGTAATAGACTCGGTAATGTCAATGAACTCCTTTATATTGTGCTTCAAGATGATAGACTGCTCAACACACAATCACTCTCTCACAGATATGGCTTGGTAGAAGAGATGGGATTGGTGTAAGGCAACTAGGGGAGGCTAGAAATCAAGATCCATATGGTTGGAGTGGAAGATCTTGACCTCAACACAAGGGTAGGTGGTTCTCTGTCAGAAAACTGATAAGATAGGTATGGAATGGTTGTGAGTGCTTCTCTATCGAGTAGGTGGTTGTGAAGGGGTATATATAGGCATCCCCAAAAATCTAACCATTACACACAAAATGACCAACTCAGTGACACCAATGTGTTAATATCGGTGGTACCGAAGTGACCAAAAGGTGGCAACTTTCGAATCTCTAAGGGGCCGATATACGAATCTCGTTTGCACTGGTAAGGTGACCAACGGTTAGAATGCCCATTCTCGGTGACACTGATTCAACATTCTCGGACGGACCGAAAATGTGAACTTGCGTAACAGAAAGTTGGCAGCCCAAAGTATCGGCTGTACTGAAGGGTTAGGGTTTGGCTGAGTCTATCCAGGGTTTGGAATCGGTGGCATCGAATGTGGAATGTTGGTTGCACCGATTTTGAGTGTTTGGCTTAGAACATACATTGGTGGGAGAGTATGTGAGTGTCTTTGGTGAGTATCACTTGTGCACGTATGAACCTTTGTTCACAAACAAAACTTTACCCCCTTCTAATAGTATGGGCTTTCCTATGGACTCAAGGTGATTTCTCACAAATGTAAAATGTAGAGTCCTCTTGCTTGAAGCCTTGCCAATCCAGTTCCTTGCATCTTGGGGTATTTCCACAATCTCTTTGCCAACCCGTCGTTGAACTTTTTCTGAAATATACTTGATGGAAACATTAGTTCAATGACTTATATGTTTTTATGAATTACCAAAACCACCAAGGGAGCAAATGTGCTTTCACATCAAGAAGGCCCCTCGAGCGTGGTATGACACTCTGAAGGAATTCCTCATGAAGAAAGGCTTCAAACCCGATTCACTCGACCCAACACTTTTCACTAAATCCTATGACAATGAACTTCTCATATGCCAAATATATGTAGACGATATTATCTTTGGCTATACTAACAAACGTTACAGTGATGAATTTGCCTATATGACAAGTGAAGAATATCAAATGTCTATGATGGGAGATTTGAAATTCTTCTTGGATCTTCAAATTCGTTAGCAAGACAATGTAATCTTCATCTCTCAAGAAAAATACCTCAAGGATGTTCTGAGAAAATTTAACATGCAAGACTGCAAGGCAACTAAACTCCAATGCCTTCAAAAGGACACCTCTGCACTGACAGAAATGGTAAAGATTTCGATCAGAAGGTATATCACTCCATGATTGGTTGTTTATTGTATCTATGTGCATCTAGGCCTGATATTATGTTGAGTGTTTGCATGTGTGCCTGATTCCAAGCAACACCGAAGGAATCACACCATAAGGCTGTGAAACATATTCTTCGATACTTAGCTCACACACCAACGCTTGGATTATGGTATCCCAAGGGATCAAATTTTCACCTCGTCGGATACTCAGATGCTAACTATGTTGGATATCGTGTCAATCGCAAGTCAACCTCAGGGACATGTCATTTCCTCATACGATCCTTAGTCTGTTGGTCCTCGAAGAAGCAGAACTGCGTGTCACTATCTACTGCTGAACCTGAGTACATTGCTGCTGGTTCATGTTGCTCTCAGTTATTGTGGATGAAGCAAACTCTCTACTGCAACAACAAGAGCGCTATCAAGATTGCCAACAACCCAGTTCAGCACTCCAAGACCATACACATCCAGATTCGTCATCATTTTCTTAGAGATCATGTACTCAAGGGCGACATCTCCATCGACCACATCCCTACTAAATAAAAACTGGCTGATATCTTCACAAAGCCCTTGGATGAAAAGAGATTTTGCAAGTTGCGGTGTGAACTAAATATCATAGAATCTTCGAATGTTCTTTGAAAAGACACACATCCTAACACTTATGCGAAATTGATGACTTAGATGTGCAACACACAAAGTAACGTTCTTTCTTCAATCAATGAATAATAACTCTCTAAGTGTAAAGAAATTAATGAAGAATTTGATTCTTAGAACCCTATGATAATTTTACACGGTGTATGAAATCATCATTCTTATGCGGTGGGTCATGCCACCAACAATAGTTGAAATTCTTCAAAGTTGAGTTTTTCTTCATTTTTCAAATTCTTCAATTTTTCAAATTCCTCAACTTGTCAAATTCTTCAAACTATGAAACCAATGTTCTTCATTGACTATATGTGTGTGTGTGTCTCTCTATCTCTCTATATATATATTTGAGTTTTCAATGTCCTCAACAAGATTCACTTATTGCTAATTCTTCAAGTTGATTTTCATCTAAGTGAGTATGATTGGACCCATTCCTCCTTTATGCTAAACTCAACCCAGTCTGTTGACAAATTCTTCATATGCGTCCTACTTTGAAAACTCGTTCAAAGTCTTCACTGTGTCCTTGAAAGCTGAATAATTTGCGAACGGAAACTTTAAAGTTTTTTTCTATCAAAATTTTCGGTGCTTCCCGCTCAAAATGTTCTGATTCCCATGACTGATAACCCACGATCCCCCACTACCTCCACTACTTAGAATGTGGGTAACACATGTCGTGTGGAGAGAAAGGGTTAGGGGCAACCTGGCCCAAAATCTTCGGGCCGGTTGGTTTTCACCTCCACTATAAATACCCCTTCACTTTCACTATGCTCTAGTTTCTCCTCAATCCCTCACTCTCCCGAGCTCAAACCTAGTGCCACCACTAAATCATCATCGCCGGTATGGAAGAGCTTCACTTCCTCGACCTCGCTGTACTTGCATCGGCTGAAGAAATCTTCACCCCGCCGTCGTTGTAGCTGTCTCCGTTTGCCAAGCTAGGGTGTGGGGGACCTGGACGGACAAACTTCCCTGATTTCATCTCACTGTTCTTTGTGTTCTTAATCGGGGTAAATAAAATCTAATTTTACTTCCCTTGTTTGATCTTCATATTGTCCACCAAATCCTCAAAGGTGTTTATTCTTGAAGAATCATCTTGTTAAGCACTCTACATGCGTCATTCCCTTGATGTTTTTCCTACGTTAATGATTTTCTTCAAGATACCTCAATCGTGTGGATCCTCAAAATTTGCACAACTCCGGAACCTAAGAGAAGAACACTTAGTGAAATTCCTCAAGACACGTATGATCAAAATCCTCAACTTGATGTATTTTGAAAAAAATGAGAATGCATATGACCTCTTCAAATTCCTCGCACGTATACTCTGTTCACAAGTAAAAAATGACTGCTGATGAATCAGCAGGTTCTTATCAACTTAACTCATTTGCATCATTCCTTGAGGAAAAATTGTATACATCTTCAGAATCATCAAGAGTTCAAATTCTCCGAGTGAAGAAAATGGCAGATGGTAAAAGACCTTAGAAAGGTGGAAAGAAGGATGAAGAAAACACTCCTTTTGAAATACCTGAGGATTTGTATGTTGTTTACTATACTCCTGATGAAGCCATTCATTGGAAAGAAACCAAGGAGCACAGGAAGATCGGAATTCAGAGGATTGAACAGAGGTGGGTGAAGGAATGGAGAGACTATTGCTATGTCACTCCCAAGTACATGAAGAAATTCGCACTCAAACCCCCTTTGCAGAAGGGCTCCTCCTACTGATGATCAAGAAGTTGATCCCACCAGCGTTGCTCGTGGCAAAGACTTTCCAGGTGAATGGGCAAAGGACCAACAAAAACTTCAGAGAACTGCCGAAGTAGCTGTGAAGCAATTCAATGAAGATTCGGTTGTTGCTGCCTCCGCCGGAGCCTCTGCTAGTGCTCCGAAAAAATCGATGGTGAAGAAGTTTGTAGTGAAGCCAAAATCCTCAAGTTCAAAGTCCTCACTACAGAATCCTCAAGCAAAGTCTTCAAAGGCCTCTCCAATGCCTTCAGTAGATGTACAATCATCAACTGCTGCCACAAAGTCCTCAACACGTGTACATCTTGCCACATGTTAGAGGACTACAGGCTTCTCAATTGCTTCAGGGGTATCTGCAAGTTGATTAGACTAGGCACATTCCTCAACCAGTCCTTCTCTGCTAAAGTTAAAAGCCACTGCTGGACGAGGATCTCGACCAAGTCCTCACCCCAAGAAGGTTATGTTCCAAGTTCCATCAGATTCTTCAAATGATGAAGCAGATGATGAGGAACTTGAGGCAATCATCAGAAACAAGGAAGGGTGGGTTTCTCTAGCTAAGTGCACTCCAATTCCTCTGACGATGGACCCAAAGACTGTGCTCAACTTCATTGACATTTGGCACCAGGACCCAAACACACCGATTGATGATTTGAATCTGCCTCCTGGTCCGAGCCATGTCCTCACTGCCTTCATAGCTGAAGAAAAGTGGAAGTATGAGAAGGCTCAACAAATGAAGAAGGCTCAGTGCAAGAAGGAACATTTCTTGAAGAACAATGTTCTAAAGATTCCTCCAGAGCAAATTGTGACTATGCAATGTGAGATTAAGGGACTCAGTGATAAATTCAGTCAATACTATGCTGATTGGGAAGGAGCCAAGGTTCGTTATGTCAAAGTAGCTACAAGAGCCATCAATGAACAAAACAAGAGGTTTGCAGCTCAATCGCAACCACAACTTCCTCAGGCTGAAGACTCGGCTCAGCCTGCTGAAGAAACTACAAATGCAGCTGTAGAAATTTAGGCTGCTGAATAACCTGTCATGGCAACCTCCACTATTGCTCTTAAAGAAATTGCCAGGCTAGCTGAAGCTTTTGATGCGCCTGATGAAATTGAAAGCACAAGGGCGACTCCATCAGTCGTGCCTGAAGAAACTTCTACTCCTTCACACTCTACTGAAATTGCAAAATCTTCAAGGGTGAAGAATATCGACCTTCCTTCTGCATCAGAAGTGAGGAAAACAAAGGCTGCGGAGAAGAAGGCATAGAAGAGAAAAGCATCAACTTCAGATTCCTTGGTAGTGAAGAAGTTGAAGACTCTACCTAGTTCTTCAACTGATCCAATTGATGCAACTCCTATCAGCTCCGTGCCAGCCTATGAGTTAGTACCATTTGGTGTTGACTATGTCATCTGAAAATATGAACAAGATGACAAGGATCAGTCTGTTGCTTCCTCAAAGCAGATTTATGAACAAATTGAAGTGGAAGCAAATGCTTCAACACCACTGGTATCATCGCCCCAGCCTCAGTTGACTGCTGAAGAGGCCGGCATTGATGAAATGGAAGAGGATGTGGACATTGGAAATACAACTCCTCTCATCAATGATGAATATTGGGAAGCTGCACACCCAAATTCACCAATGACCACTCCCCTCACCCAAATTCCTCAGTCTCCAGCCCAGACTGAAGAAATCCATCCAGGATCTGATGACTTGGTCGCTCTTGTCACCTCTAGTTGCATCAGCTGAAGAAATTACTGCTCCAACTGCAACCGAGGAAACTGCTGTTCAAATTCCCTAGTCTAAAGAAGTTCCTCCAATGCCCAAGGAAATTGTGGGCCGCTTCAAAGCAAACCTTCATCCGAAGCCTAAGATGGCATTCAAAGGCTCAAAGCGACCCAAATTCATCAAGACCAATTTGTTCAATGAGCACATATTCTTCACAGGGCCAAATCCTTATGATTTGGCAAGGGCCGGTCATACCAGATTCTGGACGCCCACGCAGATGAATTACTATGCCTCGGTGCTATTTGACAAGGAGAAGGTCTTCAAGCACCAACAAATTCCTCATGCGGATATGGACACTATCCCATGCTTCACACCGGTGCTCGCTGTTCTTCACAATGCTGGAATTCTTCCCCTTTGTGTGGACATTTGTGATTGGAATGAAGAGCTAATTCTTCAATTCTATGCCACCTTGCACATCACAGGTGATGCTTCTGATGTCAATTCTTGGGTTCTGGACTGGATGACAGGATCAACTCACTACACTGCCCCAGCCTCAGAATTGATTCAAGCTATGCCAATCCTAATTCCCTCAGAAGGAGCAAGATGCATGTTTGATGAACCTGCATTGCCCAATCACATGATGCAAGTGTTGATGAAGCCATTGGCTCCTGGAAAACCTCAAAGGACTACCTTCATTGTGAAGGATTTGCTCTTTGTGCCCGGGATGGTCTATCGCATTTTGACCAAAACCCTCAGTCCTCAGAATGGTCACAACTCTGAAGAAGAATAAGTGGAGGGAATCATGAAGAATATGCTCTTTAACATCATTAATGGGATTCCCATCAACTACCATGATTTCTTCTTGAGGACTTTGGCCAATGCAGCTTCAGCCCCATTTGAATTGAAGCCTTACGCTCCCTGGATCATAAAATTCATTAGATCAAGGTCTTCATTTCCCTTCAAGGCTGACTTTCAGAATCACTTCGGCTTTCTGCCTCCTATTGGAGTCCTCAAGCACACACTTACTTCAGTTTAAGCAAAAGGCAAAGCTGTCATTGATGAAGGTACTCATCCATTGGATGGTCAGTTTTGCAAAGCTGCATCTTACTCCCCTAATGATGACACTGCTACCCAAGATTCTGCTACAAAAGCCTTACCGCAAAAGCCTCGAGAAACTGCCCCTCATGTGATGACTGATCATGATCTCCATATAAGTCTTCATCAGAAGGTCACAACCACAAGTGGGTCAAGCATCAGTTTGGTTCACTACTTCGAGACATGACTATCACGCACAACACTATGAGAAAGAACCAATACTACCTTCATGAAGTCTTCACCCGCACTTGGGCCATTATCTCCCAGGTCAAGACTCCTGAAGAACTAAAAGAGATGAACCTTGAGCAGAACCTTGTTTGGGATCGTCCTACTCAGAAGAAATTCAAGGAAGTTCAAGTTCCCCAGCTGGTTACAAGCTCATATTCTTCATCACGCGAGGCGGATGAAGCTAAGGAAATTGATGACACTACCGCAGGCCCTACATCAACAAACGACCCCAATAACATTGGCGCTCCTCCATCACCTACAAGATGAAATTCTTCAAGGGGCGTTAGTCCTCGGCTTTCCTCCCTTTTGGTCTTCGATGACATCGGGGCAAAAATTTGAGTTAGTCTTCAAGCGGGTCTCTATATATGGGTTGTTTTTATTTTGTTTAAGTTACAACTCTCGCTCTTCTGAAGATTTTGTTGGTTGAGTTGTAAACTTAAGTCCGATGGTGGTCTGACTCTTTTGAACTACTTTCCGCGTGCTATTTCCTCAAATTACCTTAATGCATGCATGCTTAATTTGGTCAGACACCATTTTCATCATGGATTTGAAATTCTTCATATCATATGTTAAATGCGTGTATGAGTTACAAGATATAGGGGGAGTTCTCCATGTTTATAACCTGCCATGTGCATGTGCAGGCCAAAGCAAATTCCTCAAATATGCACATCTTCAGGGGGGGTCTTCTATATCTTCCAATAAAATTACTCAAACTCCGTACTTACGATTCATATTTTTATCCCTTTTGAAAACTTAACCTATTTATCATTAATCACCAAAAGGGGGAGATTGTAAGTGCATCTAGTTCCCTTAGTGATTTTGGTGCATTCAAGACTTATAGGTTAAGATACTGATGTGTTTGTAAGTGTGCATGTGCTCTATAAGTCGTTGAGGACTTTGATATATTCGTGGATTATCGACCCCTAAAAATGTATGTCTTCAGCTGAAGACTTTGGTATTCCCTAAAGACATTGAAAATGAAGTTGGTGTGACCTTGATATGAACGAGGACTATGAAGCGTGAAGAATTTTGTTTTCGTAGTTTCATTTCCTTTCTTTGAGTCATAGGAAACACCGTACTGTTAAAGGGGGCGAGGTAATACTAAGGAAAATTTCCAACCGATGCTCAACTAAAAAGCCTCAACCTATCCAATCCCTTGAGTGAAGCCTTTGGAAATCTCTTACGGTATAGTAAAGTTCTTCAGTGACAGAGACGAAGTTCTTCTGGTCTCTGAGGAAATTGGTCTTACTAGGGAGTTAGGAATTCGCCAGTGCAAATTGCCTACAAGTGAGGAACATGATAAGCCTGAGGACTTCCATAGTTTGAAATTCCGACCGTTGCTATGCTTAGCGCTAGCTGTCCCCAATCATCTTATCCACATAACGGTCATATCGTTGGGGGCATTTATGTCTTATCATGTCAGGTTGCACCCTGGCTATAAATAGCCACCCCCACAACCACTAGTTGGTTGGCTGCTCCGAGAGAGAACTCACACTTGTCTTTTGAGAGCAACCCATCCTCCGAGGACTTTGAGAGAAAATCATCAGTGAGGAAAATCCCAAATCAAAACCACCAAACCCAAAGTGATTGAACATCACTGAAGAGATTGTTCCTGTGTGGAACCGATGCTTGTTACCTTTGAAGACTCTGTATCTTCCAGACGGTTAGGCGTCATGGTCTAGTGCATCCTGCAGCCAATTGGGGATCACGAAGTGACCTTGTTCTAGAGCATCCAACAGTGAATTGTGGATCGCTGGGTGACCAGTTTGTGAGGGTTTTGGAAGTCTACCCTGAAGATTTACCATGAGTGTTGGGCGAGGACTTTGTGACCTTAGCTCTATGAGAATACAGTAAGGACTGTGTGTTTGAGGACTATGTGTCCTCTGGTTCAAATACCAGGCCGCTCCAAACAAGACATACGAATGTCACAACAGTTGGAACTGGGTCATCAAACCATTATCTTCATCGAGCTATCTGGTTCTACTTCCTCAACCCTTTCATTTCCTCATATACTTGTTGCTGAGATTGATCGTAATTGTTTGAAGAATTTGTCTGAAGAGTTTCTCAATGTCCTCACCTCAAATTCTTCAAGTTACCTTGTTCCTCACCTGTTTATCTTGTATCACACTACCTATAATCTATGCATGCTTTATTTCATCATGATGACTATGCTACTTCTATGTTTCTCATGCGCTTGAGTAATTATTCCGCTGCTAGTTATTCATCACGTTTCAAATTCCTCAAGTTAAAATTCCCTGTGATGAATTTGTAAAAATCGCCTATTCACCCCCTCTAGTCGATATAACACACTTTCACTTTCTTAACTTCACCTCGAAGCCAGCCCGAGCGTGCCTTGGGCCCGGGGGCTATTGTCGACTTTCTAGGGACGGGCATACCTAGACCTGCCTCCCTACTGCCGAATGCATGACCCACCTCGACGGCCTGGTATGGCGGAGTGGCATGCCCCCCTAAGTCAAGATCCTTGCAAGAGCCCCTTCCTCGTGAGACGAACATCACTAGGACCTCCAGAGGAGTGGCATCCCCTAGGGTGCCTTCGGAGGAGTAGAGATTTATATGCAGGTACCCGGCCTTGTGAGGCCAGGATGACGTGGGCCATGACGACTGAAGCCTGGCTAGCGCCAGCGGGCCCAGAGGAGGACAGTTTGCTCTTTCGTGCTAAGGAGGCAAGGACGAACGAGGGTTTCCAAGGAATCCCCCAAAGGTTTCCCTTCTAGTGCAACAAGACCAAGACCACGAGCCCGACACGACGGATGTCATCACTGAGCCCACCACTGCATCACGCCCGGAAGCTTTGCACGTGAAGACCACCTTTAGTCAGGATAGGATGTACCTCCTGTCCCCTTAAAAATTTGGTCGTTGTGGGATCCCTTCCCGCCTGTGCGATAAGGGAAGAGGACCGAGGCCACTATAAATAGGGACTAGCTTCCATCGTAGATGACAGGTTCGACGAGAGTTCAGTTCATCCTCACCCAGAGCCCTCGCTAGGTATCTCAACCACTATACTAGTTCATCCTCAACCCCCTCGTGAGGCCAATCCACCAAAAGCAGAAGTTGGGTTTTATACCACATGGTGGCCCGAACCTGGGTAAATCTCTGTGTGCATCTTCTTCCCTGCTCATACGCACTCGACGAAGCTTTGTCGTAGGGTGAGGGGCTTGAGACTTAGAGCTGGTTGAGATCTTTGCACACGACCCAAAGGTCGAACGTTGTTGGGTTTGCTGAGCCCTCATTCCGACATAACTAAAACAAAGATTCGAATAAGAAATAAGCGGCTATAAGTAATGATGCAAATATAAAATCAAGGAAGATTCAAATCATATTCATGGATAGAAACTGATCATGAACTCAAAATTCATTGGATCCCAACAAACACATCGCAAAAGTCATTACATCAAATAGATCTCCAAGAGACCATTGTATTGACAATCATGAGAGAGAGAAAGAGAGGAAGCCATCTAGCTACAGCCTACAGACCCGTAGGTCTATGGTGGACTACTCATGCATCATTGGAGAGGCACCCACGAAGAGGATGCACGCCTCTGTGATTGTCTTAGATTGGAAGTTGAGGTTCTGGAACTTGCGGCGGCTAAAATGGTGTTTTGTCAACTCATCTAGGGTTTTCCAAATATTTGAGAATTTATAGGCGCAAAATTCGGTGGAGGGGGGTCCTCAGGTGGGCACCACCCACCAGGCCATGCGAGGGGCCTCTGGTGTGCCTTTTTGGGTGTTCTTCTTCGGCAGTTCTCTGGCCCATTTGGTGTCTTTTGGCCCAAAAATAATATCCAAACATTTTCACCGTGTTTGGGCTTTGTTTGGTACTCATTTTCTACCACAACTAGCACTTTGCGACTATGTCAATAGGTTCATCCAAAAAATGATATAAAGTTGCTATAAAATGATTGTAAAAATCCGCCATTGATAATATAACAACATGGAACTGTAACATCCCAAATTTTGGAATGTTATAATAAATATTAGAATGAGTGTTTGTTTGATTCAGTGATTGAAAGTGAGTGAAATTTGAAACTTTTGAAAGTTTAATGAGAGGGAATGAAATGACTTTCCCAAAACTTTCACTCTACAAGAATTCAAATTCATTTCATCGCAAAATCCCAGAGTGAAGATGATATGACTTCTTCCATTTAAAGAAATGAAAAGGGATTTGAAAATGGTTTGAATTTCATTTGAAAATATTTCAAATTCAGAAACTTTATGCAACTCAATGATTTCCATGAGAGAGGATAAAAGGACTTCTCCAAATTATATGAAATATGAGTTGGAAGTTTAGAAAAAGGATTTGAAAAGTAAATTTTGAAAAACTATTTGAAAATTTTCTGATATGGAGATCACTTTCATATTTGATTTTCCTATTTGAAATTTGTAAGCATTCAAACCCCTGACAAGTTTTTGAGAGGAGTAATATGACACTCCAAACCAGGAGTAATTTTGTGAAGTATTTGAACCATAAAATCCAAGGGGTTATTTGAAAAATATTTGCAAAAAATAAACAAAGCCATTTAGGCAATTTCTGAAAAATAATTATTTTTTGAAGTATTTAATTTGGCCATGGAATTTTTTCATTAAATGGCATTTATTTTCCTGATCATTTTGGTATATAAAACTTTATTTTTTGGACAGGTTTTGAATGCCTTAATGATATTTTAATGCTGTGGCAATTAATAAAAAGGAAAACAATTAACGCGAGTTATTAAGCCCATCGGCCCACCGCCCCTAATCCCTCCCCGAAACTCCTCTGCATTAGCCACCGCTGACAGGGCCCCCTTCTCTCTCCCTCTGAAGCCTCGGCCCCACCAACCGACAGCTTCATCATCGCGGTCAACCCTCTCCTCCCGCTCCCCTCTTCACGCCATCGAGATCACCGCGCCGGACCTCCCTCCCCTTCCATTCCCCGACCACCCCGAGGCCCTATAAAAGCCCCCTATCCTCACCTCTACATGTTCTGCCCATTTCCCCCTCTCCCATGCCCTCTCCTTGCCGCTATCGCTCGCCGGAATCCACCGGACGCCGCCGCGCCATTGCCGCTCCCGTGCTCGCCCTAGCCACCCCTCTCGCTACCCAAGCACGCCATCCTCCCCACCACCCTCGCCCGCACCTCCCCGTGCACTCGTCGTGCCCCAAAAACCACCGGAGCTCCTCTGCCCGTCGATGCCCGAGCACCACCGCCGCTCCTGAGCTCGCCCCGCTCAACCCCATCGCCCTCGAGCTTCGCTAACACCACCACCCGACTCGTCGTCCTCGTCTACATCGCCTGGTGCCTTTGCCGTGGCCGGAAGACCACCAGAGCGTCGCCCCGCATCACCTCGCCGCCTCGGCCTCGCCGGAACCTCGCCGGAGTTGACCTCCACCTCGGTAAGCTTCTCCCCTCCGTTAGATATTATTCCAACTGCGTAGATTAGAAGGAGTGTACCCCTTCGGTTTATTTTAAATGAACCAGCCGGTTTTTCCTCAGTTTAGTTTATCCGAAATGTTTTTATTTAAGCCTCGGCCTCCACTCGTTTCAATCTAGCACGCACCCCTCCATAGCCTATCAGAACCTGCCACGTCACCCCCTGTCCGTTAGTTTAGTTTTTTCTTTTTTTCTGTTTTTGCTTTAGAAAACAGAATATGTTCTGTTTTTATTTTTGTTATATATTTTAGCATATTTAGAGTTTTTGATTGATTCTTTTTGCATTGTGTCAAAAATTTGTTCTAGTTTCTGTAGATATCAAGTTTGACCAAACTCGAATAATTTAAAATTGATTTCAAACAGATTTGATTCAAATCTTATGTTCTGAAGATCTTGAGTTTAAAAATATATTTTGAGTTGATTCTTTTTGCTACTTGTCACTAGTGACCTTAGTTATCAGTATGTAGAGTTTGGAAATTTTTAGAATATTTTATAGTAGTCTTTTCAAGCAAAACAGATTCTCTTTAGTTCTATTAGGTTTATTTATATTCCCTTTTGTTTTAAATTATTTTCTTTTATATTAGAGATAACTTCTTATAAAGTTTTCTGTTAGATAATAGTAGCCCTACAAAACAAATGATATTTTATTAGTTGATTGCATGAAAATCAATTCTAGTGTTGCTGGGGAAGTGCCAGTATTCACGCAGAAAGGTCCACCCAGGCACAAAGAGATGGATGGATGCTTCAAGACCCAAGGCTTACCTGCACAGCCACAAGCCATTATGGGCTCTGGCTTGGTTGGATATCGTGGTGATCCTGGACAGGCGGTGCTACGAGATGTTGAAGAACGGTAGGAAAGGATTGGCACCAACAGAGTCTCAGGGAAACCCTTTAGAACACCATGTTTTGGTCATCCGTTTCTCAAATACCCTGAAGTGCGAGAAATCAAGTGGAGGCGATCAAATCTTGTGGGGAACGTGTGCAAAATTCTGCAGAGTACTAAAACCTAATCGATTAGCCTTGTCCACGGTCATGGACAATTTGAGCCAAAGGAACTGAAACTGTCAGGAAGTCTCAAAACAAAAATTATATTGATGAGCGTATTATTATTAACCTGGGTATGAGAATTGGTTGGTGGAACCATCTCATTAATCAACCAACTTTGTAGTAATAATTTCTGCATTACCCCTCTCTTGTTGTAGGAAAAATTTGCCTTGCGCAAAAACTTAAACTTATAGCCCCACCTGCCATATAAGCATATAGTATAGAGGATTATTTTCACCCCCTCTTTTGTGAGTTACCGGCATATTCAAAATGCTGACCTACACGGCTGCAACGTCTTATGTTGCAGATAAGCTCTACGACGGGTAAGAGTACGATTCAGGGTTATGGTCTACACTGAACCTGCCATTGGTGTTATTGGGACTCCACTCCCGTTGACTGTTTCCTCTGAGATTTTAAGGTATATATCAGTTTTACGTTAATTACATGTGATTGCACTTTGATATATACATTGATGTACTGTGTGTGCCAACATACTGATCCAGGGATGGCATAAAACACATAGAGGCTTGACTCATTTTGAGTCGGGTCGCTACAGAAATGGTATCAGAGCACATGTTCATTGTAGGACGTCACCCTAGAAACCGGAAAGCCCTTAGGAAATGATTTCTCGAAAAACTTTGTTTTCAAAAGACCCTTTACTTCTCATCTTATTTGAGTCTTATCAAATGATCTCCCTTACCTCAAAAAGATAGAAAATACCCTTTTCCCCTTAACCACACTAAGGATCAACTAAGGCCACTTCGAGAAGGACAAGATATCGAAACAACTGATGGTCACTTCAAAGTAAAGAAGATTTCACCATGCATTAGAAGAGTTGAAGCTACATGAGTTGAAGACTGTGAAGACCCGAAGAAATTGAAGACCATGAAGAATTTCCAAGATATTATGCCCTAGAAGACCAAACCCCTGTTGTATACTTACGTTAGATACGATGATTTGTGCATTGTCATTTGTGTGTAAATTTTCGACAGCCACAACTAAAATCTATTTTCAAAACCACTGTTTGTATTGTATGTATCCTCTCCTTTCTCTCTTACCCATCTCATCCCCAAAACCTTGAACCCAATAGATGATGAGTGAAGCTAGACTCGTGTATTCTGGATTGATGACTCGGTTAGAGACAAGAATGGATTCAAAACATGGAGGATCATCTAAGGAGTAACCATGTTGCAAGAAAGTTGATGGTCCATTATGCTTTTTGGTACTTTGCAGAAGGCGCTGCAAATTGGTGGAAGATGCATGAAGATATCCATGATAGGCAAGCATCAAACACTTGGGAAGAATTCAAGATAACTCTGCAAGGATCTCATGTTGTTACCAACACCCAGAAGCCCCGTGGCAAAGATGTGAAGAAGATTTGTGCATGCAGGATATGTGGAGAGATAGGACACACCCAAGAAGAACACAAGGAAGGATGCCCTCATTGTTAAGAAGATCACCGAGCTGAGGAATGCCCAACTGGGTAGGTGACATGTTTCTTGTGCGAAGGAACTACGCATTACCCGGCTCAATGCCAAATGTACCCCAAGGTACAAAAGTCATCAAGCAGCAGAAGGAAGCCTTCAGAGAAAATTTAGGAGAACTTGTGATGAAGGAAGATGTTGAAGACCCTAATGGAGAAGGCCTAACCATATTTTACTCCAATGCCTGCTATTCATGTGGAGAAGAAGGACATTTCTCACAAGACTGTACGAAGGAAAGAAAAGAGTATCTGGGAAACTTCCCGACAGAAGAAGTGGAGTTTGATCCACAAGAAATTGAAAGTTTGATCAGAACAAAGGAGCCCAAGAAGAGAAACCGAAGATGTTCTCAGAACAACCCAATTTCTGCAAAGAAGGATCTGAGTCAGATCATGTGTTTCCGGTGCAAGAAGAAAGGACATTACTCCTATACCTGCCCGGAGAAGAAGGCTAAACATGAGTAGTTTGAGTTTTGAAGTTTTGGAAGTAATAAATGTAATAGGTAGCACTCTTATAATTTTGAAGTTATGTAATGGAAGTCTTAGAGTTTGTAATTAATTCATGAGATCAGTGGAATTTATGTTATCATGATTCTCCTATGATTGAATTATATGAGTTGTTACTCCATGAACAAAGATCTCTGACCATTTTCAAGGATATGAGAAAATATGGTCTATGAAGACATGAGTGCATTTCATTTTAAGTGTGGTATTAACCACAGGTACCTTTCCGGTTATGGAGTTTGGATAAGTGAATACAGGTGAAGAGGATGTGGAACCATATCAAACTATCTGGATGATAACCTTTCAGACAAAGTGCTTTTCGAAGGTGGAATGTTGAGAAGAAGAATGATTGTGATGAAACCATACCCAAGGTTAAACAGACCAATGGAAAGGAAAATGAATTCCGCAGAGTGGAATCTAGACAAGAATAAGTCTGTGAAGGGTATACTGGAGTGAACTGAAGGTAATGTTGGAATATGAAACGATAGTAACCCCAAGAGTGAGATGAAGCTATTCAAGTATTCAAGTGAACCCACAACTCACTGACCTCAGGATTGAGAAGGATCAAGCCCTGCCCTTGTGAAGGAAGGAACTTGGAAGAAGCTGCGACTGATCAACATACGTTTTTCTTCAGAGTATATGAAAACCTGAGAGTTGTGAAGAAATGATAGGTGTTTTTATTCAGCTTGCAGAATCAAAGGATTTATCCGAACCTCATTCGTTGACAAGAGAAATTTATGTAATGATTGTGAGGAAGCCCAAGTGTTAGAATACAAGATTCACTAAACCTTATACAAGGTAATGATTTCAGTGCGGCATGGATTGATCACCATGACAAATTACGCTTATCATTCTCTTGCTATTCGGAATGGTAAATCTGAGTGACTTACCCATAGTAAAGAGACGATGTTCTTTGAAGCTTTTATTTAAGCCATAGAATGGTATGATGAAAACCCCTTTTACATGACAATTGCTGTCACACGTAGGAATTTTACAGTGAGGAATGTAGCCAAGATCCATTTCACTACAGGATAACCACTAATGGTAGACCACCATGAGATCTTCGATAGGTTATTTAGAATGATCACGAGACCTGTCAGTTAAGAAGACCCAGTATCGGAGGAAATGCATTTTGATGAGAACACAAGATTTTGATTTAATGGAAGAACCTCATCGAAGGAGCTATCATGAAGAATGTGAACAAACAGATGCACCCAGAGGAATGCCATGATTTTGAGGGACTAGTAACTCTCATTTTAAGTGTGGTAGACCCCACACCTTCTTGGTCAGTGGATTTGTTAGAAGACCCCAAACCCTAACCTTTTCTTTCTAGCCCTTTCGAATCTCGAGGACGAGATTCATTTTAAGTATGGTAGGTTTGTAACATCCCAAATTTTGGAATGTTATAATAAATATTACAATGAGTGTTTGTTTGATTGAGTGATTGAAAGTGAGTGAAATTTGAAACTTTTGAAAGTTTAATGAGAGGGAATGAAATCACTTTCCCAAAACTTTCACTCTGCAAGAATTCAAATTCCTTTCATCACAAAATCCCAGAGTGAAGATGATTTAACTTCTTACATTTAAAGAAATGAAAAGGGATTTGAAAATGGTTTGAATTTCATTTGAAAATATTTCAAATTCAGAAACTTTATGCAACTCAATGATTTTCATGAGAGAGGATAAAAGGACTTCTTCAAATTATATGAAATATGAGTTGGAAGTTTAAAAAAAGGATTTGAAAAGTGAATTTTGAAAACTATTCGAAATTTTTCTAATATGGAGATCACTTTCCTATTTGATTTTCCTATTGGAAATTTGTAAGCATTCAAATCCCTGACAAGTTTTTGAGAGGAGTAATATGAAACTCCAAACCAGGGGTAATTTTGTGAAGTATTTGAACCATAAAACCCAAGGGGTTATTTGAAAAATATTTGCAAAAAATAAATAAAGACATTTACGCAATTCTGAAAAAAAATTGAAGTATTTAATTTGGCCGTCGAAAAATGTTCATTAAAGGACACTTATTTCCCTCATCATTTTGGTATATAAAACTTTATTTTTTGGACTGGTTTTGGATGCCTTAAAGATATTTTAATGCTCTGGCAATTAATAAAAAGGAAAACAATTAACGCGAGTTATTAAGCCCACCGGCCCACCACCCCTAATCCCTCCCCGAAACTTCTCCGCATGGGCCTCCGCTAACCGCGCTCCCTTCCTCTCTCCCTCTGACGCCTTGGCCCCACCGACCGACAGCGTCATCATCGTGGTCAACCCTCTCCCCCCGCTACCCTCTTCACGCCGGCGAGATCACCGCGCCGGACCTCCCTCCCCTTCCATGCCCCGACCACCCCGAGGCCCTATAAAAGCCCCCTATCCACATGTAGCGACCCGACCTAAAAGGTCGAACCTCTGGTGTTTCTGTACCATCCCAAGATCATGCTGGTACACACATGGTACATCAATGTATATATCAAAGGAAAATCACACAGCATTAATTAATCGAAATCTCATATCGAGTCCTTTATTACAATAAGGATTACAATAAAGTGGCTGAAGGCCCACTCATGAGATAAACTAAACCAAAATCTTGCGGAAGCTCCATAGGTAGTTGAGTCCATCTGACTCCAACGCCATCTCACCGAGCGTAGAGCGTATCTGCACTCCTGGTCGGAAAAGTACTCTACAACATGATACATTGCAGCCGTATAGGTCAGCATATTGAATATTCCGGCAATGTCACAAAAGAGGGGGTGTAAAGTAATCATCTATTCTATATGCATATTTGGCAGGTGGGGTAGTAAGTTTTTGCATAAAGCCAATTTTTTCCTACAACAAGAGAGGGAAAAAGAATAATTACTACAATGTTGGTTGATTAATGAGGTGGTTCCACCAACCAATTCTCATACCCAAGTTGACATTAAAATACCCATATCAATGTAATTTATTGTGTTGAGAGTTCCAGATAGTTTTAGTTCCTTTAGCTCAAACTGTCCATGACCGTGTACACGGCTAATTGATTAGGTTTGGGTACTCTGTAGAGTTTTGCACACGTTCCCCACAAGATTTGCTCGCCTCCGTTGGATTTCTCGCACTTCATGGTGTTTGAGAAACGGATGACCAAAACATGGTCTTTTAAAGGGTTTCCCTGAGACTCTATCGGTGCCCATCCTTTCCTACCGTTCTTCTACATCTCGTAGCACCGCCTGTCCAGGGTCACCACGATATCCAACCAAGCCAGAGCCCATAATGGCTTGTGGCCATGTAGGTAAGCCTTGGGTCTTGAACCATCCATCCATATCTTTGTGCCTGGGTGGACCTTTCCACATGAATACTGGCACTTCTCCAGCATCATCTAGGCTAACCTCTGGTTTCTCCAGGGCGCCGTTCAACCATCATCCACCCAGAGGTATGTTGAAAACTCGGAGTCTTGAAGACTTGATCATCATGTAGGTCTTGAAATTATTAACTCACAACTCTCATGAATCACACAACCAACCCCGTCTACTAATAGCATAGCAAAAATGTAAATCAACGTATCCCGGGGCCAATGTGTCAAAGGGTTGAGGGGTACCTACCACATGATACTACAACAAGTAACCAAGTTTCCAATTTACCTACTCTTCATGCAATTGGGGAGATGGAAGAACTAATGCAATAAAACATAGGTATACATGGTCAAAGTGACTTGCCTTGCTGACGATCTTCGTAATCAAGTGACTCTAGATAACAAGCTTCGCACTCCGAATGATCTAATGAATCAAACAAGAGCACACCATAAGCATAAACACAATGCAATTCATTCAACAGCAAGGTAAACAAATGCTTCAACAAACAAAAGCACAATCAAAAGAAGAATCACTTAAAGTATAAGACTATAAAATTTTGGTGTCAAAAATCTCTACTAGAACATAACAAGTCAAAAATTTGTTTGGAACAACTAGGCATTTAGATAACAGAAAAGTAAAATACAAAATTTTATTTGAAAACAGAAAGTATTTCATAAAAAAATATTGTGCAAAAAGAGTTACTACAAAACTTTTTTTCTAAACAATATAAATGGTGAAAACAAGATGTACCTATTCAAACTAGAGCACAAAACAATTTGAAAAAACATTTTTATTTACAGAAAATAATACTCCTAATGTTGAATCAACAGAACCTAATGAAATCTAACAACAAAGGTAAAACTAATTCAGGTTCAAACTAAATAAAAATCAATTTAATTAAAATCTATTAAGAAGTAAACAGATTCTGTTTTTGTTAAAAATAGTAACCAAATTCATCCTAAAAAATTCTCAAACTATGTAGAATAATAGGTCTAACTAATACCAAACAGTGGCAAAAAAATTCACTCAAAAATATATTTTTAAACTCTAGTTGTACAGACTTTAGTAATTTAAACAAATTTGATTAGATTCAAAATTTAAAGTTAAAATTTGAAATCTAAGCATACAGACACAAACTACATCAATTTTGTGAACTAATGCAAAAATAAAAACAGAATACATTCTGTTTTCTAAAATAGAAAAGAAAAAGGAAAACTTCCTATCGATCGGACAGGGTCTACGTGGCATGCTGTGATTGGCCGTGAGGGCGTGCACGTGAGAGTTAACAAGCGGACAACCGACAACTAACACATACCGGTTCGTTTATTAAACAGATCTAATCTCGCGCGTTGACTACGGATCCGACGGCTACGGGTGGAGGTGGAGGCTTATAGAGAGGGGGTCAGGGTCTCCGGCGAGGTCAACGGCGGCCGGTGGTCGGAGATGCTCGGGGACGACGGTGCAGTGGTCGGGGGCAGTGTCTAAAGGCTTCAAACGGCAGCGGCGAGTCTTTGGCATCGATTGGTGGCGTTGGAGGGGCCGGGGGTGAGTGTGGCGACGGGCACGAGCTCAGGGACGTCCTGTTGGGTGCCGAATTTCGGTGAGGTCTGGGGTAGCGCTCCAGCGAGGGAAGCGGGGGTTTCGTGTGTGGAACGAAGAGAGGAGAGGCGGGGCTTTATTTAGGGGTGGTGCGGTGGTTGGGGAGAGCACGAGCGACGAGATCCGCGAAGAGGGATCTCCGGCGACGGCGATCGGGCCTGGGGAAGGGGATGACCACGCTGATGCCACGGTCGGACGGTGGGTCCCGCGCATCAGTGAGGGTGGGGGCGTGGTTAGCGCGTCGGTGGCCGACCCGGAGTAGTTTTGGGAATTAAAGACTATGGGCCAGCCCGTTTCTACTTAAAACATTTCCTTTTCTATTTCCAGCGTAGTAAAAACTCTTTTAATGCATTCGAAACATTTCCAGACATAGGAAATATATATATCAAAATGATCAGGAGAATTAATGCTATTTAATGAAAAAAATTCCTCTGTCATATTGAATATTTTTTTTAAATTTATTTTCAGAAAAATGCCTAATTGATTTTAAATCCTTTTGAGATAAACTTTCAAATAACCCCCTGGTTTTATTGCTCAAATATTTCACCAAGATGCCCCTGGTGTGGAGTGTCATGTTACTCCTCTCTTTCTTTGAACATTTCCAAAGGTTTTCAAATAGGTGAGACAAATATATGGGAAAATTGAATTGGCCTTTTAGAAAATCAAAAGAAGCACTTCAACAAATTCATTACATTCAAACAAAATGATGATGATACATAGCTATATTTCATAACATTCCAAAATGAAATTTTGGATGTTACAAACCTACCCACCTTAAGATGAATCTCGCCCTCGAGATTCAGGTTGGCTAGAAAATAGGTGCGGGTGGTCTCTACGAATACCTTCTTCGCGTTCCTAGGTGGCTTCTTCCTCGGTGTGGTGACTCCACAGAACCTTACAGAACTCTGTTGGTAGTCTCGAGGATTCTAACAGGCTTCTCCTCGTAGGTCAGGTCACTGTCAAGTTGTATGGCCTCTAGGGGCACTGTGTCTCTCAAAGGAATATCAGCCATCTCAGCATGGCATTTCTTCAGCTGGGAAACATGGAAAACATCATGAACTCTGGACAGTCCTTCCGGCAATTCCAGCTTGTATGCTACTTCACCTCTACATTCCAGAATTTTGTAGGGGCCTATGAATCTGGGTGCTAACTTTCCTTTAACACCAAACCTCTTGATTCCTCGAAGTGGGGACACACGAAGATATGCTCGATCTCCTACTTCATATGTCACCTCCTTGCGTTTGTTATCAGCATAACTCTTCTGCCTGGATTGAGCTATCTTGAGTCGGTCTCGAATCAGTTTGACCTTTTCTTCAGAATCTCAGATAATATTGGGGCCAAAGAGTTTTCAGTCTCCGACACCATCCCACATCAATGGGGTTCTGCACCTCCTTCCGTATAAAGCTTCAAAAGGGGCCATCTTCAGACTGGTCTGATAATTGTTGTTGTATGAGAACTCTGCGTAAGGTAAGTTGTCATCCCAACTAGACCCCGTAGTCTAGCGCACAAGCTCTCAACATGTCCTCCAGAATCTGGTTGACTCTTTCAGTCTGTCCATCGGTCTGTGGATGAAAAGCTGTACTGAAATCCAGTCTTGTACCCAAAGTTTCATGTAGCTGATGCCAAAACTCTGAGATAAATTATGTTCCTCTATCTGACATGATACTCCTCGGAACTCCATGCAGACATACGATCCTGGTCATATATATCTTGGCTAACTTAGCACTGGTATAGGTGGTCTTCACTGGAATGAAATGAGCCACCTTGGTCAAGCGATCGACCACAACCCAGATGGAATCATATCCTGAACGGGTCCTAGGTAGTCCTGTGATGAAATCCATACCAAGCTTATCCCATTTCCACTTGGGTATCGACAAAGGTTGGAGTAACCCTGCTGGTTTCTGATGTTCCTCCTTTACTCGTTGACAAACATCACATACCGCAATATGTTCGGCAATATCTTTCTTCATACCTGTCCACCAGTAACTTTCCTTCAAATCTAGGTACATCTTAGTGTTGCCTGGGTGTATCGAGTATGGTGAATCATGGTCTTCTTGAAGTATCAACTTCCGGAGCTCTGGGTCATTGGCACATAGATTCGGTTCTCAAACCATAGAGTACCCAGTTCATCTTCACGCAAGTCTTTAGCCTTTCCTTCCTTCATTCTCTGCTTTATCTCAGCTATCTCCGTGTCTGATTTCCGGGCTTCACGAATTCTTTCGGTCAAGGTGGACTGAATCTCTAGTGTGGCAACATATCCTTGTGGAACTATCTCTAACCGAAGCTCTCTGAGATCATTGGTTAACTCCTGGGGTAATCCTCCGGCTATGAGTTTGGTCACATAACTCTTCCGACTCAAACCATCTGCCACAACATTTGCCTTTCTTGGATGGTAATGTAATCTCATGTCATAGTCCTTGATTAACTCTAACCATCTCCTCTGTCGGAGGTTCAACTCCTTCTACGTGAAGATATACTTCAAGCTCTTATGATCAGTGTACACATCACAACTATTTCTGATAAGGAAATGTCTCCAGGTCTTGATTGCGTGCACTACGACTGCTAGTTCAAAATCATGGGTGGCATAATTAACCTCATGGGGTCGTAGCTGTCTGGATGCATAAGCTACAACTTTTCCCTCCTGCATGAGTACTCCTCCAAGTCCTTGATGTGATGCATCACAATAAACCTGGAAGTCTTTCTGGATGTTTGGCAGTATCAAAACTGGGGCTGTGACCAAACGGTTGTTCAACTCCTGGAAACTAGCCTCACATTCCTCAGTCCAGATATACTTAGACTCTTTCTTCAACAACTCTGTCATGGGCTTGGCAATCTTTGAGAAATTCTCAATGAATCTCCGGTAATATCCGGCAAGTCCGAGAAAACTGCGGATCTCCTTAACAGAGGTGGGTGACTTCCACTCAGTGACTGCTTCAACCTTAGCGGGGTCTACTGCTATTCCTTCTCTGGAAATAATGTGTCCAAGGAATCCGACTTCCGTCAGCCAAAATTCACATTTACTGAACTTGGCATAGAACTAATGCTCTCTAAGCTTCTCCAGCACTAAACGCAAGTGTTCCTTGTGTTCTTCCTCGCTCTTGGAGAATATCAAAATGTCATCGATGAACACCACGACAAACTTGTCCAAATATTCCATAAACACTTTGTTCATCATATTCATGAAGTAGCCAGGAGCATTAGTCAAACCAAAGGACATGACTGTATACTCATATACACCATACCTTGTGGTGAAGGCTATTTTGGGTATATCCTGTTCACGAATCTTCAGTTGGTGATACCCTGATCGAAGATTGATCTTGGAGAATACTTTGGCGCCTACTAGCTGGTCAAACAGGTCATTAATCATCGGCAGAGGGTACTTATTCTTGATAGTCACCTCGTTTAATGCATGATAATCAACCAACATCCTCAAGGTTTTATCGTTCTTCTCCACCAAAAGAACTGGGGCTCCCCAAGGTGATGAACTTGGGCGAATATACCCCTTATCCAATAGCTCCTTAATCTGCTTCTTGATTTCTACTAAATCATTATCGGGCATCCGATAGGGTCTCTTGGAAATTGGGGCTGTTCCTGGTAGTAGCTCTATCAGAAACTCAATCTCCCTATCTGGTGGCATGCCTGGTAATTCCTCCAGGAATACATCTGGAAAGTCTTGTAGAACCGGCACTTCCTCCTAAACAACTCCTGTGAGGGAGTTTAATCCAGCACTCATCTGTGTGTGTCGGGATACATACTTAATCCTCTTGTTCTACGGAGTGGTGAGTGAAATAGACTTGCTGGGGCAATCTAGGTTTCCTTCATACTTGGTCTTCCAATCCATGCCTAGGATTACATCCAATCCCTGGGATTCTAAGATGATGAGGTCGGTAGGAAAAACATGGTTTCCTATGTGGAGTTTCAAGGCGTGGCATCCTATCCCTGCCATCATCATACCTCCTAGGGAATTGACCTTAATGGGCTGACTAAGGGTTCTGGTGGGTAAACCATACTTTTCCACAACTACCCTTGATATGAATGAATGAGTTGCACCAGAATCAAAAAGTACCATAACTGGACGTGAATGAAATAAAAACTTACCAACCACAGTCTCGGGCTGATCATAGACTTCTTCCACATCAAGGTGGTTCACCTGAGCACGAGGAAAAGGATTTGGCTTCTTAGCTGCGGAGTTTCCGTTGTTTTTGCCGTTTCCATTTCCTTGCTTTTTCTGAGGGCATTCAGTGGCATAGTGCCCTATCTTCTGACACTTGAAACAGGTGATATGGTTCAAATCCTTCGGAGCTGGAGCGGAACGGTGTTGATTGCCATTCCCACTTCCATTACCATTCTTGAAGCTTCCATTGTTGGGACGATTATTCCCATTACCTCCATGGTTATGGCCTCCATGGTTGTGCACGGGATGAGTGTGTCCTCCATACTTACTGGTCCCTGATCTGGTATTTCCTTAGTACGGGGAGTAGCGGGGCTTCTGATGAGCTCCAGAGGTAGACTTCCCCTATGCATACTTCCTCTTGCGGTTCTTGATTTGCTGCTGTTTCCCCTCCAAGATGTGGGCCTTGTCTACCAGCTCCAGGTAGTTGCTGAAAGTAGCCACCATCAGCTGCACGCTCAACTCATCGTTGAGTCCTTCCAAGAACTTCTTCTGTTGGGTGCATCATCGGCCACATCTCCTGGTGCATAACGAGGCAACATGCTGAAATCGTCCACATAGTAGGCCATGGAACGGTTCCCCTGGCGTAAGTTGCGAAACTCACGATTCTTCACACTCATGGCTCCAGCTGAGACATGAGCAGTGCGGAAAGCTAGCTTGAACTGCTCCCAAGTCACACCAGCAAGGGGGTACATGGTGGTGTAGTTCTCCCACCATGAAGCTGTTGGTCCCTCAAGTTGATGGGCAGCAAAGCGCACTTTTTCAGCCTCAGTGCATCCTGCGGTGGTGAGTTCCCTCTCAAACCTGTGGAGCCAATCATCTGCCACAATGGGCTCAGTGCTGCTGGAGAAAGTTGGGGGATTCAGTCCCAGAAAACGGGTGAGGTTGTCGCCTTGAGATGGAGGGTGGTTGTTGTAGTTGTTGGTCTGGTTCTGAATCAACAGTTGCATCAGGGCGTTCTGCTGCTGGAGAGGTTGTGTGAGTTCTGGTGGGAAAGTGAAATCGGGCTCACGTCGCGGAGGCATCTTGCTGTTTTCAGAGGGGTGAGAATTAGAATAGAACAATGACCTAAAAGGAAATTCACTACCCATATGCAATGCAACAACATATCACACCAAACACTCATTCATTTATTCAACTCAAGTTTCAAACATCGAGATACAAAACTCCAAATCAAACTGAGCATCGACCTACGCTTTAACGACGAAAATGAAGATACATGGGGGCATAACTAAAGTTCTCCTCAAAAGTACATGGTGAAGTGGCCTCCTCCGGTGGTGCTCTCCTCATAGTCATCATCGTCGCTGATCAAGGGAGCCATGTCTCCTTCTTGATGAAGATTTTCACCCATGTCCATCTGTTCCTCCAGAGTTGCAACGCGAGTGTTCAGCTTATCGATCCTCTGTAAAAAATGCTTCACTTCATACTCATGCTCGTACTTGGCTTCCCGTAGGTCAGCTTCAAGGTCAACCTCACGGTTCATCAGCCTCCAGATTGTCTTCGTGTCGGCACGTACCCGAAGCTCCAAGGTCCTGATGTGCGTCTCCAAAGTCTGGATATAGGAAATGGTGGTGTCTTGAATGGGAGTGGTTATGATATTTCCATTAGCATCCCTGCGACAAACCACGCTGAGTCCTGGTGAAATGGTTCCACCTCTGTATTCCTCCTAAATACGTCCAAGGGCACGATGAATTGCCATGTCTCTCCCAAGTATCATCTATTCTATATGCATATTTGGCAGGTGGGGTAGTAAGTTTTTGCATAAAGCCAATTTTTTTCCTGCAACAAGAGAGGGAAAAAGCATAATTACTACAATGTTGGTTGATTAATGAGGTGGTTCCACCAACCAATTATCCTACCCAAGTTGACATTAAAATACCCACATCAATGTAATTTATTGTGTTGAGAGTTCCAGATAGTTTCAGTTCCTTTGGCTCAAACTGTCCATGACCGTGGACACGGCTAATCGATTAGGTTTGGGTACTCTGCAGAGTTTTGCTCACGTTCCCCACAAGATTTTATCGCCTCCGTTGGATTTCTCGCACTTCATGGTGTTTGAGAAACGGATGACCAAAACATGGTCTTTTAAAGGGTTTCCCCGAGACTCTGTCGGTGCCCATCCTTTCCTACCATTCTTCTACATCTCGTAGCACCACCTATCCAGGGTCACCACGATATCCAGCCAAGCTAGAGCCCATAATGGCTTGTGACTGTCCAGGTAAGCCTCGGGTCTTGAAGCATCCATCCATCTCTTTGTGCCTAGGTGGACTTTTCCGCATGAATACTGGGACTTCTCCAGCATCATCTAGGCTAACCACTGGTTTCTCCAGTGCGCCGTTCAACCATCATCCACCCAGAGGTATGTTGAAAACTCGGAGTCTTGAAGACTTGATCGTCATGTAGGTCTTGAAATTATTAACTCACAACTCTCATGAATCACACAACCAACCCCATCTACTAATAGCATAGCAAAAATGTAAATCAACATTTCCCGGGGCCAATGTGTCAAAGGGTTGAGGGGTACCTACCACATGATACTACAAGAAGTAACCAAGTTTCCAATTTACCTACTTTGCATGCAATTGGGGAGATGGAAGAACTAATGCAATAAAACATAGGTATACATGGTCAAAGTGATTTGCCTTGCTAACGATCTTCATAATCAAGTGACTCTAGATAACAAGCTTCGCACTCTGAATGATCTAACGAATCAAACAAGAGCACACCATAATCATAAACACAATGCAATTCATTCAACAGCAAGGTAAACAATTGCTTCAACAAACAAAAGTACAACAAAAGAAGAATCACTTAAAGTATAAGACTATAAAATTTTGGTGTCAAAAATCTCTACTAGAACATAACAAGTCAAAAATTTGTTTGGAACAACTAGGCATTTAGATAACAGAAAAATAAAATACAAAATTTTATTTGAAAACAGGAAGTATTTCATAAAAATAATATTGTGCAAAAAGAGTTACTACAAAACTTTTTTTCTAAACAATATAAATGGTGAAAACAAGATGTACCTATTCAAACTAGAGCACAAAACAATTTGAAAAAACATTTTTATTTACAGAAAATAATACTCCTAATGTTGAATCAACAGAACGTAATGAAATCTAAAAACAAAGGTTAAACTAATTCAGGGTCAAATTAAATAAAAATCAATTTAATTAAAATCTATTAAGAACTAAACAAATTCTGTTTTGGTTAAAAATAGTAACCAAATTCATCCTAAAAATTCTCAAACTATTTAGAATGATAGGTCTAACTAATACCAAACAGTGGCAAAAAGATTCACTCAAAAATATATTTTTAAACTCTAGTTGTAGAGATTTTAGTAATTTAAACAAATTTGATTAGATTCAAAATTTAAAGATAAAATTTGAAATCTAAGCCTACAGACACAAAATACATCAAATTTGTGAACTAATGCAAAATGAATAAAATAAAAACCCCAAATATTTTAAAAGATATGATAAAAATAAAAACAGAATACATTCTATTTTCTAAAACAGAAAAGAAAAAGGAAAACTTCCTATCGATCGGACAAGGTCTACGTGGCATGCTGTGATTGGCCGTGAGGGCGTGCATGTGAGAGTTAATGAGCGGACGACCGACAACTAACGCGTACTGGTTCGTCTATTAAACAGATCTAATCTCGCGCGTTGACTACGGATCCGACGGCTACGGGTGGAGGTGGAGTCTTACAGAGAGGGTGTCAGGGTCTCCGGCAAGGTCAACGGCGGCCGGTGGTCGGAGATACTCGGGGACGACGGTGAGGTGGTCTGGGGCGGCGTATGAAGGCTTCAAACAGCGGCGGCGAGCCTCCGGCGTCGATTGGTGGCGTCGGAGGGGGCTGGGGGTGAGTGTGGCGACGGGCACGAGCTCGGGGACGTCCGGTTGGGTGCCGAACTCCGGTGAGGTCTGGGGCAGCGCTCCGGCAAGGGAAGACGGGGTTACAGGTGTGGAACAAAGAGAGGAGAGGCGGGGCTTTATATAGGGGGCGGTGCGGTGGTCGGGGAGAGCACGAGGGGCGAGATCCGCGGAGACGGATCTCCGGCGACGGCGGTCGGGCGTGGGGAAGGGGATGACCGCGCTGACACCATGGTCGGACGGTGGGTCCCGCGCATTAGTGAGGGTGGGGGCGTGGTTAGCGCGTCGGTGGCCGACCCGGAGTAGTTTCGGGAATTAAAGTCTGTGGGCCGGCCCGTTTCTATTTAAAACGTTTCCTTTTCTATTTCCAGCGCAGTAAAAACTCTTTTAATGCATTCAAAACATTTCCAAACATAGGAAATATATATATCAAAATGATCAGGAGAATTAATGCTATTTAATGAACATTTTTTCTCTGTCATATTGAATATTTCTTTAAAATTTATTTTCAGAAAAATGCCTAATTGATTTTAAATCCTTTTGAGATAAACTTTCAAATAACCCTGGTTTTATTGCTCAAATATTTCACTAAGATGCCCCTGGTGTGGAGTGTCATGTTACTCCTCTCTTCCTTTGAACATTTCCAAAGGTTTTCAAATAGGTGAAACAAATATATGGGAAAATTGAAATGGCCTTTTAGAAAATCAAAAGAAGCACTTCAACAAATTCATTACATTCAAACAAAATGATGATGATGCATAGCTGTATTTCATAACATTCCAAAATGAAATTTTGGGATGTTAAACCTCACCTCTACCCATTCCTCCCATTTCCCCCTCTGCCCGTGCCCTCTTCTCGCCGCTATCGCTCGCCGGAATCCACCGGACGCCGCCGCGCCATTGCCGCTCCCGTGCTTGCCCTAGCTACCCCTCTCGCTACTCAAGCACGCCATCCTCCCCACCACTCTCGCCCGCACCTCCCCGTGCACTCGCCGTGCCCCAAAAACCACCGGAGCTCCTCTCCTCGTCGACGCCCGAGCACCACCAACGCTCCCGAGCTCGCCCCGCTCAACCCCGTGGCCCTCGAGCCTCGCTAACGCCATCACCCGACTCGCCGTCCTCGTCTGCATCGCCTGGTGCCTTCGCCGTGGCCGGAAGACCACCAGAGCGTCGCCCCGCATCACCTCGCCACCTCGGCCTTGCCAGAACCTCGCCGGAGTTGACCTCCACCTCGGTGAGCTTCTCCACTCCGTTAGATCTTATTCCAATGGCGTAGATTAGAAGGAGTGTACCCCATCGGTTTATTTAAATGAACCGGCCGGTTTTTCCTCAGTTTAGTTTAGCCGAAACGTTTTTCCTTAAGCCTCGGCCGTCCGCTTGTTTCAATCTAGCACGCACCCCTCCCTAGCCTATCAGAACCTGCCACGTCACCCCCTGTCCGTTAGTTTATTGATTTCTTTTTTTCTGTTTTTGTTTTAGAAAACAGAATAGGTTCTGTTTTTATTTTTGTTATATCTTTTAGGATATTTAGAGTTTTTGATTGACTCTTTTTGCATTGTGTCAAAAAATTGTTCTAGTTTCTGTATATATAAGGTTTGACCAAATTTGAATAATTTAAAATTTATTTCAAACAGATTTGATTCAAATATTATTTTCTGAAGATCTTGAGTTTAAAAATATATTTTGAGTTGATTCTTTTTGCTACTTGTCACTAGTGACCTTAGTTATCAGTATGTACAGTTTGGAGATTTTTAGAATATTTTATAGTAGTCTTTTCAAGCAAAACAGTTTCTGTTTAGTTCTATTAGGTTTATTTATATTCCCTTTTTTTTAAATTATTTTCTTTTATATTAGTGATAGACTTTTATAAAGTTTTGTGTTAGATAATAGTATCCCGTCAAAACAAATAATATTTTATTAGTTGATTGCATGAAAATCAATTCTAGTTCAATTATAACATGCAATTGGATTTTCATTGCTAGTTTTGATCCACTATTTGAAAATAGTTTCCACAAATTGTTTTATAAGTTTGATTTTCTATTAGTCTAAGTTTAGACCAGAAAAAATTTGTATTATATTTTACTTTGTTTTTGTTATATTTTACTTTGTTTTTGTTTAGTTACTTCTGAAAATAGGATCATTTGTAGAGAAAACCAACCCTTGGTTGTGTTGATGAAGTTTTGTTATTTCGAGTTTTGTCTTAATTATTTCCTTCATCACCACCTTAGTTGTGTTGATGTAGTTTTGTTATTTTAAGTTTTCTCTTAAGTATTTCCTTTAGCACAACCATGTTGCTTTTGGTTTTGTGTTGCCTTTTTGATTGTTAGTATTTGACTGCTAGTATGATTGCTTATAAGAATGCAATGTTTGATTATATAGATTTTTATCGGAGAGTGACGAATAGTCTATCAAGTTACTTCTGAGAGCGATATTATTCCTCATCAACAGTATAACCAAGTCACTTTGATCATGTTTACCCATGTTTTATTGCATTAGTTCTACCATCTCCCCAATTGCATGCAAAGTAGGTAATTGGAAACTTGGTTACTTGATGTAGTATCATGTGGTAGGTCCCCATCAACCCTTGACACGATGGCCCCGGGAAACGTTGATTTAATTGTGCTATGCTATTAGTAGACGGGGTGGGTTGTGTGATTCATGAGAGTTGTGAGTTAATAATTTTCAAGACCTGCATTATAATCAAGACTTCAAGACTCCGAGTTTTCAACTTACCTCTGGGTGGATGATGGTTGAACGGCGCCCTAGAGAAACCAGTGGTTAGCCTAGGTGTTGCTAGGGAAGTGTGAGTATTCATGCGGAAAGGTCCACCCAGGCACAAAGAGATGGATGGATGCTTCAAGACCCAAGGCTTACCTACATGGCCACAAGCCATTATGGGCTCTGGCTTGGTTGGATATGGTGGTGACCCTGGACAGGCGGTGCTATGAGATGTAGAAGAATGGTAGGAAAGGATGGGCACCGACAGAGTCTCAAGGAAACTATTTAGAAGACCATGTTTTGCTCATGCGTTTCTCAAATACCCTAAAGTGCGAGAAATCAAATGGAGGCGATCAAATCTTCTGGGGAACGTGTGCAAAACTCTCCAGAGTACTAGAACTTAATCGATTAGCCGTGTCCACGGTCATGGACAACTTGAGCCAAAGGAACTGAAACTATCAGGAAGTCTCAACACAAAAATTATATTGATGAGGGTATTATTATTAACCTGGGTATGAGAATTGGTTGGTGGAACCTTCTCATTAATAAACCAACTTTGTAGTAATAATTTCTGCATTACCCCTCTCTTGTTGTAGGAAAATATGGCTTTGCGCAAAAACTTAAACTTATAGCCCCACTTGCCATATAAGCATATAGTATAGAGGATTATTTTCACCCCCTCTTTTGTGACTTACCGGCATATTCAAAATGCTGACCTACACGGCTGCAACGTCTTATGTTGCAGATGAGCTCTACGACGGGTAAGAGTATGATTCAGGGTTACGTTCTACACTCAACCTGCCATTGGTGTTATTGGGACTTCACTCCCGTTCACTGTTTCCGCTAAGATTTTAAGGTATATATCAGTTTTACGTTAATTACATGTGATTGCACTTTGATATATACAATTATGTACTATGTGTGACAGCATACTGATCCAGGGATGGCACAGAACTCACAGAGGCTTGACTCATTTTGAGTCGGGTCGCTACAGGAAAAAGCAAAAATTATAGATACGTTGGAGACGTATCAGCATTCCCAAGCTTAATTCCTACTCTTCCTTGAGTAGGTAAATGATAAAAACAGAATTTTTTATGTGGAATGCTGCCTAACATGTTCATCATATATTCTATAGCATGGACATTTGGACTTTTAGATGGTTCAAAGCAATAGTCTAGTTTTGACATGGAAACTTTAGTACTCAAGTATATCAACAAGCAACCATGTCTTTCAAAATATCAACACTAAACATGTTATCCCTAGCCCATCATGCTCAATCATTGCTCCATTATTGAAATACACTCAAATATTAGCTACACCTAATGCTCAAGTACGATCATAGTGCCTCCTAGTTGATGCTTTATAAGAGAAGATGGAGATTCAAATTGAAAATAAATATAGCATAAAATAAATAGATAGGCCCTTCATAGAGGAAAATAGGGTTTTGTAGAGGTGCCAGAGCTCAAGGTTTAAATTAACAGAGAAAAATATTTTGGGTGGCATGCCTTTCCTGTCATCGAAAACGACCGAGAGATCTCAATATATTTCCATGCTAGATACATCATAAGCAGTTCCCAAAAAAAAATAAAGATTATTCCTTTTTCCACCAACTTTCACTTTCCATGGCTAGCCAAATCCATGGTTGCCTTCCATACCAACACTTTCCATAGAATTTATTATTTGGCAACATAAAGTATTTTTTTCATTTAATTTCGGGAATGGGCATCCCTATGACAGTTGTACTCTCGTGCCATCACAAGTAAATGAACACTCATCTTGAGAATAACACATCTAACATGGAAAAATACCGATCACCCCCAACCGTTTCATGAGCGGTACGAGCACACAACAAGGAAAAAATATTTTAAAAATTAGAGACGGCACATACAAATTTTCTTGGAACGGCGTGGAAATATCGTATATAGGTAGGTATGTTGGACTAATATGGCAAACCTGGGTTTAAGGATTTTGGATGCCTGAGTAGTATTTCTATTTATTACAAGTGAAGTCTAGCAAATGGATTGAGAAGCATCCAACCAAGAAACGAAGCATCACATAAGCGAGCATTAAGAATGACTAACACCGAATAATGCACCGTAAGTAGGATGTAATTTTGTAGCGCAACTATTGACTTTCGTGCTTGTAGAGGGAAACACAAACCTTAACATCAGTATTCTTACTAAGCATAATTACTCACTAACATAAGTCACATATTACTGTTGTCATGTCTCAAAAATATTACAAAGGATCATGTTTAATTTGTCCAACGATATTTATAGAATTTTCTATTATATCCCTCTTCAATATCTATCACTTTGGGACTAGTTTCATATATAGCCATTGCTTTTGACAAGCTCACATGGATATAAGCGAAGATAACGAGAATAAAATTTTCATCTCTCCAAATAATATATGTTAAGAATGAGAGGATTTATTAAAATTACTAACTCTCAAAATAATATAAGTGAAGCATGAGAGCATTTCTTCAAACATGTAAAAGCACATCGTGCTCAAGAAGATATAAGTGAAGCACTAGAGAAATTTCACAGCTCAATAAATTTAAGTGAAGCATATAGAGAAATTCTAGTAAATTATAGCATAATTTTGGAACTCTCAAATAGGTGTGTGCAGCAAGGATAAAAAGAAAATAAAGAAGAGATACAAGATGCTCCAAGAAAAACTCATGATATGTGAGGAATAAAAATATAGCTCCAAGTAAAACACCGATGGTTGTTAGAAGAAAGAGGGGATGCCACTCAAGGCATCCCCAAGATTAGTTGCTTGTTACTCTTTGGATAATATTTTGGGGTGCTATAGCATCCCAATTATAAGGCTCTTCTTTCTCCTTATTCCTTCATCCATCATGATCTCACCCAAAACATGAAAACTTCAATCACACAAAACTTAACAAAGTTCTCGTGAGATCCGTTAGTATAATGAAGCAAATTACCACTCTAGTGGTGTTGAAAACTCATTCATATTTTATTATTTCATTATATATACTATATTCTAACTTTACCATGACTTATACCCCCCCGATACAAGCCATAGATTCATCAAAACAAGCAGACAAGGCAACGAAAACGTAATATGTTTCAGACAGAACAGTCTGTAGTAATCTGTACTCTAACCATACTTCTGTAAATCTAAAAATTCTTAAACATTTGGATAACATGAAGAATTTGTATATAAATACTTTGTTAAATTTTTAGCTCATTATCAAGTTCCAGTAAAAAATGAAAATTCGTGGATTCGAGACAAAGTTTTTGTTTCAGATTTAGCATTGTTTCTACTCATCCTATGAATCCTCCTAAAGGCTTTACTTGGCACATACACTAAATAAAACATAATAAACACAATCATAAAAAAATCATAATTGTGTAAACACTAAAAAAAAGTAAAATATAAAAATAATTTTATTCATTGGCTTGCCTCCCAACAAGCACTGTCATTTAATGCCCCTAGCTAGGCATAAGGCATAGATTCAAGTGTTGTCATCTTTCTTCTTTTTCTTCATATATGTATTTTCAACAAGAGGCTTTATAAATATAACTTGAAACACATTATCAATAGAAGTTTTAGCACTATCAGGTTGTCCATCTATGTATCCTCTTTCGTTACCGGCTACAATCCAAGAGTATTTTTCGTTAACATCATTAAAAGTTTATTGGGTCATATCTAAAACAGGGACTTACTTTTTAAGTTTTTCATAAAAAATTTGATTATTCCCAAGCAAGTTTATTAACATGTAATTTCTCTCATAAATTATATCATCTATTAATAGTTTTTCATGGTTCTTACCAAAAAGGTAAAAAAATCCTAGCTTCTCACACTATTTGATCAAATTCATTCATGCGAACAAGGGTAGCTAACATTTTAGCTTTAAGATCTTTTAAAATAGGTTGCTCCTAAAACAATCTTTGCAAGGTAGTATGTTTGCAGATAAATCTATTTTCAAGTTTCAGAACTAGTGCTGAGTTAGCTTCCGCATAAGTTTTAGTTCTTTTAAGTATAGGAGCATCATCAAGGGTCAAGTTTCCAACACAATTGAAAAATTCTTGGATAGTTTCTTTTCCTATAATGTTCCCTTGCCCCCAAACAAAAGTTTTAGAATACAAATTACCAAAACATCCAATTTTAGGAGTCCCACCATTATCTCTTTCTACCATACCAAAATCACTCATGGTGACAAATAAGCAAAAGATCAAATGGGACATTTTCAAATGAGAAAGAGGGTGAATAAAATGGAAAATTTGTGAAGTGGGGGAGAGGAAAACGCGAGACAAATGGAAAATAATGTAAATTGCAAGGAGATGATATTTGTGATTAGAAACATGGTAAATGTTGATGATGTCACCCTCGCACCAAGATTGGCATGCGAAGAGATTGCTTCCTCCCCGGTAGCGGTGCCAGAAATTCCTTTGACATGGCTTGAGACTAGGTAGGTATTTCCCCAAACAGGAAGGAATGATGCAGCACAGCAATGGTAAGTATTTCTCTCACTTCTCAAACCAAGGTATCAATCCGTAGAGGAAGATGAAACACCTACGTAAACACACCTGCACACAAATAACAAATACTTGCAACCCAATGCGTAAGAGAGGTTATCAAGCACTCAATGATAAAAATATATATTAGCTAGTGATAGTTTTGGCAAAGAGATCTCGCAAGAACACAAAATAAAACCGGTAAACAAAAATTGCAGCAAGGTATTTTTTTTGGATTAATAGATCTAAAAACATAATAGGAAAATAGTAGATCAGAAAGCAATATGTTGGAAAAGTAGACCCGGGGGTCGTAGGTTTCACTAGTGGCTTATCTCGTGAGTATAGTGCACGGTGGGTGAACAAATTACTATTGGGCAATTGATAGAAGATCAAATAGTCATGATGATATCCAGGCAATGATCATTATATAGGCATCATGTCCAAGATAAGTAGACCAAAACGATTTTGTATCTACTTATATTACTCCACACATCGACTGCTATCCAACATGCATCTAGTGTATTAAGTTTAGGGGAAAATGGAGTAATGCAATAACAATGGTGACATGATGTAGATAAGATCTACTCATGTAGGAATAGACCTTATCTTGTTAACCTTACTGGCAATGATACATGTGTGCCTTGCTACCCCTTATGTCACTGGGAAAGAACACCGCAAGATCGAACCCATCACAAAGCACTTATTCCCATGGCAAGAAAAATCAATCTAGATGGCCGAACTAAACCAAAGATTCGAAGAAGAAATACGAGGCTATAGATAATCATGCAAATAAGAGAAAAAAGAAGACTAAAATCATATTCATAGATAGAAACTGATCATGAACTCAAAATTCACCAGATCTCGACAAACACACCACAAAAGTCATTACATCTAATAGATCTACAAGAGACCATGGTATTGATAATCATGATAGAGAGAGGAAGCCATCTAGCTACTGCCTATGGACCTGTAGGTCTATGGTGGACTACTCACGCATCATCGGAGAGGCACCGATGAAGACGACGCACCCCTCCATGATGGTGTTAGAATGGATCTCGAAGTAGTGGATCTTGCAGCGGCTGGAATTATGTTTCGTCGATTCCTCTAGGGTTTATAGAGGCGATAGTCGGTGGAGGGGAGTCCCGAGGTGGGCACCGCCCACCAAACCATGCCAGGGGCCACTGGCACCCTGGTGGGTGTTCCCCACCTCGGCCCTCTTCTCCGGCCGTCCTCTGGCCCAAAAAATCTCCAAAAATTTTCACGGTGTTTGGGCTACATTTGGTACTGATTTTCTGTGTAGTAAAAACAAGAAAAAAACTACAAATGGCACTTTGGCACTATGTCAAAAGGTTAGTCCCAAAAAATGATATAAAGTTTCTATAAAATGATTGTAAAACATCCAAGATTGATAATATAACAGCATGGAACAAGCAAAAATTATAGATACGTTGGAGATGTATCACACGTCGAAGTTGATGAGCTTTGTGGGGTAGTTGTCGTGGGTGCCGAATGTGACGGGGAGGCGGAACCTCCCCAGGGGGACAGTGGGATATATGGCGTCGTCGTAGAATGGCTCGGTTGGGGCCAACCGACTGTAGATCACCTGGAGGATCTTGAAGGTCTCCGCAGATAGGACATTGAGGCTGGGGCCCCTGTCGACGAGGGTCTTGGTGATGGAGATATTGCAGATGATGGGAGTACATAGTAGGGGGAGCGTGCCCGTGGTGGTCGTGGACTTCCCAACGAACCTGGGGCCAAAGGAGACGATGTGATGAGTCCCCCCGAGAGGCCGCACGGCCTCTAGCCCTTGGGGGCGCCACCCGCCAGGCTAGGGAGGTGCCCGTGCTGGCGGCCCAACAAATAGGCTTCGGATCCGCCAAGGATGTAGGCCACCATGCAAGTCCCTTGTCCACCTCCGAGCTCTTTGTCGCCCGATCAACTGGCACTCCCCCCCGAGCGGTCGTGGCTGGGGCGGTGAGGCCACACCCTCTTCAAGGTGCGCTCTGTGATGCTGTCGAGGCCGAGCGTCCTCTTGGGTATGGCCACGCCCACTGTCGTCGCGAGGCCGCTCGTGCTGGCCTTGGTAGGGGTTGTCAACCCACATAGCCCTTCTCCTGCTGCCATGGTCTCCTTTGCGACCGGCACCGCAGAAGCCGCGGCTCGGGCGCCGGCTGGCGTACTCGTTACGGGAGGGACCAAACGCCCAACAGTCTCCCGTGTCATGAGAGCAAACGTTGTAGTGGATGTAGAACATCCCCCCGCACCCTCTGGGCACGTCACCACCGAAACCGGGTGGCGGACAAAAACCAGACACCGGGACCCGATGGAGGAGGATGACGACGTGAGGCGGACCCTTCTTGGGGCCGTCGGTCTAGGCCCTGTGGGGTCGTCGCCTGGCTGCGGGAGTGCCCTGTTGTCCGTGCCTCCTGCCTCCAGCGCCAGGGGATGGAGTGGGCGGTAAGGAGCTAGAACCCTTCTGGTGACAGTGACAAGCTCGGCGATGTGCTCTGCCCAAGAGTCATAGCCCCGTCCATCGGGCGGTGGCAGAGCAGCTCGCTTGCCATGAGGAGCGCATCCTACGCGTTGAGGTCGCCCACGTGCATGCAACTCGAAGAAGGTGCAATGGGGCGACCGCCCCGTGCGCTAGGGGCCGTGAGGAGTCCCGCTGATCGAGTGTGGCACGGTCTGCAACGACGGCAAACACACTATTGGCGGAACCACGGCGACCACTCGGCATCAGTCGCTCGGCGCGTGCGCGACGGGTGTCAACCATCGGGTCGGCGCAGGCAAAGCCGAGGCGGAGCTGGAAAGCTGCAGCGCACCCCTACCCGGCGTGCCAAATGTCAGAATTGGGTCTCCACTGACCCAAGAAAGGTTCGAACACTAGGGTGCGCTCGCTCCCCAACCCTACTTGCCCTCACAGCTTCACGATGACCCTCCGACGGCTCGAGCTAAGTAAAACGAACAGGAACGCCCACATAGTTTACCTAGGTTCGGGCGACCTCGCGGTGTCAAACCCTACTCTTGCTTGGTAGATTGCTTGAGGAAGAATATGAGTACAAGGTGAGATCTTGCCAGCCTAGAACTGTGTCTCTCTCTACGGTGACTAGACCTTTCTTTATATTGGCCTTAGTCCTCTTCCCCCGAAAATATCAAGCGGGAAGGGTCACCACAATGGCAAGTATGAAGGGGGATAAGGTTGCGGCATATCCTGACAAAAGGTGGTCATCGCCTGTTAAATCTCCTCGCCATGACGCGTCAGTGGGCTCGGCGATGACCTTCGTCTTCTTGCACCAGAAGGGCAACCTTTGGGGTAGCTTTGGGAACCCGCAAGCTCGCGCTGCTCCTCCACCATCCAAGAGGAAAAACCTCTGTCTCCACACCCGCTGGCACGACCCCTGGCACCGTTTGGCACAACGCACATCACCCATGTGCGGGCACTGGGTCACGAGGCATCACGGGGCCCACACCGGGAGGTTCTCCCTCCCGAGCGCATCAGGCCTGCTCTTCAGGGATTCGTCGTGCAACCCTTGTTGGTGATGTTGCAGCGCGCCTCAGTAGGCATGGCCCCTCGCGAGGGCCTTGCCCTTAAAGCCTGTAGGTAGGCCACCTGGCGCCAAAGGCATCCTTTTCTTCATGGGCCATAGGCAGACAGTCCTGGGTACCCCCAGTCCAAGAGGCCCGACACAAACAGTAGGTAAAAACAAGGTAGATAACTAGGTTTGAGCTGATTGGAAGAAAGTTGACAATGTAAACTTTGTAATCCGTAGAAATTAATAGAACCAGGTTTCTGCAGATCTAGTCATTTAAAACCACTCTCCTTGATGCACCAGTTGGTTTAATATCATAATTTCGGTACTGGAGCATGTTTAGAAAGTTTGGGATCAATTGGAGAAACTTCATAATGCAAAGCTGCTCAAATTTGAATTTGGGCAAAGGGTTTTTTGGGGTAGTTTTGTGAACCAAAACTTTTGGATTGGAATGAAACATTGCAAGATCGTCACATTAGGCATGTATGTCATGCTAGATTTTTGCTGAATTAATTTGAGAATATTTCTTACAGAAATATTTCAAATGTTTGAAATAGGCACAAAGGGTTTTGAAGGGTTTTGCCCAATCTTTTAAACATGACTATGTGTTCAAACACATATATATATGGAAAATATAAGTCCACTGAGTTTCCCTAAATTTTCTCAAATATTTTCAAAGCATAAAAATAATTTCCCTATGGAAAACCATTTCTGGCTTTAATAAAAAGCCTTTAAATAAAATATGAAACTAACCTAAAAATTATATTTTTTGTTTTTGAGAATCCTAATGTATAATAGGTTTCAAATAGAGCTTTCGAAAGAATTGAAATACCTTAATTTAAGGGCTTGTAGTTCAAGTCTTAACTCAGGGGTTTTGAAAACCTAAATTGAATAAAAGCTTTTTTGCCAAAATAATATTTGTATAAAAATAGTTTTGGTCCACTACACATGTCATGATCATTGGGCAATGATTCGGATCAAGTAGATGAGTTTTTGAGAGTAGGAGGGATTTTATGAGTTAAAGCACAAGCAAGCATACCAACAATCAGCAATCAACTCAGACATCACAATCACACAAGAAGTTTTTGTTGGTCCAAATTTTTGAGCTATGATAACTTAGTGATGTGAGGCAAAACATAGGGACTGACAAAAAACTACCACACTTAAAATGAATCTCGTCCTCAAGATTCAGAGAGTCTAGTAAGAGAGGCTTGGGTTTGGAGTCTATTTGTAGATCCATTGGTCTTCACAAAAGGTCTAGGTTTCAATCACACTTAAAATGAGAGATACTAGTCCCTCAAAGTCATGCCAATCATCTAGGTTCTTGGCAATTTCTTTCTCTTCACATTTTTCATAGTAACTCCTTCATTGATTCTTTTCTTTTATAGTCATAAAGTTTCCTTCAAAATCTTGTGTTCTTTCATCAATATAAGGCTCTTCCAATACTAGGTCTTATTAACTTACAAGCATTACAACAATTCTAAACAACTTACCGGTGACCTCATGGTGGTCATCAATTAAAGGTTATCCTAAAGTGAAATGGGTCTTGAATTCATCCTCACCGTAAAATTCATACGTTTGGCAACAGCTGACATGTACAAGGGTTCATCATCATACTACTCTAAGGATTAAAACAAGGGTTTCAACAATTGTTGTCACTTTACTATGCGTAAATCACTTAGATTTAGAATTCCAAATAACCAGAGGGAATGATAAGAGTAAGTCGTCATGGTGATCAATCCATTCCGCAACCAAATCATTTCTCTGTATAAGTTTTAGCGAATCTTGTATTATAACACTTGGTCATCCTCACATGCATTGCAGAATTTATCTTGTCCATGAACAATGTTTGAAAAAATCCATTGATTCGACAAGCTCAACAAAACATCCATCATTTCTTCATAACTCTCGGGTTTTCGTATCCTCCTAAGAAAATGTCTGCTTCTTAATCATAGCTTCTTCCAAGATCGTCCTTCATCAAGGTAGTACTTGATCCTTATTAATTTTGAGGTCTGTGGGTTGTAGGCCCACTTCAACACATGTATGACTTTAATTCATCCTGGGAGTTACTAGCATTCAAAATTCCAACATTACACCGCCTTTAAATCAAATTGTGCTTCATTCCATCATACTATTGGGGTAACCTTCATATAAAATAATTCTTAGACTTTTTTTTGTCTGGGCTCCACTCTATGGAATACATTTTCCTTTCCATTTGTCTGTTTACCAACAAAAGGTATTGGTTCATCCATAATCATATTCATTTAATAATCAATCCTTTTACATCCTTACTATTCTCAAAAATCCAAGTTCAAATGTACTTTATTACAACTGGTACCATCTACATAGTTTGATATGGTCCGACATTACTTTCATTTGTATTCATTTATCCAAACTCCTTGGTAGAAATGATACATTTTTTCCTTGGTTCCTATTGTTTTACTGGTTACTACCACACTTAAAATAAAATGTACAAATGCATGCATAGACCATATTTTCTCAGATCCTCAAAAAATGGTCATAGATCTTTGTTTATAGAGTAATGATATGCTTCCAACGTATCTATAATTTTTGCTTGTTCCATCCTGTTATATTATCAATCTTGGATGTTTTACAATCATTTTATAGCAATTTTATATCATTTTTTGGGACCAACCTATTGACATAGTGCCAAAGTGCCAGTTGCTTTTTTTGCTTGTCTTTACTTTGTAGATATCAATACCAAACAAATCCCAAACATCCTAGAAATTTTTGGAGATTTTGTTTGGACCAGAAGACCCAAGATGGGCCAAACACATAGGAGAGAGAGGGCAGAGGGTCCTCACTACCCTCTAGGGTGCGCCAGAGGCCCCTGGCATGGCCTGGTGGGTGGTGGCCACCTCGGTACTCCCCTCCACCGACTATCGAACCTATAAAGTCACAAATATTCGGAAAGCCCTAAGGGAGTCGATGAAACAAAATTCCAACCGTCGCAAGTTCTAGAACCTCGAGATCCAATCTGACACCATCACGGAGGGGTTCATCTTCATCATAGGTGCCTCTCCAATGATGCGTCAGTAGTCCAACCTAGACCTATGGGTCCGTAGGCAGTAGATAGATGGCCTCCTCTATATTACTCTATCATTCTCAATACAATGGTCTCTTGGAGATCTATTTGATGTAATGACTTTTTGCGGTGTGTTTATTGGGATCCGATGAATTTTGAGTTCAAGATCAGTTTCTATCCATGAATATGATTTGAGTCTTCTTTGATCTCTTATTTGCATGATTACTTATAGCCTCGTATTTCTTCTTCAAATCTTTGGTTTAGTTAGGACAACTAGATCTATTTTTCTTGCCATGGGAAGATACGCTTTGTGATGGGTTCAATGTTGCGGTGTTCTTTCCCAGTGACGAAAGGGCAGCAAGGTACGCATGTATCATTGCCATTAAGGATAAGAAGATGGGGTCTATTCCTAGATGAATAGATCTTGTGTACATCATGTCACCGTTCTTATTTCATTACTCCGTTTTCCCATGAACTTAAGACACTAGATGCATGCTCGATAGTGGTTGATGTGTGGAGTAATATAAGTAGATGCAGAATCATTTCGGTCTACTTATCCTAGATGCCATTCCTATATAATGATCATTTCTTGGATATCGTCATGATTACTTGATCTTCTATCAATTTCTCAACAGTAATTTGTTCACCCACCGTGCGCTATACTCATGAGAGAATCCACTAGTGAAACCTAAGGCCCTCGGGTCCACTTTTCCAACATATTGGTTTCTGATATACTATTATGCCTTTTTCAGATCTATTAATCAAAAAACCAAAAATACCTAGCTGCACTTTTTATTTACTTATTTCATTTTGTGTTCTTCAAGATCTATTTTCCAAAACTATCATTACCTAATCTATCTTTCATGCCGGGTTGCAAGTATTTGTTATTTGTGTGCAGGTTTTGTCTACGTACGTGTGTGATCTTCCTCTATTGATTGATACCTTGGTTTCATAACTAAGGGAAATACTTACCGTCGCTCTGCTACATGATTTGTTCCTCTTTCGAGAAATATCGACGTAGTCTCAAGCCACGCCAAAGGAATTTCTAGCGTCGTTGCCAGGGGGAAGCGGTCTCATCTACCAGGTTCCTAATCACAAATCTCATCTCCTTCCAATTTATATTATTTGCCATTTCCTATCATTTTCCTCTCCCCCACTTCACAGATTTTCCGTTTTATTCGCCCTCTCTTTTTCGTTTTCCCTTTTCTCATCAGATCTCTTGTTTGCTTGCAATCTTGTTTGTGTAGTCACGATGACTCAAGAAAAAAACAAGTTTTTTGAGTTTTCCAATGCCAATAATAATGATTTTATTAGAACTCCTATTGCTCCTCCCGCCACTAGTGCGGAGTCTTGTGATATTAATGCCGCTTTGTTGAATCTTGTCATGAAAGATCAAGTTTCCGGTACTCCTAATGAGGATGCCGCGTCCCATCTCAAAACATTTGTGGAATTATGTGATATGCAAAAGAAAAAATATGTGGACAATGATATTTTGAATTTTAAATTATTTCCTTTCTCCTTGCGGGATCTTCCAAAATTTTGGTTTTCTTGTTTGCCTCGCAATAGTATTGATTCTTGGGACATGTGCAAGGATGCTTTTATTACTAAGTAGTTTCTGCCCATGAAAATTATTTCCCTTAGAACTCAAATCATGAATTGTAAGCAACTTGAGAATGAACATGTTGCACAATCCTTGGAAATAATGAAGCTAAGAAATTGTCCTACTCACGATTTTAATCTTTGGATGATCATACAATTTTTTATGTGGGATTGAATTTTGTTTCTAGAAAATCTTTTAGATTCCACCGCGGGAGGTACCTTTATGGAAACTACTTTGGGTGAATCTACTAAATGGATAGATAATATTATGGAAAATTATTCACAATTGCATACTGAAAGAGCACCTACTAGTAAAAAGGTGTCGGTAGAAGAAATTAGTACTTTGAGTGAAAAAGTTGATGCTCTTATGAAGTTGGTTCCTAGTAAAGATGCTCCTATTGATCTGATGAAGCTTTTTCTACTTTTATTGAGAAAAATAGTGATTATCTAGATGTGAATTTCATCTCAGGAAACAATTTCAATAACAATGCTTATAGAGGTAATTTTAATCCTAGGCCTTTTCCTGGAAGTTCCTCTAATATTTATGGTAATTCATGTGGTAATTCTTATAATAATAATAGGAACACATCTGATGTTGAGATTAATTTTAAATAATTTATCAATACTCAAAAGTCTTTCAATACGACGATAGAACAAAAGTTGAATAAGATTAATGATATGTCTAGAAGCATTGATAGAATATCTCATGATGTAGAAAATCTCTAGTTGAATGATTTGCCACCTAATATTAATGAATCAATTAAATCTTTATATGTTTCTATGGAGTAAAGTAAGAAAAGAACCTCTATGCCTAGAGCTAAAAGAGATTTTTTAGAAAAAGCATTTTCTAGAGATTACTTTCATAAAAATGACGAAGATCTTAAAATGATTGGTGTTTTCTCTATTGTTTACTTATTTATTAATATTAAAACTGAGGATAAAGGGACTAAATAAGATTCAACTTTAGTTATAGGGTGCCCCAATAATTTGGAATGTGAAAATCTTGATGAAATTTTTGATAAAACTAGCTTTGGAGAGGTGAAAAGTTTAACTAGTCATGTGCCCACTATTTTGTATTACAAAGACTTTCATTAAGAGAGTTTCTCCTTGGTTGATTGTATATCTTTTCTTCAATCTATAATAAATTCACCCCATGCTTACAAACAAAATAAAGCTTTTACTAAACATATAGTTGATGCCATGATGAAATCACTAGAAGAAAACTTGGAATTAGAAATTTCAATTCCTAGAAAATTGCATGATGAGTGGGAACCTACCATTAAAGTCAAGATTAAAAATTATTAATGCTTTGCTTTGAGTGATTTGGGTGCTAGTGTTTCCACAATTCCGAAATCTCCATGTGATGTGCTTGTTCTTACCAATATTGAGGAATGTTCTCTTAATTTGCACTTGGAGGATTCCACTATTAAAAAGCCTTTGAGAAGAATTAGGGATGTTCATATTCTTTCAAATAGGAACTTTGTGCCCATTTATTTTATTGTTGTTGATATTTATTGCAATCTGTCTTCTCCTATCATACTTGGTAGACCGTTTTCACGCACTATAGGTGTCGTGATTGAAATGAAAGATGGCAATATTAAGTTGCAGTTTCCACTTAGAAAGGGTATGTAATACTTACCTAGAACAAGAATTAAGACACCATATGAATAAATCATGAGGTCCTTCTATGGAGTGAAAATTAAGGATGACAATACTTGAATCTATGTGTTAAGCCTAGCTAGGGCCATAAAACGATAGCGCTTGTTGGGAGGCAACCCAATGAATAAAATATTTTTATACTTTCCTTTATGATTTTGATTGTTTGCACAATTAAAATTCTGTATTTATTGTTTTTTATGTTTTATTTGGTTTTCTTTTCAAGTAAAGCCTTTAGGATGATTCATAAGATAGGTAGAAACAATGCTAAATCTGAAACATAAACTTTGTCTCCAGTGCACGAATTTTAATTTTTTACTGGAACGAGCTCATGAGCTGAAATTTTAACACGGTATTTATATAAAATTACTTTTGTTTTCCTAGTTTTTAAGAATTTTTAGATTTGGATATGTATGGGTCGAGTACAGATTACTATAGATTGTTGTGTCTAAAACATATTGTGTTTTCATTGCATTGTGTGTTTTTTTTGATGAATCTATGGCTTGTATTGGGGGATATAAGTCATGGTAAAGTTAAAATAAATTATATATAATACAATAATAAAATATTAATGGGTTTACAACAGTACTTAAAGTGGTAATTTGCTTTATTATACTAACGGATCTCACGAGAATTTTGTCAAGTTTTGTCTGATTGAAGTTTTCAAGGTTTGGGTGATATCATGATGGATGAAGGAATAAGGAGTAAGAAGAGACTAAGCTTGAGGATCCTACATCACCCCAAGATAATATCCAAATAGTAACAAGCAAGTAATCTTGGGGATGCCCCGAGTGGCATCCCCTCTTTCTTCTAGCAACCATCGGTATTTTATTTGGAACTATATTTTTATTCATCAAATATCATGAGTTTTGCTTGGAGCATCTTGTATCTTTGATTTATTTTATTTTTATCATTTATGCACACACCTATTTGAGAGAGTCAAAATTATTCTATGATTTACTAGAATTTCTCTTTATGCTTCACTTAAATATATTGAGCAAAGGAATTGCTCTAGTGCTTCACTTATATCTTTTTGAGCACCGCGTGCTTTTACATGTTCGAAGAAATGCTCTCATGCTTCACTTATGTTAATTTTATAGTTAGTAATTTTGAAGAGATCATCTCATACTACACTTATATTATTTTGAGAGATCAAACTTTTATGCGCATGTTCTTAACTTATATCCATGTGAGCTTGTCAAAAGAAACTGAATATATGAAACTAGTCGCCAAGTGATAGATATTCAAGAGAGATATAATAAAAGCTTTTGTGAAGATCACTAGACAAATTGAACTTGATTTTTTGTAATAGTTTTGAGACATGATGATAGTAATATGTGAATTATCTTAGTGAGTAATTATGCATAGTAAGAACGTTGATGTGAAGGTTTGTGTTTCCCTATCCAAGCATGAATGTCAATAGTTGTGCTACGAAATTACATCCTACTTATGTTGCATTATTCAATGTTAGTTATGCTTAATGCTTGCTTATGTGATTTTTCGTTTCTTGGTTGGATGCTTCTCAATCTATTTGCTAGCCTTCACTTGTACTAAGTAGAAATACTACTTGTGAATACATAATCCTTAAACCCAGTTTTGCCATATGAGTCCACCATACCTACATCTATGTGGTATTTCCATGTTGTTCCAAGAAAAATTGCAGGTGCCATCTCTAATTTTCAAAATAAATTTTCCTTTTTGTGTCCTCATACCGCTTGTGAAACGGTAGGGGTGACCGATATTTTTCCATGCTAGATGTGTTATTCTCAAGATGAGTGTTTATTCACTTGTCATTGCACGAGAGTACAGCGGTAATAGCGATGCGCATTCTCAAAATGACATGAAAAGAAATACGTTTTTTTACTTTTTGTTGTCAAATAATAAATTCCTTGGAGAGTTTTGGTATGGACAACCATGGATTCGGCTAGCCATGCAATGTCAAAGTATGGTGGGAAAAGGAATAAACCTTATTTTCTGTTTGGGAACCGCTTATGATGTATCTAGCATGGAAATATATTGAAATCTCTCGGTCGTTTTGGTTGACAGGAAAGGCATGCCACAAAATATATTTTTCTCTATCAATTTAAACCTTGAGCCATGGCACCTCTACAAATCCCTACTTCCCTCTGTGAAGGTCCTATCTACTTAGTTTATGCAATTTTTATTTTTCAATTTGAGTCTCCATCTTCTCTTATAAAGCACCAACTAGGAGGCACTATGATCGTACTTGAGCATTAGGTGTAGCTAATATCTAAGTGTGTATCATAAATGGATCAATGATTGATCATGATGATCTAGGCATAACTTGCTTTAGTGTTGATATTTTGAAAGACATGGTTGCTAGTTAATGTGCTTGAGTATTAAAGTTTTCATGTCAAAACTAGACTATTGCTTTGAACCATCTAAAAGTCTAAATTTCCATGCTACAAAGAAAATTATATGTGATAAACCTGTTAGGTAGCATTCCACATCAAAAAAATTGTTTTTATCATTTACCTACTCGAGGACGAGTAGGAATTATGCTGATAAGTCTCCAACGTATATATAATTTTTGCTTGTTTCATGTTGTTATATTATCAATCTTGGATGTTTTACAATCATTTTACCGCAATTTTATATCATTTTTTGGGACTAAACTATTGACATAGTGCGACAGTTCCAGTTCCTCTTTTTGCTTGTTATTTACTTTACAGAAAATCAGTACCAAATGGAGCCCAGACGTCCTGGATTTTTTGGAGATTTTTTGGACGAGAAAACCCAAGATGGTCCAAACACATACCAGAGATGGGGCCGAGGGTGCCTATCACCCACTAGAGCACGCCAGAGTCCCCTCGGGACTACGCTCCACCGACTATCGAGCCTATAAATTCAGAAATATTAAGAAAACACTAGGGGAGTTAACAAAAGACAATTCCAGTCGCCGCAAGTTCCAGAACCTCGAAATCCAATCTAACACCATCACAAAGGAGTCCATCTTCATCATAGGTGCCTCTCCGATGATGCGTGAGTAGTCCAACATAGACCCATGGGCAATATCTAGATGGCTTCCTCTCTCTCTATGATTCTCAATACAATGGTCTCTTGGAGATCTATTTGATGTAATGACTTTTGTGGTGTGTTTGTTGGGATCCGATGAATTTTGAGTTGATGATCAGTTTCTATCCGTGAATATGATTTGAGTCATCTTTGATATCTTATTTGCATGATTACTTATATCCTCATATTTCTTCTTTGAATCTTTGGTTTATTTAGGCCAACTAGATCGATTTTTCTTGCCATGGGAAGAGCTGCTTTGTGATGGGTTTGATCTTGCGGTGTTCTTTCCCAGTGACAGAAGGGGCAACAAGGCACACATGTATTGTTGCCATTAAGGGCAACAAGATGGGGTCTATTCCTACATGAATAGTCTTGTCTACATCATGTCACCGTTCTTATTGCATAACTCCGTTTTCCCGTGAACTTAATACACTAGATGCATGCTGGATAGCGGTCGCTGTGTGGAGTAATAGAAGTAGATGCTGAATCATTTCAGTCCACTTATCTTGGACGTGATTCCTATATAATGATACTTTACTGGATATCATCATGATTATTTGATCTTCTATCAATTTCCCAACAGTAATTTGTTCACCCACCATGCGCTATACTCATGAGAGAAGCCACTAGTGAAACATACAGCCCCCAGGTCTACTTTTCGGACATATTGCTTTCCGATCTATTATTTTTCCATTTTGTTTTCAGATCTATTAATCAAAAAACCCACAAATACCTTGCTGCATTTTTTAATTATTTTATTTTAAGTTCTTGCGAGATCTATTTTCCAGAACTATCATTAACTAATCTATCTTTTTACCATAGAGAGCTTGACAACCTCTTTTTCACGTCGGGTTGCAAGTATTTGTTATTTGTGTGCAGGTGTTGTGTATGTGAGTTCGTGATCCTCCTCTACGGATCGATACCTTGGTTTCATAACTAAGGGAAATATTTATCATTGATATGCTGCATCATCCCTTCCTCTTTAGGTAAATACGACACAGTCTCAAGCTACGTCAAGTAACAACTCACACAAAAATCATGACACATTAAATTTTTTTATTGATTCATGAACTCATTACAATCTCCGATAGTTCTATCAAGTTTTGGGGCTTCTTGATGATGGTGTTTACTCTTTGGGTTCTCTTCTTTTTTCCCGAGCATTGGTCAAAGTAGTGATGCAATTACTTACATCTGAAACACATGATATGACTCTGGTCCTTCTCTGTAGAAATTGGGTTGTTCCAGGGTTGTCTTCGATTTCTCATCCTAGACTTCCTTGTTTTGATCAATTCCTCTATTTCATGTGGATGAAGCACCACCTTTTCCATCGGGAAGTATCCCAGATACTCTTGGATTTACTTCATGCAATCTTGTGAAAAAATTACTTCTTCTCCACATGAGTAGCATGCATTGTAGAAAAATCTGGTTAGGCCTTCTCCATCTGGGCCTTCAACATCTTCCTTCATCATAGGTTCTTCTAAAATCTTGTTGAATGTTTTCTTCATTGCTTCTTTCTACTACTTGACAACTTGTTGCACCTTGGGGTAAATGTGGCACTGAACTGGGTAGTGGGTATTCCTCAGCGGGGTGATTTTCTTCACAATGAGGGCATCCATGCGCGTGTTCTTCATGGGTGTGTCCTATTTCTACATAGATATTGCATGCACAAGGCTCCTTCATCGGGTTATCATAGTGCTTCTGGATGAGATAAGATCTTAATAGAGTCTTCTTGAACTCTTCATAAGTTTCTATTGCATGACGTGCTTGTATGGCTTCATGCATTTTCCACCAGGTTGCACTACTTTGTGTAAAGTACCGAAGAGCGTATTTAACCTCATACTTCGTTGCAATGAAGTTGTTCCTGAAGTGATTATCCATGTTCTGAATCCATACTTCTGCCTCCAGCTAGGTCATCGGTCTAGAGAATAAAAGTCCATCTTCATTCGCCATGTATTAAGTCCAAGGGTTTTGGGATGAGATGGGTAACAAAGATACAAAGGGATGGATATATAATAAAATTAACCAACAAGTCAACGACACAAAAGTTGAGACATCAGAACTCAAGTCCACACGTTCATAAAGTTCAGTCAATTCTATAGTATCACCACCCACATAAGGTTGTTACGATCGATTACTCAAACTGCAAAATGTTCATATTCATTCTCTCATGGTGGGGATACTACTAATCTAGCCTATCCATGGATTCATATTCAATGGGCTTCTTCTAGTCGTTCTTGATCTTCTCAAGTTCTTCTGCCAGCTCATCCCTATTGATGCAGAGTTTCTTGTGTCATCCCTGTTGTTCCAGGAGTTGGTTCTTGAGCTTCTCGATTTCAACATCACTGGCATGTGCCATGGGCTAACTGTCCTTCAGTTCCCGTTGAAGCTTCTGGATCTCGAGATCTTGTTTCTCCTGATTGTCTACCTTCAGCTTCTGGTCCTTGACGGCTTCATGAAAGGTCCCAAAAGGTCCATTTGAAGATTCTTGATGAAATGCTCCAGCTCTTGATTATACACCAGTAGAGGTGAAAACTCCATCTTCTGCTCGTCCGTCAAGATGATGTGTGCTCCATCAGCCTTCTATCATCCAAGCTTTCCAAAGCAGTGGTTTCCTAACTCAACATGATGATGATAGCTCCAGTGTGTGATAGCATCATGGACGGCAGTGCTGATGCCCATATCATAGTCACGGTTTAACGTCCCATAGTTGATGTCTTCAGTCTTGTGGTCTTCTTTACATCCAAAAACTTGGGTCTTGATGCCCCATGATCCAAACTTCCTCTTACAGACCTTGATCTTAGGTATAGGTAGCTTTAGCATTCTGACAAGCTCCATGAGGAATGGGCCTCTGAGAACAACCTCGTAGTGCTTTCTTTCGTTCAAGATGTAGCTCTCCATCTATAGTTTGGAATAACAAAGGTTTAGTAAAAGAACTATGAGGTTACAAGAGTAGTGTAAAATAAAAGTAGTTCCTATCGAAGTTTTCCTCTTTCTAAGCCATTTTCTAGGGTCACGTCCTATAGTCAACATGTTCTCTGATACCATATCTGTAGCGACCCGACTCAAAATGAGTCAAGCCTCTCTGTATCTGTACTATCCCTGGAATGGTATCTAGCACCCATTGTACATCAATGTATATATCAAAGTGCAATCACATGTAAATAACGTAAAACTGATATATACCGCATGAGTCTTAGCGAGAAACCGTCAATCGGGAGTGTAGTCCCATCAATGCCAATGGTATGTTGAGAGTAGATTGTAACCCTATAACATACTCTTACACGTTGTAGATATATTCCTGCAACATGAGACGTTGCAGCCATAGGTCAGTACATTGAATGTACCGGCAAGATCACAATAAGAGAAATCAGATGGTAAAACTATTCTATATGCAATAAGGCTTTGTGGCTTCATGTCTTAGTTTTTGCGTGAAAGCTGGTTTTACATTCTTTTTCCTACAACAAAGGAATTGTAAGCAGTTTGAGGGAGTCCTGGATTAGGGGGTCCTCGGGGAGCCAGCCTATTATTATGGGCCGGACTATATGTGCTACTTACCGAACACTGGAAGAATTGAAGGCCCAGTCTCCAAGATGGAAGCTTCAGGAAGCACAACTTGTGCTCCACGTCTTATGTAGCAAATAGGCATGTTTATCTCTTTGGCATGTAGCCGACCATGTAAAAACCCTAGGCATCCTTGGCGTCTATATCAGCCGGAGGGTTTTAGGGTATAGACACAGAACAACTCATCTAGAGTTAGCTATTCGATCTCAAGGTAGATAAACTTTGTAATCCCCACATCATTAATACAACCAAGTAGGAAGTAGGGTATTACCTCCATAGGAGGGCCTGAACCTGGGTAAATCGGTGTCCCCTTCGTCTCCTGTTACCATTGATTCTAGTCTCACGGTTCGGGACACCCTACCCGAGATCCGCCAGTTTTGACACCGACATTGGTGCTTTCATTGAGAGCTCCTCTATGATCAAGATGGAATTGACGTCTCATGTTGTCATCAACGAAAAGGTCTGCAACATGGACAGTTTTGTCCCTAGACAAATCTTCACCTTTGGCAGCATTGTGCTGCATGCTGATTCCGCTGGCCATCTACGCCGAGTTGAGAGCTTCGCCCCTGATCGAGAGGTCAGATTTAAAAACTTAGAGTTCTTCGTTGACTCTCGAGGTGACTTGTCGTTCATGGGGCTCACAGCTTCACCTACAGCCTCCGAGGACACTAAGGATTTAACCTCGAGCCCCTTGTTCGGACATGCCGATGGGGTCAGCCATAGGAATGAGCCTATCTCCTATCCGAGTCTAGCCATTAAGCCAGATGACCAAACACGTGTTCTTTCCTAACACTTCCCATGTTCAGATCTTGTCGATGAAGATCACCGATGATCCAGCCCCGATCTATGCTCAGTTTTGTTACGGTGCGGGCCAAGACGAATTTTTTGACCCACCCACCACCCAATTGATAGCCACTTTTGAAGATTGAACCAACGTGCTGGACTATGCCTCCGAGGAGGCAGAAAACATGGATGATCGTGCTCCCACCCCCGTTAACACCGGGAGGTGGGCCGTGACTTCCACATAAGACATCTACATGGTAGATACTCCTACCACTAATTGTGGCAACATGCCTCACAATGATGGCGACAAAATGGGCGATGCACCGGAAACCGCATAAGTGTTCCAATGGAAATAAGGGAAGCAAAGCTATCATTAACAATGGGGGCGGTAATACCCCCACTGACCATGGCAATCCTAATATCCCTGAGCATTCGTTAGAGGGTTCGGTAGGGCCAGAGGACTAAAACAACCCCGATAACGTCAACAACTCTGAAGATGATAATTACCTTCCCCTTGTTGACGAGGAAGATATACCAGAAGTCGATGACTGGTACATCCCTGATAACCTCGAAGATCAGGAAGAAATCAGGCAACTACTCATAGCAACGGCTCGCAGCCTAAAGGCTAAAGGATGACAGCTCAAAGCCGAACAGGACGACCTCAATGATCGATGGACGAAAGTCCTCTCAACAGAGCAAGTATACGACACCGGTCTGTCGAACCATCCCAAAAGTTACCCTCGGAGGAGGCTGCTACCGCACTTTGATGATGAACTCACTGATATTCTGTCTCCAAACTATACTCCATATGACAAGTCGGACCACCCCTCGTGTTCGGGCAGGACGGCTGACGACGTCAGTTAATACCGGGAGTGCCCCGAACACGGGGTACGGAGCCATTAGATCCCAATGACATGTTTGACCTATGAGATGACCTAGATCATAGAGCAGGCCATACCAGATCCATCTATGGATCCAGAGAATACTCGCCAATAGACGGGGTAGATGCAGACCATGGTTCGACCAAAATAATAGAGTCCGGGAACGCAACCGGCCCCACACAGATGCCCAATACAGGCATAACATAGCACGAGCAAGAGACCCCGCTCACCCACTGTGCTTCACAGATGAGGTAATTTGACATCAGTTCTCAGAGGGATTTAAACCCGTGAATATAGAACAGTATGATGGGACCACTGACCCAACCGTATGGCTTGAGGACTTTCTCCTCCATATCCACATGGAGCGAGGAGACGATCTCCATGCCATAAAATATCTACCTCTTAAGCTTAGGGGGCTAGTTCGGCACTGGTTAAACAGCCTCCTCGAAAAATCCATTGGATGTTGGGAAGACCTGGAAGATGCGTTCCGCTCTAACTTCTAGGGAACCTATGTTCGCCCGCTAGACTCTTCCAATCTCAGCAACGTCGTCCAGAAGCCCGGAGAGTCTGTCCGGCAATTCTGGAATTGATTCTTGACTAAGAAGAACCAAATGGTCGACTGTCCGGATGCTAAGGCCATAGCCTCCTTCCGGCACAATATTCGGGACAAATGGATGGCCCACCAGCTAGGCTAGGACAAACATCGAACCATGTGTGCCCGTACCTCCCTCATGACCCACTTTTGCGTGGGGGAAGACAATTGGTTGGCAAGACAGAGCCACAATTCCGAAGATCTCATAGCTTCTGATGCCCGAGATGGCAACTTAAAATGAAAGCGCAATAAGAATAAGCGTCGGCACAATAATAGCGATGCCGATGACATGGCTGTAAACGCCGGTGAAAGAATCCTCCTAAAGGTAATCACGACGGACCCACTTAGATGGAGAAGATCATGGAAAGTCCTTGCCAAATCCATGGGACTTCAGAGAAGCCCGCCAACCACACACACCGCAACTGCTGGGTGTTTAAACAGGCTGATAAGATACCACCCGAGGACCAAGGCAAAAGCTCTCGCAACGAGGACGAGGATGAGCCTCGGGGTCCAATTGGTGGCGGACAGAAGAAATTCCCTCCCGAAGTCAAAACGGTGAACATGATATATGCCACCCATATACCCAAGAAGGAGAGGAAGTGCGCCCCTCTGGAGGTCTACGTTGTCGAACCTGTAGCCCCAAAGTACAACCCATGGTTGGCATACCCGATCACCTTTAATCGGCATGATCACCCGACCAGCATCCGTCATGGGGGTTCAGCGACCCTCGTTCTAGACCCCATTATAGATGGGTATCACCTCACAAAAGTCCTAATGGATGGAGGAAGTAGCCTCAACCTAATTTACTCAGATATAGTGAAAAAGATGGGCGTAGATCTGTCAAGGATCAAACCCAGTAGCACTTCCTTCAAAGGAGTGATCCTAGGCGCTGAGGCCTGATGTACGGGTTCCCTAACTCTAGAAGTTGTGTTCGGCTCTCCCGATAACTTTCGCAGCGAAGACTAGATCTTCGACATTGTACCCTTCCGCAACGGCTATCACGTGCTACTTGGTCGGACATCGTTCGCACGTTTGAACACGGTCCCACACTACGCATTCCTCAAGCTCACGATGTCGGCCCCTAATGGGGTCATTACTATCAACGGCAATACAGAGCACTCCCTTAGAACTAAGGAACATGGAATGGCCCTAGCGGCGGAATTCAGCTACAAAGAAGATGGGCAAGTACTGATATCTGCCATAAAGGCACACAAGGATGGGAAGCGAGTTCGGCTTCAGATTGAAAACTCAGATCCTTCCTCCTCCCCTCTATAGGGACTCGCTCCCACCACACAACCTTAAGACCAGTAAAGTACGTGTCGAGGAGGCACAACTTCGCACTTAAAATTCCATGGGTAGCAGTGGGGAAATAAAGATGGGTGTTTGCCTGGTCCAAACCTCTACCATCAACACGTCTTCGGACTAAATGCAAGCACTCCTAAAAGAGCCTTCCTATGGTGTTAAGCTCACCTACAATTTGGCGGCCTCTCAAGTCCTTCCTTGCATGATCCGTCCGCCGAATGCTAACACCAACCAAGGTGCATCTAAGAGCAGGGGTCAACTAGCAACAGGGCATATCGAGGACGTCAGGTTATCAATTGAAGACCCCTAGTACAACAACTCCTGTATATTTTTATCTCTTTCGCATACCCGTAAATAGTTGCTTCGACAACCCGAGCTATAAGAGTTGTTAAGAAAATGTAAATTGCGTGGCACAAGTTTGGCTCATCTGTCCTTTTTTCAGTGCACATTTTTTCCTCTCTCCCTCTTCTCGTGGACCTGTTCGGTATGATGTGAGGTAACCGGCTAATAGACTGGCGGCTCGAGTTCAAAAAGAAATCGCCTTATCTATCATGTGTTCGGTGCCTTGGTGTTTGCTTTATATGCATCAATTCCGAACTATGTCTTTGGTCAATAAGTTGGGTAGCCCGTCTCCTGTGCTTTCCCCTTTACGTTCCGCTCGTTCGGCTAAAAGGGCAAAGGGAGCATCCCTACGATTGTGCTTCCGGATAGACCGGTCAAGCACCTCAGGGGAGAAAGCAGAAAACGGATTGTCATAGTATGCGCGATCCGGTCTGTGAACCCCGAGCTTGAAGTATTATACTTTAATCCTCATAAGCGCTTATTCCGTGTTACATGAGGAACTTGCCCTTTGCGCAAACAATGTGATACCGGCTTTGGCCACGGATCGTCCCAACATCGCAACACTTTGGTGTCTAATCATACGCTTCCTGTAGTCCTTTTTGCGCCCCTATTGCTAAGTGAAAGCAATAAAGCATTGTAGTCTGATTGCCTCGTCTGCCGCACTGTACCGCCTTCAGGTTCCGATAATTCTGCTAAGGGACATAGTGCATTGGCATAGACACCCCATGTAGTATCTACATGGGAGATGAAGCTGATGACTCGCATATTTCAGTATTAAACAGCCACATAGGAGTTATAAAGGAATGCAAAACCATATAAGAACAAATACTAACATCGCCAAAAGTTTGGACAAGTCTTCGGATCCGTTACAACTCATTCAAACATGTTATCAACCAAGGACTGTGATGCTATCACCCAAGCACTCTCCATCACTGCATCGAACTATAGCTCGGGGCGTCGATGCTCCTTTTCAGGTGGCGGCGGGTCAGTGGCTACCTTCATCGGATTCAGCCCCGGCCAGTGCACCTTGGCCTTGGCAAGGGCTATCCCGACTCCCTCGATACAAGAGGAGCGCTTAACAGTGTCGAGGCAGGGCGAAGCCGCAATCAACCTCTGCACCAGGCCAAAGTAGCTGCCTGATAGCAGCTCGCCAAGCCATAAGCAGATGCAGAGGTCCTGCTCTGCCATCTGGTGCAGCTCCATTAGCTGTTTCAGCTGCTCCACCTAAAGAGGAGGACGCTCAAGGGCTCCGAACTATGCCCAGAACATACGAGCTTCATCTCCTTCTCCCCGCGAGGCGAACAACTGATTTGCGTCCGCCACGCTCTTCTGGAGATCGAAAGATGCACCTAAGGATCTCCACACCCGGGGAAGCAATGCGAATTTGCTATCCCCGAATACGCACTTTAGTGAGTATGGGTTACTATCTGCTATGTCCTTGGCTTGGAGCACTTGCTCCATGTAGAACCATTTGTCCATCCGCTCCTTCTGGAGTTCGGTTTTTAACATGGACAGTTCGGCCGAGCTCGCCTTATTCTTCTGCTCCAAGGCCTCGCATCTTTCACTAGCATCCTTGAGCTCCTGCTGGACCTCTGCCACATGAGCATCATGCTTGCCGCTAGTGGCCCACATGACGGAAAGGCTGACAGCTGTTTCTTTAGCGGCCGCCCTCTCGTTGACCGTTTCGTCTTTCGCACACTGGAGCTCGGCCTTGAGCCTCTCCATCTCCTTCTTCAAGGTTGCCCATACATTATACAATGTGAAAAAGCTGCATTGACAGTATTCGTACGATAGAGTTCAAACAATGGAAATCGGATTCTGTTTTGGCATACCTTGAGCCTTCTCGAACCTTCGGTTAAGGGCCTCAACTTCGCCTTCGGAGCGCTTAAGCTTCTGATGTAGCTCTTCTAGCTCGGTGTCATCTATAGCCACTACCGATGACGAAGCCTGCATTACACACACAATTGATATATTACATGGGCTCTCAATTCCCGAATTATAGACAATTCGATTATACGTTGATTTATTCTAACATGCCGGACAGTTAAAGTGCATCTAGTTTGATATCCGATACAAACGTGACCCCTAGGTGAGTTTTTTCACCTTACCTGCTCGAGGGCTGCCATGTATATAATATGAATAAATAAAAACTTTGCAAATAAGAACATCGGGTGACTTACTTGAAAACCCGTAAGGAGACCTTTGAAGGCGTCTTTCAGTCCATGGTCAATGGACTGGATGCTCTGCACTATCGCACCCATAAGGGTGCGGTGATCCTTGGGGACGGAGGCGCTCGATAGAGCCTCCTCCATGACTGACCAACTATTGGTCGGTGGTGCTGGTGATGATCGGATTCCCCGATCACCTACCGGGGATTGAACCGGTGCCTCCGGAGGCATAGTGCGCTCCGGAGATGTTCTCGGAGGGGACTGAACGTCCGTTTGTCTAGCCTCCTCAGTGTCCAGGAGGGGTGTCGCCCCCCGGTCTTCACTGACCGAGGCATTAGCCCCGGCCACGGTACGTCCTCCCTCGCCACCAGTGTCCACCTCCATAGGAGTGTGCTGGGACGACACCTCCACAACGTCCCTCGTGGCGCCTGGAGTGGTGGGATGCAAGGCATCCCCGCTCTCCGCCAGTTCAGCGGGCGGGGGCTCCTGGTCCGATATAACCTCAATGGGGATAGTGCGCGGGGTGATGCAAAGCCAATAGCCTGCATGTCAGCAAACTCTAAATCTATTTGTAATGAATAGGAGGGTCTTTGAATCCTAACCTTTTTGGAGGGGGCTTGACCCATAGGCTCCTTCGCGGAACCACCTCGAGGTCTTCGGACGCGGTGTCTGAGTCCGAACTATCGTCGGACATAATCATCCATGCCCGACGTGCCCTCTTCTGGACAGGAGGAGGGACCTACTCCGGAGCGTCCGAAGACGTCGCTCTATTCCTAGCGCAGGGGGAATTACCTCCCCCTTGTCGTCGACATAGGCATCCTCCTCCTCCTCTTCTTCTTCCTCCTCCTTAGCCTCCTCCTAATTCGAGGAGGCGGTGATATCCTTGGATGCAGCGTCAGGCTGGTCCTTGATGCGGATGCCAGCTTGGCCTAGTTTCTTCTTCTTCTCTTTCTTTGTTCGAGCCTCGTAGGGATTTACCACGAGCACTTTTGCTAACAGCCCGGTCCTTTGATCTTCACGCCGAGGCGCCGGACTGTTAATGTTGATGGCTTTCTTCAGCCATCTCTACAAAGACAAATCGGATAAGAGATTATGAGATCTAATTATGTAATGAAGCCGACCAAGCTAGAGTGTATCGTACCTTAGATTCGGGCTTGGCGGTGTGCAGACCCTTGTCTCCTCCTTCAATGGCCAGCTCTTCTTTGATTTGAAGAGCACCTTCCAAAACTTCTCCCGCGTAGTGCAGAAGATATTTCGGACTGTGGGCTCGGTGTCAAGCTCACTAGCCCAGAAGGGGGTGACCCGTCGCTGGCATGGGAGGATGCGTCTTCAGAGCATCACCTGGACCACATCGGTCAACTTGTTGCCCTCCTCGACCATGAAGCGGATGCATTTCTGCAGGTAGCTCACCTCCTTGCCCGGTCCCCAAACGAGGCCCTTTTCAAGCCATGAAGCCAGTCTGGTGGGGGAACTGGATCTGAATGTGGCAGCGGGATACTGACCTTCTTCTTGTGGTTCGGTGACGTAGAACACTCCTTATTCCACCCATTGATGGTGTAAATAAGGGTGCCTGACGCCCACTCGACGCGGGTGAGCTTGCCGATGATGACCCCGCCACAATCTGCATGCTTGCCGCCGAAACACTTGGGCTTGATGTTGAACACCTGAAGCCAGATCCTGAAGTGTGGCTCGATGCACAGGAAGGCCTCGTAGACGAGGATGAACGTCGAGATGTGCATGATGGAGTTCGGTGGGAGGTCGTGGAAGTCGAGGCCATAGAAGAACATCATCCCCCAGACAAAGGGGGCGAGGGGAAAGCTCAGCCCCCCTAATGAAGTGGGGGATGAACACCACCCTTTTGCCTGGCTTGGGGGTGGGGATCACTTGGCCCTCCTCCGCCGCACGATGAGGGATGTTAGCGGAGAGGTAGCCGGCCTTCTTGAGGTTGAGAATGTCCCGGTTAGTGACCGAGGAGTCCTTCCATTGGCCGTTCGAACCCGCCATTGATGAGCTAGGAGGTGGGGGACAGAATACCAATATCTGAGCTTCGGTGGTGCAGAGGAATGGGAGGCAGAGAAGTCGAATGGAGAGCGTGAGTAGCCTTCGGGGTTTTCTTCCTATTTTTACGAGTCCTACCAACTTGCTCTCCCCTTGGTCTGCTGTGAATCCCTCCACTTTCCCTTGCACGCATTATTGAATATTGTAGCGAACCGACCTGAAAGGTCGAATCTCCGGTGTTTCCGTACCATCCCAAGATCATGATGGTACACACACGGTACATCAATGTATATATCAAAGGGAAATCACACAGCATTATATTAATCGAAATCTCATATCGAGTCCTTTATTACAATAAACATTACAATAAAGTGGCTGAAGGCCAACTCATGAGAATATCTAAATATTGCGGAAGCATCGAAGGTAGATGAGTCCATCTGACTCCAAGGGCATCTCACCGAGCGTAGAATGTGTCCTCACTCCTGGTCGGAAAAGTACTCTGCAACATGATACGTTGCAGCCGTGTAGGTCAGCATATGGAATATGCCGGCAAAATCACAAGAGAGGGGTGAAAAGATAATCATCTATTTCTATATGCATATTTGGCAGGTGGGGGTGGTAAGTTTTTGCGTAAAGCCAATTTTTCCTACATCAAGAGAGGGCTAAGCAAAATATTACTAAGTTGGTTGATTAATGAGATGGTTCCACCAACCAATTCTCATACCCAAATTGTTAATACCCACATCATCATATTAATTGTGTTGAGAGTTCCGAATGTTTCAGTTCCTTTGGCTCAAGTCGTCCATGACCGTGGACACGGCTAATCGATTAGGTTTGAGTACTCTGCAGAGTTTTGCACACATTCCCCACAAGATTTGGTCGCCTCCGTTTAATTTCTCGCACTTCAGGGTGTTTGAGAAATGGATGACCAAAACATGGTCTTCCAAAGGGTTTCCCTACGACTCTGACGGTGCCCATCCTTTCCTACCGTTCTTCTACATCTCGTAGCACCGCTTGTCCAGGGTCACCACGATATCCAACCAAGCCAGAGCCCATAATGACTTGTGGCTGTGCAGGTAAGCCTTGGGTCTTGAAGCACCCATCCATCTCTTTGTGCCTGGGTGGACCTTTCCGTGTGAATACTGGCCATCTCCAGCATCACCTAGGCAAATCCACTGGTTTCTCCAGGGTGCCGTTCAACCATCATCCACCCAGAGGTATGTTGAAAACTCGGAGTCTTGAAATCGTGATCATTATATAGGTCTTGAAATTATTAACTCTCTCAATTCTCATGAATCACACGACCAACCCCGTCTACTAATAGCATAGCAAAAAGTAAAACAACGTTTCCCGGGGCCAATGTTGTCAAAGGGGGTTGAGGGGGTTCCTACCACATGATACTACTACAATGTAACCAAGTTTCCAACTAACCTATCTTGCATGCAATTGGGGAAGATGGTAGAACTAATGCATATAAAACATGGGTAAACATGATCAAAGTGACTTGCCTGATTGATGATCTTCGTACGTGAGTGACTCTAAGTAACAAGCTTCGCACTCCGGATAATCTAACGAAGCAAACAAGCACTCAATAAGTATACACCAAAATAATGTAGCTAACACACACATCAACAAAGAACTAGTAAACAATCAAGACAAAACCATGCACAAATCATAAGTAAGAAAAACACACAAAGTTTTGTTTACTAGGAGATGATTGATAAAACACTACTAACATAATAAAACTATTTTGTAATAACAAAACAATTGTTGACAGCAAGGAAACAATAAAATATTTTATTAATTAACAGAAGAAAATCAATTTAAGTTTGTTGGGAAAACTTTAGTAAAGTTTTTAAAAGTTTTGGTAAACACTATATGGAACAAATATAGTTCTACTAACAAAAGAGCAAAACAAAACTTATTATTTATTAGTAAAACATATTTTTAACAGAAAAGAATTTACAAATAAACTTGTCTTAGAAAACAGAATTTATTATATAAAACTTTGTTTGAAAGCAAAACTATTACTAATTAGTTGTTTTAATCAAAATAAGCCTATTTGAAAAGAAATTGTGATTCCTATATTAACAAAGAAATAAACTAAACAATTTTATATTTTTATTAACAAAGTAAAACACTAAATGTTTAAATCAACAGAACCTACTAAACAAATTAAAACTAAATCTAAGTTAAACTAACTAAAACTAAGTAAATAAAAAAAATATACTATAATACTAGGCAGATTCTGTTTATAGCTAGAACACTAATCAAAATCATCCTAAATTTTTTCAAACTAAGCATAAAGGTAGTACTAACTAAGACCAAACAGTAGCAAAAAGATTCATGTAAAAATCTATTTTCAAACTCTAGTTATTCAGATTTGAAGGTTTTAAGCAAATTTGATTCAATTCAAATTTTAGAGTTCAAATTTAAAATTTAAAAGGACAGGGTGAAAATACATGAAAAATGTGAGCTATTTCAAAAAGAATCAACTCAAAACATTAAATAGATTAAAAGATATAAGCAAAACAAAATTTGAACTCACTTTGTTAACTAAAACAAAAACAGAAAAGAAAACTAGATATGCAACGGCCAGGGGGCTACGTGGCGCTTTCCTATTGGTTGGGGGCGTGTGTGCGCGAGTGCTTGCGGGCGGGCGACCGGATCGAAGAGGAAAACGATTCGGGTTTAAAGGGTTCTAATCCTAGCCGTGGATTGTAGATCCGAGGGGTGAGGATAGATCCGATGACTTACCGGAGAGAGAGGATCTCCAGCGAGTGGTGACGGCGGCCGGTGGTCGAGAACGTTGCCGGAGGGGTCCCCAGTGGTCGAGAGAGGCAGCGAAGGGGTTCAGACGACAGCGAGCGAGGTCCGGCATCGAACGGAGGGGTCGGAGAGGCGAGGAGACGTACGAGGCGACGGGCACGTGGGGAGGGAGCTTCGGTGGTCAGAGCAGCTCCGGCGAGGAATCTGGCAACGCCTCGGCGAGGGAGAGAGGGGATTCAGGGGGGAATGGAGAGAGGAGGTTAGGTCTCTTATATAGGATGCTCGGGTGGTGCGGGGGAGGAGAGAGGAGAGAGATCGGGGGGGAATGGAGTAACTGCCGGCGAGGTCCGGCGTCGCGTGCGGGGAAGAAGACGACCGCGCGGGCTAACGGTCGGTCAGGGTGGGACCCGGTGTCAGCGAGAAGGGAGCGAGGTTTCCGCGTCGGTCGGCCGGTCGGTATTAACTTCGCGAGTAACTGCCGTGGGCCGGCCCGTTTAATACTAAAACCGTTACTCTTTTTATTAACCAGAGTAGTAAATCGTCTTTAAAAGCATTCAAAACATTTTTAACAATATGAGTAGTATATATCAAAATTAAAAGAATAATAAATTCCATTTATTGAACATTTTTATTCTGTCATTTGAACAATTTGGAAAAAATAATATTTTCAGAAATTGCCTAATTGTTTTTAAGTCTTTTTTGCAAATATTTTCAAAATAACCCCTGGTTTTTATTGTTCAAATAAATCACCAAGATGACCCTGGTGTGGAGTTTCATGTTACTCCCCTCTTATTTTGAACATTTTACCAAGATTTCAAATAGGTGAAAGCAACTTAGGGAAAGTAGAAAAGGCTTTCAGAAATTTAGAAAGAACATTTCAACAATACATGTATTCAAGCAATGATGATGATGGATGCATAGCTATATTTCATAACATTCCAAAATGAAATTTTGGGATGTTACAAATATATCCCGTATAAAATAGGACACGATCGGTATATTGGTAGATCGTGATGATTAAAACGGCCTTAAACCGCGAATTGAGTCGATGTAACTGGCCTTGCGGTCGTGGTGGGTTGTGACCTTTCGTGAGAGAGGTCATCAGAGGAACATTGTTTACCCCCTGACGGTTGTCCTTCAAGGCCAACCAATTTGCATTGTTCGAATGTGCCACTATGCGGGAAACTACTTATCATCGGGGGCTGAACTATGATTCGGCGGGAAGGAACTCAACTCACAAGCCGAAGACTATGTTTACAAACAATTGGAGCTGAAGACCCTTTTCTTTGGAGGCAAGTTGGGGGATACTGGGGGAGTCCTGGATTAGGGGGTCCTTGGGGAGCCTGCCTATTCTTATGGGCCGGATTGTATGGGCTACTTACCGAACACTAGAAGAATTGAAGGCATAGTCTCCAAGATGGAAGCTTCGGGATGCACGGCTTGCGCTCCACGTTTGATGTAGCAAATAGGCATGTTTATCTCTTTGGCATGTAATGGACCATGTAAAAACCCGAGGCATCCTCGGCGTCTATATAAGTCGGAGGGTTTTAGGGTATAGACACAAAACAACTCATCTAGGGTTAGCTATTCGATCTCGAGGTAGATCAACTATGTAACCCGCCACATCATCAATACAACCAAGCAGGACGTAGGGTATTACCTCCATAGGAGGGGCTGAACCTGGGTAAATCTCTGACCCCTTCGTCTCCTGTTACCATCGATTCTAGTCTCACAGTTCGGGACCCCCTACTCGAGATCCGCCGGTTTTGACACGGACAAAGTTTTCACTACAGAGCTATCTAATATGACATGTTTCTGCCAACGAATGCCCCATAGCCAATGTTCATAAAATCTTCCGATTCAACGATTTATCGTTCGATTTATCACTCCCCAAGGGGTGACCGATAAGATTATGCCTTATCTTCACTGTTTATCTTTTGCCTCGACTTATCACTCTAACAACAAATTTATCAGGAATCTACCGATAAATTAGGCCTATTCTCAGCACTATGTTTGCAAAAAACTTTTTTTATTTGTGTTTTTGTGTACCTTGTTATGCAATATGTACCATGGCCCTATTTCTTTGTCATTATACGAGGATTCAAGGTCTAGGAATCAAGGTAACACTTCTATCCAATATTTTTTCGTGTTTAATATAACATATTTCATTGTTGGGAACCTAAGATTTGCAAAAAATGGCCGATTAACATTCGACCTATAAAATAGATTAATCGACCAATTTCCAATTAATCTCTTATCCCCAGCTAACCGAGACACTAATGATAAGCAGTGTCCTCAACATTTCCCATAGCCCACAAGTATCATAAGTTGCCCAAAATTAGTTATTAATCTGGAGTTGAAAATTCAAAGATAGTTGTAAGTCCATAGGCTCAAATTGCCCGTAACCAGGGACACGACTAATTGATTAGGTCTAAACTCTATAGAGTGTTATGTAGTATACCCACAAGAGTCGTTCCCTCTTTGAAAGTCCTCGCACTGCCAGGTGTATGAGAACACGACGAATGAAACATGGTCTTTCAAAGAGTTCACGCAACCATTGTACGATTCCCATCCAACCCTACCATCCATCCACATCTGCTAGCATCGTCCTAGCTAGAGTCACAACTAAGGTCAACAAAGCCAGATCCCATATTGACTTGTGGTTGCATAGGTAAGCTTCTAGGCATGAAGTATTCTTCCGTCTCTTTGAGTCTGGGTGAAGCTTTCCACAAGATGTCATGGCGCTTCTCCATGCATCCCGGCCATCAACTGGTTTCTCCAGGGTGCCCATCAAATCCATCCTTCACCCAGTAGTGTGTATTGAAATCTTGTCTCCAGTCTCGAAGTCATGAGGTCTTGAAGATGCCATCATGGAGAAGTCGTCTTTGTAGTAGAGTCCTTCTTCTAACATCACTCCCAAACACTCATACCAACCCCGTCTATTATAGCGCAGCGTCAAAATAAATAATGTCTTCGGGCTTGATAATATGGTAGTGGGTTCCTACCTCATGCATCGTACTCAACTACAAGATTCAATATCACTACAGGAGGGATTTCTTGGAAAGGGTGACACTACATCCAAGGAAAACATAGGTCAACAAATTGTCAAAGTGAACATGCCTGGTAAGTTGATGAAGATAATATCGCTCTCAGAAATATAACTGGGTAGAACTATTTGATCACTCTATGATGAAAATCTATATAGTCAAACATTACACTCTTATAAGCAATCATACTAGCAATCAATCTACCAAATCAAGAATCAAAAGCAAGTACTAAACACACTAGTGTTGAGATGAAGGAAATACTTACGACGAAAGTTAAAACAACAAAACATCATCAAAGCAACCAAGGATAATTTTCCTATAAATAATATTTTATCAACAACAACAAAAAAATAAAAATAGAAATAAACATAAAGTATTTTAGTAAATCTTTTACTATCAAACTAATTACTTTTCAAGAACAACTAAATAAAGTATGAAAAGTACACCCTAAACAATGTAGGTTTTTGTCCTTATAAAGCATAGCAGCAAAGAAAACACTAAAATAATAAAATAATAAAATAACGTAAAAAAAAATATAAACAAGTAAGTTAAAAGAAAATATTTTATTTAAAGTTTTCGTAGCAAAAATAATTAATTTAAAAGCTTTTATAAAACTCCACTTATGACCTAAACAAGTTTTCATGTAAAACAAAAGAAACAAAATAATAGAAATTATTTTAACTACAAAATAAATGTGGCTTTTGACTAACAAAAACAAAGTAAAACTTGTCAAAAAATATAAATGAAGATAATTTAAAAAATAAAACAAAAAGAAATAGGGCTAAACCTAAAAATAACTAAAACAATACTATGTTGCTAAAACTATAAATTTCAAATAAACTAATAATAAATCTCCAAGTACTAATGGATCAACCATTCATCTAGTGACCACTAGCGAAACATAATCAATCAAAAAATGTATTTAAACAAGAGTTATAAGAAAAATAGTGTTTGAATTAAATTTGAATTTAAATTTAAAATTTTCAAATATGGTCAAACTTAGTACTCCCTCCGTTCCATAATGTAGTGCGCCCGCGCCTTCCCGAATCTAAGTCTGACCATGATTTTGACCAACGAGACCGATTGTGGAGGGAGCAAAAACTATACCACTAAATTCATATTTTCCATAAGAATTCAATGGTATAATTTTTACCACCGCCGCAATCGGTCTCACTGATTAAATTCATGGTCAAAGTTCAAGATCGAAAATCGAGGACACACTACATTGTGGAACGGAGGGAGTATTCACAGAAACTAGATAAGATTTGTGATACAATGAAAAAACATTTCACTTAAAATATTAAAAATCCTAAGAGATATTAAAAATATAAATCAAAAACACATTGTGTTTTTAAAATAGAAACTAAAATAAAAATAAAACCTATGTAACGGACAATGTACACGTAGCGCTATGGGGTTGGCCTAGAGTGGTAGCCGAAACTAAAATGGGGCAAACGACTTATTTATAACATGTTTGAATTCCACTTCAACCAACTTGGCTAATTACCCCTCTAGGTCAAATCAGTACCTTAACTTGTCATATCATGCATCATGTTTGTTCCATTGCATTGAATGTTGTTCCTTTGTGTTTGCCGGTGGTTGTTCCTTCTCGGTAGACGCTGGTTCTGACAAAGTGAACGTTGACACTAATGAAGAGAAGTAATATCTTCAGAACTGTCAGGCAAGCAAACCCCCTTGAGCATACTGCTATGAACCCACTCTCTCGCTCCTGCTCTCTTTTATTGCATTAGGACAACAACAATTCAACTGTTACATGTTCTCGATAGTTGAACCCATTCCTTTGCATGACCTGTCTTTGCCACAGTAAATAGTTAAAACCACTTATCATGAGTAGCAACTGCTTGAGCCTTGTTGTGCTTACTCATCCATGCTTGCTTAATGTGCCTGCTATGCTTAAAGTCGTGTCATGGCGGGTCTGATCCATCCGGGTGATGAATCAGAATGGCTATGTTCATGTCCTACTTTGTGAGAGCTAAGTGTGTGAACACGATTTGGTAAAGGTAGCAATGAGAGGTCATGTAGGAGTAACTGACAGATTGTCTCATTGGGACCGTCCTTAAGAAATGAGTTTTGTGTACGTTATCCAAGACAAGATACTACCGCAAATTGGGATACTTAATTGACCCTCTCGACCCATTAATCGCCTAGACCTCTGTCCAGGAGTTGCAACTAGTTTCTGGTGTGTTTGTAGGAAAAGTGTTGGCGGCCGTGCATAGTGCTGCCCGACGGGGTGGACTATGATGCGGTATCGGCACAGTGGCATGGTGTACCAAGTGGCACCCGAACGGTGGGCTTGGGAACCCTGCGCACATCGTTTGAGGCCATAGCGGAAACTTTGGCTAGACTTCCGTGCGGGTTCAGTCTCAAATAGGCGACAAACCTAGACTAGGGTCTTGTGTGATTGACGGTCGTGGACGACTCCCTCGCTAGGCTTCCGCTTGAAGGTTGCCGAGGTGCCTTTTCTGTGCACATAGCGATAAGTGGCGGGAGCATGTGTGAAGAAGTATACCCCTGCAGGGTTATGAATCTATTTGAATAGTCGCGTCCTCGGATATAGACTACTTGGAAAACTTATGTGGTTCATAGATTAGTTGAAGTGGATACTCTAAAATACGCAAGATAAGTGTGACTGCTATGGATGGCCTTCTCGTAGGGATACGGAAGTGGATCCATAGTGGTGTATTGATTGGTGAATATGTGGACTCATGTGCGCTATCCCACCTCAAAGAAAGCACTTGTAGTCGTAGTACAGGTTAGCCAAGAATCAAAGCTGGCTTGATGCAATAAACTCCATAACCCCCTTCATTGATACTGATGCATATGTAGATAGTTCTGATGTAAGTCTTGCTAAGTACCTTTGTACTCACATTTGCTTAATTTGTTTTTTGCAGAGGAGATGTCAGTCTTTTTAGTGATCGTTACAACGTTGACCGAATTAGCTTGGGAATCCCAGATAGAGGTCTGGTTCCTTTGGTAGGGTCGTTGTAGCTTTTCAGGCTTCTCTTGACACTTTTGTAGATGTCTATACTCAAACATATTTAAACTTCCGCTTGTTTGATTAAATGCTCTGAATGTTGGATCTTGTGATACCTGTTTGTAACATCTTATTGTATTGGCTCTTCCGAGCCTTCTAAGTAAATGTTGTAATGTTGTATGGGTATGTTGTGATGCCATAGTTGTATCTATACATATCAGGCAAGTCGTGCGTACGTGTGACATGCAACGGTACGTATGGGATTTGACACATAGTTGTGTGCCTTTAGTAGTACTCTTTACGGGTAAATGCCTCTTTGTGCTTCTACCGAGCCTTGGTAGCTTGCTACTGCTTTGGACCCATTGATTGACAGGCATGTATCCTTCTTTGCTGTTGTGTCTGTCCCTTCGGGGAATGTCTCTCAGTGTAATGGAGTCCATGTAGCCTGCTACGACTCGTCTACGTGCAGTGATGAAATTTATGTCCCATGGCGTAATGGAGTCCTTGTAGCTTGCTATGACTTGTCTACACACGCCAGAGATGGACACCTGCATTGCTGGGTTACGTATGCCTGTCCCTGTACGAATGTGCCACTTCGGTTCTACGACTAGCCATGTCGGCCCGGGTTCTTTGACATTTGAATGCTAGCGCCACATTCACATACATGAGTCAAAAGACGCAAACGGTCTCGGCCCAGGTAAGGTGGCAGCCGTGGAGATAACCGTGCGTGAGACCGCAAAGTGATGTGATGTGTTACAGGCTGGATTCATATGGCTTAGGATCAGGGTCCCGACATAGATCTTGGGTGTTCCTTAGGATTTTTTTTGTTTCGCATGCAATGTTCCCCAACAGTGGCATCATGAGCTAGGTCTATGCATAGATGGTATGCATGGGTAGATCACAAAGTGTTTCTGGGCGTTGATGTTCATATTTCTTACCTCTTTAGTCTTATTTTGATTCGGCGGTATTGTGGGATTAAGCATCTTGGACCAACCTTACTTCTCCTCGCACAAGAGACCGGTTCCACAGACTTGTTTGCATAAAGGTGGCTGGCGGGTGTCTGTGTCTCCCACTTTAGTTGAATCAAATTCCACAAAGCGGTCCTTGTAGATGGTTAAAAGGCAACTTCAATCACTGTTGTGGCTTTGCGTAGGTAAGAACGATTATTGCTAGTTGCCCATAGCATGAACGAAAAACTTGCAACAACAAAGTAGAGGATGTCTAACTTGTTTTTGCAGGGCTTGTTGTGATGTGATATGGCCAAGACATGCTTTGATATATGTGATGTATGATATGGTAATCACGACTTGCATGTCCTTGAGTACAACAACCGAAAGGATCCATAGGGTTGTCTTTAATTTATTTTGTGCCATTTTCTTTAATTTATCGCTATGGGTTATCAATAGTTGTAGAAGCAATACTTGGCGCGACAACCACATGACGACATGATGATGGAGATCATGGTGTCATGCTGGTGATGATGGAGATCATGTCGGTGCTTTGGAGATGGAGATCAAAAGCACAAGATGATGATCCTATATCATGTCACTTATATGATTTGCACGTGATGATTATCCTTTTATGCATCTTATTTTGCTTAGGAAGATGGTAGCATTATAACATGATACCTCCCTAAATTTTGACATAAAATTGTGTTCTCCCCTTCTATTTACCATTGTGGAAGTTCGTCGTTTCAAAGAACCTCGTGATGATCAGGTCAAATAGACTCTTCATTCACATACAACAGGTGTAAGCCAGCTTTACACATGCGGAATACTTGGGTTAAAATGACCAGCCTGGCATGTATAGACATGGCCTCAGAACATAGGAGACTGAAAGGTCAAACATGAGTCATATAGTAGATATGATCAACATCGAGATGTTCACCATTGAAATCACCTCACCTCACGTGATGATCGGACATGGGTTGGTGGATTTTGATCATTTAACACTTAGACAACCCGAGGGATGTTGATTTCAGTGGGGGTTCATTAGTAATTTTATTAATTGAGCAATTTATCATGAACATAGTCAAATTATCTTTGCAAATTATGTCGTAGTCTCGTAGATCAATGGCTCGCGTGGTAGCTCCCCTGTATTTTGATATGTTCATAGAGAAATCCTAAGTTGAAAAATAGTGTAAGCAATTGTGCCGACTGGGTCCGTAATCTGAGGATTGTCCTCACTACGGCACATAAGGCTTATGTCCTCGATGCACCACTCGATGGGCCAAGCCCTCAACAATCGTTTGTGGATGTTATGAACATCTGGCGGACATGTTCTAATGATTACTCAATAGTTCAGTGTGACATGCTTTACATGTTAGAATTGGAGCTCCAAAGACATTTTGAATGGCATGGAGCATATGAGATGTTCCAAGAGCTGAAATTGGTATTTCACGCACATGCCCGTGTTGAATGGTCTGAAATCTCTCACAAGTTCTTTGCCTAGAAGATGGAGGAGAATAGCTCAGTCAATGAGCATGTGCTTAGAATGTCTGGGTGATACAATCGCTTGAATCAAGTGGGAGTCGATCTTCCAGATAAGATAGTGCTTGAAAGAGTTTCGAGTCACTGTCACTAACCTACTTGAGCTTTGTGATGAACTATAACATGCAAGGGATGGATATGATGATCCATGACATGTTCATGGTGCTTCAGTCCATGGAGGTAGAAATCAAGAAGGAGCATCAAGTGTTGATGGTTAACAGGACCACAAGTTTCAAGAATGGAAAGGGTAAGAAGGGAAACTTACAGAATGGCAAGCCAGTTGTCGTTCCAGTGAAGAAACCCAAGGTTGAACCCAAACCCGAGACTAAGTGCTTCTATCATGAGGGGAATGATCCTGGGTAGTGGAACTACCCAAGAAACTTGGTTGATAAGAAGGTCGACAACGTAAACAGAAGTATAGTTGATATACATGTTATTGATGTGTATCTTACTAGTACTCGTAGTAGTGCGTAGGTATTAGATACCGGTTCAGTTCCTAATATTGGTAACTCAAAACAAAATATGCGGAATAACCAAAGACTAGCTAAGGGCGAGGTGACGATGTGTGTTGGAAGTGTTTCCAAGGTTCACGTGATCACCATCGCACGCCCCCTCTACCTTTTGGATTAGTGTTGAACCTTAATAAATGTTATTTGGTGTCTATATTGGGTGTGGCATGATTAGATCGTGTTTATTGCAATACGCTCATTCATTTAAGTCAAATAATAATGGTTGCTCTGTTTAGATGAATTATACCTTCTATCGTCATGCACCCAATGTGAAAGGTTTATTAAATCTTGATCATAGTGATACACCTCTTCATAATTCTCGAATTACAACGATCTATGGGGCCAGCAAGGCTCCTTTCTATGGTTTGGTCAAGGGGAGTCAGACTACACAAAGAGCACCATCGAAAGCTGCATGCATGAGGGTTTAGACAGGTTCAGGCCGCTCTGGAGCGTAATACCCTACGTCCAGTATGGTGGTTTATTGGATTGTTCATAGTAGAGGAGCTACGCCACCCGACTAGAGATGCTCTAGGGTGGTGTGGCTACGCGTGTAGAATGAACTGAGAGTCGACTGATGCGGAGCATCCCATGATCACCCCCATGGACCCATCACCAACACCTCAAGCTACGAACGGACCCATGATGAGAGCCCATGCACGTGCCATTGCAAATGAGGTGACATCTCTCCTATACGATTCTCCCTTTGATGTTCATGGAACTTGGATGCTACCTCAAGCAGAGACTATCTGCATGCTCAGGTACAATGAAGATAGTCTAGGAGATGCTCGGAGTAAAGACCAAGTTGATATCAACATGGATCCAAAGACAGACGTGCGAAATGACCAAAAGAAGACCAAGCTTCCTCCCAGGGCCTGGATATCCGGCCACAACCCTGGACATCCGGCCCCTCGGGACTCCAGCAGCGCCAAGCCCAAGTTATAGGTGGCACACGTCCAGCCCCAGCCCGAACACCCTTCAAAGCCCTGAAATCTAGCCTCCAGCCCTAGAAATCCGGTGCACCCCGACCAGATTCGTGTGGACAGACCCACCCAGAGCCCCGGACATCCGGCCACCCTCCAATGCACGGACATCTGGCCTCAACCCCGAAAATACGGCGCCTACAGACCCGAACCGAGCGAAACCGACGCAATTAGCCCGGACATCCGGCCCCTGACCCAGAGATCCGACGCACCCCTGAAGCCCCGGACATTTGCCCCCTATATGGGCAGACGAGGGCTGGAGTCTCATGTACCCTATCTCCTGTCCCCAATTCCACTAGCACTATATAAAGCACCCCTCCCCTCTAGCTAGGGGTTAGCTTGTGTTTAGCATTGACATTGTTGAGCATAGCTCCATCTACTTCCTTCCCTCGTGGGGTGAGACACCGTTATGTGATAAGATCCGAGGCGGATGCCAAGGCCCCTATCAAGGGAAGATACCCTCGTGGATATCAAGACCCATCTCTCTATTGTGGGAAGGCTACACATACTTGTATCCATTCATTGATTTCGAACCTTGTATCACGTGATTCTTTGGATCTAGTGGATGTTTGATTTGAGGATTGTCTTTAAGTGTTTATTTGCCTCTTGATTTTCCACCCTTTCCCCTCCAAGTGTGAAAGGATCGGGCTTCACGAGCATGCCCCTTATCATATTGGTATCATGAGCCACGTTGATTCACACCTTGGATTCTCTCCCTCCACTTTCTAGCCAATTTTTGTTTTGATTTGACCTAATTTCAAAAATCCCCACAAAAATAGCCATACCAAAATTCTTGGATTTGAGGAGATTTTCTTGATTTGGATCTATGGATTTCGAAGTGGAAAAGTGGATCTACCTTTTCCCCATCATCCTCATCGATTTCCCATGCGAAATCGCCCCAATTTTGCAGAATTTTTTTCGTGTTCGTCATGTAGTTCGTACATATTTCTCAGATCCAATCTGGATCGGGCACCCCGGACATCTGGCCTGGAACCCCAGACATCCGGCGCATTGGCCCGGACATCTGGCGTCTGGCAGCCAGCAAAGCTGTCTTGCGTAACTTTTGGAAGATTTTCTTTGTTGACGCCATTTCTTCCGCAATTCTTCCGCAACCCATTTGCATTTCATATTTTGAGTCACGAACCCTACCACTCATAAGGTGTTTCAGCTAATTAGGATGGGTTCTTCATCGATATCGCAGCTCATCATCGCCTAGATCGTTGCCAACCACAACTTCATTGACACCACATCGTAAGCAAGGATGGTAATCGGGACGACACCTTTACCATATACCCTTTCCATTGCATTGTTACCCCAGGCCTATTTGCGTTATTTTCCCGTCGATACTAGCCATTAAGTATTGCCGGGCTATGCTACTTGTGCACTTTAGTGATACATACTCCGCATAGCTACAATTGCGTGCATATATCATCGTATCATCTCTTGTGTTGCATAGAACTTCCATACATAATTGCTATCTTGGTGTTCACGTCCCGCATAGTGACCATACTAATATCATCGTTAAAGGAAAGAGACTCAAATCTTTAAAGCAAGAGCAAAAGAGAAAAAGCAATATCATCGCCAAATTTGCATATCATACTTGATCATCTCGGATCACTTGAGCGAGTGACTCGTGCCTCATACATACATAGCAAGTCGGGAATAGAAAGATGACACGTTTTGTTTGTTATAGGTTGTGCACAAGTTCGTATAACGCCCATTTGAGCAATCATGCTTGTGTTTCTCTAGTGTTATGCAACACAAGCATTTTCTGTGGATTCCACATTTTGTGCTCCTTCCTTGGTTGCAGGACCCCACTTATCTATCCGTGTGTGTGTTTTCGTGTAAACTCATTGCTATTGATCTACATTGTCTTACTTGTGAATTTACGAATCTCTTTCAAAATTATTTAATCATATTCTTGAATTACTTCAATTTTTGGCCACCATCCAAACCAAGCTACTCCATAAGCATTACTTGTGTATGTGTGAGAAGGACGATCTTCGGTATCAATTCTACTATCTCCAATTGAACATTGAGTGCTCGATTCGTTGTCAAATTTTGGAACGGTACTTGGTTTTGTCTTCCCCATTCTTCCAATTATATGTTCTTGAGTTCTATGGATGGGAACATCATGTCAAACCTAACATTTGAGGAGCATGCCGACGAAGCGAACACCCATGTCACCAAGTTGCACTTCTTCGGCACAAACAAGGTAATTACTCAAGCTCAAGATGTCTTGGATGACCGCATCGAACAACTCTGTTCCAAACTACGTGAATCCGAGGTGTGCATATGGTACTACCTCGACAACATGCTATCAAGCCAAGTGGAGGAATTTCAGTGCTTGATGGTCAACCGCGCTCCCTCAACTTCGACTAGGCCAAGACGGCACACAAGTCGTCACTCATTGGACTATTCTTCTGACGTAAGTCCTCCATGAGCATGTGTTCATCACCAAGACGAGCCCTCCAGTCCAAGCTCACCTCAAGGTCATGAACGTCAAGCAACCGAGAATCCATTCCATGGCAATGGATTGCAAGATCGCGTACGCACTCGAGACCGTCGCCATCAACAAGATCAATATGCATTGGAACAAGAACAACGACGCCATGAAGAAGAACACCATTGATGTAACATCCCAAAATTCCATTTTGGAATGTTATGAATATAGCTATGCATCTATCATCACCATTGCTTGATTGTATGTGTTAGTTGAAATGCCATTTCTGATTTTTCTGAAAGTCCTTTCTACTTTTCCCTATGTTGCTTCCCCTATTTGAAATTTTGGTTAAATGTTCAAAATAAGAGAGGAGTAACATGACACTCCACACCAGGGTCTAATTGGTGAATTATTTGAACAAAATAACCAGGGGTTATTTTGAAAATATTTGCAAAAAGGGTTTAAAAACAATTAGGACATTTCTGAAATAATATTTTTTTCAAAGTGTTCAAATGACAGAATAGAAATGTTCATTAAATAGCATTTATTATTCTGTTAATTTTGATATATAATACCCCTATATTTACAAACGATTTGAATGCTTTAAAAGCTTTTGAATGTCTCTGGTAAATTAGAAAAACAGAAACGGTAACCGTTTCCGGTATTAAACGGGCCGGCCCACCGGCTTTAAAAGCCGAGACCGTTACCGGTCGGCCGACCGAGCGCAGTAACGTCCCCCTCTCTCTCTGACGCTGGACCCCACCCCGACCGACCGTTGCTTCGAACGGTCGTCTTCTCCCTCCCCCGCGCGCGCCGGACCCGACGCCGGTCGCTCCCCCCCCTCACCGGATCTCTCCCCTCTCTCCTCCCCGCACCCCCCCGAGCGCCTATATAAGAGCCCCACTGCCCCGCATCCATTTTCCCCCCGAGCCCCCTTCTCTCTCTCGCCGAGACGCCGTCGATTGCTCGTCGGAGTTCCACCATCACCGGAAGTCGCCGTCGACCGTAGCCACCACCCCCGACCACCATTCGCCTCGCCGTCGCCACCAATCGACTCCGGAGAATTGTCGCCGTCGCCCGGACCACTTCCTCGTCCTCCCCGACCACCGGAATACCTCGCCGACGCCGTCGCCGCTACCGGACTCGCCCGGAGTACCCCGACGCCGGCAACCTCCTCCCTGTAAGCCCCCTCGACCGTCGGATCCCGAATCAACGTTCCAGATTAGAACAAACTTAAACCGAACTGGTATCTTCTATCGATCGGTCGCCCGCTCTAATTCACCTACCGCACACACTCGCTAGCCAATCGGATCACGCCACGTAGCCCCCTGACCGACGCAAATCTTTTTTTTCATTTTCTGTTTTGTTTTAATTAACAGAATGTTTTCCAATTTTGTTTTGCTTATATCTTTTAATCTATTTAGTGTTTTGAGTTGATTCTTTTTGCAATAGCTCACATTTTTCATGTAGTTTCACCCTGTACTTTTAAATTTCAAATTTGAACTATAAAATTTGAATTTAATCAAATTTGCTCAAAATCTTCAAATCTGAATAACTAGAGTTTGAAAATAGATTTTGATATGATTCTTTTTGTCACTGTTAGATATTGGTTAGGACTATCTCCATGTTTAGTTTGAGGATTTTTAGGATGATTTTTAATAGTGTTTTAGCTATAAACAGAATCTGCTTATTATTATAATATAGTTTTATAAACTTAATTTTGATTAGTTTGATTTAGAATTTGGTTTTATTTGTTTATTAGGTTCTGTTAGTAAACATTTAGTGTTTTCACTTACTGTTAATAAAAATATAAATTTGCCTAGTTTAATTTCATTTAACATAGGAATCACAACTTCTTTTCAAATAGGCATAATTTGATTAAAACAACTAACTAGTAATAGTTTTGTTTTCAAATAAGTTTTGTATAATTAATTCTGTTTTCTAAGACAAATTTATTTGTAAGTTATTTTCTGTAAGAACATGTTTTGTCAACAAAATAATAAGTTTAGTTTTCATTCTTTTTTGTTAATATAACTATAGTTGATTCATATAGTGTTTATCACAAACTTGTATAAACTCTACTAAAGTTTTCCCAACAAACTTAAATTGATTATATTCTGTTTATTAATAAAATATTCTATTGTTTCCCTTGATGTCAACAATTGTTTTGCTATTTCAAAATAGTTTTATTATGTAGTAGTGTTTTCATCATCCCCTTTGGAAAAACCAAACTTTGTGTGTTTTACTTGCTAGAGACTTTTGTGCATTGTTTGCCTTGTTTGTTTAGTACTTCTTTGCTGAATGTTATGAGTACTTATTTTGGTTGTATGCTTATTTGAGTGCATTGTTTGTTTCGTAGATTATCCGGAGTGCGAAGCTTGTTACTTAGAGTCACTCACGTACGAAGATCATCAATCAGGCAAGTCACTTTGATCATGTTTTACCCATGTTTTATATGCATTAGTTCTACCATCTCCCCAGTTGCATGCAAGGTAGGTTAGTTGGAAACTTGGTTACATTGTAGTAGTATCATGTGGTAGATACCTCTCTCAACCCCCTTTGACAACATTGGCCCCGGGAAACGTTGTTTTACCTTTTGCTATGCTATTAGTAGACGGGGTTGGTTGTGTGATTCATGAGAGTTGAGAGAGTTAATAATTTCAAGACCTACATAATGATCAAGATTTCAATACTCCAAGTTTTCAACATACCTCTGGGTGGATGATGGTTGAACGGCACCCTGGAGAAACCAGTGGTTAGCCTAGGTGATGCTGGAGATGGCCAGTATTCACGCGGAAAGGTCCACCCAGGCACAAAGAGATGGATGGATGCTTTAAAACCCAAGGCTTACCTGCACAGCCACAAGTCATTATGGGCTCTGGCTTGGTTGGATATCGTGGTGACTCTGGACAGGCGGTGCTACGAGAGGTAGAAGAACGGTAGGAAAGGATGGGCACCGTCAGAGTCGCAGGGAAACCCTTTGGAAGACCATGTTTTGGTCATCCGTTTCTCAAACACCCTGAAGTGTGAGAAATCAAACGGAGGCGACCAAATCTTGTGGGGAACGTGTGCAAAACTCTGCAGAGTACTTAAACCTAATCGATTAGCCGTGTCCACGGTTATGGACGACTTGAGCCAAAGGAATTGGAACTTCCGGAACTCTCAACACAAATAATATGATGACGTGGGTATTTAATAATTTTGGGTATGAGAATTGGTTGGTGGAACCATCTCATTAATCAACCAACTTAGTAATGTTTTGCTTAGCCCCTTTTCTTGATGCAGGAAAATTGGCTTTACGCAAAACTTACCACCCCACCTGCCATATAAGCATATAGACTAGATGATTATCTTTTCACTCTTCTCTTGTGACTTTGCCGGCATATTCCATATGCTGACCTACACGGCTGCAACGTATCAAGTTGCAGAGTATTTTTCCGACCAGGAGTGAGGACGCGTTCTATGCTCAGTGAGATGCCCTTGGAGTCAGATGGACTCATCTACCTTCGACGCTTCCGCAAGATTTAGATATTCTCATGAGTTGGCCTTTAGCCACTCTATTGTAATTTTTATTGTAATAAAGGACTCTATATGAGATTGTGATTAATATAATGCTATGTGATTTCCCTTTGATATATACATTGATGTACCGTGTGTGTACCAGCATGATCTTGGGATGGTACGGAAAACACCGGAGACTTGGCCTTTCAGGTCGGGTCGCTACAGAAATGGTATCAGAGCACACGCTGACCGTAGGACGTAACCTCTAGGATTGGAAAGCCTTAGGATTGTTTCTCTTTGTCTTTAAATATCTTATACTCTCATCTATTCGTTTCTGACTCCTCTCCGATTATTTCAAAATTTATAGATGGCCACCTTCATCCCAGTGTTGATCACGGAGTTTTGCCAGCCTGACGCAACGATGCCCTTTGGTAAGGAGCTGATGAGAATCGTCAAGGACGTAAGGATTGCTTTGCCGAGCATCACCGGGATTCCTATCATGTCATTTCCCCAAGATGGACGCTACAGGATCGAGGTGCATATTCCAGGGAAGACCTTTGGGAATCGGAAGGAACCCATAGATCTCAAGTTCGTGGCACCCAGTTGGATACTTGGAAGAGACATGGCCATTCATCGAGCCCTTGGACGTATTCAGGAGGAATACAGAGGTGGAACCATTTCACCAGGACTCAGCATGGTTTGCCGCAGAGATGCCCATGGCAACATCATCACCAATCCCACTGCAGACACCACTATCTCCTATATCCAGACCTTGGAGACTCACATCAGGACTCTGGAGCTTCAAGTTCGTGCTGACACGAAGACTATCAAGAATCTGATGAATCGCGAGCTGGACCTTGAAGCTGATCTGCGAGAGGCCAACTATGAACACGAGCATGAAGTGAAGGACTTCCTAGAGAGGATTGATGAGCAGAATGCACGCATCGCAACTCTGGAGGAGCAGCTAGACATGGGGGAAAACCTTCACCCCGAAGGAGACATGGCACCCTTCATCAGTGACAATGAAGACTACGAGGAAAGCACCACCGGAGGACCTACGACTATGCACTTTTGAGGAGAACATTAGTTATGCCCTCCATGTATCTTTTATTCGTTAAAGCGTAGGTCGATGCTTAGTTGTCTGAGATTTGTATTTCCATTGTTTGACATTGATTGAATAAATGAATGAGTGTTTGGTGTGATATGTTTGTTGCATTGCATATGGGTAGTGAATTTCTTCTAGACCCTTGTTCTATTCTAATTCGCATCCCTCTGAAAACAGCAAGATGCCTCCACGACGTGAGACCGACTTCACTTTCCCACCGGAACTCACTCAACTCCTTCAGCAACAGAATGCACTGATGCAACTATTGATTCAGAATCAGACCAACAATCAGAACAACAATAATCATCACCATCCACCCCAGACAGACAATCTCACCCGTTTTCTGAGATTGAATCCTCCAACTTTCTCCAGCAGCACTGAGCCCATTGTGGCAGATGACTGGCTCCGCAAGATGGAGAGAGAACTTGTCACCGCTGGATGCACTGACGCTGAGAAAGTGCGATTTGCCGCACATCAACTGGAAGGACCAGCAGCATCATGGTGGGAGAATTACACCACCACATATCCTATTGCAGATGTGACTTGGGAGCAGTTCAAGCTTGCTTTCCGCACCGCTCATGTTTCAGCTGGAGCCATGAGTCTAAAGAAGCGCGAGTTTCGCAACTTGCGCCAGGGTAATCGCTCTGTGGCCCAATATGTGGAAGAGTTTAACATGTTGGCCCGTTATGCCCCAGGAGATGTGGCCGATGATGCGGCCAAGCAAGAAAAGTTTCTGGAAGGACTCAATGATGAGTTGAGCATACAGATGGTAGTGGCTAATTTCAACAACTACCAAGAGCTGGTGGATAAGGCACTTATTCTGGAAGGTAAACAGCAACAGATTGAGAACCGCAAGCGGAAGTACACTCAGGGGAAGTTCAACTCTGGAGCTCATCAGAAGCCTCGTTACTCCCCGTACTCCGGGAATACCGGATCAGGAAACAGTAAGTTTGGAAAGCACACTCATACTGTGCATAACCATGGAGGCCACCATCATGGAGGAAATGGGAACAACCGTCTCAACCATGGTAACTTCAAGACTGACAATGGGAATGGGAACAACAACCAGCACCGTCAAGTTCCTGCTCAGAAGGATCTGAGTCACATTACCTGTTTCAAGTGCCAGAAGACAGGGCACTATGCTACTGAGTGTCCCCAGAGCAAGCAAGGCAATGGAAACGGCACTAACAACGGCAACTCCGCAGCCAAGAAGCCCAATCCGTTTCCCCGTGCTCAAGTGAATCACATCGATGTGGAAGAAGTCTATGATCAGCCCGAGACTGTGGTTGGTAAGTTTTTATTGCATTCACGTCCTGTTACAGTACTTTTTGATTCGGGTGCAACTCATTCATTCATATCAAGGGTAGTTGTGGATAAGTATGGTTTGCCCACCAAAACCCTTAGTCAGCCCATTAAGGTTAGTTCTCCAGGAGGTATGATGATGGCAGGGATAGGATGCCATGCCTTGAAACTCAATATAGGAAATCATGTTTTTCCCACCGACCTCATCGTCTTAGAGTCACAAGGATTGGATGTAATCCTAGGCATGGATTGGATGACCAAGTATGAAGGAAATCTTGATTGCCCTAGCAAGTCTGTTTCACTCACCACCCCGGAGAACAAGAGGATTAAGTATGTATCCCGACGCACACGTATGAGTGCTCGGTTAAATTCTCTCACAGGAGTTGTTCAGGAGGAAGTACCTGTGGTAAAAGAATTTCCAGATGTATTTCCGGAAGAATTACCCGGAATGCCACCAGATAGGGAAATTGAGTTCTTAATAGAGCTACAGCCAGGGACAGCTCCAATTTCCAAGAGACCCTATCGGATGCCCGCAAATGATCTGTTGGAAATCAAGAAGCAAATCAAGGAGTTATTGGACAAGGGGTATATTCGCCCAAGTTCTTCACCTTGGGGAGCCCCAGTACTTTTGGTGGAGAAGAAGGATAAATCTTTGAGAATGGTAGTGGACTATCGTGCCTTGAACGAGGTGACTATCAAGAACAAGTACCCTCTACCGATGATTAATGATTTGTTTGATCAGCTCGTAGGAGCCAAAGTATTCTCCAAGATCGATCTTCGATCAGGGTATCACCAGTTGAAGATTCGTGAACAGGATATACCCAAAAGAGCTTTCACCACGAGGTATGGCTTGTATGAGTATACGGTCATGTCTTTTGGATTGACTAATGCTCCTGCCTACTTCATGAATTTGATGAACAAAGTATTCATGGAATACCTAGACAAGTTTGTTGTGGTGTTCATCGATGACATTCTGATATTCTCCAAGAACGAGGAAGAGCATAAGGAACATTTGCGTTTAGTTCTCGAGAAGCTAAGAGAGCATCAGTTATATGCCAAGTTCAGCAAATGTGAATTTTGGTTGACGGAAGTCGGATTCCTTGGACATGTTATTTCCGGAGAAGGAATAGCCGTAGACCCCGCTAAGGTTGAAGCCGTCACCGAGTGGAAGTCACCCACCTCAGTTAAGGAGATCCGCAGTTTCCTTGGACTTGCTGGATATTACCGGAGGTTCATTGAGAATTTCTCAAAGGTTGCCAAGCCCATGACAGAGTTGTTGAAGAAAGAATCCAAGTATGTTTGGACTGTGGAATGTGAAGCCAGTTTCCAGGAGTTAAAGGAACGTTTGGTCACAGGCCCAGTGTTGATCTTGCCCGATATTCGGAAGGATTTCCAGGTTTATTGTGATGCTTCACGTCAAGGACTTGGAGGAGTACTTATGCAAGATGGAAAAGTTGTAGCCTATGCTTCCAGACAGCTACGACCTCATGAGTTGAATTATGCCACTCATGATTTGGAACTAGCAGCCGTAGTGCACGCACTCAAGACCTGGAGACATTTCCTTATCGGAAATAGTTGTGATGTTTACACCGACCATAAGAGCCTGAAGTATATCTTCACGCAGAAAGAGTTGAACCTCAGACAGAGGAGATGGTTAGAGTTAATCAAGGACTATGACATGAGATTACACTACCATCCAGGTAAGGCTAATGTTGTAGCCGATGCTTTGAGTCGGAAAACCTATGTGAACACACTCACAGCTGGAGGATTACCTCAAGAGTTAGTCGATGATCTCAGAGAGCTCAAGCTAGAGATAGTTCCAAGAGGATATGTTGCTACACTGGAAATTCAGTCCACCTTGACCGAAAGAATTCGAAAAGCCCAGAAATCGGACAAGGAGATAGCTGAGATTAAACAGAGAATGGAAGATGGTAAAGCTAAAGGTTTTCGTGAGGATGAACACGGAACTTTGTGGTTCGAGAACCGAATCTATGTGCCCAATGAACCAGAGCTCAGGAAGTTGATACTTCAGGAAGCCCATGATTCACCTTACTCGATACACCCAGGCAACACCAAGATGTATCTGCATTTAAAGGAAAGTTATTGGTGGACAGGTATGAAGAAAGATATTGCAGAGCATGTTGCGATATGTGATGTTTGTCAGCGAGTAAAGGCAGAACATCAGAAACCAGCAGGGTTACTCCAACCTTTGCCGATACCCGAGTGGAAATGGGAAAAGCTTGGTATGGATTTCATGACAGGATTACCCAGGACCCGTTCAGGTTATGATTCCATCTGGGTAGTGGTTGATCGCTTGACCAAGGTAGCTCATTTCATTCCAGTGAAAACCACCTATACCAGTGCTAAGCTAGCCAAGATATATATGACCAGGATTGTATGTCTGCATGGAGTTCCGAGGAGTATCGTGTCAGATAGAGGAACACAATTTACCTCAAAGTTTTGGCATCAGTTACATGAAACTTTGGGTACAAGGCTAGAGTTTAGTATAGCTTTTCATCCGCAGACAGATGGACAGACTGAGAGAGTCAACCAGATTCTGGAAGACATGTTGAGAGCTTGTGCGCTAGATTATGGATCTAGTTGGGATGATAACTTGCCTTACGCAGAATTCTCATACAACAACAGTTATCAAACCAGTCTAAAGATGGCCCCTTTCGAAGCTTTATACGGAAGGAGGTGCAGAACACCACTGACGTGGGATGGTGTTGGAGACCGACAACTTTTTGGTCCCGACCTTATTCAAGATTCGGAAGAGAAAGTCAGGTTGATTCGTGACAGACTCAAGATAGCTCAATCTCGACAGAAGAGTTATGCTGACAGCAAACGTAAAGAAGTGACATATGAAGTGGGAGACAGAGCATATCTTCGTGTATCCCCGCTTCGAGGAACCAAGAGATTTGGTGTAAAAGGAAAATTAGCACCCAGATTCATAGGCCCCTACAAAATTCTTGAACGTAGAGGTGAAGTTGCATACAAACTGGAATTGCCAGAAGGATTATCCGAAGTTCATAATGTGTTCCATGTGTCCCAGCTGAAGAAATGTCATGCTGAGATGGCCGACATCCCTTTGAGAGATACAGTGCCCCTAGAGGCCATACAGCTTGAAAGTGATCTGACTTATGAGGAGAAGCCTGTCAGAATCCTCGAGACATCCAACAGAGCTACCCGCAGCAAGATTATCAAGTTCTGCAAATTTTTGTGGAGTCACCATACTGAGGAAGAAGCCACCTGGGAACGCGAAGAAGATCTTCGTAGAGACCATCCGCACCTATTTTCTAGCCAACCCGAATCTCGAGGGCGAGATTCATCTTAAGGTGGGTAGGTTTGTAACATCCCAAAATTCCATTTTGGAATGTTATGAATATAGCTATGCATCTATCATCACCATTTCTTGATTGTATGTGTTAGTTGAAATGCCATTTCTGATTTTTCTGAAAGTCCTTTCTACTTTTCCCTATGTTGCTTCCCCTATTTGAAATTTTGGTTAAATGTTCAAAATAAGAGAGGAGTAACATGACACTCCACACCAGGGTCTAATTGGTGAATTATTTGAACAAAATAAACAGGGGTTATTTTGAAAATATTTGCAAAAAGGGTTTAAAAACAATTAGGACATTTCTGAAATAATATTTTTTTCAAAGTGTTCAAATGACAGAATAGAAATGTTCATTAAATAGCATTTATTATTCTGTTAATTCTGATATATAATACCCCTATATTTACAAACGATTTGAATGCTTTAAAAGCTTTTGAATGTCTCTGGTAAATTAGAAAAACAGAAACGGTAACCGTTTCCGGTATTAAACGGGCCGGCCCACCGGCTTTAAAAGCCGAGACCGTTACCGGTCGGCCGACCGAGCGCAGTAACGTCCCCCTCTCTCTCTGACGCTGGACCCCACCCCGACCGACCGTTGCTTCGAACGGTCGTCTTCTCCCTCCCCCGCGCGCGCCGGACCCGACGCCGGTCGCTCCCCCCCCCTCACCGGATCTCTCCCCTCTCTCCTCCCCGCACCCCCCCGAGCGCCTATATAAGAGCCCCACTGCCCCGCATCCATTTTCCCCCCGAGCCCCCTTCTCTCTCTCGCCGAGACGCCGTCGATTGCTCGTCGGAGTTCCACCATCACCGGAAGTCGCCGTCGACCGTAGCCACCACCCCCGACCACCATTCGCCTCGCCGTCGCCACCAATCGACTCCGGAGAATTGTCGCCGTCGCCCGGACCACTTCCTCGTCCTCCCCGACCACCGGAATACCTCGCCGACGCCGTCGCCGCTACCGGACTCGCCCGGAGTACCCCGACGCCGGCAACCTCCTCCCTGTAAGCCCCCTCGACCGTCGGATCCCGAATCAACGTTCCAGATTAGAACAAACTTAAACCGAACTGGTATCTTCTATCGATCGGTCGCCCGCTCTAATTCACCTACCGCACACACTCGCTAGCCAATCGGATCACGCCACGTAGCCCCCTGACCGACGCAAATCTGTTTTTTCATTTTCTGTTTTGTTTTAATTAACAGAATGTTTTCCAATTTTGTTTTGCTTATATCTTTTAATCTATTTAGTGTTTTGAGTTGATTCTTTTTGCAATAGCTCACATTTTTCATGTAGTTTCACCCTGTACTTTTAAATTTCAAATTTGAACTATAAAATTTGAATTTAATCAAATTTGCTCAAAATCTTCAAATCTGAATAACTAGAGTTTGAAAATAGATTTTGATATGATTCTTTTTGTCACTGTTAGAGGTTAGGACTATCTCCATGTTTAGTTTGAGGATTTTTAGGATGATTTTTAATAGTGTTTTAGCTATAAACAGAATCTGCTTATTATTATAATATAGTTTTATAAACTTAATTTTGATTAGTTTGATTTAGAATTTGGTTTTATTTGTTTATTAGGTTCTGTTAGTAAACATTTAGTGTTTTCACTTACTGTTAATAAAAATATAAATTTGCCTAGTTTAATTTCATTTAACATAGGAATCACAACTTCTTTTCAAATAGGCATAATTTGATTAAAACAACTAACTAGTAATAGTTTTGTTTTCAAATAAGTTTTGTATAATTAATTCTGTTTTCTAAGACAAATTTATTTGTAAGTTATTTTCTGTAAGAACATGTTTTGTCAACAAAATAATAAGTTTAGTTTTCATTCTTTTTTGTTAATATAACTATAGTTGATTCATATAGTGTTTATCACAAACTTGTATAAACTCTACTAAAGTTTTCCCAACAAACTTAAATTGATTATATTCTGTTTATTAATAAAATATTCTATTGTTTCCCTTGATGTCAACAATTGTTTTGCTATTTCAAAATAGTTTTATTATGTAGTAGTGTTTTCATCATCCCCTTTGGAAAAACCAAACTTTGTGTGTTTTACTTGCTAGAGACTTTTGTGCATTGTTTGCCTTGTTTGTTTAGTACTTCTTTGCTGAATGTTATGAGTACTTATTTTGGTTGTATGCTTATTTGAGTGCATTGTTTGTTTCGTAGATTATCCGGAGTGCGAAGCTTGTTACTTAGAGTCACTCACGTACGAAGATCATCAATCAGGCAAGTCACTTTGATCATGTTTTACCCATGTTTTATATGCATTAGTTCTACCATCTCCCCAGTTGCATGCAAGATAGGTTAGTTGGAAACTTGGTTACATTGTAGTAGTATCATGTGGTAGATACCTCTCTCAACCCCCTTTGACAACATTGGCCCCGGGAAACGTTGTTTTACCTTTTGCTATGCTATTAGTAGACGGGGTTGGTTGTGTGATTCATGAGAGTTGAGAGAGTTAATAATTTCAAGACCTACATAATGATCAAGATTTCAATACTCCAAGTTTTCAACATACCTCTGGGTGGATGATGGTTGAACGGCACCCTGGAGAAACCAGTGGTTAGCCTAGGTGATGCTGGAGATGGCCAGTATTCACGCGGAAAGGTCCACCCAGGCACAAAGAGATGGATGGATGCTTTAAAACCCAAGGCTTACCTGCACAGCCACAAGTCATTATGGGCTCTGGCTTGGTTGGATATCGTGGTGACTCTGGACAGGCGGTGCTACGAGAGGTAGAAGAATGGTAGGAAAGGATGGGCACCGTCAGAGTCGCAGGGAAACCCTTTGGAAGACCATGTTTTGGTCATCCGTTTCTCAAACACCCTGAAGTGCGAGAAATCAAACGGAGGCGACCAAATCTTGTGGGGAACGTGTGCAAAACTCTGCAGAGTACTTAAACCTAATCGATTAGCCGTGTCCACGGTTATGGACGACTTGAGCCAAAGGAATTGGAACTTCCGGAACTCTCAACACAAATAATATGATGATGTGGGTATTTAATAATTTTGGGTATGAGAATTGGTTGGTGGAACCATCTCATTAATCAACCAACTTAGTAATGTTTTTCTTAGCCCCTTTTCTTGATGCAGGAAAAATTGGCTTTACGCAAAACTTACCACCCCACCTGCCATATAAGCATATAGACTAGATGATTATCTTTTCACTCTTCTCTTGTGACTTTGCCGGCATATTCCATATGCTGACCTACACGGCTGCAACGTATCATGTTGCAGAGTATTTTTCCGACCAGGAGTGAGGACGCGTTCTATGCTCAGTGAGATGCCCTTGGAGTCAGATGGACTCATCTACCTTCGATGCTTCCGCAAGATTTAGATATTCTCATGAGTTGGCCTTTAGCCACTTTATTGTAATTTTTATTGTAATAAAGGACTCTATATGAGATTGCGATTAATATAATGCTGTGTGATTTCCCTTTGATATATACATTGATGTACCGTGTGTGTACCAGCATGATCTTGGGATGGTACGGAAAACACCGGAGACTTGGCCTTTCAGGTCGGGTCGCTACAATTGACTCCATGAACAAGCACTTCAAGCACATCGCACCTTGTAAGAAGCTAATCGTGCCTTGGAGGAGCACAACTACCAAGCTCTCCAAGAACAAGAAACACTCCAGCGAGAACGACAAGAAGAATTTGCTTGCCAAAAGTAGCAACAAGAACGAAGAAACCGTGTGTGAGGACCTCGTCAATATCCTCAAGCACATCACTACGAGCACAATGACGACGACGCCCCAAGTAAACCACAACATCAACCCGACAACAACATGGACGCACCTCTTACTCGTCAAGGGGATCAACAATAAACTACAAATGATGAACAACACTTCGGGAAGCTCAAGTTCACCATGCCTAAGTTCTCCGAAAGAAACGACCCCGAAGACTACCTTTCATGGTTACTCAAAGTTGACAAGATATTCCATTTGCACAACTTTTAGGAAGAGAATAAGATTGCCATGGCTTCTTTTCAGTTCCAAAACTATGTTCTCATTTGGTGGGAACACGTGATTGTGCAAAGAAGAGAAAGAGGTGAACCTCATATCACCACTAGGGCACAAATGAAGGATCTCATGAGAGCTCATTTTGTGCATACACACTACAACCGGAATCTCTTCAAGAAACTCGAACTACTCAAGAAAGACACCAAGTCCATAGAAGAATACTGTCAAGAAATGGAATTTCCATGATCCGAGCCAATGTCAAGGAAGATGATGAGCAAACAATGGTACACTTGTTGAATGGTCTCAAGTACCAAGTGAAGAAAATCACAGACTTCCAACCATACTCCAACTTACTTGAACTCGTCCATCAAGAAACCAAGGTGGAACATCAAGCGCAATATGACTACAAGTATTCCAAGTTCTCTTCCAAGACCTACGGTTCAAGTGCTCATCCTACTTCCAGCTACCGGTGACAAGTCAAGTTCTAAGTACAAGATGACTTCATTAAGCCGTCATACTACTTCCAGCAACTACAAGGCAAGGGCTTCATCCTCTACACCAACACCGGATGAGACCGCTAAATCAAGCTCCAAAAAGTGTTTCACGTGCCAAGTTCACACCCACAAGACCTACGAGTGTCCAACATGACGGACCATGATTCTTCAAGATGACATCACCTATGACTCCATGAGTGATGACGAGATGCAAGCGTTGGAACACATCGCCATGCATTGACAAGTGTATGAAGACAAATATTCAAAAATCTTTTATGACAGTAATTCAAGCCCCACTCTTGTTGTTTCCAAGGTCTTGACCCTTCAACAACAAGAAGATGAGGATCAACGTTGCCACATATTCCACACTAAGGCGGGTATACAAGGCAAATCCGTCAAGTTCATCATCGATGGTGGAAGTTGCCACAGCTTGGCCAGTGAAGACTTTTGCTCCAAGCTCCAATTGGTCAAGAAGAAGCACCCTTGCCCCTACAAGGTACAATGGCTTAGTGACTCCATCACTATCCAAGTTGATCACACTATGCCAGTTTCCTTCAAAATAGGCGCTTATGAAGACACCTTGGCGTGTGATGTGGTTCCCTTGTCCATTTTCCATCTACTCCTTGGGATACGTTGGCAATTTGACCGCGGTGTCATCCACAATGGTCGAACCAATCACTATAGCTTGAAAATGAAGGGCAAGGAGTATGTGCTTCGACCAATGTCACTTGTGCACGTTTAAGCATCTTGTTCACCAATAGTACCTTACCCCCTCTGAATAGTATTGGCTTTTCCTATGGACTCAAAATGATTTCTCACAAATTAAATGTAGATTCCTCTTGCTTGAAGCTTTTACCAAATCTATTCCTTCTCCTTCTTCTTCTTGGGGATACTCTCCCCACTCCTTAGACATCCTTCTCTGTGGATTTTATCTGAAATACGCTAGTTGAAAGTATTAGTCCAAGATACAATGTATGTTTTCATGAATTAGCAAAACCACCAAGGTAGCATATTGTGCTTTCAATCTCCCCCTTTTTGGTAAGTGATGACAACATACAATCAAAGCTTCAATTTAAGATATGCAAAAATATATGAAGGCATTAAGGATATATGACTAATATAAGCTCCTAGATGTGTTCAATCCATTTTAGGGAAAGTTGCTTTTGAATGCATGAACACACACATGGTAGGATGGACATGATAAGTCATGTTGATCTTGCGCAGGTTTGCAAAAGTTTCTTCCAAATCTGTATGAGAGTTGCTTCGTCTTTTGTCTGGACTATGATGTCATCCATGTAGGCTTCCATGTTTCTGCGCAGTTGAGGTCAAGAACCAATTTGAACTGCTCTAGCAAAGGTTGAACCAACACTCTTTAATCTGAAGGGCATACGCACAAAACAGTACGTGCCACAGGGAGTTATGAATGCGGTCTTCCACTAATCTTGTTTGGCCATAAATATATGCTATTCATAGTATGCATCCAAAAAGGAGAGTAAGTCACATCCGGAGGTGGAGTCAACAATTTGATCTATGCATGGCAAGGGAAATGGATCCTTCGGGCAAGCTTTGTTCAAGTAAGTGAAATATATGCAAAGCCTCAATTTCCCATTCACCTTGCATACCATCACCGGGTTTGCTAGACACGTTGGATGCAGAAATCCTCTCACAAGACCAGCTGCTTCAAGTTTCTTGATTTCCTAGGTGATGAACTGCTGCCGCTCCAAGGTTTGCTTCCTAACCTTTTGCTTGACGCATCGGGCATGAGGGTAGACAACAAGGTGGTGCTCAATTACCTCCCTAGGAACATCAGGGATGTCAGATGGTTGCCAGGCAAACACATCGACATTCGCCCACAGGAAGGCCATGAGCGCGCTTTCCTATTTGTCAGTAATGGTAGCACCGATGGTGAACGTACCACCAGTGCCGTCCTCCCTTACCGGGACTTTCTTTGTCTCAGGATAGATGACCTTGGTCTTCTTGCTAGTGGAACTCCCTGTCAGTTCATCATCAAGTGCTACGCACTATGAAGAGGCGTGCTTCTCGGAGTCCTTGTCGTTGCTCCTGCTAGCCTTCTTCGATTTCTTAGATTCCTTGGCAAGAGTTGGGGCTTTAGTGCCCTCAGCTGCTACCGCGTCACATTGCATCTGGTTAACACAGATGACTGCATTTTTCTTGTCGGATCGGATGGAAATGATTCCAATGGGCCCTGACATCTTCAAAGTATTGTAAGCATAGTGGGATGCAACCATGAATTTTGCCAAGGCTGGGCGACGAGGATTCCGTTGTACCGCAGATGGATCTCGGCCATGTCGAACACTATCCTCTATGTACGGAAGTTCAGGTCCTCGCCCAATGTCGCCGGAAGAGTGATCTTTCCCTTGGGTCGACTGCTGTCGTGGTTGATTCCTTGGAAAGTACCCGTAGGTTCAAGCTCTTCATCAAGGATCTGAAGTTTCTTGGCCACTTTGAGGCAGATCAAGTTCAATCCTTCTCCGCCGTCAACTAACATCTTGGACATCTTGAGGCTGCGGATTGTCGGGGAAACCAACAATGGCAAGCATCCGACCATAGTGGTATGATCAGGATGATCCTCTACATCAAAGATGATAGGCGTGCGGGACCATTTGAGCGGCTTCCTGCATTCTGCAGTTGGCTCCACGGCATTGACCTCGCGTGCCCACTGTTTAAGCTGGCGGTGAGAGGAATACAAGGATGCACCCCCGTCATCACACATGACTTCTGTTACTTTATGAAACTCCCTATCACTGGAATCCTCATCTTCGTCCTCATACTCACTCATACTGTCTGTTTCCTTCTTCTCACGGCCTCTGGCTGGTTTCTCCTTTTTCTGCGGGGTTTTCTCGCGACGGCCTCCTCTACTGCCATGGCCCTTCCTAGTAGTACCGTCTTGGCCTTTTTCTTTGTCACGTTTCTAGTACTAGGCCCTCTGCTTCTCAACAAGTTGCTTGACTTGTCGGCATTGTTGGAGATCATGGCCCTTGGTGCGGTGAATTTTGTAGTATGGGCCGTTGGACTTCTCGGTCTTCTCTGCGGCGGTAGCCTCCTAGCAATCAGCGCATGGGGCAGGTCCCTCAGTGGGGCTTTCAGCCTTCGCCTTCTTGCCCACACTGATGTCTCCGGAGCTCTCAACAACCAAAACTGCCTTTCCATTATGCTTCTTGTTGCGCTTCCTATTTCTTCCCTTCTGGTCGGGGATGTCGTCGTCGTCATCGGAGTCAACTTCAATGCTTGCCTCCTCCTCGGGGAGTCCACTTCTTTCTTCAACTCGACCACATTTATCCGCCAAGGTGTAAAGCTCATTGAAAGTATTGGGGAGCTTCACATTCATCTTGGCTCACATCCTCCTGTTGCGCATGTTTGAATGGAACGCGACAATCACTGCCACAGGATGTATATCTGGGATGTTGCAGTGCACTTGACTGAATCTCTGGATATACTTCCTCAAAGTTTCTCCATCCATCTGCAGGAGGACTTGGAGATCACTGAGTTGGCCTAGTTCTTGGTGCCACCTATGAAGGCGCCAACGAACTCGTTGCACAAATAAGTCCATGATGAAATCGAATTCTCCGGCAGGTGCATCAACCACGATCTCACATTCGGCTTAAGTGCCAAAGGGAAAATTGTTGGTGAGCATCTTTTCATCTCTTCCTCCCGTGGCTTGGACATCTATTGTGTATATGCCCAAGAACTCTGTCGGGTTCAGCTTTCCGTCGTAATTCTCTGGTAGCTCAGGCTTTAAAGCTTGGGTCGATGGCCACCGGACCCGTCGTAGCTCGCTAGTGAAGGCTGGACAGTCGACCTCGTAAGGGAGCTACCCACGAGCACTGGGCGTGGGGTTGCCGACGTCGGGACCGTTGTGCTTGTCGGATTGACCGTGTGCTTCCCGGCATCCCTTGATGCTAATGCGTGCATCTTCTTTCCGCTGGTCTTCAAGGACACGCCATTGATCTCGGTGGTCGTGCGGGCCAGACGGGACTATGGACGTCTCGTCATGCTCGTCAACATGTGAAGCGCTTGCTGCGGCTGCCTCTGGGCCTGTTGTCGTGGAGGGGACTGCACCTTTGGTGTGGCCCACTCGACGCGCTCGTCTGGCCGGGCTACTGTTGTCATTCGCGTATGTCGTGAGGGTTTCGCAAGACCAGTCTTGTTGGATTCAATGAAGGAAATTAAACTCTGAATGGTGGCTCTCCATTCATCCATCTTATGAGTTGTTGGCATAAAGTTAGGTATCATCTGGACTCGCACCCATGGCTTCCCCAGTTGTGTCTGGCATGGCGAAAGAGGTGGACCGCGACGTCACTCGGCTCGTTGTGTGACCAAGAGAAGCGTCGTTGCGTTCTCGATGCTGTGTTCTACTTGCCGGGGTCGTCTGGCATGCAGGAGGCCGAGCTTGTGGGTTTGCGGCCTCACTCGATGCCCCATCTTGCTCTGCATGGGACGCACGCCTAGTACCCCCACCGGTGACGGGCACAGCTGAAGGGTCATGGCTCGCACCAGTCCGGCCGCCACAGAGGCAGCCGCGGCCATCAGCGCGATGGGATGCAGAGAGCAGGTTTTTTCCTCGCCCACGGCGTCAGGGCCGGTCTCACCAAGTTGTTGTTGTGGTTGCTCCTCTCCGGGTCTCCTGCTCCATCTCCTGTCGTCTGGGACTAGACTTGGCTACCGCCTGTGCCAGCCATGTTGCCCATGATGCCCGCCTCACTTGCGTCCGCTGTGGTGTCGATGGCGCCCGTGGCCGTGTGTGAGGAAGCTTTTGAAGTGGAGGGATGCATGGCTGCATTGGATTTCTTCGTGGGAGCCAATGTTAGAGAAGATGATGATGTAGATCAATGTGCTGATCACAATCTCATGTTTGCACCAACGCAGCACCACTACCTGGCTCGCCAAAGATGTCGGGGTTGGATGCACTCGATCACCTATGGGACAATCGACCCCTTTGTGGTTCGACGGGGGCATGGACGCAAGCACAAAGAGCAAACACAATGAGATGACATGGCAATTTACCCAGGTTCAGGTCGCTGTAAAGCGTAAAACCCTACTCCTACTTTGTGGGTGGATTGATTAGAGGAACACGAAGGACATGCGACACTCCATCCCAGCAAGGGTTGCCTTCAAGAGAGTTAGTATGCGTGTACAAGTGTTCAAAAGTCTGAATCCTAAGCTCGGTTGCCTCGGGCCTCGTTTTATAGCGCAAGGGCCAACCACGATGGAAAAACAGACATTGTTTGATGATTAGATAGCTAGCAGATCTTATCATACCTAACTCTAGCATTAGGGACAAAATATCTTCATTGGTAGTCTAGGCGGCACGAGGGGGCGCATCCCTGACAAGCTTAGGACACAACTCTAGCTAACTGTGGCACCATAGCTTGACACGTCTATGGACGGGCGTCAGCGGGGTGTAATTTATCTTCCAGCGTGTCGCCATGCGCTTAGCGAGAGCCACTTAGTCACCTGGGGGCTCGACATCACATCTACTAGTGAATGGCCTTGCAATGAGGTGGAGCGGTGGCTGATGAGCTCATGCCTATCGGGGATGGCTTGTCAGGTCTTCATGAAGGGGCGCACGTCATGGTCCCCGGCAAGCGCCAGGGACGTGCTTGGCATGCATCAATCTGGGATTTGTCTGCTGCGTTGGTCTTGTTGGAGTCTTGTCTAGATCGTTCGCTGGATTTACCTCGATGTCGAAGGGTTCAGCTACTACCGCATGTGCATAAGTCAGGGGCACTCGATACCCCTGTCCTTGTGCACCAACACCGGCCCTTTCAAAGTTCATGGCGGCAACGCACCCATGCTACAATATAATAAAGATGCCTGGCAGTAGCGGTATCATTTCTGTGGCTAGAGACACCAAGGATGCGGTTCGATCCCTCAAGCTCGTATACAAGGCTGCAGTGGCCTCATGCTCCGACGCTGAGGGTGCCACCGAGGCTCCGGAGGCCGCGGCGGACTAGTACCATGATGCCGAGGGCGAGATGTCAGTGGCCTAGAGCCCCGGCATTGAGGGTGTTGTACATGCTCTGGAGGCCATGCCCATGAAAAATAAATAGTTGTTCTCTCAGGACTAAGCTAAGACCAAGCAGGTGTTTGTTGACGGTGGGAGCTCGGACCCCACCTTCACCATTAGCACTGGTCTTCCACGGGATTAGGAGAACGCATTGGTCAACTTCCTCTGCGTGAACAAGGACATGTTTTTGTGGGAGTCCTCTAACTTTGTGGGCGTCCCGAGGGAGATGATCGAACACTACTTGATGGTGTGCCCAAACGCACGCCCGGTAAAGCAGAAGGCAAGGCGACAAGCACAAGAAAAGCAAGCATTCAACGTCCAAGAGGTTCGAAAGCTGCAGGAAGCCGGTGTTATTTAGGAAGTACGAGACCCTGATTGTCTGGCCAACCTTGTTGTCTTCCCCAAGAAGGGTGGGAAGAAGTGCATGTGCATCGACTTCATGAGCGTCAACAAGGCTTGTCCGCGGGACCGGTTCCCGCTCCTGCGCATCGACCAGATCATGGATTCCACCGCCAAGTGAGATCTGCTGTGCTTTTTTGATGCTTTCTTAGGATACCACCAAATCAAGATGGTAGTGGGGGACGTCAAAAATACAGCCTTCCTCTCCCCATGCAGCATGTATTGCTACACCTGGATGCCCTTTGGCTGTGGAACGCTGGCGCGAGTTCCAATGGTTGATGGACATCGCCCTGGGGCTGCAGCTCGAGAGAAACACCGAGGCATACGTCAACGACGTCATGGCAAAATCATGAGAGACAAGGACCCTGATCGAGGACCTGGAGAAGACATTCGCCCGCCTGTGTCGAGTGAACCTGAGGCTTAACCCCGAAAAGTGTGTTTTCAGGGCCCCGTCCGGCAAGTTGCTCTGTTTCTTGGTATCGCACCGAGGGATGGAGTCAAAACCATAGAAGATGAAGGAAATCAAAAAGATGCGCCCACCTCAGACCCTCAAGGAAATGCGGAAACTAGTAGGCTGCGTGACCGCCTGGGGATGTTTCCTCTCCATGCTTGGTGAGCGCGCCCTCCCCTTCTTCAAGCACATGATGGAAGGGCACCTTCGAGTGGACCCCTGAAGCAGAGGAGGCTATCAATAAACTCAAGCGATACCTCATGATCCCAACTATTATGGTGACGCCTCGTACTCGCGAGCTCTTGGTGCTCTACTTGGCGGCCACCCCCAACTCGGCCAGCGTAGCGCTCGTGTCAATCCCGAAGGACTGCGCCGGTTCAGGCGCAGGGCAAGGTGTCCTGCAAGGGGCTGCGCAGCGCTCACCGCCTCAGGATGGTGCTCCTGAGGCCCTTGCCGCCATACCAACCCACGAGGCACCAAAGTCCCTCATGCTCCCAGCGAACCAGGGCGGCACCGATACCTCACGCCTCGTCAAGCATCCGGTGTACTATGTCAGCACCGTGCTGTGGGATGTGCGCATGCACTATCCTATGCAACAGAAGCTCCTGCCCACACTCCTAGTCGCCTCAAGGAAGTTGCGCCATTACTTCCAGGGCCACCCCATCAAGGTCATCTCTGCGTACCCACTGGAGAAGGTGTTGCATAGCCCCAACGAAGCTGGAAGGGTTATGGACTGGAAAATCAAGTTGTAGGCCTTCCGGCTGGAGTTCAACACAACCAGGATCATCAAGGGCGCGACCCTCACTGACTTCATGGCGGAGTGGACGAATGCTCCCAACTGGGGATGGATGAGGTCCAATCCCTCGCGGCTAGTGATGAGGTTTCTGATGGCTGGGTCATGCATTTCAATGGTGCCTTCGAACGGCAGGGTGCGGGGGCTGGAGTTGTACTCATCTCACCGACCAAGGACAAGCTTTACTACATCGTCCAACTGTGATTCCAGCATGGCGAGAAGGTCTACAACAACATCATGGTGTGCGAGGGCTTGATCGCGGTCCTTAGGGCCACCGCATCCCTGGGGTTCAAGAGCCTCACCGTCAAGGGAGACTCCCAACTCCTTGTCAACTTCTCCAACAAGGAGTGCAAGCCACAAGACACACACATGGAGGTGTACTTAGAAGAGGTACATAAAATTGAAAAGCGCTTCCTGGGCTTGGAATTACAGCACGTCCCACGCGACACGAACAAGTAAGAAGACGACATTGCCAAAAAGGGCATCGTGCTTGGAGCCTCGGGTGTCTGGTGTCTTCGAGGAGAGGCTCTTCAAACCATCGGCGACGCCCCCGGCCGCAGGCCCGGTGTCGCTTCGGGAGGAATTACCACCGACCCCACGCTTAGTCACCCCGGCCTATGGTCCGACGTGAGGAGCATGCCTTCTCTTGGTGTTGGAACCCCAGGCCGGCAACTGGACCGAGGAGTTCAAGGTGAACCTTCTCCACGGCACCTTACCAGAGAAGGAGGAGGACGCGGAAAGCATGGCTCGCCAGGCCACTGCCTATTGCTTATAGGACGGTGAGCTGTACCATATGCGCCCAAATGACATCTCGCTACGGTGCATATCCGAGGAGCAGGGGCGCGAGATGCTGGCCAATATCCACGGTGGCGACTGCGGGGTCCACTCCTCTTCACACACCCTCATGGGGAAGGCGTTCCGCAGCGTCTTCCACTGGCCCACAATGCTCAAAGACGCCACCGAGCTGGTCTGATCCTATGAGGCCTGCCAATTCCACGCCAAGCATATTCATCAGCCCACGCATGGTCTCCAAACCATCCTACTCTCTTTGCCTTTCGTGGTTTGGCGGTTGGACATACAGGGTCCTTTACCTCGGGCGGCCGGAGGTTACCGCTACCTCTTCATCGCCGTCAACAAGTTCACGGAGTGGGCGGAGGTGGATCTCGTGCGCGCCATCCCCGCCGGCTTGATCGTCAAGTTCATCAGGGTCCTTGTGAGCCGCTTCAGTGTCCCCAACCATATCATTACTGACAATTCCTCATAGTTCACAAGAACCTCTTTAAGACATATTGCGCTAACCTTGGAATACAAATAATGTTACGCTTCGGTGGCGCACCCACGGAGCAATGCCCAGGCCGAGTGTGTGAACGTAGAGGTACTGAGCAGCCTCAAGGCAAGGATCTTCAAGAAGAAGCTTGAGGCATGCAGAAGGGGTTGGCTTGATGACCTTTAGTCCGTGTTGTTGTCCTTCCGCACCACCGCAACTAAGCCCACCAGTGAGACCCCGTTCTTCCTCGTCTATGGGATTGAGGTAGTCCTCTCGCATGAGGTTATGCATCGCTCCCCGCGAGTATTGGCATTCAAGGAGGAGCATCAGGATGCCTTGTGGGGAATAGATCTCGTGCTCAGGGAGGAAGCCCGTCGCCAAGCCTCGCTCCATGGAGCGGGTTACTAGTAGGCATTGCGGCGCTACCATTGCCGCAGCATATGCTCCAAGACCCTCAAAGTCGAAGACCTCGTTCTGAGGTGGGTCCTCTCAAGGGAGGGCTTGCACTAGATCTTGCCCATGTGGGAGGGCCCGTTCAGGGTCGCCGGCATCTCCACACCTCGCACCGTATGCCTGGAGAAACAGGATGGGGTCCCCATCCAGAATGCCTGGAACATCTAGCATCTCCGCAAGTTCTACCTGTGACACTCTCACGTAATAATGAGAGTGTTGTACATGCCCAAAGAGCACCGAGGATGCGGAGGGGTTCCCACCCATGCCCAAGTGGAAGCCCCATGCTCCACGCTAGCGGACGACAATGTCTTTCAACGACTATACCTACGCCTAGTGGAGGCCCCATGCTCCGCGCTGGAGGAAGACTAGCTTAGGTGTTGGATGCGGCTGTTGTTTGCTCTCATTTGTAACCAAACTTGCCACTTTTTGGAATGTTTTTTGAAGTTTTCGCATCTTATTCGAAAAAGGGTGGGAAATTTTCTCCTTGTAGCATTTATCGTTTTGAGTTTCTTTTTAAGGGGTCTGGCACCCACCAGCTGTGTCTCTGTCTCTCTCTCTCACGCGCCCCGCGAGCGGGAGCTGGACACGGTGTGTACGCCCTGGGAGCCCGGGTCACTATGGCCACGGGCATGCCCACACGCACACCTCGCAAAAAGTTTGGCATCCTAATCCTCGCGCGAAGCTCTTGAAGTGAGAAAACAGACAATATTACCTCCAGCCCCCGGCCTCAGGAGCGACCATATCGTGGCCCTGCCGGGCATTGATGTTTACTACACAACCTTCTTATTGTAGACTCGTGTTGGGACTCCAAGCGCAGAGTTGTGTAGGACAGTAGCAAATTTCCGTCAAGTGGATGAACTAAGGTTTATCCATCCATGGGAGGCATACAATGAAGATGGTCTCTGTCGAACAACCCTGTAACCAAATAACAAAGAGTCTCTTGTGTCCCCAACACACCTAATATAATGGTAAATTGTATAGGTGCACTAGTTCGGCGAAGAGATGGTGATACAAGTGTAATATGGATGGTAGATATAGGTTTTTGTAATATGAAAATATAAAAACAGAAAGGTAAAAAATAGTAAATAGAGAGCAAAATGTTGTATAAATGCTTGGAAACAAGGTCCAGGGTCCATACTTTCACTAGTGCAATTTCTCTCAACAATATTGACATAGTTGAATCATATGTAAGTACCTCTTGCGCGGCAAAGAGTTCACTCCAAAGTCGCGGAGAACTAAAGAAGAAATTATTGTAGGGTACGAAACCATCTCAAAGTTATCTTTTCTGATCAAACTTATGAGCTATCCCTATAAGTGCCACGGACAGCCCTAGAGTTCGTACTGAAAGAACACCTTAAGATACACATCAACAAAAACCCTAATGTCACATAGATACCCTAATGTCACCACAAGTACCCATGGGCTTGATTATACGATGTGCATCACATAATTTCAGATTCATCATATTGAAACCAACACAAAGAACTTCAACGAGTGCCCCAAAGTTTCTACGAAAAGTCAAGACAAAAATGTGTGCCAACCCCTATACATAGATTCCCAAGTTCATGGAACCCGCAAGTTGATCACCAAAACATACATCAAGTGGATCAATAGAACATCCCATTGTCACCACGGATATCCCATTGCAAGACATACATCAAGTGTTCTCAGATCCTTAAAGACTCAATCCAATAAGAAAACTTCAAAGGGAAAACTCAATTCCACAAAAGAAGATAGAGAGGGGAAAACTCCATATGATTCATCTATATCAATAAAGCTCGTGGTACATCAAGATCGTGCCATCTCAAGAACACGAGAGAGAGAGAGAGATCAAACACATAGCTACTGGTACATACCCTTAGCCCCGAGGGTGAACTGCTCCCTCCTCATCATGAAGGCCATCGGCATGATGAAGATGGCCTCCAGTGATGGTTTCCCCCTCCGGCAGGGTGCCGGAACGGGCTCCCGATTGGTTTTTCGTGGCTCTGGAGGTTTGAGGCGGTGGAACTTCCGATCTAGGTTTCTTTTTAGAGGTTAGTATATTTATAGGAATTTGTGTCATCGATCTCACAACAAGGGGGCCACGAGGCGGTGACAAACCTTCTAGGCACAGCTAGGGGGTGGCCATGCCTGGCAGGCTTGTGACCTCCTCGTGGCTCTTCTGGCCCAACTCCAATGCTTCGGGGGTCTCTTTTGGTCCAGAAAAAATCATACTAAATTTTCAGCCCATTCCGAGAACTTTTATTTCTACACAAAAAACGACACCATGGTAGTTCTGCTGAAAACAGCGTCAGTCCGGGTTAGTTGTAATAAAATGATACCAAAATCATGTAGAATTATTGTAAACATGGCATGAATACTTCATAAATTATAGATACATTGGAGACGTATCAGCATCACCAAGCTTAATTCCTACTCGTCCTTGAGTAGATAAATGATAAAATAAATAATTTATGAAGTGTGATTGCTAGCATAGTGCATAAATTTGATCAATGATAATCCCAAACACTTTTTTGAGCATCATTATATATCGTAAACAGTAGCTCATCTCATAAACCATCTCATGATGAAATAACAAGCTATCCACATGTTAAAGTATAGACTAACAAACTGTGCTTTTAGTCACCAAGCAATTGCAATTCATCAAATTTTCAAGAAGGGTCTATGTAAGAGCTTTGATTTAGCAAATTCCACATACGCAACTATCATATAGTCTTCCATGATTGCTAACCATCAAAGCATATTTTTAGAGCAAATGGCATCCGTCGAACACAAAGAAAGAGAGGGGCTTAAATTTTCGCCTCCAAACTTATTTATCATATAGATAATTGTCAACAATAATAATTCATGATCAAATATATTTGAATGGCCATATATGCTTGGATCTTTCGCCAACACATGAAGCTCGCCAAGAGAAAAAGGCGATATATAGGAAGTGGTGAAGATCACTGTGACTCTCGAATAAAGGTAAGTATATGAAAGTAAAAGATAGACCCTTCGCAGAGGGAAGCATTTATTTGCAGAGGTGCCACAGCTCGAGATTTTAAAACAGAGATGAATAATAATTTTGGGCGGTATGCTTTCATTGTCACGATAACAACCGAGAGATCTCGGTATCTTCCATGCTAGATACATTATAGGCGGTTCCCAAATAGAATGGTAAAGTTTTGACTCCCCCTCCACCAATCAATCACACCCCAGGGCGAGCCAAATCCACGGGTACCATCCATACCAACAACATTCCTGGGGGAGTTTTGTGTAATTATTTGCATTTTTTTGATTTCAGAACTGGGAATCCCTATTACCAGCCACTTTCTCGTGAATGATAGTGAATCAACACATATCGTGAGAATAACCCACCTAGCATGGAAGATACTGACAACCCCTAGTTACTATATGAGCGATTTGGGTATACAAAACAAAATATTATTTGAAGGTTTAGAGTTTGGCACATGCAAATTTATTGGAACGGCAGGTAAATACAGCATATAGATAGGTATCATGGACTCATATGGAACAACTTTGGGTTTAAGGGCGTTTGGATGCACAAGTAGTATTTCTACTTTGTGCGGAATTTTTGGCTAGTATGAGGTGGAAACAAGCAGCACATGTTGGAGAATCCGTAGCAATATAACTTCTATACAAATATACCCAAGCATAACTCATTACGTTGTCTTACTTGTCCAACTTCAACTAATTTTCTCATGTTTGAAAAATAAATGATGGGTATTCACAATCATAGAAGATTTCCAAGATAGTATATTTATATGTGAAATCTCTCTTCCTTCAATATTCTTTCATGAATGGTTCAAATGACCAATGCAGTGTTTGCTAACTTTCAATAAATTTTACCACCTATACTTTTTATATGTGAAGTCATTACTCCCCATGGGATAAGCATATAAAATATATATAATTTCAGATTTATGATATTCAATTCATTTAACCATTTACTCATAGGATATAAGTCAAACACGAGAGTAAATAAAAAAAGTACTCCAAACCATATAAGTGAAGATCAATGAGTAGTCAAACAATTAAGTAGCTATGTAAGGACTATCTCTCTATATCAATAACTAATTTAAGATTTGAGTATTTTATTTAAACAGCAAGCAAAACAAAAATAGCACTCCTATAATAGCAATAATCATGTGAATTAATAAAAATCAGGCTCAACATAGGATAACCGATAATTGTTGATGAAGAGAGATGGGATGTGTAGCATACCCAAGCTTAGATGCTTGAGACTTATTGAAATATTTACTTGGGGTGCCTTTGGCATCCCCGATCTTGAGCTTTTGCATCTCGTTCAATCCTCTCATATCATGGTTTCACCTATTCTCAAAAACTTCATCCACACAAAACTCGAAAAGAACTCGTGAGATAGGTTAGTACACATGAGAACAAATCAACACTTCATGTACTAATAATAAAAGTTGCACAATAATTTTCAAACATTATGTACTGTATACTATCATTTCCACAATGTATGTCTATCAATATAGGCTATGGAAACTATAGGACAAGTAGATAACAAAACTATGACAACAATCTTTCCAAACCGAATGGTCTGTAGAAATTTATGCAAAAAGTGTACTTATGTAACTCAAAACATTATGAAAAATTAGGAGAAGCTATAAAATTTACATTACAACACTATGTAAAAATTTCAGAATCTTTTCACGTTCCAGTAAAATATGAAAATTCATACACTACAAAAAAAGTTTATATTTTTTTAAAACAACACACACCAAACATGCAATGCAAGGATCCTAAGGCAATTCTTGGGAATTTTTATTGAAAAATAATATTATAAATAGAACCTAACATAGAACAACCAAATAAAATGACTCTCCAAGTAAAATTCATATTATGTGATGAATAAAAATATAGCTCCAAGTAAGATATACCAATAGTGTTGAAGACGAAAGAGGGGATGTCGAAGGCATCCCCAAGCTTATACGCTTGAGTATTCCTTGAATATTACCTTGGGGTGCTTTGGTAATCCCCAATATTAGGTTCTTGTCACTCCTTATTCTCCTCATATTGGTGTCTCACTCAAAACTTGAAAACTTCAATCACACGAAACTTAACGGAACTTCGTGAGATGGGTTAGTGTAGTAAATATAGATCATTCACTTAGGTACTGTTAAGACAAGATTCATAATTGTTCCCACATAATACCTACTGTATTACATCGTTCCCACAATTAATATTACTGAATATAAGCTAGAGGAACACTTGAAGCAAGCAAACTATGCATGCAAAACAGAATCTGTCAAAAACAGAACAGTCTGTATAGATATGAATGAACACCCTACTTAACTGACTCTAAAAATGCTGAAAAATTATTAAATATCAATTAATTTTCGTATAAACGTTGTGTAAAAATTTCAGAATTTTTTGGCTCTCTGGTAAAATCCGATAATTCATATACTAGACGCAATACTTTCTGTTTTTGCACAGAATCAAACAAGCAAGTATCTTCACTATCCCAAAGGCTTTACTTGGAACTTTATTGAAATAAAAGACACAAAACATAATTAATACAGTAGATTAATCTTGTGAACACATTAAAACATAAATTAAAAGTGTTGGGGTGTCTCCCAACAAGCGCTTTTCTTTAATGCCTTTTAGCTAGACATGATGATTGCAATGATGCTCGTATAGGAATAGTAGTTGAAACATGCGAGAGAGCATCATGAATCACATGAAAAGCATATTTAAGTTTATCTCACTTGCTATGCATAGGGATTTTCTGATCAAACAAATCATGGGAACAAGAATCAACTTGCATGGGAAGGCAAAACAAGCATAACTTCAAAACCTTGAACACATAGAGAGGAAACTTGATATTATTGCAATTCCTACAAGCATATGTTCCTAACTCATAATAATTTTTAGTAGCATCATGAAGGAATTCCACAATAAAACCAGAACACAATTCATATTTTCATGACCCACAAGCATATAAAATTTGTCACTCTCCACATAAGCAATTTTTTCTCGTTCATAATAGTGGGAGCAAACTCAACAAAGTAACTAACATGAGATAGTTGATTGACATAACCACATTCAATATTAGAAACATGATGACAAGTTTAATGGTTAGTATCACTCTTTATATCATACATTTCATCATCATAATCATCATCTATAGGAGGCATGCCATAATCATAATAGTTTTGCTCATCAAAAGTTGGGGGGCTAAAAATAGCATATTCATGAAACATAGCATCACCAAGCTTGTGGATTTGAATATCATTAGCATCATGGATACTCAGAGAATTCATACTAACTATATCACTCAAATATTTAGTGCCAAACATTTTAATAACTTCTTCTTCTAATACTTGAGCATAGTTTTCCTTTCCATCATTTTCACGAAAGACATTAAAAAGATGAAGCATATGTGGAAACCTCAATTCCATTTTTTGTAGTTTTTTTTATAAAACCATACTAGTGAAAACAAGAAACTAAAAAAAATCAATTGCAAGGTCTAAATATATACCTTCAAGCACTCACCTCCTTGGCAATGGCAGCAGAAATGAGCTTGACGTTTACTATGCAACCTTCTTCTTGTAGACTCGTGTTGGGCCTCCAAGCGCAGAGTTTTGTAGGACAGTAGAAAATGTCCCTCAACTAGATGAGCTAAGGTTTATCAATCCGTGGGAGGTGTAGGATGAAGATGGTATCTGTCGAATAACCCTGCAACCAAATAACAAAGATTCTCTTGTGTCCCCAACACACAGAATACAATGGTAAATTGTATTGGTGCACTAGTTCGGTGAAGAGATGGTGATACAAGTGGAATATGGATGGTAGATATAGGTTTTTGTAATCTGAAAATATAAAAATAGCAAGGTAAAAATAGTAAATAGTGAGCAAAACGATGTATAAATGCTTGGAAACTAGGCCTAGGGTCCATACTTTCACTAGTGCAATTTCTCTCAACAATATTGACATAGTTGAATCATATGTAATTAACTCTCATGCGGCAAAGAGTTCACTCCAAATTCATGGAGAACTAACGTAGAAATTATTGTGGGGTACGAAACCACCTCAAAGATATCTTTTCTGATCAATCTTATGAGCTATCCCTATAAGTGTCATGGACAGCCCTACAGTTCGTACTAAAATAATGCCTTAAGATACACATCAACCAAAACACTAATGTCACCTAGATACTCCAATGTCACCAAAAGTACCCACGGGCTTGATTATATGATGTGCATCACATAATTTCAGATTCATCATATTCAATCCAACACAAAGAACTTCAAATAGTGCCCCAAAGTTTCTACCGGAAAGTCAAGACAAAAATGTGTGTCAACCCCTATGCATAGATTCCCAAGGTCACGGATCCCGCAAGTTGATCACCAAAACATACATCAAGTGGATCAATAGAACCTCCCATTGTCACCACGGATATCCCATCGCAAGACATACATCAAGTGTTCTCAAATCCTTAAAGACAAAATCTAATAAGAAAACTTCAACGGGAAAACTCAATTCATCACAACAAGATAGAGAGAGGAAAACTCCATATGATTCATCTATATCAATAAAGCTAGAGGTACATGAAGATCATGCCATCTCAAGAACACGAGAGAGAGAGATCAAACACATAGCTACTGGTACATATCCTCAGCCCCGAGGGTGAACTACTCCCTCCTCATCATGGAGGCTGGCGGGATGATGAAGATGGCCTCCGGTGATGGTTTCCCCTCCAGCAGGGTGCCTGAACGGGCTCCCGATTGGTTTTTCATGGCTCTGGAAGTTTCCGGTGGTGGAACTCCCGATCTAGGTTTCTTTTTAGAGGTCTATGTATTTATAGGTATTTTTGGCGGCGATCTCACATCAAGGGGGGCCATGAGGCGGTGACAAGTCTGCTAGGCGCGGATAGGGGGGTGGTTGTGCCTGGCAGGATTGTGACCTCCTTGTGGCTCTTATGGACCAACTCCAATGCTTCGATGGTCTCTTTTGGTCCAGAAAAAATCATACTAAATTTTTAGCCCATTCCGAGAACTTTTATTTGTGCACAAGAAATGACACTGTGGTAGTTCTGCTGAAAACAGCGTCAGTCCGGGTTAGTTCTAATAAAATCATACCAAAATCATGTAGAATTATTTTAAACATGGCATGAATACTTCATAAATTATAATACATTGGAGACGTATCAGGCATCACGACCCGACATACCAGCATCGATTGACCCTCGCTCGGGGGCTCGAACCCAAAATGGTCGCCAGCAGAAGGACGACCAATGAAAGAAGGTTCGGAGAAGCGCGCCCTCACGACGCAGGAACCCACGACAACCACGCTAAGCTAATTTTTCATAATCACAAAGAGCAGGGACATTTCAATTTGTAGCAACATAAATGCTAGGGTACAAAACAAAAAAAATGTTAACATAAAGGCGCAAGCGCCATAGTTCGTTACACGCCCCCACAGGGCTCTCCATGATTCTTGATGCACGAAAAAAAGCAAAAGAAGGCCTCCTGAGGACCATCACTCCCAAGGCCTGGCTCCTACGTCACCTGTGCTTTGTAGGAGTCCTCCTCCTCATTTACATGGGCATGGTGGCGTGGCAGCTTGGCATCCTCCTGGGCAGGGACATGGCACCGCGGCAGCTCATCGTCCTCCCTTGTGTGGGCACGGCAACGTGGTAGCTCGTCGTAGTCATTGTCGCTCGAGCTTCCTCGGAGGAGGTGTCGCCACCACTGAAGGTGCTGCTGCCATCACCAATGGCAAGTTCACCTCCTAGGATGCCCCTGTTGTGATGGTCGTCGTCTGTGGGAAGGCGGTCGATGTCGCCATCATAGCCCTAGTGGCAGCACACCAAGCGCATGTCATCTTCCATGTAGATCTTGACGAAGAGCATTGCCACCCCATCGTGCTTGAAGTGGAGGGTACACCTCCCCTCCAGGCCACGGGCACGGGAAAACATCTGCCACCTATGGTTAAAGAACACATAGCCCGCGGGGATGACCTCGACATGCATCCACGAGGCCGCGCAACAACAACCATCACCCTGCAGCCATAGGACAACAGATAATCCGGCTGGCAGCACCTCCGCGAAGAAGCGCGGGAGGTAGAACCAGGTGATCACCGGCCTCACCGCCCACAACATGACCTCCTGGGTCGCGTTGGCCGCGTGGAATCATGGGCAAGGCGGCATGACGTCCTCCACAAGCTTGCCCCCTGGGGCATAGCCGCCACGGTTACTAATGCCGCCTTGATACGTCTCCAACGTACCTATAATTTTTTATGATGGCAAGCTATTATATTATCTGTTTTGGATGTTTTATATGCATTAATACACTATTTTATATTATTTTTGGGACTAACCTATTAATCTAGAGCCAAGTGCCATTTTTTGTTTTTTCCTTGTTTTCAAGTTTTGCAAATATGGAATATTAAACGGAGTCCAAACGGAATAAAACCTACAGAAGGTATTTTTTGCAAGGAAACAAGTCAACCAAGCTCGGAGTGCACGTCACGGGAGAAGCCAGGGCGCCACAAGCTTGCTAGGTGCGGGCCCTCCTTGGCCATGCCTAGCAGGCTTGTCGACTCCTGGCAGGTCTCCTTAACGTAATTTTTGGCCTATAAATACCCAAATATTCCCTAACATCAGAAAGATCCATGCAAATAATTTTTCGTCGCCGGAAGCCTTCGTTCGCGAGAGATCCAATCTTGGAGCCTTTTCCGGTAATCTGCCGGAGGGGGTTTCAATCACGGAGGGCATCTACATCAACTCCATTGCCCCTCCGATGATGCGTGAGCAGTCCACCACAGACCTACAGGTCCATAGCTAGTAGCTAGATGGCTTCTTCTCTTTCTTTGATCTTCAAAATCATGTTCTTCATGATCTTCAAGGAGATCTATCCGATGTAATCATCTTTTGTGGTGTGTTTGTCAAGATCAGATGAATTGTGAGTTTATGTTCAGATTATCCATGAGTCTTATTTGAATCTCCTCTGATATCTTATATGCATGATTTCATATCCTTGCAAGTCTCTTCTAGTTATTGGTTTGGTTTGGTCAACTAGATTCGTAATTCTTGCAAGGGGACAAGTGCTTGGTTTTGGGTTCAATCTTGCGGTGTCCCCACCCAGTGACATAGTAGGGGTATCAAGGCATGTATTGTATTGTTGCGATCAAGGGTAACAAGATGGGGTTATATTTCTCTAGTTTATCCCTATACAGCATGTCATATTTCTTAATGTGTTACTCTGTTCTTCATGAACTTAATACTCTAGATGTAGGAAGGAGTCGGTCGATGTGTGGAGTAATAGTAGTAGATGCAGAATCGTTTCGGTCTACTTGTCACGGATGTGATGCATATATGCATGATAATTGCCTTGGATAACTACATGATTATTCACTTTTCTATCAATTGCTTGACAGTAATTTGTTTACCCACCATGATAGTTGCCTTCAAGAGAGAAGCCTCTAGTGAAACCTATGGCCCCCGGGTCTGTTTTCCATCATATATTTTCAGATCTATACCTTGCTGCAATTTATTTATCTTTTACTTTCCGCACTCGTTTACATCTATCTCTTTTAGATCTAATCCTTGCAAATAACAGTGAAGGGATAGACAACCCCTTTATAGAGTTGGGTGCAAGAGTTTGATTGTTTATGTAGGTGCAACCATTGGTGACTTGATTGTTCCTCCTACTGGATTGATACCTTGATTCTCAACAACTGAGGGAAATAATTATCTACTTCTCTGCATCACCCTTTCCCATTAAGGGAAAACCAACACATGCTCAAGAGGTAGCAAGAAGGATTTTTGGCGTCGTTGCCGGGGAGGATACACATCAAGCCTACCAATTACCCATCACAAACTCATCTCTGGCATTTACTTTATTTGCCATTTGCCTCTCGTTTTCCTCTCCCCCACTTCTAAAATGATTTTCAGAAAATACCAAAAAGATTTGCCTTTTTATTCGCCCTTCTTTTGTTTGCCTTTCGTTTGCTTGTGTGCTTTATTGCTTTCTTTGCCACCATGTCGGAATGTACGGAGACTTTCAATGACAGAGATAGTAATAATCTTCAGAAGAATTTTGATGACCTTGCTAATTACAAACATTAAAAAGAACCTATTATCATTCATACAAAAAAGTTCCGCATAGGTAGTGGTAGTATCATTGGAAAAGGTGTTATTCAAGATGTCTTCACTTGTGCGGGTACGCTTCCTACCTTTGGAGGTTCCATTCTCAATAAAACTAATAGTTTTGGGGATGCTATAACTTTGTTAATAGTTGAACTTGAGAGCAATTCTTTCATATGCACCCTTGCATACAAATGATTTTTCTTAAGTTCTCTAATATTCAGCATTCTTTTGTTAAGCGTGCCGCCACTATATTCCTAGCCCACGAGTTAAGATTTTTCCTGAAAGAGGGTAGTGAAATTTTTGCTCATTACAAAATTAATGGTGCATGTACCCCTATTGAGGAGATCCTTTTTAATCAAGAATATATAATGAGACTACGATCTCTGGATAAATTTCCTTATAATGAAAATTTGAGAAAAAAGGTCCCTACCGCGGTTTTGGTTAACAAGATTTCTGAAATCAATGATAATTTTGCTATAAAAAATAATGGATTAGAGTTAATTCTTAGAAAAAGGCTCATGGCATTTACCCAAAGGAAAGCTTATAATGATGAATTGATTATACACTATAAGGGGCCAGAGGAGGAACCTATCGCCCCGTACTAGATCTTAAGGATCCCTATCCTACTAAATTTATACCTTTTGATTATTTTTGCATGTCACAAAGGAAATTATCTGCTGAACGAAGGGAGTATGAGATGAGCATGAATGATCACCCTTATTATTATGAAAATACATAGATCTATTGCGTTTTGCCTAGCTAGGGGCGTTAAACAATAGCGCTTGTTGGGAGGCAACCAAATTTTATTTTTGTGTTCTGTTTTTGCTTCTGGTTTTTAGTGTTTCCCACATTATTACTTCTATATTAATTGTGTTTTGTTTTTTTATTAGTGTTTCATCCAAGTAAAACCTTTGGGGTGATCTATGGTAGTTGTTGATTTGATCTTGCTGAAAAACATAAACTTGTGTGCTCAGTCTAGGAATTTTCTAATTTTGTCAGAGAGTCGAATTGATCTGATATTATACACAAGATTAAAATATAAATTGCACAGATTTTCCTAATTTTAAGAATTTTTTGAGGTACAAAAGTATATGAAGTTTCCAAATTGCTATAGATTGTTCTGTTTTGGACAGATTTTGTTTTCTTTGAGTTATTTGCCTATTTTGACGAGTCTATGGGTTGTATCATGTGGTATGAGCGATGGAGAAGTTAGTTCTAGTAGGTATAACACCAATACAAATAAATAATTAGTTCACAATAGTACCTAAAGTGGTGATTTATTTTCTTATACTAACGGATCTCACGAGTTTTCTGTCAAGTTTTTTGTTTTGAAGTTTTCGAGTTTTGGGTAAAGATTTGATGGACTATGGAATAAGGAGTGGCAAGAGCCTAAGGTTGGGGATGCCGAAGGCACCCCAAGTCATATTAAGGGCTGCCAAAGAGCATAAGGTTGTGGATTCCCTGGAAGGCATCCCCTCTTTCGTCTTCAACCATCGGTAAATTTACTTGATGCTATATTTTTATTCACCACATGATATGTGTTTTGCTTGGAGTGTCTTGTATGATATGAGTATTTGCTTGTTATTTTGCCACAACATCCTTGCTACACACATATTTTTAGAGAGACACGCTGAATCCTGAATTTATTAGAATATTCTATGTGCTTCACTTATATATTTTGAGTTGGGCAACTCTGCTCTATGTGCTTCACTTATATCTTTTAGAGCACAGTGGTGTTTGCATTTTTATAGAAATACTTGAACTCTCGTACCTCACTTAAATTATTTTTGGAGTTTCTAAAACAGCAAGGTAATTTGTCTAGGTTATGAATTTAGTCCTAATATCATAGGCATCCAAAAGGGATATAATAAAAACTTCCATATTAAGTACATTGTTGTATTTATGAGAAGTTTGATTCCTTGCATAAAGTTTTGAGATATAAAGATGGTAATGTTAATAGACATGTTAGGAAGTAAACTATGATTTGGTAAAAATACTTGTGTAAAGGTTTGTGATTATGGTAGCATGCACGTATGGTGAACCGTTACGTAAGGAAGTCGAAGCATGACTTGTTTATAGATTGTCGACCTTTGTGTGAGGGCTGGGGGCGCATGATGGTTAACTCCTACCAACCTCCCCCTAGGAACATGCGTTTAATGCTTTGCTTCAATGACTAATAGACTTTTGCAATAAGTATGTGAGTTCTTTATGACTAATGTTGAGTCCATGGATTATACGCACTCTCACCCTTCCACTTTTGCTAGCCTTTCTAGTACCACACAACTTTCGCCGATGCAACAAACACCTTCCTCAAAACAGCCATCATATACCTTCCTCAAAACAGCCACCATATATCTTTCCTCAAAACAGCCACCATATACCTTCCTCAAAACAGCCACAATATACCTTCCTCAAAACAGCCACCATACCTACCTATTATGGCATTTCCATAGCCATTCTGAGATATATTTCCATGCAACTTACACATTTTCCTTTTATGACTTGCACCATCACTTCCATATTGCATATAGAGTCATATTTTGTCATAGGTATCGAGGTGTAATTTTCTTTTGAGTTGTAAGTAAATAAAAGTTTGATGATTATCATTATTAGAGCATGTCCCGTGTGAGGAAAGGATGATGGAAGCTATGATTCCCTCACAAGTGGGGATGAGATTCTGGACTTTATGAAAAATAAAAGAGGCCAGCGAAGACCAAATAAAAAAATGAATAAAAGAGGCCTTAGATGCCGACATAAAAAATGAGAGAAAAGAGAGAAGGGACATTGCTACTACCTTTTTCCACACTTGTGCTTCAAACTAGCACCATGATCTTCATGATAGAGAGTCTCCTATTTTGTCACTTTCATATAGCTAGTGGAATTTTTCATGACGCACGTCAACTTAGTTTCCTTTTGAGCTTTCATACACTTATAGCTCTAGTGCATCCGTTGCATGGCAATCCCTACTCACTCACATTGATATTTATTGATGGTCATCTCCATGGCCTGTTGATATGCCTAGTTGGTGTGAGACTATGTTCTCCCTTTCCTTGACAACCTCCACCATATTCTATTCCACCTACAGTTCTATATCCATGGCTCGCGCTCATGTATTGCATGAGAGTTGAAAAAGTTTGAGAAAATAAAGGTGTGAAAACAATTGCTTCACTTTTCATCGGGGTTGTGCATGATATAAATATTTTGTCTGGGGGAGATGGAGCATAGCCAGACCATATGATATTGTAGGGATAACTTTATTTTTCCATTATATTTTGAAGAGATACAATTGCCTTGCTAGTATGCTTGAAATGTTATTGTTTCTATCTCAATATTAAGCTTTTGTTTTGAGTCTCACGGATCTGAATATTGATGCCACAATAAAGAATATTACTTTGATAAATATGTTAGGTAGCACTCCACATCAAAAACTCTGTTTTTATCATTTACCTACTCGAGGACGAGCATGAATTAAGCTTGGGGATGGTAATACGTCTCCAACGTATCTATAATTTTTGATGATGACATGCTATTATATTTTCTGTTTTGGATGTTTTTTATGCATTTGTATACTATTTTATATTATTTATGCGACTAACCTATTAATCTAGAGCCAAGTGCCAGTTTATGTTTTTTCCTTGTTTTTGAGTTTTGCAGATATGGAATATTAAACGGAGTACAAACGGAATAAAACCCGCAGAAGGAATTTTTCTGGAAGGAAACAAGTCATCCATGCTTTGAGTGCATGTCACGGGAGGAGCCAGGGTGCCACAAGCCAGCTAGGCGTGGGTCCCCTTGGCCGCGCCTAGCAGGCTTATCGCCTACTGGCAGGTCTCCTTTCCCTAATTCTTGGCCTATAAATACCCAAATATTCCCCCAACATAAAAAAGAGCCACGAAAATACTTTTTTGCCGTCGGAACCCTCTGTTCCCGAGAGATCCAATCTTGAAGATTTTTTCGCTAATCTGCCGAGGGGGGTTTCGATCACGAAGGGCATCTACATCAACTCCATTGCCCTTCCGATGATGCATGAGTAGTCCACCACAGACCTACGGGCCCATAGCTAGTAGCTAGATGGCTTCTTCTCTCTCTTTGATCTTCAATACCATGTTCTTCATGATCTTCATGGAGATCTATCCGATGTAATCCTCTTTTGTGGTGTGTTTGTCAAGATCCGATGAATTGTGAGTTTATGTTCAGATTATCCATGAATCTTATTTGAATCTCCTATGATTTCTTATATGCATGATTTCATATCCTTGCAAGTCTCTTCGAGTTGTTGGTTTGGTTTGGCTAACTAGATTCATAATTCTTGCAATGGGAGAAGTGCTTGGTTTTGGGTTCAATCTTGCGGTGTCCTCACCCAGTGACATAGTAGGGGTAGTGAGGAACGTATTGTATTGTTACCATCAAGGGTAACAAGATGGGGTTTATATCACATTGGTTGAGTTTATCCATCTACATCATGTCATCTCTCTTAATGCGTTACTATGTTCTTCATGAACTTAATACTCTAGATGCAGGCAGGAGTCGGTCAATGTGTGGAGTAATAGTAGTAGATGTAGAATCGTTTTGGTCTACTTTTCATGGACGTGATGCCTATATGCATGATCATTGCCTTGGATAACTACATGATTATTCTCTTTTCTATCAATTGCTTCACAGCAATTTATTTACCCACCATGATATTTGCTTTCAAGAGAGAAGCCTCTAGTGAAACCTATGGCCCGGGGGTCTATTTCCCATCATATAATTTCAGATCTATACCTTGCTACAATCTATTTATCTTTTACTTTTCGCACTCGTGTACATCTATCCCTTTCAGATCCAATCCTTGCAAATAACAGTGAAGGAATTGACCACCCCTTTATAGCGTTGGGTGCAAGAGTTTGATTGTTTGTGTAGGTGCAACCATTGGTGAGTTGCTTGTTCCTCCTACTGGATTGATACCTTGGTTCTCAAAAACCGAGGGAAATACTTATCTACTTCACTGCATCACCCTTTCCTCTTTAAGGGAAAACCAACGCATGCTCAAGAGCTAGCACGCCTACGCGAGAGGGAGCCTTCCCACGACTGCCAGAGGTAGCGCCGACCTGCGCGGGAGTGCTCCCATGCCCCCGAGGGACCACCACCGGTGTCATGGTATAATTTTGGGGAAATCCGCGGGCCCTCTTGGGTGGTTGCAAGGCCGGCCCCTCCAAGGGGGGCTTCCCTTTCTCGGCAGCAGAAAACCTCTTCACTGGCGCCATGGTTGTCGAGTGGTGGCTTGAAGTCGGGAGGCAAGTGGACAAAGGTGGGTTCGGGGCTTCGTCTCCTTCGCCCACTTGTAGTCGGCCAGGGGCCAACCAGCATCCCTCCGCATTCATGGCAATGATGGCCCCGCGACGCGCGTCAGCCCTTATCAGTCGAGGCAGTTACCAAGGCGACGTGAGGAAGTGGAGGCGTTCGCGCCTCGTCGTGTGCCACACGTCGTGCCTGGCCTGTAGGCGGTGAGGCACCACGGCGCTTTGGTCTCCCTTCATTAGCTTCAGTGAGAAGCCATCCTGAGCATGTCTTGGGCCCAGGGCTGCTGTCGATGTTCTCGGACCGGGGGTATCCAGACCTTCCTGCCTGTGGCCGAGCGCGTGGCCCACCTTTACAGCCCGGTACGACCCAACGGCAAGCCCCCCATGTCAAGGTCCTCGCGAGAGCCCCTGCATCGCGAGACGAACAACGCCAAGACCTCTAGAGGAGTGGCATCCCCAGTCTGCCTCCCGAGGAACATGGATTTCTATGCAGGTACCCGGCCTCATGAGGCCGGGATGACGTGGGCTTTGACGACTGAGGCCAGCCGGGCGCCAGTGGACGCAGATCCTGACAATTTCCTCTTTCGGGCTAAGGAGGGAAAGATGAACGCTGGTTTCCAAGGAATCTCCCAAAGGTTTCCCTTCTAGTGCAACAAGACCAAGACCACGAGCTCGGCAGGACGGATGTCATCGCCGAGCCCACCACTGTGTCACGCCTAGAAGCGTTGCAGGCAAAGATCACCTTTAGTTAGGATAGGATGTACCTCTTGTCCCTTACAAATTTGGCCATTGTGGGATCCCTTCCAGCCTATGTGATAAGGGAAGAGGACCGAGGCCACAATAAATAGAGGACCATAGATGGAAGGTTCAACAAGAGTTGAGTTCATTCTCACCAAGAGCCCTGGCGAGGTCACTCAAACACTGTACTATTTCATCCTCAATCTCCTCGTGAGGCCAATCCACCAAAAGGAGGAGTAGGGTTGTACACCGCATGGTGGCTCGAACCTGGGTAAAACACCATGTTCATCTTCTTCCCCACTCATACGTGCTCGATGACGCTTGGACGTAGGGTGACGAGCTTGAGACCTTGAGCTGGTTGGGATCTTCGCACACGCCCTAGAGTTTGAACCTTGTTCGGTCCATGGAGGCCCGATTCGGACAATTTTCTTGGGGTTGACATGGTAGGGTGCCTTTTTGGGGAGTAGTGCGCCAGGTATGAGGTTGATGCGGTGTATGATCCCACGTTTTGGTGGTAGTTGAAAGAACAATATGCTCCCTTGGTGATTTTGATAGTTCATGACAACATACATTGTCTCTTGGGCAAATACTTTCAACTAGTATATTTTAGATAAAGTCCATAGAGAAGGTTGGCTAAGGAGTGTGGAGAGTATCCCCAACAAGAACAAGAAGGAGAAGGAATAGCTTTGGCAAAAGCTTCAAGCAAGAGGACTCTATATTGTATTTTGTGAGAAATCATTTTGAGTCCATAGGAAAAGCCAATACTATTAAAAGTGGGTAAGGTACTGTTTGTGAACAAGATGTTCAAACGTGCACAAGTGATAGTCACCAAAAACACCCACAAACCCTCCCACATATTATTTCTAAGGCATTCATGCATATCGGTGAAACCAATACCATCCACTCGGCCCCACTGATTCTCAGCCTTAGACAGAGCCCTGCCAATCTCTAGCACACTGGTGCAATTGATCCCATTTCGGTGCCACCGAGTTCAGCTTGCCAACTTCCTGTTACCTCGATTCACAAAATCAGAAGCTCCAAGTTTTTGGATCAGCATCACCAAGATTTGGATTCTGATCATTGGACACCTAATCGGTACCACCGAGATTTCTATACCGGTCTCACTGAGATTCAAAAGTTGCTACCTTTGCAGCAACTTGGTACCAGCAAGATTGACACATTGGTGTCACCGAGTTGGTGACTTAAGGTGTAATGGTTGGATTTTTGGAGATGCCTATATATACCCCTCCACCACCATGCACTCATAAGAGAAGCCTCGGAACAGATCCCCACTTATCCCATCAGATTTTCTGAGAGAGAGCCACCTACTCATGTGTTGAGATTAAGCCATTCCATTCCAACCATATGAATCTTGATCTCTAGCCTCCCTAAGTTGATTTCCACCCAATCAATCTCTTCCACCAAAGCCAAATCTATGACAGAGTGATTGAGTGTTGAGGAGTCTATCATCTTGAAGAACAGGAGCAAGGAGTTCATCGACATTATTGAGCCTATTACCTTTTGGAGGGTGGTGTCTCCTAGATTGGTTAGGTGTCGCTTGGGAGCCTCCTACTTCGTGTTGTGGAGTCAACCAAGAAGTTTTTAAGGGCAAGGAGATTGACTACATCATGAATATCTACCCGAGTTAGGCTAGTCCTCCATGGAAGTAGTCTATCATGGTATAGTCAAGTTTGCTTCTTCATGGAACCCTCTGTGGGTAAAGCCCTCCGTGCATTCTCACGACCGTTACCCTCCGCGGGTTGAAGACTCCATAAACATGGACGTACGATAGCACCACCTATCAGAATCACGGGATAAATCTTCGTGTCCTTCCTGCATTTTATCTCCCTATCTAAACTCCTTACTTCTATGTGCAATGTCTTTACTTTTTGTTGCTATACTTGATGACTTGCATGTGTAGGGTGTGCTAGACTTGCTAAAATTGGTAAAATCTTCGAACACTTCACTTTGTATAGTGTGTATATTTTAGTTTGTTCTAGTAGTCTATTCACCCCCTCTAGACATACTATTCTAGTGATCCCTCAAGTGGTATCAGAGCAAGGTCTCCATAACCTTGATTTAGTCACCTTTGGAGGAAGATAGATATGCCTAGTTTGGACAGTTTGAGTTGTAAAGTGCCTATTCTTGATGGAGAGTACTATAGTCAATGGAAAGATGCTATGATTGATCTATTTGACAAATTTCATTTGAGAAAGCATATTGAAAATCCCTATGTGTTCCACATTCATGAATTACATCCCACATAGAAGAGGAAATTGACATGACTGGTAACCTTAGAACTGTCAATCTTATCGTTAGAGGTTTACCAAGATCTGTGCTTACTCAATTGAAGAATTTTGCATCATCTTATAGTTTGTGGAATGATTTGGAGAAACGATATTCAAATTATTCATTAAGTAATCTTGATGAAATTCTTCATAAAACTGTTACCTTTCATGGTCTTCATAAAACTTTGATAAATGCTTATTTGAGCTTCGTGATCTTATGCATGCTAAAGGAGATGTCACTACCATTAGCAACATTGTTGTAGAAGCCATTCACATACATAAGCTTGAACATTGTCTTAGTCAAAATTCTAACGAATCTCTTGGTTTTCATGACGAGAAGATTCTACCTAATGATGACAATGAAGAATGTGGCTTCTATGATGGGGATGAGTTGTTTGACATTGAATATGCTAAGACGATGAAGTGCCTAAGTGTCATGGAAAACTTCAAAGGTTACATGTCCGGTGGGAAAGGGTGAATTCTCGACAGTGGATGCAGTGATCATATGACTGGTCATAAAGACATGTTCCAAGAGATCACACCTAATCAAGGACCTCGGAGGTACGTGACCTTTGAAGACAACTCTAAGGGTAAGGTACTTGTGAAAGCACATTTCTCCCTTGGTGATTTTGGTAATTAATAACAACATATATGTCATTGAACTAATGTTTCCACTAAGCATATTTAAGGAAAAATTCAATGATAGGGATGGCAAAAGGATTGTCGAATACCCCAAGATGCAAGGAATGGATTGGCAAAGCTTCAAGAAGAGGACTCTACATTTTACTTTGTGAGAAATCATCTTGAATCCATAGGAAATCCAATACTATTAAAAGGGGGTAAGGTACTATTGGTGAACAAGATGCTCAAACATGCACAAGTGATAGTCAGTAAAGACACCCACAAGCTCTTCCGCAAAAGTATATCCAAAGCCAAATATCCAAAATTGGTGCAACCAACTATTACCACTTGGTGCCACCGATTGCCATAATCAGGTAGACCCATACCAAACCCTAGCACATCGGTGCAACTAAATCCACTTCGGTGCCACCGAGTTTGGGTTGCCAACTTCATGTTACCTCGATTCACAAAATCGGTCCCACCGAGTTTGTTGGATCGGCATGACCGAGTTGCGCAATCTGACTATTGGTCACTTAATCTGTACAACCGAGGTTCAAAAGTTGTCACCTTTTGATCACTTCAGTACCACCGAGATTCACACGTCAGGGTCACCGAGTTGGTCACTTAAGGTGTATTAGCTGGATTTTTGGAGATGCCTATATATACCCCTCGACCACCACCTACTCGGAAGAGAAGAACTCAGAACAGATCCCCACTCATACCAACTGATTTTCTGAGAGAGAGCCACCTACTCATGTGTTGAGATCAAGCAATTCCATTCCAACCATATGAATCATGATCTCTAGCCTCCACAAGTTGCTTTCCACCCAATCAATCTCTTCCACCAAAGCCAAATCTATGAGAGAGTGATTAAGTGTTGAGGAGTCTATAATCTTGAAGCACAAGAGCAAGGAGTTCATCGACATTATCGAGCCTATTACCTTTTGGAAGGTGGTGCCTCCTAGATTTGTTAGGTGTCGCTTGGGAGCCTCCTACTTTGTGTTCTGGTGTGAACTGAGAAGTTTGTAAGGTCAAGGAGATCACCTACTTCATGAAGATCTACCTCGAGCTAGGCTAGTCTTTTGCGGACGTAGGACATCATGGTATAGTGAAGGTTTCTTCTTCATGGAACCCTCTGTGGGTATAGCCCTCCGTGGACTCTCATGACCGTTACGCTCAGTGGGTTGAAGAATCCATAAACATGGACGTATAATAGCACCATCTACCGGAACCACGGGAAAATCTTCGTGTCTCCAAATTGCATTTGATCTTCCTACCCTTACTTTACTACTCATGCTTCTCTTTACTTTCCACTTCTATACTCATAGACATGCATGTGTAGGGTGGGCTTGACTTGCTACAATTGCTAAAATCTGCCAACACTTAAGATTGAGAAAAAGTAGATTTTTATTTGGTCAAGTAGTCTAATCACCCCCCTCTAGACCTACTTTCGATTTTACAAGTGGTATCAGAGCTTTGGTCTCCATTGCATTGGTTTGACAATCTAGGAGAATATGGGGTCTAGTGAAGGAAATTATCACCATAGAGTTCCATAATTTGATGGCACTAATTTTGCTAGTTCGAATCTCAAAATGAAAATGCATATCCCTGGTCATAACCCCGACGTTTGGGCTGTTGTTCGTGTTGTATTGCCAGGTGAATTCTTTGCGGATGGAAGGGAACCGGATCGCAAAGCTACTGCAGATGAATTGAAGATGTTGCAATACAATGCTCATGCATATGACATTCTCTTCAACTGCATATGCCCCGAAGAATTCAACAAAATCAACCGTCTTAAGAATCCAAAAGAGATTTGGGATACTTTGGTTGATATGCATGAAGGTACCGAATCTGTGAGAGAATCCAAGTTGGATGTTCTTCAAAGTCATCTTGAAAAGTTCAAGATGAAGGATGGTGAAGGAGTCGCTTAGATGTACTCTAGGCTAGCTCTCATCGCCACTGAGATTGTCGGCTTAGGTAGCAAAGAAATGACCGACAAATTCATCATCAAGAAGATACTCCAGGCTTTGGATGATAGTTATGACAATGTATGCACATTGATCCAAATGATGCCCAACTACAAAGATCTAAAGTCTACGGAAGTATTTGGAAGGATTGTTGCTCATGAGATGGCACTCCAGGACAAGGAAGATCTTCACAACAAGTCTAGTGGTGCTTACAAAGCCACAAGTGATGCTCCCGCAACTTCAAGTCACAACCCTGTCACAAATGAAGAGATAAGACTCATGGTCAAGAAATTAAACATGTTCTACAAGAATAGAGGCAAAGATCGAAGCTCCGACTCAAGATATGAAGAGAAGTGTTCATCAAGTGGTGATCGAAACTGCTACAATTGTGGGAAGCCCGGACACTACTCCAATGAGTGCACGGCTCCTTACAAAAGGAAAGAAGAGTCACCAAGAAGACGAAGCTCAAGATACGACTCACCTCGAAGAGACAGAAGGAATATAGAGGATCATTGTGAATAAAGACCCTCAAGGAGAAGTAGGGACTCAGATAAGAAGGACAAGTACACCAAGAGCTACTCAAGAAGAAGTCATCAAGCTCATGTTTGTGAATGGGTTTCTGAATCCGAATCCGACAACCACTCAGAGAGAAGCTATCACTCCAACTCCAACTATAGTCAATATGAAGGTGTTGCTGGACTTGCACTAGTGACAACTAACTCCTACAACACATTTGATTCACCAAATGAAGGGAGTGGATGTTGCTTCATGGCTAGAGGTGCTAAGGTATCACACCCCGAGTATCATGATTTCAATAGTGATGTGGATGACTTGTTTGTAGATGATGACTTGCTATTTGACAAATCTAGTAATGTTAGTCAAGATGAACTTGCTAGTAATCACTCCAGTCAAGATAAGTCATGTCATGATGATAAGTTGGCAATATAACAACTAACTTAGGAACTAAACACTCTTAAGTTAGCTCATGAGTCTACTCTACAAGATCATAGAGAGCTTGCAAGGACACATGAGAAGCTCCGCTTCGAGAAGCTCAATTTAGAGCAAGAGCATGAGTTCCTTAAAGCTATCACTGACGATCTTAGAAAGAATACTTACTCTTATCTATCCAAACGACTTCTCTTGTCTATGTTCATTCCACAAGTTAAGGCTAAGCAAACTAGTAATAAAGGCAAGAAAGGTTCTTAAACTAGTAGCAATAAAATAATAAATCCAATGATATTGCTTCTAGTAGTTCTATTGATCCCACTAAAACTTCTCTTAGCCAAGTTACACTTGAGAAAGAAAATGAACTTTTGAAAGGGATTATAGATAAAGGTATCTATAAGATTCTTGCCGGGTGCAAACAATCTAAGGAAATTGTAGATGGAGGATACCAGAAGAACCATGGCATTGGCTCCTTCAATGCTAATGGAGTTGAATGGGAAGAAGATCAATACACCAAGCCCAAGTTTATTCCTCAAAAGGAAAAGTATGAAAATACTCGCCCCAAGGGAACAAAAGGGCAAGATGACCTTCCACTACAAGACCTCAAGCTCAAGGGCAAGAAAAAGCTTTAAGAGGACATTCACTCACATGAAGATGAATCCCGAGCTTTGGTGAAGTGGGTTCCCAAGGCTACTACAAGCTCGACTTCTACAAGTGCCACTTCAACACCAAGGATCCCCACTAACTTGATGTGGGCCCCCAAGAGGAAGAACTAGAGAAGTTCTTGAGGGGTGACTCCGCCAATGAAATTTGCTCATATTCATTATTGGCAAGAACTTGTTGCAATCAACATCAACATCACGCGATAGTTCAAGGAGTCAGACATTCCCTCAAAGGTAAGCAAGGGACAACGTAATCAACAAATCAATGGACATCATCATGTATGCTTTGCACTCCATGTCCATATATATCCTTGTCCTTGTCTCTTGTGTGTTGGTACTAACCCATGTAGGTGATAAGAGTAAGGAAACAACAAGGATGCTCCCAACTCATGGTGATCTTCATCAACATTGCGTATCCACCACTACTTCACCTACATGAAGTCTTCACTGACAAAACCCATGGTTAGTTTATCCCTCTTATGGGAGGATGTCACATCAAGGGGGAGCTTTACTCTAAGACTTGAGTTAAAGCATATCATAGTATGTGACAAAATTAAATGCTTTATGTAAAAGTGGTAACATTGTGGTGTTTAAACGATGAGTATGACCTATGATCAAGTAGTCTTACTTGGCTCCTAAGTTAATATACTCATATATAGATGAGTCCATCATCGCCTTAGTGCTTGATAGATTCTATTATGTATGTGCATGTTTCTCAGGATTTCATTTGACATCTCATTGTGTGAGCATGTTGGTCTGCTTTTATTTACCCATTTAAGGACATCCGATTGTTGTTATTTGGATTTTGATTTTTATTTTTCCAATTGGATGGACAAAAATTCCTAGGACCACTCTCTAGCTATCTATGCTTTCTCACCTCATATTCCATTCCTGCTGCATCACAAAATTTGAACAAGTACTTCTCGGTCTCTCTGTGTGAGGAACACTCGGAGTTCCGTACCGACAAAGGGCTGACCATTAAAACCTCCCGAGTGCATCTCGTTGGAACCAACACAAAAATCTCAGTATCACCTAATGCCTAGGGCTGATCTGGTTTTCAATCTCGGTACCATCTTCTAGATTACACGGAGTTCCCCTGAAAGCAGACAATTGAGGAACTCGGTGACACCGAAAAGTTAGAATCGGTGTCACCAACAGCCACAGGTATATATAGAGGCGGTCCCGACGTGTGAAATTTTTCTTCAATCGTCGCCCCTCCAAAACCCGAAGTTCCCGAATCAAGGCCCTTGGTCATCATCGTTGTCTTCCTGAGCGCCTCCGCCATTGGAAGTCTCTACCGTCGATGGAATCTCCACCCCCGTCGCCGACGTAGCAAAGTCGTCACCAAGCTAGGGTACGATTTCACCACCTCTTGCGCTCCAACCTCCGATTCTTGCACATTAGGGATTCTCCATCGATTATCCATAGTTTGAGATTGATTCATCCATGAGAAAATCTAGTAGATTAGCGAACGAACAACTTTTTAGGTTTTGCCGTCTAGCACATGAATCTCAGTAGAACCGATGCAAAAGAACCGGTAGCACCGATTTGCTTTTCTGGTCGACCGAGAACAGTCACAATGAAACCGAGTGACCATTTTTGGTCTCACAGAAAGTGGTGCCAAGATTCTGTTAAGGAGATTGTCTGTCTCGGTAGGTCTGAAAATTTTGCTTCGGTTGTACCGATATACATTTGGCAGAATGCAAAATTTGAAAAATCTTTGTTCAAACTTTTGAAAATATCTGCATTTTATGATGACTCATCCTCTTCTGCTCTTCTACACTCTATTCACAGGGTCAGATATGTTAGATGCTGAAGACAGTTAGAATTTGCAGGAACAGAATGTTGACATGAGCTCTGGCACTAGTCCGGACAATAGCTCATCCTCTTCAGATGTTGGTTTTCCCATCTCACAAGATCTACCCAGAGCTGCTACTTGGGCAAGGAGGAAACTTAATTCTGATGAGGAAGACGAGGACATCATACTTGATGAAGTGCCTCCCAAGGATAAGCAAGACAAGTCTATCAAGAAGACCCTAAGAAGACAGTCAGGAGAGAGTATGCCCCCTTTGAAACTATGAGAGCAACTAAGAGCTCTAGACGCACCATGACTGTTGAGCCCCCCATGAAGTCTATGCCTAAGAAGGCCGGTGAGAAGAAATCTAGAAAGAGGATTGTCTATGTTACTGGCAGGGCTACCTCCATGTATGAGGACCCAGAATAAATTGTTGGTGCTGCTGCTGAGGATGAGGAGTAAGAGCCAGTTGCCACGGCTCCTCCCAAGAAGAAGCAGAAGAAGCTTTTGGTTGATGCTATGCCAAAGCAAGCTCCATCCAAGAGCACCAAGTCTGCACCCAAGAAAGCTGCTGCTGACAAGCCAAGAGGTCATCTAGACAGATTCTAGCTTCTGAGAAGAACAAGGTATCTACCTTTAGAGATGTTGAGGAGGATGCCATGTCTACTTTGATAAATCTTAGAGCACACCTTCCATATCACAATACCAGTCACTTGGTTGAGAGGATAAGAAGAAGAAGAAGGATTCAGGTCTGAGAAAACGGAGAGCTATTGATCCTTACTCTCAGAGGAGGAAAACAATTGTGGACTATAGGTTTTATCCCATGGAGCAACAAGATTTCTATGAGACTGTGTTGCTTGACAAGAGCCCAACTATCAGTGATATCAGATATCTTGATTGAAAGTACATCAAGGCAAATGAAGACTACTTCCCAAGTGTGCAAGACAACTTCCACTGCATTGGTCTAGATGAGTTTTTTGGCAAAGAGTTCACTGCATGGAACGATGAGATGATCATGCATGTCTTCTATGGAGATGGTAGGATTGTGTGGATGACTGAAGGAGCAAGATATGAGTCCACTGTTCATGAATGGGCCACCATCTTAGGAGTCCCAAAGGTGGAAGATGGAGATATTTGTGTGTACTCTGAGTCCAAGGCAAGCCACAATGCCATGAAGGACATGTACAATGTTATCCTTGCCGCACATCTTAAGCCTCATGAGCTAGGATCTATCTATTATCCACAGGCAGGTCTTCGCACCATCAACACCATTTTGAGACATACTTTGATGCCTAAGTCAGGAGACGAGAAGATGATCCAAGGTGACTCCATCAACCTACTGCTTCTTATAGACCAGCATCAGAGATTTAGAGTGATGGATCTGATTGCGGAGACGGTGAAGAGGGTTGCTGCTGATCAAAAGCGCTCATGTTGCTATGCACCCTACATTCAGATGCTCATCAACTCCAAGCTGGACAAGCACTAGACTGCATGCCAAATTTCGTCACAACCGGAGATCGTTTGTTAGCCAAACCGTTAAACCAATAGCGGCACTATAGCTGGTCAAATCATTGGAATTTTTTTGATATTTAAAAACCTTGTTGCCAGGATGACCGTGCTTTCCCTCTATTCTATGCCTAGCCCCTCTTCACAGTGCACAGAACCTTTGTGTGTGTCCGAGAGCTTTCCCAAACCTGAATCGCCGAGTCGTGACCATTGTATTCGGATCAACCTCGTAGTACCCGAAACCATCTTCGGTTTTTCATTTAGTCTTCTTAACCTTATTTTTTCCAACCGTCCGATCTAGATCGGAGGGTCCTAACCCTAGTCTTGTTATCTTTATATAGACCACCTAGACTTAGACTTAATCCCTAATTTCTAGGGATCCTCCTAGCCGCCGCCACTCCTCTCCCTTGGGATCACCTCCCGACCAACCAGAGTTCATCGCGCAACCTTCCGACCCTCTCCTTCTGATCCACCCGCAGCCTCCTCGATCCCAATTTGGATTGAGGGAAAGGAGCTCGTCGCCCCTCTGCTTTGCAGTGCTGTCGGCGACCGAACTAGTAACAGGTCATGTCGTCGGCCTCCTCCCGCGTCCCTCCTCTCTTTTCTACCCAAGATCCTCTCTTCTCAACCTCTCTTGTGTCTCCTTCTCTAGCAGTACCAATCTCTCTTGTGTCTCCTTCTGGATCATCGCTGTAGAAACATGCAACCCTCCGCCACTCTTGCGTTGCCCTTCGACAGATCCACGTCGAGGCCAACCTCTGTTTCGCCCGTTCCCGCGTCTCCCCACGACTTTGTCGTGCCGCCAATTCCCTCGCCCTGCCTAGGCTGGAGATTGTCTTTGACGAACAACAGCAGCAAGGTCCAGGCAAGCCACTTGTTGCCCTCTCCTTCTTCCTCCTCATCCTGAGGTGCCCCCTCGTATCTCTCTCTCCCTCCCGTTCCTCTCGCAGGAACCCGCCAGGATGGAGGTCGCCCGTCCAAGCCGCCCCAAGGCCCGACCTTCCGCTCAGATCTACATGCTGGGCCATCTCCCTCCTCGCTGGCCCCCTTCCAATGCCGGACCTGGGGCTCGTCTTGCCTCCGGTCGGACCTCCCACTCACCCTGCTCGACTAACATGTTGCTTTGCTTCACCCCTGCTGCTACCTCTGTTCTTCACAGAAGCTCTCGCCTCTGCGGCAAGTGAGCACGAGGCCGCTCGTGGTGACCTGCCGCGCCTCTCGTGCAGCCCATTCGCCACGAGCCGGCCCAGCCCCCCTCCCCCCCGCTTCCTTGGCCCATGGTGAGCCCAACGCCGATTCCCCTTGTCTATCTATTTGACGCCTTGGGCGTGATTTAGAATCCATCGCTCATGTCAGTTTCGGGCTCTATTTAGATTTAGCCCGATATATTTTTTCTTCAGATCTGCGAATTTAGTAATTAATCCAGGACTGCAATTTTACAGATTGGACCCCGAACTTCATGCATATAATAACTCTCAAACTGTGCATCGCATGTAAAAACTATATATATGAAATATGTTCTGAATTTTGTGTAGTTTAATAATTTCTAGCTTGAATTTTGTGTATTTTAATAATTTCTAGCTTTCATCCACGATAAAAATGTTTAGACTTGCTGTTTGTTTAAATTTGCGTAAATGAAATGTTAAATGATTTATATCATAACTAATTAACTGTAGCTCCGTTTAAAATGTTCCACGTATGTAACTTGCCTAGAAAAATGTTTAGAATCTCATGGTGGCATTTATTTTTCTGTTTAACAACTCTAAAATATAGTTAGTTCAGATCTGGACCAGATTCATAATATGCATATGGGGTTGTTTCGAAAATGCTATATGATGCTTCCGTCCTCATTTAAAATGCCTAGATGATGTAGTTTGTTATTGCTTCACCTCTTGCCATGTTTAACAACAATTAATATGGATGAGTACCTAAACGAGAGTGAACTAAATAATTTGAACGTGGAGTTTCGTCAATATGCAACCCGTTGCATATTGAACTTCATTTAATATGTAGGATTTGTTTGTTGTTCTTGTCATGCCATGCCATGCGTTGCATATTAAACCGGACATGCGTCATATTGGTTTGCGCATCATGTCATGCTCATGTTGTGGTGTACCATGTGTTGATTGTTGTTTCCGGGTTGCTTCTGTTTTGCCAGTGTGGTATCCCCTTGAGATATAAAAGGAGGCCCAACGCAACCTAACTAAAGATTCGGACTTTTGGACACTTGTACTCACGTATCAGCTCCCCCGAGGGAAACCCTTGTCGGGTCTGAGCGATGCATGTGCTTCGTGCTCCTCTGATCAATCCACCAAATCAGGAGTAGGGTTTTACACTTCTCAGCAGCCCGAACCTGGGTAAAACACCAGCGTCTCATCGCCGTGCTGCAACACTACCTCCGCTCTTTTTGCATGAGACCTCGCCCCTACATAACGACAAAGGGGCTCATGGCCCCATAGGTGATCGAGTGCATCGTGCCATGATATCTTTGCCATGCCAGGTAGGGGAAGCATCAGTTGTGCAAACCTGAGATCATGAGCAGCTTGTCGATCTTCGTCGCCATCTTCTTCATCCATGTATCCCAAGAAGAAGTTCGACGCAACAACGCATCCCTCCACTTCAAAGGCCCCCTCGCATGGAGCTGCACATGCCATTGGCGCCACGATGGTCGCAATTGAGGTGGGCATAGGCGGCGCCACCTCGTGTCCCCTGCGGCCGAAGTTAGAGCGGGGAGCACCAGATAGGAAGAACAGCAGGAACACCCTGGCGAGCTCGGGCCTAGTGCCATAGGCTAAGGAAATGACCACTCTCCATCTCCCCGCCACACTGATGGCTACGGTCGCCACAACGACACCCAATCTGGAGCCAGCCATGATCCCCCAACAGCGCCCGTCGCCGGCACGGCTACTAGGCACATGCCTCACCCAAAGCAAGACGGAGTGCCGAGTGGGGTCGTAGACCCATAGGCTCACCCCCTCCATGTCAGACTACCCCAACGAGCGGTGCACGATGACAAGAATGCGGTGACGCCGCTCCTGGTTCCACTAGGGTTCGAGCGACATTACGGTTTGCCTCCCTAGCCATGCCGGACACATCAGCGGAAGCAATGGCTCAATCCCAGCAGCTGCTAAAGTTCCCACCGACGGCTAACAAAATGGACGAGTGGAGAGCCACCATCCAGAGTTTGATCGCCTTCATCGAAGCCAACAAATCCCACCATGCAGAGCCATGCGACGCACGCGAATGGTGATGGCGGCCCAGGATGGCGCCCATTTCGAGTGGGCCATGCTGACGGTGTAGTCCCCTTCGTGACAATAGACCCAGAGGCAGCCACAACGAACTTTGCATGCTGACGAACTTGACAAGGCATATATGGCCTCGTCCGGTCCGCGCGATCATCGGGACCAATGCCGTGTCCTGGAAGACTAATGGAATGAAGACGCATGCATCACCATGAACAATGCCGGGAAGCACACCGTCAGTCTGACAGGCGCAACGGCCTTGATGCTGGCGACCCCACACCCAATGCTGGCGGGTACTTGCCTTATGAAGTTGGGTGCCCTGCCTTCACTAGTGAGCTGTGATGGGTCTGCTGGCCATCGCCCCGAGCTTTCAAGCTTGAACTGATTGAAAAGTACAACAAAAAGCTAAACCCAGCGGAATTCCTAGGAATCTATACAGTAGTCGTTCCAGCTGGCATGGAAGATATGAGAAGGTCCTCGCCAACTATTTCCCTTTGGCACTCAAGCCAAATGTGAGGTCATGGCTGATGCACCTATAGGAGAACTCTAATTCGTCAGGGGCTGACTTGTGAAACGAGTTTGTCGGCGCCTTCACTTGTGGACACCAGGAGCCAGGGTAGCCGAGCGACCTTCAAGTCCTTTCGCAGAAGGAGGGCGAAACTTTGCGGAAGTACATCCAGAGATTCAGTCAAGTACACCGCAACATTCTAGAGATACACCCCACGGCCATGATTGTCACGTTCCACATGAACGTGCACAATAGGAGGATGCGGGCGAAGATGAATGTTAGACTCCCTAAGACCGTCAATGAGTTGTACACATTGGCGGACAAGTGTTATCTGTTAAGGAAGGAAGGAGACTACCCGGAGAGGAAGCTGGCGTCGAAGTCGACTCAGATGACGTGGACGACGTCCCTGACCCGAATGGGAAAAACCGAAGGCGCAATAATAAGCGTAAGGGAAAGGAAGTGTTGTCCGTTGAGAGCTCTAGTGATCTCAGTGCAGGCAAGAAGGCCAAGGCCGAGACCCGCGGCAAGGGATCTGCCACGTGCACTGATTGTCGGGAGGCCGCTGCGTCAAAGAAACATGGGAAGTACGATGGTCCATACTGCAAAATCCACCGCACCAAGGTCACGATCTCCACGAATGGCGCCAAGTCGAGCATCTTGTTGAGAAGTAAAGGGCTAAATATGAGAAGTGTGAAAAGGAGAGAGGCCAAGATGGTGTTGCCGGGAAGGGCCATGGTGGTAGAGGAGGCCGCCGCGGCAAGGCCCAGCAACAGAAGGAAAATCCAGGCAGAGGTTGTGATAAGAAAGAAGGAGATGATATGAGTGATGATGAGGGTGATGAAGGGGATTCTAGTGATCGAGAATTCCAGAAGGCAACTGAAGTCATGTGTGTTGACGGGGGTGCGTCCTTGCATCCCTCTCATCGCCAGCTCAAGCAATGGGCGCGTGAGGTCAATGCCATGGAGCCAGCCGGAGAGTCCAAAAGACCACTCAAATGGTATTGCACACCTATCATCTTTGACAAAGAGGATCATCTTGACCGCACCACTACGGTCGGATGTTTGCCGTTGTTAGTCTCCCCAACAATCCACAACCTCAAAGTAACCAAGATGTTAGTTGACAGCGGGGCGGGGTTGAACTTGATCTTCCCTAAAGTAGTTAAAAGGTTACAGATCCCTGACAGAGAGATCCAAGCTATGGGTACGTTCCAAGGATTCAACCCCTGCGGGAGCCGACCCAAGGGAAAGATCACTTTGCCCGTGACGTTGGCGGGGAGTTGAAATACCGGACTGAGAAAGTGTTGTTTGATGTGGTTGAATTGCCTCTGCCTTATGATGGAATTCTTGGTCGACCATCTCTGCTAAAATTCATGGCAGTATCCCACTATTATTACAACACCTTGAAGATGCCGGGGCCCATGGGAATCATCTCCATCCAATCTGATAAGAAGGATGCGGTTATATGTGTGACAACATGTATCAAGACACGGTAGCAGCTGAGATTGTAGAAACCCTAGCTCCCACCTAGGAATCAAAGAAAGCGAAAAAGCCTAGCAAGTATGCCGAAAAGGACTTCGAGAAGGGCACCTCTTCGGAGTGCTCTGTGCCCGACGATGATCTGCTAGAGAGTTCTTCTAGAAAAAGTTCCAAGGTCACCTATCTTGTGACGAAGAAGATCTCGATAGGACAGGATTGTACTGGTGGTATGCTCACCATTAGTTCTACCCTTGATGAAAAATAGGAAAGCATGCTCGTGGCCTTCCTGCGAGCGAATGTCGATGTGTTTGCTTGGCAACCGTCTGACTTCCCTGGTGCTCCCAGGGAGGTAATTGAGAACCACCTTGTTGTCTGCCCTCATGCCAACCCCGTCAAGCATAAAGTTAGGAAGCAAGCCTTGGAGCGTCAACAATTCATTGTTGAGGAAATCAAGAAGCTCAAAGTAGCTAATTTTGTCAGAGGATTTTTGCATCCAACTTGGTTAGCCAACACGATAGTAGTGCCCAAGGCGAATGGGAAATGGAGACTTTTCATAGATTTCATTGACTTGAAGAAAGCATGCCCGAAGGACCCTTTTTCCTTGTCGTGTATCGATCAGATTGTTGATTCCACTTCCAAGTGTGATTTCTTTCCTTCTTGGAGGCACACTCCGAATACCACCAGATATTCATGGCCATGGAAGATGAGGAAAAGACTATGTTGATAACTCCCTGTGGCACGTACTGCTTTGTACCGATGCCCTTTAGGTAAAAGAGCGATGGTTCCACATTTGCATGGGCCATGCAGATTGGATTTGAACCTCAGTTGCACAGAAACGTGGAAGCTTACATGGATGACATAGTAGTCAAGACCAAAGATGAAGCAACTCTCATACAAGACTTGGAAGAAACTTTTGCAAACTTGCATAAGATAAATTTGAAGATCAACCCTAAGAAGTTTGTGTTTGGTATCCCATCCGGCAAGCTGCTAGGGTTCTTTATATTTCAATGAGGAATAGAAACCAATCCCAACAAGATCAAAGCAATCGAGAAGATACAAGCGCCCAAGTCCGTCAAGGACGTAAGACGCTTGGCCGGATGCATTCCCGCATTGAACGTGTCCTACAATTTTTCCAAATTCTGAAAAAGGCCGACCTGATGAAGTACACCCTAGAAGAAGAAGCAGCACTGCAAAATCTGAAAGCTTACCTTTCCTTAGCTCCCACCTTGGTCGCGCCTAAACAGCAAGAACCGTTGCTGCTATACTTGGCGGCAAAGAATCAAGTGGTTAGTGCAGCGCTGGTGGTGCAACGAGAAGTGGACGAAGATGCAGCTACTGCAACTAAAGCTGCCGGGGCAGAACTTAAGCATTTGCAGCAGGACTTGATACAGACCAAGGGGAACCTCAGCAAGGAAGCATAGGTAGTTTCAGGGAAGTGGCAAAGAAGAAAGTGGTGCAGCGACAGTTTACTTTGTCAGCTCCTTTTTACAAGGAGCTAGGTCAAGGTACTCTGGAGTGCCGAAGCTGATCTTCGGCCTCATGATGGCCTTGAGGAAGCTGAGCCTCTACCTCCAACGCCATGAAATCACAGTTGTCACCCGCTTCCCGCTACAATGCATATTGTGGAACCCCGAAGCCACTGGCAGGATAGTTGAGTGGGTGCTAGAGCTGTCGAGTTTGGATTGAAGTATGAGAGCACTTCCACAATTCAGAGCAGGGCATTGGCGAAGTTCATTGCAGAATTTATACCCACGCTAGGCGAAGAGGTTTCAGAGACAATTCTCCTCGGAAAAGAAGCACCCAAGGATTGGATCATGTATTTTGACAGTGCTTTCTCGCTCCAGGCCATTGGAGCGGGTGTGCTCCTCATCTCCCCACCAGAGAGCACCTTAAATATGTGGTTGAAATGCACTTTCCCTGGGAGGAAGCCACCAACATCACCGCTGAGTATGAGGGGCTCCTTGTTGGACTTAGAATCGTCGTGGATTTGGGAATCAAGAAACTGATCATCCGAGGAAATTCTCAACTTGTAGTGAAATAAGTCAACGAAGGTTATCAGAGTCCGTTGATGGAAGCATACGTGGAAGAGGTGAGGAAGCTAGAGGAGCACTTTGATGGACTGCAAGCACAACATGTGCCACGTGTAGAAAAGAGCATCTCTGATCATCTATCGAAGTGCGTCGCGCAGAAGTTTCCTGTGGAACCAGGAATTCTTGTCCTCCACCTCACTCAACCATCAGTATCCCTGTTAACGATGACCAAGAAACGGACAAAGCTAAACTATGGCAAGCAATTCCTGGCAGAGCTTCCTAAAGCCGCTGGTAGAGAAGCTGCTAGGAGCAGTCCCGTGTCGGTCGGTGAGCAGCTCCCTCCTGCGGAACCCCAGGTTCTTGTGGTCAAGGTAAGCGCTCCCACGAATGAGAAGATGCCTTTAGTCCTTGTTGTCAGGCCAAAGGCTCAGCTTCAGCACAACAATCGTCCACTTCCTTTAAACAGGAGAACTTCCTGAAGAGCAAGAGGAAGCAGAAAAACTAGCCCGTCAGGCAAGTATGTACAGTAAAAGACCAAACGGTGTGAAATTGAGGTGCATTTGCCGGGAAGATGTACTGAAGCTGTTGGCCAAGATTCACGAAGGCGTACGTGGGTCTCATTTTGGATCTAGGGCCCTTGTCGGAAGAGCCTTCTGGCAGGGTTTCTATTGGACCACTGCCCTCCAAGATGCAACTAAGCTAGTCACCAAGTGTGAAGCCTGTCAGTTCCATTCCAAGAACATCCATCAACCAGCACAATCTCTCCAGACGATCCCTTTATCCTCGCTATTCTCAGTGTGGGGGCTCAATATCGTAGGCCCCTATCCCCGCGTTGTTGATGGCTTTGAATTCTTGTTTGTCGCAATCAACAAGTTTACAAAGTGGCCTGAGGTGGAAACAGTGAGAAAGGTGACCGCACAGTTAGCTATAAAGTTCATGAAAGGACTGGTGTGCCATTTTGGAGTGCCCAACAGAGTGATCACCGATAACGGCACCCATTTCACGAGCCTCACCTTCATGCAATACATACAAAGCCTTGGAAGCAAGTTCTCCTTGCCTCTGTTGCCCATCGAAGAAGCAACAGGCAAGTCCATAGGATGAATGCTGAAGTGCTGCGAGAACTCAAGACAAGAACTTTGGATAGACTGCAAAGAAGCGGCAAGTGCTGGATAGATGAGCTGTCGGTAGTTCTTTGGTCCCTAAGAACGACAACGAATTGAGCTACCAGCCAGATGCCGTTCTCCTTAGTGTATGGGGCGGAAGCATTTCTCCCCACGAAACTCATATAGGGGTCACCTCGAGTACTTGCCTATCATGAAGTAGAGCATGAGAAGCTATGACCTGAAGATGCCATGCTCCTCAAGGAAGATTGTTTCCGGGCCACTGTGCATGTTCCATGCTACCAGCTAGCCTCACGCCGCTACCATAGCCACAGGGTCCACGCCCGGAGCCTTGAGGAAGGTGACCTTGTACTTAGGCGTGTTGAGTCTGGCAAGGGTACCAACAAGTTGACGCCGAAGTGGGAAGGCCCTTACCGGATAGCACGAGGCACCAGATGTGGCGTAGTCCGTCTGGAGACCAAAGATGGCATCAAAATGCTTAACTCCTGGAATATTGAGCACCTTCGTAAGTTCTACCGATAAGGCGCGGCTGCCGGGCTCAGTCCCCGGCAGCCACATTTTGTACAACCCTTGCCTCAGTTGCATGTAACCCTTTGTACAAAGCTAGGAGCAGACCCTGTGCAACCAATAATAAAGTTAGGCATCGCATCATACCATTGCATTACATCTTTACTATCCATTTTACGATTGCAATGTTAGCGGTTTTAATTTCTCGACATTTGCTAGAGTATTTGATGAGCCTATAATCCTTGTTGCCGCATTCTCTCTTCGGGGAATAGAGGCCTCTTGCCTTACGTGTTTCACTATCAAGAAAACAAGGAAGGAGGGCAAAGAAACAAGGACGGCGGCCCGTTGCACTCCAGGAAGGTATACTTCTTGAAAAGATAAGTCTAATTGCATATCCCAAGTTCTATTTCATTAAGTCCCTTAAAGAAACCCTTGTTATCCTTTTGACTTTGTATGATTGAGTCCTTTCATGCAATGGAAAACCTTGTAGAGATGAGTCGTACCCCAACTCTTGCCAGCTTGGGTAGGCATGCCTATACCGATAGGGAGCCTTGCCCGGGAAAGATGACAGCCTGCTGCCCGGGGCTCGCTCCCCCTTGGTGCTCGTGGTTAGAACAAACCCGGCAAAAAGTTCCAAGCGGCAAGGACAAACATGCTGACACAGTACAAGCAAGGAAAAAAAGGATAGTACTTAAGGAAGATAAATATAACTCCTTCATTCATTTTCAATACAAAATGGATAAAGATTACATTAGAGGAAACCTCTCTAATAACCCTTTATTTAACTTCCTCCCCTAGGGACTAGGTACTAAAGGGAAAAGGGACAAAAGGAGGACCTCAGCAGAAGCCCAGCCTGACACCGCCAGGACTAGCAGGGCGCAGATCGGCAGGACCACCGGAAGCGAAGACAAAGCCGATGTCCATGAGCTAGCCACCATCCAGCTGGGGGGAAGGTAGCGCCCAAGTTGAGAACCCTCGACAAATCGCTCCGTCTGGAGGGTTTAGGTGACGGTGATGGTGCGGTCGATGGTCAGCTGGAGCCCGAGTCGCCGTACTTTGACTTGACGGCCGAGGGGTCGCTATCGTCATCTTCACCGACACTGTCCTCCTCATGGTTGTCGCTCCAAGAGGAGCTTTCAGTGTCGCTCGAGCTCTCTTCGCATCAGCCAAGACGAGCGCCCGAGTGCTCGTAGATCTTGACAGAGAGCATGCTGGCCTCCACCAGCTTAAAGCGGAGTACATGCCCACCTGTGAAGCTATGGGCACGCGCGAAGGTTTTCCATCCATGACTGAGGAACATGACGTGGCGTGCCGGAAACTCGACATCAGCTCTCACGATGCCATTATAGTAGCCATGCACCCGCATCCACATCGCGTGTGGCTTGTTGACCTCCAGCACCCTCGCCAAAAGGCGAGGGAGTCGCAAGCGGCTGCGGGGAGAGCCACATAGCCTGACGACAAACTCCAGCGCCGTACCTTTGATGTGTCCTACCATTGGGGGAGGATCCACCCGCGGAGGAGGGCCGGGTGTGGCACTCCACCTCCCCCGGCCACGAGCCCATGCCGGCCTCGGCCCCTTCCAATGCGCCCACTGCGCATGCTGGAACCGCCCTTTGCCACCACGGCTGAAGCAGCGGCATGATCCTGAGAGGAGAATCTCATCACCGCGGCAGAGGCTAGGGATCGTCCTCATCCCCTGGTCATGGTGGTAGAAGAAGGGTGAGCTCTGTCAACTTGGGACCAAGGAGGACTAGTGGATCGATGAGCATCGCCCATTGTGACCTCCCCGATTTATAGGGGGGCAGGGGGCTGGATCTCCTTCGCTCCAAGTCGGCCACCCATCTCCACCAATCCCACTACCCATGCTCACGGACGAAAAGGTAACCGCCCCATTGCTCCAATCCCTGGCGATGTAGTTTTTGCCACTCACACGCCTTGAAGCCATGCGCACCCACGACAAACTCCGCGCAATGCATGCGACGCACATGGCGGAAACGGCTTGAGGTAGTGGGTGAGTACCGACTTGAAAGTTGGCAGTTACTCCCTCACATTGCGTGCATACATAAATTTTGTCCCTAACCCAACGACGCTGGGCAAGCGCATTTCGGCCAGACCCGAGGCTCCTGTCGATGCACTAGGACAGCGGTACCTGGTGCCCCTGAGTTATGCACATGTAGTAGTAGCAGAACCCATATACTCAAGTGCAAACCAAACAAGCATCCAATACCAAGACCCAACAGAGGTAACCTATGCGGGCTAAGCAATGCTGGCAAGGTCAATTCAACAGCCCAGGATGGCCCCGGACCCCGCCAAGCACATCCCCGATGCCTGCTGGTGACCGATGTACATATGCCATCAAGATCACCTAGCAAGCCACCCCCCTGCACGCGTGATCCCATCGCCCATCGCTCCATCGTGTTGCAACGCCAGTCACTTCTAGATGGGGTGTCGAGCCCCCGAGTGGCTAAGTGGCTCTCCCTAAGCATGTGGTGATGCCCCCTTGACACCCGTCCAGAGGCGTGTCAAGATGTGGTGCAATATTTACCTAAATCGGTCGTAGATGCCCATCAGGAATGCATGCCCACACGCCACCTAGACTAGCATTCATGGCATTATTTCCTAAGTGTCAGAGTTAGGTATGAAAGCACTGTTGGCTATCTAATCACTACGTAATATCGGTTTTGCCCCTTGAGCTATAAAAGGAGGCCCAAGGCAACCAAGCTAAAGATTCAAACCTTTGGACACTTTTACTGACGTAGCAACTCCCCTGAAGGCAACCCTTGCCAGGTTTGAGCGTTGTGTGTGCTTCATGTTACTCCGATCAACCAAACCAAAGCAAGAGTAGGGTTTTACGCTTCCCAATGGCCCGAACCTGGGCAAAACACCATTGTCTCATCACCGTGCTTCCTCACTACCTCCGCTCTTTGTGCATACGACCTCACCCCTGCTAAACCACAAAGGGGCCCGTGGTCCCATAGGTGATCGAGTGCATCGTGCCCCGACAAGTACTCACATTGTCCAACATGTCTCCTATTATCAGGTTGAATGGGGATTGCTCAGGGTTATTAAAGTAGTAGTTAATGTTTTCCGCATAACCAACATTGACGGTTTTAGGAGGTTCCCCATCTCCATGAGTAGCAAGTACAACTGATTTTTTTTGGTGTTTCGCGTTCCATAACTAAAGATATAAATAACTTAGAACAAAAAATAAAATTACTTAGTGATAAAGCCAACAAGCACACACGAGAATATCAATCGCTATGCTATTGTTGCCCGACAACGGTGCCAAAAAAGGTCTTGATCACCCACAAGTGTAGGGGTCGTTTTTAGCCTTTTTCGGTAAGTAAGAGAGTCGATCCCACCAAGAAGCAAAAAGTAGAATTAATATTCTCTTCATTTCTATCGACCACCGATACAACTCTATGCACCTTAACACTTACTTTACCTAGAACAATCATGAAACTACTTTGTGGAAAGGAAACTAGAAGTACTTAGTAGGTGTAATAGATAGTTTTGAAAGAAAATAAAGAGGAAGTAAATAAAAGTTATGTGTAGTTTTAGATAAATATTAATTAACATAGTTGTTTGGTAGAGAGCCTTTTGTAACACAAGAGAAACATTTGTCCCTAGGCAATTGATAACCGTTTTCTATGAGGGAGAGGCATACGCTAACATACTTTCCGTACTTGGATCAGATGCACTAATGATTGGAACTCTAGCAAGCATCCGCAAAAACTAAAGATGATTAAGGTAAAATCCAACCATAACATTAACAATGAAAGTCCTCTTTACTCCCATATGCAACAACCCCCTTACTCGAGTGTAAGCTTCTATCACTCTCGCCACCAACTATAAATGAATCATGAAAATATTATAACACCCTTTAGTGGGAATTCCCCATGTGTGTGCGGCATGGGACGTGCCTTAGGACGACACCAAAATAAAACATAGAACTCAAACCAATCATGATCATCAATCAACCCATTCGTCAAAACAACTCTACCGAAACATCGTATGATAGCCACACATAATTGGATAAAAATATATTGCATTAAGCACCATGTTTAAGTAGAGATAACAACGGGGAAGAGAGGTTTTACACCGCTGCATAGAGGGGGAGCGAGTTGGTGGTGATGGCGGTGAAGGTGTTCGTGTAGATTGTCATCATGATGGTTGCCCCGACGGCGTTCCGCCGCCACCGGGAAGTAAGGGATACATGGCCGCCATAGATGGGAGGAGAGTTGGCCCTCTGGTCCATGGCCGCCATGGCTCATAGAGGTCAACAACCACTCCGAGATTGGATCTCTCTCTATATTTCTCTTCAGTTCTCGCGACTGTTTTTTGACCCCTTCATCGTTTCGTAAATTTTCAGGGTATTTTTATCATCAAATTATCTTTATTTCGGCCAAAGAAGGGCTCCAACCGATTTATAGGGTGGCCACAAGATATCAGGGCGTGGCCAAAGCCTGGTCGCACCTTGTTGGCTTGTGGGCACCTCAGACACCGTGTGGCATTTATTCTTCTTCCCAAAATTCACATATATTCCAAAAACACTCTTCGTATATTTGTATCAGGATTGGACTTCATTTTATATGGATTTTCTACGAAACAAGAAACACAGAAAAACGGGAACTGCCACTTGGCATTGGATCAGTAGGTAGTCCCAAAATAATATAAAATGTGGCCAAAAGTATACGAAAGTTGTAGAATATTGGCATGAAACAATCAAAAATTATAGATATGATGGAGACATACCAGACCGCAACAACAACACCAGAACAACAATAGCAAGCAAATGGTAGTAACACAATATAAGCTTGCAACAAGTAAAGGTAAGGTGTAATTGCTAGTGTAGTCGATGGTGACAAGGATGTGTTACCTAAGTTCCCTCCTTTTTGGGGACGTACGTTTCCGTTAGAGTGGTGTGGAGGAACAATGCTCCCCTAGAAGCCACTAGGGCCATTGTATTCTCCTCACACCCTCACACAATGTGAGATGTCGTCACTCCACTTATCGTGCACTTGAAGGCAGCAATCAGACATTTACAAACAAGGTTGGGGCTCTCTCCTCAATTTAATTAGAGTCTCTCAATACCACCAAGAAGCATCACCATAATGGAATGTGAATCCGAGGTGAACTATTCTATCTAGGGTGACCAAACACCCAAGAATAACAATATCTACAAGGGATTAGCGTCGGGAATCACATTTTTGTTGGTGGAAGTCTAGATCGAGGCCTTCTGCTCCAAACCATAGGGAATCAAGAAAAATTGATGGCTAGGGAAGGATATCAGGAAAATCTGAGCTTTGGGCAACAATGGAGCAATGGGGGAAAAGGAGTGGGCCTTCTTGGGGAAGAAGACCTCCTTTATGTAGTGGTGTCTTAAATCCAACAGTTATGCTCACAGCCAATGCTCAACTAGTATGACCACTTGCGAGAGCGGTAATTAAAGTGCCTACAAGTGTATACTTGATACTACAACGCGGTAGTTCCATCGGACTTGTACTACTGGCTACTAACATGTCTCCAAGGTATCCATAATTTTTTATTCTCACATTGATTCGGGGCAAACCCGTGGGTGTCAATATTTAACGAATTGGAGGGGGGTTCCATGAAGAACACGAAGAACATGGGGAATAACTAGGAGAAATCACAAGAGGAAACACTCAACAACAAGTCCAATCACACATCCACTAGACTCACCACACACAAGATCCACAAAGGTACATGAACAACAACTGGCAAGATGGATACATGGTAGAGATCATCCCAAATCCCATGGAGAGATGGGGCCTTGAATCCACTAGGGATCTTCCCTCGCAAGGGGCCTTGACATCCACTAGGTGATCTTCTCTCATAGAGGCATCTACTCTATGGGAGAGGTAGTGGATGGAGCTATGCCCAACTAACTAAGAGCTAAACCATTGCTAACCCTAGATATAAGGAGGGGAAGGAGGATATATATGCCCAAGGAAACCAAGGGGTGAGAAAGGGGTACATGATCCAACCTAGCCAAAACACACAGGGGGACCCCGTGTGCACAGGGTAAGTGGAGCCCGTGCGCACGGGGGTGTCCCGTGGGCACGAGGTCTTCTAGGCACATGTGCACGGAGTATCCAAGAAGTCATGGATACCCTCGTGTGCACGGGGTCTTGGGAGGCCGTGTGCACGTGGTCGTCTAGGACTCTTCTTCTTCTGGCTTCTGGGCACTGTTTTCTTACGTCTCCGCTTCCATGCGTCCCTCGCGGATAGTGTAGTTGTATGTAGTTGCTCGCACTCCTCCTCATCGCCCGTGAAGCTCTGGCAATACCTATGCATGCACACGAGAGGAGTATCAACTAGTATACCATCCTTGAGGTGGTCAAATGAGCACATGTGAAGGAGATGATTCGCCTTTATCTATGTGAAGTATTCGTGGCATGTGTCACTTGCCAAACGTACTGTTGTCATGGTGATGTTCGTAAGATGCTTTGCATCATCCCCTCCCCCTTGGGAAAGATCCGTCCTCGGGTCAAAATCCAATCACCATGGGACGGAGATAGCATCGTAGTTTAGATGTGGACGATCACCAAGCACTCATCATCATCAAGCTCTAAAGGGGCACTCTCCAATGTCTCACCGTCTTGTAGTTCCTTCAAAAGGAGAAAGGATAACAAACACTTGGAAAAAAAATGTGGTTGGCGTTAGTGCCAAATCAAGCATTCAAGCGGTTATTCACCGAACAAGTGTCATCATCATGTATAACATATGGTGTGACAATGGATTGTGTCATGGCACGTAAGCATACAAATGGAGCATAAGCAATGAAATAATGGAAACAAGTATGCCTAGGTGAGGTATGGATGGAAATATGTGTGACAATATAACAAGCATCTACCCTAAGTTCATAGCACATATGCACAATGCAATAAACAAAAGGTCTATGGTATGCATAGGAATAACTCACAATGCCAAGTAAAATGAACTGTCTAAACACATGGGGAATACAAAGTGCAAGGCAATCCGAGCATAATGTGCATATGGTGTAGTGAAGATGGGGTTGCACTCCACACAATAGAAAGAGCACATGAATGTTGTCCATATTCTCCGAATTATGCTTCCGCTATTGCACATGAGGAGACCCCCATAGTTTTCTCATACATTATAGGAGATTGTGTTCCATCCCATCCTTTGCATGACTTGAATATTTGTGTGCACAATAATCTACCCTTGAATATGAATGCTATTGATGTGACATATATTTGCATGATCAATTTGTGTGCCCATAGTGTTATACACAATAACTATTCTTTCATGATGGATGACATGTTCCTATACCATACATCAAATTTCTTTAAGCATTTCTTATCTTGTGCTAACTCTCATGTACACATACACATCCTAACAGATGATGTGTACATATACCATGCACACACAATTTTTCTTTTGTCTTTATTGTGTGTAGGTACTCATGAATATTCGTCAACCTCACAATCCCATGAGTTGACGAAAAGAGCTCTTGAGAGCACCGATGCTTTGGGATTCACCGGAATGTGTATCCAACCTTCCCCTCGCGCAAGGACTATGTGCATCTCTTCTACATGGCCCTCACATCATTATGGCTTATTGTTCATCATATATCATTTGCCCATATTGCCATGTTCACTTTGCATGATATGCTCATTTTTATGCCTATGCCATGCATTTGTGACCCATGCTTTGCATTACCCATGACCCATGACTCTCGTATTTGTATGTGTATTTGCAAGCTTGGTTAAGATATTACTAGCTATTGCCATGTTTGCTTTGTGCTCCATGTCTATGATGACACGTTGATCGTGCTTTGTGTTCGTGCTCGCGATATGTCATGTGCATTAGTAATGTACACTATTTGTTCATATGACATGACTGCCATGATTTTGTTTAGTATGTTGCATCTTTGCACTACTAGTTTCCACGACATGATCACTATGCTTCCCTATGTTGCATCACCTATGTGCTCCCATCAACACAAGTGCAAACGAAACAAGCATCCAATACCAAGACCCTGGCAGAGGCAACCTATGCAGGCTAAGCAATGCCGGCAAGGACAATTCAACGGTCCAGGAAGGCCCCGGACCTTGCCAAGCACGTCCCCGGTGCCTGCTGGCGACCGAGGTGCATACGCCTTCAAGATCACCCGCCAAGCCACCCCCCTGCACGCGTGATCCGATCGCCCACCGCTCCATCGCGTCGCAATGCCAGTCACTTGTAGATGCGGTGTCGAGCCCCCGAGTGGCTAAGTGGCTCTCTCTAAGCATGTGGTGATGCCCCCTTGACACCCGTCCAAAGGTGTGTGAAGATGTGGTACAATATTTAGCTAAATCGGTGGTAGAAGCCCATTAGGAATGCATGCCTGCACGCCACCTAGACTAGCATTCATGGCATTCTTTCCTAAGTGGCAGAGTTAGGTATGAAAGCACTGTTGGCTATCTAATCACTATGTAATATGTGTGTTTGCCCCTTGAGCTATAAAAGGAGGCCCAAGGCAACCAAGCTAAAGATTCGAACCTTTGGACACTTGTACTCACGTAGCAACTCCCCCGAAGGCAACCCTTGTCGGGTCCGAGCGTTGTGTGTGCTTCGTGCTACTCTGATCAACCCACCAAAGCAGGAGTAGATTTTTACGCTTCCCAACGGCCCGAACCTGGGAAAAACACCAGTGTCTCATCGCCGCGCTGCCTCACTACCTCCGCTCTTTGTGCATCCGACCTCAACCTTGCCGAACCACAAAGGGGCCCATGGCCATATAGGTGATCGAGTGCATCGTGCCCCAAAAAGTACTCACGTTGGGCAACATCTCTCCCATTATCAGGTTGAATGGGGATTTCTCAGGATTATTAAAGTAGTATTTAATGTTTTCACGGTTTTAGGAGGTTCCCCATCTCCATGAGTAGCAAGTACAACTAATTTTTTTGGTGTTTCGCGTTCCATAAATAAAGATATAAATAACTTAGAATAGAAAATAAAATTACTTAGTGATAAAGCCAACAAGCACACACGAGAATATCAATCGCTATGCTTTTGCTGCCCGACAATGGTGCCAAAAAAGATCTTGATCACCCATAAGGGAAAGGGTTGTTTGTAGCCTTTTTAGATAACTAAGAGTGTCGATCGCACCAGGAAGCAAAAATTAGAATTAATATTCTCTTCATTTCTATCGACCACCGATACAACTCTATGCACCTTAACACTTACTTCACCTAGAACAATCATGAAACTACTTTGTGGGAAGGAAACTAGAAGTACTTAGTAGGTGTAATATATAGTTTTGAAACAAAATAAAGAGCAAATAAATAAAAGTTATGTGTAGTTTTAGATAAATATTAATTAAGATAGTTGTTTAGTAGAGAGCCTTTTGTAACACAAGAGAAAGATTTGTCCCTAGGCAATTGATAACAGTTTTATATGAGGGAGAGGCATCCGCTAACATACTTTCCGTACTTGGATCATATGCACTAATGATTGGAACTCTAGCAAGCATCCGCAAAAACTAAAGATGATTAAGGTAAAATCCAACCATAACATTAACAATGAAAGTCCTCTTTACTCCCATATGCAACAACCCCATTACTCGGGTTAAGCTTCTGTCACTCTCGCCACCAACTATAAACGAATCATGAACGTATTATAACCCCCTTTAGCGGGAATTTCCCCATGTGTGTGTGGCATGGGAAGTTCCTTAGGACGAGACCAAAATAAAACATAGAACTCAAACCAATCATCATCATCAATCAACCCATTCGTCAAAACAACTCTACTCAAAAATCGTATGATAGCCACACATAATTGGATAAAAATGTATTGCATTAAGCACCATGTTTATGTAGAGATAACAACGGGGAAGAGAGGTTTTACACCGCTGCATAGAGGTGGAGCGAGTTGGTGGTGACGGCAGTGAAGGTGTTCGTGTAGATTGTCGTCATGATGGTTGCCCCGATGGCATTCCGGCACCACCGGGAGAGAAGGGGGACATGCCCGCCATAGATGCGAGGAGAGTTGGCCCTCTGGTCCATGGCCGCCATGGCTCATAGAGGTCAAAAACCACTACGAGATTGGATCTCTCTCTATATTTCTCTTCAGTTTTCGCGACTGTTTTTTGACCCCTTCATCGTTTCCTAAATTTTGAGGGGATTTTTGTCAGCAAATTATCTTTATTTCGGCCAAACAAGGACTCCAACCGATTTATAGGGTGGCCACAAGATATCAGGGCGTGGCCAAAGCCTGGTCGCACCTTGTTGGCTTGTGGGCACCTGAGACACCGTGTTGCATTGATTCTTCTTCCCAAAATTCACATATATTCCAAAAACACTCTTCGTAAATTTTTATCAGGAATGGACTTCGTTTTATATGGATTTTCTACGAAACAAGAAACACTATAAAAACGGGAACTACCACTTGGCACTGGATCAGTAGGTAGTCCCAAAATAATATAAAATGTGGCCAAAAGTATACGAAAGTTATAGAATATTGGCATGAAACAATCAAAAATTATAGTTATGATGGAGACATATCAGAGCACAACAACAACAGCAGAACAACAATAGCAAGCAAATGGTAGGAACACAATATAAGCTTGCAACAAGTAAAGTTAAGTGTAATCGCTAGTGTATTCGATGGTGACAAGATGTGTTACCGAAGTTCCCTCCTTTTTGGGGACGTATGTCTCCGTTGGAGTGGTGTGGAGGAGCAATGCTCCCCAAGAAGCCACTAGGGCCATCATATTCTGCTCACACCCTCACATAATGTGAGATGTCCTAACTCCACTTGTCGTGCACTTGAAGGAAGCAATCGGACATTTACAAACAAGGTTGGGGCTCTCTCCTCAACTTAATTAGAGTCTCTCAATATCACCATCAAGCATCACCATAATGGAATGTGAATTTGAGGAGCACTATTCTATCTAGGGTGACCAAACACCCAAGAATAACAATATCTACGAGGGATTAGCATCGGGAATCAAATTTCTGTTGGTGGAAGTGTAGATCGAGGCCTTCTGCTCCAAACCCTAGGGAATAAAAAATATTGATGGCTAGGGAAGGATATCAGGAAAATCCGAGCTTTGGGCAACAATGGAGCAATGGGGAAAAGGTGTGGGCCTTCTTGGGGAAGAAGACCTCCTTTATGTACTAGTGTCTTAAATCCAACAGTTATGCTCACAACCAATGCTCAACCAGTACGACCACATGCGGGAGCGGTAATTAAAGTGCCTAAAAGTGTATACTTCATAGTACAAGCCCGGTAGTTCTATCGTAGTTGTACTACTGGCTACTGACACGTCTCCAAGGTATCCATAATTTCTGATTCTCACATTGATTCGGGCAAACCCGTGGGTTTCGATCTTTCACGAATTGGATGGGGATGCCGTGAAGAACACGAAGAACACGGGGAATAACAAGGATAAATCACAAGAGGAAAAACTCAAGAACAAGTCCAATCACACATACACTAGACTCACCACACACAAGATCCACAAAGGTACATGAACAACAAATGGAAAGATGGATACATGGTAGAGTTCATCCCAAATCCCATGGAGAGATGGGTCCTTGAATCCACTAGGGATCTTCCCTCGCAAGGTGCCTTGACATCCACTAGGTGATCTTCTCTCATAGAGGCATCTACTCCATGGGAGAGGTAGTGGATGGAGCTAGGCTCAACTAACTAAGAGCTAAACCATTGCTAACCCTAGATATAAGGAGGGGAAGGAGGATATATATGTCCAAGGCAACCAAGGGGTGAGAAAGGGTTACATGGTCCAAGCCTAGCGAAAACACATAGGGGGACCCCGTGCGCATGGGGTAAGTGGAGCCCATGCGCACGGGTGTGTCCCGTGGGCACGAGGTCTTCTAGTCACATGTGCATGGAGTATGTAGGAAGTCATGGGTACCCTCATGTGCACGGGGTCTTGGGAGGCCGTGTTCACATGGTCGTCTGGGACTCTTCTTCTTCTGGCTTCTAGACACTGTTTTCTCACGTCTCTGCTTCCATGCGTCCCTCACAGGTGGTGTAGTTGTATGTAGTTGCTCGCACTCCTCCTTAGCACCCGTGAAGCTCTGGCAATACCTATGCATGCACACAATAGGAGTGTCAAGTAGTATACCATCCTCGAGGTGGTCAAATGAGCATGTGTGAAGGAGATGATTCGCCTTTATCTATGTGAAGTAGTCGTGGCGTGTGTCACTTTCCAAACATACTCTTGTCATGGTGATGTTCGTAAGATGCTTTGCATCATCCCCTCCCCTTGGGAAAGATCCGTCCTCGGGTCAAAATCCAATCACCATGGGAAGGAGATAGCATCATCGTTTAGATGTGTACGATCACCAAGCACTCATCATCATCAAGCTCTAAAGGAGCACTCTCCAATGTCTCACCTTCTTGTAGTTCCTTCAAAAGTAGAAAGGACAACAAACACTTGGAAAAACAAATGTGGTTGGCATTAGTGCCAAATCAAGCATTCAAGCGGTTATTCACTGAACAAGTGTCATCATCATGTATAACATATGGTGTGACAACGGATTGTGTCATGGCACGTAAGCATACAAATGGAGCATAAGCAATGAAATAATGGAAACAAGTATGCCTAGGTGAGGTATGGATGCAAATATGTGTGACAATATAACAAGCATATACCCTAAGTTCATAGCACATATGCACAATGCAATCAACAAAAGGTATATGGTATGCATAGGAATAACTGACAACACCTAGTAAAATGAAGTGTCTAAACACATGGGGAATAAAAAGTGCAAGCCAATCCGAGCATAATGTGCATATGGTGTAGTGAAGATGGGGTTGCACTCCACACAATAGAAAGAGCACATGAATGTTGTCCATATTCTCCAAATTATGCTTCCGCTATTGCACATGAGGAGACCCCCATAGTTTTCTCATACATTATAGGAGATTGTGTTCCATCCCATCCTTTGCATGACTTCAATATTTGTGTGCACAATATGCTACCCTTGAATATGAATGCTATTGATGTGACATATATTTGCATGATCAATTTGTGTGCGCATAGTGTTATACACAATAACTATTCTTTCATGATAGATGACATGTTCCTATACCATACATCGAATTTATTTAAGCATTTCTTATCTTGTGCTAACTCTCATGTACAGATACACATACTAACAGATGATGTGTACATATACCATGCACACACAATTTTTATTTTGTCTTTTTTGTGTGTAGGTACTCATGAATATTCGTCAACCTCACAATCCCGTGAGTTGATGAAAAGAGCTCTTGAGAGCACCGATGTTTTGGGACTATGTGCATCTCTTCTACATGGCCCTCACATCATTATGGCTTATTGTTCATCATATATCATTTGCCCATATTGCCATGTTCACTTTGCATGATATGCTCATTTCTATGCCTTTGCCATGCATTTGTGACCCATGCTTTGCATTACCCATGACCCATGACTCTTGTATTTGTATGTGTATTTGCAAGCTTGGTCAAGATATTACTAGCTATTGCCATGTTTGCTTTGTGTTCCATGCCTATGATGACACATTGATCTTGCTTTGCGTTCGTGCTCGCGATATGTCATGTGCATTAGTTATTTACACTATTTGTTCATATGACATGATTGCCATGATTTTGTCTACTATGTTGCATCTTTGCACTACTAGTTTGCACGATATGATCACTATGCTTCCCTATGTTGCATCACCTACGTGCTCCTTTTTTGCGGTTGATGTCAACCATTACCATGCTTCACACATGATTGATATTGCTTATTGTCATATATCTCCATATGTTTCCTCGCTCATGCCATGTATTAAGTGCAACAATGCTTATAATCTTGCTAATGAGATTGCCCCCGTAGCTTTCTCACATATTATTGGAGCTTTCGACGTATTCCATGTGAAGCATGCCTGTATTCCTTCTTTGCACCATATGCCTAGTGCCATGAATATAGCCATTGTTGCATCATATTGTTCATGCACTTTTGTTCCTTATGGTTATGTGCAAGAGAGGAGAACCATCATGACAGATGATGTGTTTATATACCATGCACATACATTGTTTGCTTTGTTGTGTGTATGTGTAGGATACTTTGACTACATGTCAACTTCCACTTCACATGAATTGACGATTCGAGGTCTTGAGAGCGAGCCTTGCTACACTGACGTGTTTTTCCATCACACTTGCTTGCGCATCGACATTGTGAAGGATGCATAAGGTCATGTTTTCAAGGTGACATCCTTATTAAGCATGGATATTTTGCATCTTAATACTTGTGTTGCTTGTATTATGACACATATTGGTCTTCTTGGACCACTTACTTGCAAACATGTTAGAGATATTGATTTCACTCGTGATTGCCATTGTTCCATGCCTCATGACATATATGCCTTGTGTGGTACATCCAACTTATGGAGTGTTTCCTCGTATCATATGCTTGGTTGCAACAATGTCATTTCTTCACATATGCTATGTCCAATTGCTTGCTACATTCTTGACTTGATTTCCTCACACATGATGACCAATTGCTCTTTCTATTTTGTTGTGTTCCAGACTATGTTCACTGCACTATTTTCACATTATGCTCAGATTGCCTTGCACTTTGGATTGTCCCATGTGTTTAGACACTTCATTTTCCTTGGTGTTGTGAATGATTCCTGTGCATACCATAGAACTTTTGTTGATTCCATTATGCATACGTGCTATGACCTTGGGGTAGATGCTTGTTATATTTTCACACATATTTACATCCCCACCTCACCTAGGCATACTTGTTTCCATGATTGCATTTCTTATGCTCCATTTGTATGCTTACATGCCATGACACAATCACTTGTCATGCCATATGTTATTCATGATGACGACACTTGTTCGGTAAATAACCGCTTGAAAGCTTGGTTAGGCACTAACATCAACCACATTTGTTTTTCCAAGTGTTTGTTGTCCTTGCTCCTTTTGAAGCAATTACAAGACGGTGAGACATTGCAGAGTGCCCCTTTGGAGCTTGACGATGAGTGCTTGGAGATCGTCCACATCTACATGACGACGCGATCTCCTAACCATGGTGATTTGGATTTTTATCCGAGGATGGATCTTTTCCAAGGGGGAGGGCATGATGTAGAGCATCTTACGAACATCAACATGAAAAGAGTCCATTTGGCAAGTGACACATGCCATGACTACTTCACATACACAAAGGTGAATCATCCCCTTTACACGTGCTCACTTGACCACCTCGAGGATGGTATACTACTTGACACTCCTCTCATATGCATACATAGGTATTTCCGGCGCTTCACGAACGATGAGGAGTAGTGCGAGCAACTACGTACAACTACACCACCTGTGAGGGACGCTTGGAAGCGGAGATGGAAGAACACAGAGTCCAGAAGCCAGAGGAAGAAGAGTCCCAGACGACCCCATGTGCATGGCCACCCGGGACCCCTTGCACACGAGGGTACCCGTGACTTCCTGGATACTCCATGCGCACGGGCCCAGAAGACCACGTGCCCATGGGACCCCCGTGTCCACGGAACACGCGTGTGTACACGGGCTAAGTGGAGCGGCGACTTGGAGACCCCATGCGCATGGGCTCCACTTACCCCATGCGCATGGGGCCCCTTGTGTGTTTCGTCTGGGCTTTATAGAGTTCTGCCGTAGGTGCATCGAATGCGAATTAAAAATTTCCTACACACAGAACATCCAAGAACATGCTATGGAGGTGGATCACAAATCGTTACCACTAGACTGTCGGGACCCCGATCCTAAGTCATATGAATCCATACTGTAACATATCACATCACTTTGCGGCCTCACGCACGATAAGCTCCACGGCTGCAGCCTTACCTTAGCCGGGACCATTTGCGTCTTTTGGCTCACGTATGTGAACATGTTGCTGGCAATGAAACGACAGAGAACCCGGGCCGACATGACTAGTCATAGAACCCAAGTGGCACATCCGTACGGAAACAGACATACCTAACCCAACAATGCAGGTGTCGGCCTCAAGCGCGTGTAGACGAGTCATAGCAAGATACACGGACTCCATTACGTCATGAGACATAAATGCCATCACCACACGTAGATGAGTCGTAGCAGGCTACAGGGACTCCATTACACTGCGAGACATTTCCCTGAAGGGACACACATAGCAGCAAGGAAGGATACATGCCGGTCAATCAATGTGTACGGAGCAGTAGCAAGCTACCAAGGCCCGCTGGAAGCACAAGGAGGCAGTTTCCCGTAAAGAGTACTACTAAAGGCACACGACTAGGTGTCGGATCCCATACATATTGTTGCACGTCACACGTACGCATGACATGCCCGATATGCATAGATACAACCATGGCATCACAACATAACCATACAACAACTTTTGCTTAAGGGGCTCAGACGAGACTTGCATAACATGTTCTTACAGATAGGGGTCACATGACCCGACACTCAAGTCCTACAAACAAGTCATACAAACCAAGCGGAAGCATAAGCTGTCTGAGTACAGACAGATGAAAGGGTAAAAAGGCACGTGGCCTGACTATCTACAGCTCGCCACAGGGCATAAGGTCGTAGCTGGGACACCAGCTATTCGGCATTATCGACATCTAGATAGAAGCCACCTGATGGGTCCTGGGTCTCATCTACAACATTTATTAAGAAAACGTGAGTACAAACATACTCAGCAAATCTTTAAAATAGGCCTAGTCTATTCATGCTCATGTATCAACAAGGGGAGTGGTGCAGTTTGTGCAGCAATGCCAGCTTTGACTCATGGCTAACCTACACTACACCATTTTTAGCTCTTTATTTAGATTTAGTTATTGCAGACGAGTCCACTAACTCCATGACGATACACCACCATGGATTCACATCCCTCTCCTAGGAGAGTGCCATCCACGGTACTCACACTTGTCTTGATATTTTTATGAGTATCCATTTGATTATCTATGAACAGCATAAGTTTTCCAAGTAGTCCATATCCGAGGACGTGGCTATTCGAATAGTTTCATACCCTGTAGGGTTGTACTTCTTCACACACGCTCTTGCCACTTATCGCCATGTGCTCTTAAAACCATGCACCTCGGCAACCTTCAAGCGGAAGCCCAGCGAGGGAGTCGGCCACGACCATCAATCACATAAGACCTCTAGTTCAGGCTATCCCCTATTTGAGACTGAACCTGCAGGGAAGTCTGGCCGAAGTTTCCACTACGGCCCCAAACGATGTGCGCAGGGTTCCCAAGCCCACCATTCGGGTGACCGTTGGTACACCATGCCACTGCCTACCGCGTCGTAACCCACCTCTAGGGTCAGCGCTACGCACGGCCTCCAGCATGATATAAACACCAGAAACAACTTGCAACTCCTGGACTAAGGACTAAGTGATTGAAAAGTCGAGAGGGTCAATTAAGTATCCCAATGTGTGGTAGTAACTAGTCTTGGATTACAAACACGGAACTCAGTTCCTAAGAACGGTCCCAATGAGACAACCCACTATCTACTCCTACATAGCCTCTCATTGCAACCTTTACTAACTCGGTTTCATCTTAAGCCTATCACATCAGAACATCATTATTTCACTCTAGTTCATCACCCAGATGAATCGGACCTGACACAACTCTAAGCATAGCGAGCATAGCAGGAAAAGTAAGCTAAGCACATCATGGCACAAGGATCTACCAGGTATGCTAGGTTGCAAGGTTTAGCTATTTACTGTGACAATGACAGGTCATGCAAAAGAATAGATTCATCTACCGTGTATCACAAACAAGTGAACGTTTGTCCTAATGCAATAAACAAGAGCAGGAGCGAGAGTGTCGGATGTTATCGGAATGACCAAAGGGGGTTGCTTACCTTGCTAGGTAGCGGAAAGGTTCTCTCCTTCGTTGGAATACTCGGGGGTATCCTCAGAAGCAGGGCCTACCGTAATGGAGATAAATAGCAATCAATACACGCAAGTGCAACAATATGATGCATGATCATGACATGGTAGCATATAAGGATGGGCTAGTGCAACTATTGTCCAAGTTAGTTAGAAGTGAGTTTGAATATAGGTTCAAAATCAATCTCCATTTCATATTCCATATATTAACCTATTAGTAAATGTCAATGTTCATGTACATAGGTTGCTCTAACATGCATGATAATAGCACCATTAGATTCATTGGGTTTTTCTGATAAATTTTCATATATAAATTATTTTGATCTGAGTTTCAGATTAATTTATATGAATTTTGAAGTTTTAAACATTTTCTGGAATTATTTTAAAACTAGAAATTCCTTTATTACATCAGCCTGACGTCATCATGGCGTCAACAGGTCAGCTAACCAGTCCAGGTCAAACCTGACGTGGAGGGCCCGCACGTTAGCGAGACAAGACTAATCCCCACACTGACCAGGGTTTGACCCGCATCTGGGGCCCACTGGTTATTGGCTGGGGGGCTAATTAGCAGGAGGATTAACCCCTGATGGCCTTCCACGTCAGCACACCGGAGGCCAGCCAGCAGCAACTCGCCGGACTTGCCCATCCAGTGGCCATTTGGCACGCAAAGGGCACCAGAAGGTAACCCGCGCACGCGCGCGTCTAACGAAGTGGCAAAGGGGGCTTGGGGTCACCAGAGACAACGACCACGTCGAGCTTGGCGGCGGCGGCGGCTCGGGAAGTATTGGCTACTGTGCTAGAGGGCACGGGAGAGCAGGGGAAGAGGGGAGGAGCACCAGCTGCTCACCGCGGTTCCAGTAGAGGCGACGGCAAGGTCGGGGGAGGTTCGGACGGGGCGAATCATCGAGGTGGAGCTCCGATGACCGGTAGGGAAGAAACGGCGGTGGCGCGTCGTGGAGGGCTCCCGACGCTGACTGGCTTCATGGGGGGGATGAGGGGGTCGCTGCAGGGCTGTTGGGGGGCTCAGAAGGGCGCGGGGGTGGCTAGAACTATGGTGGCACGGTGGCGACAAGCTCGGCCATGGCGGGCAGAGAGAGGGAGAGCGAGAGAGACAGAGAGATCGCGAGGGGGAGAGGGAGAGGAGAAAGAGTCCACGGCGAGGAGGCTTCGCGCTGGTGCTCTCCGAACCCACCAGGCCAGCAGCCAGGCAAGGAGGAGCTCGCGAGCGCACTCCCCTGTCCTCCTAGCGAGAGAACAGGGATGACTGGCCATGGGTCAGTGGGCCGGTTCCCCCTGGGCCTCTGCCCTTTTTCTTTTCTGGTCTTTCTAATTTTCTATTTCTGACATTTGTTTTATTTCTTTTTTAGGTACAAATGCTTTGATAAAATATCCCAAATATTTTATAATATAAAGTTTGAATATTTCAAACTCCAATAAAAAGTTTGAGGATATTTTGAAATATAAAGTATTGATAATGCTTTATTTGGCATTTTTAGAGGCTTTGTTATTTATTTTTAAATTGCTACTACTGTTCAAATATTTGAAATGGCCCCTGATATATTAATGTCCATATTTATCAGACATAGGGAACATTTTGTATGGGCATTTTGAGTTTGTTGAGTTTTCACCAACTTTTAATTAATTTGGTTCCAATGTGAACTTGGTGTTTCTTTTAATCCCCATTTCATGTTGATGCAAAATTGAAAAATGATGCATACACATGCTGTCCTATGACATCTTGCTAGGGATGTGACATAGACGCGTAGTGCCATGCAGCGGAAGTAGAGGTGGGGCAGCGCATCCGCGTGGTTTGTCTCCTCCTTGTCCGTTCTCCCAAAAGTAGCCGGTCCAATCTCCCTCGAACAGTCGGTCTGCCGGATCTAGCGTACAGGTTCGCCGAAGCGGCGCAAGTGCAGTGCCTCTAACGGTATCCGCGCATGCAGGAGAACACATCATGCGGCGAACTGCTAGGTCCGATCACACTGTTGGCAGTGAGTGAAGGTGGCTATTCGCAACACATGCAAACCCTAATGACGGCTCCGAAGCGATCAACCGGATGGGTGTGCTGCACCTCCACTATATATAGGCATCCAGCGTGGGCTCAACTTTGGTCCTCGCACAGATCCTAATGCCAATGTGTTCCTTCCCTGAAGCGCGCGGCCCCTTAGGTTCTCGTTCACTTGGTCGCGAGTCAGATAACATTGGACTCGACCAGTCGGTAGCGGCCTCTAGCAAAATGTGTGGACTCCAAGTGTCTAATGAAGCTGGTTAGGTGAAGCTATACTTCACACTTCTGTTCCCTTTGACACACGTCCACAAGGTGACATGGTCATCCTTGTTGCAGCACGACCTCTTTCTCGTTCCAGTGAATCCGACCAACACTTCGGATTATCTCATAATCCTCATCGCATGGCCATGCTTATCCAGGTCGGATCACCCGAGGGGTCCAGAGTATATCTCTTCTGATCGGAGGGGCATATCCCATCTTGCTCGACCATGTCTCGTAGCATGGGTCTGGACAAGCCCGAAACCTACCTTTGTAACTACCCAGTCATGGAGTAGCATTTGGTCGGCCCAAAGCAAGTCTGTCACCATCCCGAGTACATGCACAAGCTCAGGCCTTAGGACATAGAACATATGTTGTACTAGAGACTCAAAAATGACCTATCGTTGCGTCTCATAGTTGGCTCTGTCCAACTCAGACCTTATCTCGACTCGGATCCGACTATATCGAATCCGACCAGACCTTTCTAAGTCCATATTATCCGTTTAGATCCAATGCTACATGGTCAGTGAGACCGAACCATCCACTGTGTCATATGCTAGTCTGATTAGTTGTGCATCCACACAACCCTTTGGACTAGGGACCATTTAGGACAGTTATCATACAATGCACAGTCTCACAAAGAAGTCACGTACTTGTTAATACACATCAATGATAATGTCCAAGGACTATATTTATTCATAAACACATAGAAAATATCATCATACATGATTGCCTCTAGGGCATATGTCCAACAGGCTTGGCTCATGTACCCCTCTCTTTCCCCTTGGTTGCCTTGGACCTATATATACGCCTTCCTCTCCTCCTATCTAGGGTTAGCAATGGTTTAGCTCTTGGTTAGTAGGGTGTAGATCCTTCCACTACCTCTCCCATGGAGTAGATACCTCTATCAGAGAAGATCCCCTAGTGGATGTCAAGGCGCCTTGCGAGGGAATATCCCTAGTGGATTCAAGGCCCCATCTCCCCATAGGATTTGAGATGAACTCTAACACATATCCTTCTTTCCCTTTGTTGTTCATGTACCTTTGTGGATCTTGTGTATGGTGAGTCTATTGGATGTGTTAGTAGACTTGTTCTTGAGTGTTTCCTCTTGTAATTTCTCCTCATTCTTCCTCATGTTCTTCGTGTTTTTCGTGGAATCCCCCTCCAATTCGTGAAAGATCGACACCTATAGGTTTGCCATGTATCATTACCTCTCTATGATACCAATATGATACAGGGAAAAACCGTAGGTATCGATCTTTCAAGAACTGGAGGGGGGTTCCACGAAGAACATGAAGAACACGGGGAAGAACGAGGACAAATCACAAGAGGAAACACTCAAGAACAAGTCCAATCACGCATCCACTAGACTAACCACACACAAGATCCACAAAGGTACATGAACAACAAAGGGAAAGAGGATACATTGTAGAGTTCATCCCAAATCCCATGGGGAGATGGAGCCTTGATATCCCGGAGGATCTTCCCTAGATATGGGTCTTGACATCCATAGGAGCTTCTCACGTAGAGGTAACAACACCAAGTAAGAAAGCTATGGAAGGAGCAATGATCAACTAATCTATGAGCTAAACCATTGCTAACCCTAGAATGGAGGTCAAAAATGAGTATATATACTCTAAGGATAAGTGGGGGTGAGAAAGGGGTACATGGGCCTTGGGCCCGAGTGGTTGCATGCACGCAGGCCGCAAGTTCCGTGTTGGGACGGAAGTTCAGGGGATGGTCCAGGAAGGTTTCGGTTCCAAAGAGTCTGCACGCCTGTGGTTTAGGTGGACGGAAGTTCCGGGAAGGCCGGAATGTCCGGGGTCCGGAGCTTTCGGGCGGTACGGAAGGTCCGGTGAGGGAGTCCTGGACTAAGGGGTCCTCAGCCCGTTGGACTATCTCCCAATAGGCCGGCTTGGTGGGCCGCTCCCTGACCATTGCAGGAAGGGCCGGATACATCGAGACCCCGTGTTCTAGAAAGAAATCTCAAAGGCGCGTCGTGCACTCCAAGTCAAGATGAGGAAATCGACATCTCCATCCCCGACAGTGGGCCTATCAGTTTAAACACTAGGTACCCCCCGTTGTCTATATAAACCTGGAGGGTTTTAGATTGTTGGGTAGAGAAACACATCTAGGGTTTTAGCTATTTGGTCTCATGGTAGATCAACTCTGTAACCTTCACACCCTCAATATAATCGAGTAGGACGTTGGGTTTTACCTCCATAGGAGGGCCCAAACCTGGGTAAACATCGTCTCCTTCGTCCCCTTGTTACCAACGATCCTAGACTCACAGCTCAGGACCCCCTACCCGAGATCTGCCGGTTTTGGCACCGACATTGGTGCTTTCATTAAGAGTTCCGCTATGATCACCAAAGGAATCTATGGCTCATGTTGTCATTAACGAAGAAATCTATAACACGGACCCCTTTGTCCCTGGACAGATCTTTGCTTTTCGGCAGCATTGTGCTACACGCTAATCCGATCGATCGTCTTGGGCGGGTCAGGAGTTTCGCCATTGATCAAGAGCTTAGATTCGGGAACCTAGAATTTTCCGTAGGCTCTCGAGGCTATCTTTCGCTCACTTGGCTCGCAATCCTCAGGACTCCGAGGCCTTAACCTCGGATTTTGCCTTCGATACCGCCCACGGGATCAACCCAGGCGATGATCTTGCTTTTAGTCTGGATCCGACCATAGCACCAAATGGTCGGGGACTAGCTCCTGCTGAACACACTTCTTGTGTGGACGCATCGGAGGTTATCTCCGAAAGCTCTAAGCAGATTAACCCGATCGAGCACTCGACACTCAATGAGGCTATAGATCGGATCCTATCGATGAAAATTATTGATGACCCAACGACGGTCGACGTTCAGATTGGTTTTGAGGTGGGTCAAAAGGAACTTTTTATCCCACCCAGCACCCACTTCGTATTCACTGTCGAAGACTTCACCGATATGTTGGACTATGCCTCTGAGGACGCACAAGACATGGATGAAGAGGATTGCGCTCCCACCCCCGTCAACATAGGGCGATGGACTACCACCTCCACCTATAACATCTATATGGTGGATAGTCCAGTCGATAATGGTGAGCACGCCCCCGCAATCAATGGCAATAAATCGAGTGAAGCGCCGTCAAGACACCGGAAAGTGTGCAAACTATCAAAGGCAAAAAAAGTAAAGGGAAGCTATTGCTGGCACCGGGGAAAGCGATACCTCGGAAGACCTCGACGATGTCGATATCCCCGAGCAGCCACTAGAGGACCAGGAAAGGCCGGAGGACCAGCGTGATCCCGAAGATCCAAACGATTTTGAGGATGACAACTACCTCCCCCCTATCGAGGAGGAGGACAGCCTAGAGGCCAAAGACTTCATCGTCCCCGAAAATCTCGAGGATTAGGAACGGTTTAGGCAACAACTTATAGCCACTGCCCGAAGCCTAAAGGCAAAAGATCGGCGGCTTAAGGACGAACAAGATACCCTCAATGATAGATGGACAAGGGTCCTATCAGCCGAGGAAGGATATGATACTAGTCTATTGGATCAACCCAAGAGCTATCCACGTCGACGGCTCCTACCACAATTTAATGACAAGCTCCCTAATACGCCATCTCCCAAGCACACTCCATATGACCGGCCCGACCGCCCTCCCCGAGGACGAGATAGGACGACTGGCGATACCTATTATAGGCCGGCGATACCCCATAGAAGGGGAAAAGAGACAATAGAGCCTGATGACAGGTACGACATGCGACACGACCTGGACTATAGAATTGGTCGTACGAGATCCATCTACGGATCTAGAAGGTACTCCCCGATAGACGGGATGGATACCAGTTGTGGCTCCACCGCAACAACAGAGGTCAGGAACAAAACTGGGACAAACCAGGTGCCAACTACCGGTGTAACATAGCCCGGGTCAGAGGTGCTGCCCACCCACTATACGACGGGACAACTGACCCAAAAGTATGGATCGAGGATTTCCTCCTCCACATTCACATGGCACGTGGAGACAATCAACACGCCATCAAGTATCTACCCCCAAAACTTAAGGGGCCAGCTCGACACTGGTTAAACAACGTTCGATCTAACTTCGGGAGCTGGGAGGATCTTGAGGATGCATTCCGATCTAACTTCCAAGGCACCTATGTACGGCCGCCAGACTCCTCCGACCTCAGCAACATCGTCTAGAAGGCAGGACAGTCCAGTAGACAATTCTGGAATCGGTTCTTGACAAAGGAAAACCAGATCGTCGATTGCCCAGATGCCGAGGCAATAGCCTCATTCAAGCACAATATTTGGGACGAATGGCTGGCTTGCCAGCTCGGTCAGGACAAGCCTAGGACCATCTATGCCCTTACATCGCACATGACCCGCTTTTGCACGGGCGAGGATAACTGGCTAGCTAGACAAAGCCACAACCCGGAGACCCCGGCAGCTACAAAGTTCGGGATGGAAACAGGAAACTATGATAAAACAAAAATAAACATCGGCACAACAATTGTGATGCCCACCACACGGCTGTTAACGCCGGTTTCCGCAACCCTCGATCCGAGTAGCGATAGAATCCTCCTAAAGGCAATCGTGATGGACCTACCCCACTGGAAAAAATCATGGAAAGGCCTTTCTAGATCCATGGAACTCAAGACAAGACCTCCACCCACACCAACCGTAACTGTTGGGTGTTGAAACATGCCAGCAAACTCACTGCTGAGGAGCAAGGCAAGGGAACACGGAACGAGGACGACAATGAGCCCCATGGTCCTATCAGTGGTGGAAAAAATTAGTTCCCTCCAAAGGTAAAGACGGTGAACATGATATATGCCACTCACATACCCAAAAAGGAGAGGAAGCGTGCCCTTCGAGAGGTCTACATCTGTCACATCCCTAGCTAGCTTTCTTAGGACAGCATGTGTGTGCATCATATTTCACTTTTTGCATGAACTTGAAATGGGGACCAAAACAAACCCCTAACACTTTATTTGAATCAAACAAAGTTAATGATTGTGAAAAACCAACAAATCCAAAATGCCCACCTAAAATGTTCCCTATGTCTGATAAATGTAGACATGATTATACAAGGGGTCATGTTAAACATTAAAGCTGCTGAAAATGCCAAATAAAGCATTATCATTATTTTAGATTTTAAAATATTCTGAAACTTTTTATAGAAGTTTGAAATATTCACACTTAGTTCTATAAAATATTTGGGATATTTTATACTTAGTTGCGCATAAAAATAAATAAAACAAATGTCAGAAAAATAAAGCAGAAACTAGAAATTCAAAAAAAGGAAAGTGGTCCAGGGGAGGCTGGCCCCGCAGCCCAGCTGGCCCAGCCAGCCTCCACCGTCTTCAACCTCCTGTCAGTAGGCAGGAGGGCGTGTGCCCGCGGCACGCTGGTGTGCGCGCGGCGATCTCCTGCTTGCCACCGAGGCTGGAGGCCGCTAGGAGCGCTAGCACGATGCCCCGGAACTCCCTCGAGTCATTCTTTCTCCCCCTGCCGCTCTCTCTCGCTCTCTCCCCCTCTCCTCTGCTCTCTCCTCACCAAACCGAAGCCGCCGTCGATTTGTCGTCCTCCGCGCGTCCCCGACCACGCCACGGTGCCAGAAGCCCCTCAAGGGAGGCCCCGGTTCTTTTCCCCCTAGTCCCATCGTCGTTTTCCTCCTCTAGCCCCGCCAGCCGCCGGAACCGAGAGAAGCTCGCCGCCGGCCATGGCGTAGCCATGGCCATCGCATCCACAACTCGTGCCTGACCATGGCCTCGTGCTCAGGGCGCTGTCACGAGCCTATGGCCGCCCTTAGACCCTCTGCCCGCAGCCCTAGCCCCGACCCCGAGCCGACCCGAGCCCCGGCCGCCGTAGTAGCCGTCGTAGGCGATGCTACGGGCTGCCCCACGCCGTCCCATCGACTGGGATGGATGCGGCTCGTGCCCCACGTCCGAAAGCACCGCCCCGCGTGCCAAATTATGGCCGAAAGCTCGTTTCCGGTTAGCGTCCGCCGTCGGCTTGGTCGCTGCCGGCCAAACTCCGGCGGGGCCGACGTGGCGGCCGTTAGCGTTAACCCTTGCGGTTAATTAACCCCTGCGGTCACTGACAGTGGGCCCCGCAAGCAGGTCAAACCCCAGTCAGTGTGGGATTTGACCCTGCTTAGCGGTGGGTCAATGGCCAGTGGGTCCCACTGGTCAGTTTGACCTGGACCGGTCGTTTGACCAGGCTGACGTCACAATAACGTCAGGCTGACGCAATAATGCATTTATGTATTTAAATCAATTCCAAAAAATGCTAAAAAGTTAGAAAATCATATATATTAATTTGTAAATCAGATGAAAATAATTTATATATGAAAAATTATCAGAAAAATCCAATGATTCCAATGGTGCTATTATCATGCATGTTAGAGCAACCTAAGTAGATGAAAATTGATATTTACTAATAGGTTAACATATGAAATATGAAATTGAGAATGATTTTGAACCTATATTCAAAATCACTTCATTTAACTTGGACAGTAGTTGTTGGGGAACGTTGCATGGGAAACAAAAAATTTCCTATGCACACGCAAGATCTACCCATGGTGATGAGCATCTACGGGAGGGAGAGTGGATCTACATACCCTTGTAGATCGCTAAGCGGGAAGCGTTAAGAAATGCAGTTGGAGTAGTCGAACGTCTTCGCGATCCAAATCGCCGAGCGTACCGCGATCTCATCACGATCCGTCTCGCGATCCTATCACGATCCATCCCGCGAACTCATCACGATCCGTCATGTGATCTCATCACGATCTGTCTCGCAACCTTGATCACGATCCTTCCGATCTAGCGCCGAACGGACGGCACATCCGCATTCAGCACACGTACTGCTCGATGACGATCTCCGCCTTCTTGATCCAACAAGTGGGGGCAGAGAGGTAGATGAGTTCTTCGGCAGCGCGACGGCGTTGCGGCGATGGTGGTGGAGCTATTCCAGCAGGGCTTCGCCTAAGCACTACTAAAAACCGATCTAGAGGAGAAACTGCGATCTAGAGGAGAGGTTGCACGTGGCTATTAGGGTTAGCTTTTTCCTCTAAATCCTCTGGTATATATAGGAGTGAGTGAGGGGAGGAGGCAGCCTCAAACCCTCAAGGTTTGGTCAAAATTGGAGGTGGAGGAGTCCTACTCCAATCCTATTATGAGTAGGATTCCTCCTTTCCACTTGGAAACTCTTTCCACCTCTCCACATTTGGATTTTTTTCCTTCTCAAACCACTCCAGCCGCATGGTCCCTTAGAGAAGGCTTCGGCCAACCCACCAGGGTCTGGTTTACCTCCTCCCACATCCCATGTAGCCTCTTGGGTCGAATACCTCTCCTGATGGTCCCCCGGTACACTACTGGTACTCCCGGTACACTACCGATGAGCCCAAAACTTTCCCGGCAACCAAAACAGGACTTCCTATATATCAATCTTTACCTCCGAACCATTCCGGAGCTCCTAGTGATGTCCGGGATCTCATCCGGGACTCCGAACAACCTTCGGTCACCACCATACATAACTCAATACTACCGAAACGTCACCGAACCTTAAGTGTGCAGACCCTGCGAGTTCGAGAACTATGTAGACATGACTGAGACACCTCTAAAGTCAATAACCAACAGCAGGACCTGGATGCCCATATTGGTTCCTACATATTCTACGAAGATCTTTATCGGTCGAACCTCTATGTCAAGGATTCAATTAATCTCGTATGATGTTCCCTTTGTTCTTTGGTATGTTACTTGCCCGAGATTCGATCGTCGGTATCTCCATACCTAGTTCAACCTCTTTACCGGAAAGTCTCTTTACTCGTTTCGTATTACAAGATCCCATGACTAACACTTAGTCACATTGCTTGCAAGGCTTATTGTCATGTTGTATTACCGAGTGGGCCCTGAGATGCCTCTCCGTCACATGGAGTAACAAATCCCAGTCTTGATCCATGCCAACCCAACAGAGACCCTCGTAGATACCTGTAGAGCACCTTTATAGTCACCCAGTTACGTTGCGACATTTGATACACACAGATTTTCCCGCTGTTGTAGAACTACAGGGAGCTGACCCCCGATACGGCGGAGTCGGACCCCGAGGAGGTCGAGGATGCCGACGACGTGGAGCCAGCTGACTCTGAGCGAGCCGGCGCGTCCGAAGCCGATGACGCGGAGACGGAGACGGAGGGGGCTGAAGAGGCCGAATCGACGGGTGAGTCTCCTCCCCAGACGCACCTACGGGACTGGACCGATGATGACGCTGAGGCGGAGACGTCGCATGTTGCAGAGGCTCCGGAGAAGCCTAAAACTTTGGAGGACGAGGTCACGGCGCCGCGGAGGCTCCAACTTCGAGCCGGTGACGGCTCCAGCTCAGGAGGCCCGGACGCGGACGACAAGGGGAAATGGCCGACTGCCACCAAGCCGGCGCCCAAGCGCGCAGCGACCGCGCAGCCGGGCGGCAGCCGCGGAGGTGGGGGCAAGAAACAAAGGGTCACCTAGGCGAGACCCACGAGGAGGGCGTCCCCCTTCGTCACCGGGTAAGTCCATCTCCTCCACCACCTTGGCCTATTCTGTCTTCCCCCCAGTCCCTTATTTCGTCATTACCAGGGAGGCACATGCCCTGGGAAGGACCCCAGGTGGTGGGACAGAGAGGGCGGCGCCGCCCACGGCTGCCGAGGAGAGGGAGCGCCAGGCGTGGCTCGACCTCGAGGCAGCCGAGCAGGAACGACGCGTCAAGGAGCTCCGCCCATGGGAAGAGGCGGCGAATAAGCAAGGAGGAACTAGCAGGGAGGCCGCTGGCGGAGCGTGGGAGCCATTCCCCCGCCTCCGAGGACCCAGCGGGGAGGCCGCTGGCGGAGCATGGGAGCCGTTCCCCCATGGCCGGGAGAAGAGGTCGAAGGATCACCACGGTCCCGGGCAACGGATGGCGGCGGGCGCGAAGGCCGCGGAGGACGTGGCGGAGATGGACTGCGATGCCACCCAGCCGGTGGCGGACGACGTGTGGCCGGGGGCAGAGGTGCCGGCCCCGGAAGTGCCGGCTTCGGAGGCGCCGTCTCTAGAGGCGCCGGCAGCGGAGGCAAGTCGGCCCGGAGCCGCCGGAGGTGAGGGCCGCGACGGCCGGCAAAACGGTCGCGGCAGGCGCGTCGATGGTGGCCCCCGGCGCGATGGCGACAGGAGGGGCCGGTCCCATCGCGGTCTTCGACAAGGGAGGACCTGCGGATGGGGTCTGGCCGCAGCGGACCTGGGCCGCGGCCTTTGGCGAACCGTTGAGTGCCCTCGGGGCGGCGATGCCAGGTGGTGCGTCTTTATGAGGAGCGGGAACTCCTGACGACGGAGCGCGACCGGCTCCGTGGGGAGGCGGACCAGGTGAAGGCGGAGCGGGAGGGGCGCGAAGCGGCCCACCGCCAAGCATTGGTGGACCAAGGGGTGGCCCTTCGTCGGGAGGCGGAGGAGCGGGAGAAAGTTCTCCATGAGAGGCTGAAGGCCAAAGACGCCGCGCTAGCCAAGGCGGCCGAGGACGCGCAGGCGGTTCGGGACGAGCACGAGCGCCAACACCAGGAGTGGTCAGCCAGGGAGGTGCAGCGTCAGGAGCAAGGGCATGAGGTGGATCAGATGCTTCACAGTAAGCTTCACGGTAAGCTTCAGGCGGTTCTGCTCACGCCTTCCTTCTTGGTTTCTGGCTTGCCTCCCCGCTCATCCCTTGTCTTCTTCTTAGGGCTTTTCCCCGGCATGCAGGAGGTCGCGGAGGCGCCCGAAGCTGCCACCACTTAGGATTTTTCTTTCCTGCATTTTGTTTTAGACTAGAATTCCACCCACTGGGTGTGTATATGTAATGAACTCGTGGCCGTGGGCCTTTTATCATTATGACTTATGCCATTTTTCTTAAAAAGAATGTGCGTGCCGGCTCTTCTTTCGCCTTTGGCCTTTTGACTTGTGTTCCCGCGCCGGGATTCCTTCCAGCTTCCGCCCCACCTGCCAGCCAGCCAGGAGCCGGTCTGGGACAAGGACGGGGCTTCACTCTTGGGGAAAACCATCAGGCTCTTAGAGTCAACCGGCTAGGTCTAGGTTGAGCCGGCAAGGGCCGGTTACTTGGAGTAACAAAGCTCGGCTGGGCCGGTCCGGCTGTCGCGTGTCAGCTGACCTTAGTGTGAGAAGTTCCTTCGCACCCCGTGGTCCCTTCAGCCGGACAGCCGGGAGCCGGTCTATAGCTGGTTAGGGAGGGGAGTCGAAGGTATGCTTTCTCACACTACTTGTCCGCCGGGTGAGCCCCCGGGCCCGGGAGCCGGACCCGGTTGACGTGCCTTAAATAATAGGAAAACTTTGGAGGAATCGAAAAGGGGTGTGCCCCAAGTGCCATCTTGGGGCCCCCATTGCATTCATAAGCCCGAAAGGGGAAGGATACATACACTGGTTTTCAACAATAAAATGGACGGAGGAGCGCTGCATTCCATGGGCGCTCCGTCTCCTTGCTGGAGGCATCTCTCTTGCGCTTCTGCGGCTTCTGGGCATCTATTAGATAGTACGCGTTGTTGTGCAGCGCTCGACTGATGATGAATGGGCCCTCCCATGGGGAGGACAGCTTGTGCTCGCCGGCGGTTCGCTGGATCCGCCTGACCACCAAGTCTCCTTCGCGGAAGGAGAGTGGCTGGATCCGCTTGCTGTGGTAATGCCGGAGCTTCTGCTGGTAGATGGCTGCTTGGCTCAAGGCAGCTTGCAGGCCTCCTCGAGGAGGTCGACGTCGTCTTCCCTTGCCTCCCTTGCATCCTTCTCGGTGTACAGGGTAACCCGAGGCGAATCGAACTCGATGTCGATCGGGATGATCGCCTCGGACCCAAAAACGAGAAAGAACGGAGTGTAGCCGGTCGACCGGTTGGGCAGGGTCCAGAGGCTCCAAAGGACAGCCGGCAACTCCTCGACCCAACAGCCGGCCGACCGGACCAGTGGTGTCATGAGCCGGGGGTTGATGCCGGACAGGAGCAGGCTGTTTGCCCTCTCACCCTGGCCGTTCGACTGCGGGTGGGCGACGGACGCCAGGTCGAGCCGGATGCCCCGCCTCGAGCAGATACGTGCTAGCGCGCCCTTGGCGAAGTTCGTGTCGTTGTCGATGATGATGCTTTTGGGGATGCCGTAGCGAACTATGATGTCTTCGATGAACCGGACGGCCATGGGGCCGTCCACTTTCTTGATTGGCCGGGCCTCGATCCACTTGGTGAATTTGTCGACGGCTACCAGCAAGTGTGTCATGCCGCCTCATGCGGTCTTGAAGGGTCCCACCATGTCCAGCCCCCAGAAGGCGAAGGGCCACGAAAGGGGGATGGTCTGGAGGGCGCTAGCCGGAAGGTGGCTCTGCGTGCTGAAGCGCTGGCAGCCCTCGCACTTGTTAACCAGTTTCTTGGCCACGTCTAGAGCAGTCGGCCAGTAGAAATCGTGATGGAATGCTTTGTCCACCAGGGACCTGGAGGCAGCATGATGCCTGCACTCGCCCTGGTGGATGTCGAGGAGGATTTCTTGCCCTTTCTCCGGCTCGACACAGCGTTGGAAGACGCCGGTGGTGCTGCGATGAACCAACTCGTGGGTTATGATGCTGTAGGCCGGGGCCCGGCGCCAACTGGCATGGTTTCGTCACGGCAGATGCCATGGGTAGGCTTATCAAGAAGGGCCAAAGGATGCCGGCGGGCTCCAGGAGCGGGGTTAGGCACAAGCGGTGGAGGACACACGATGTATCCAGGTTCGGGGCCCTCCATGGGAGGTAACACCCCTAGTCCTGCTTGGTCTAGTTGAGATAATGGTCAGATTACACTGGTGCTCCTTGAGTTGTATGGGTCGTGGAGGAAGAAGGAGCTAGCTCGCTCTTCTTCCTCTCTATGCGTGTGTGTGGAGTGGACAGGAAGAGAACTGGGAGATCAGCTGCCCTCTTGCATTGGGGTGGCTCGGGGGGGTTTATAGGCCAACCCCCCGGATTACAATACAAATAGAAGGTCATGGGGGGCCCTAGCCGGCAACCTCTCTAGTTGGCTGTGGGGTCCTATAGCCGGTAGGCCCCAAGGGTTGAAGGGCCCCGTCAGGAGCCGGCGGGGCCAGCGCAGCGGGTGCAGACGCCGGTCATGTCACGGCACGGGCCGCCCCTTGTGGTGTCGTCTTGCGGCGACCGGCCGAGGTCAGCGGTGCGGTCGGCAGCCCTGTAGCCATGTCGGGGCAGGTAATGGAGTGGTTGGGGTGTGTCGGCACTGTTGGAAGCCCGGTCACCGTCCGCCAGGGTCAGAGGCCCTAACACCTTCACTGTGGCCACTCTGGCGCTGAACCCCGATGGGATGGGGACCACTTTCGCCACGCATGCCTTGACGATGGTATCCAATGCGCAGCCGGCTGAGGGGGCCAAGCGGCAACGCCCCCAACTGGCCGGCACGTCGTAACCGGTGGGGCGTAGCCGGCAAGCTTTGGCCGGAGGGCCGCTACCGGCAGGGCGTAGCCGGACCGCAGGGGGAGGCGGCCCGCCCTTTGATTGTGTTAGAAGGCTAGAGCAAGGGGGCGCTTGAGGCTACCCCGGGGTGATCCCCCCATCAGTCAAGTACATTTTTTATCTCATTCCTTAGAGTTGGTGTCTTCCGTGTCTAAGTTGTGGGTTAGTTTTCCCAGGATGGTGGCAACTAGGAATAACGCCGTGCATGCCCCTGAGCAGGGCGTGGAAAGCCAGCCAAGGCAAGAGAACCTGCCACAGGCGCCCTCTTTTGCAGAAGTGATGCTTGAAGTTGAACGAAACAAATGGGAGACCAACAGGCTGTTGGAAGGAATTGAGCTGAACACAGCGTGTCCTCCCCACAATTATCGCTATGATGGTGTGTCTCTCAATAACTTTGTCAAGCTATGCCCACCTAAGTTTCACCATTCGGTCGACCCGCTCGACGCGGATGACTGGCTGACTAGCATGTCCCGCAAGATCCGGGCTGCCAATGTATCTGAGGCCAACAAGGTGACCTTGCTGGTTACTTTCTAGAGGGACCTGCCAATCTGTGGTGGGAAAATTATGAAGCTATGCATCCCGCAGGCCTCGCACCAACTTGGGCGGATTTCAGCACGGCATTCCGTACCCATCACATCCCGGGAGGGCTGGTGGATCGCAAGAGAGAGGAGTTATGTGCTTTCACCCAGGGCAGATTGACAGTGGATGCCTACAGCCGTGTGTTCGACAATCTTGCTCGCTATGCTCCGGAGGAAGTTTCAAGTGATGCCAAGAAACAAGCTAGGTTCTGCAAGGGACTTAGTCCTGAGCTCCGTCGAGGACTGTGCCTGCATGAGTGCACAACCTTCCAGGCTCTCGTCAACAAGGCTATCAATGCCAAAACTGGACAGACTGACTACGAGGCAACTAGGAAACACACCCGTGACTCTAGCCCCGCATCTGGCTTGGGCTCCAACAAACGTCGGGTGTGGGTACCCAACGCAGCTTTGCCACCAAGGTACACCGCGAGGCCATCCTTCCAGGCGCCTCACCTAGCTCAGCCCAACCCTCCAGCTAGGCCATTTGGAGGTCCTCCTGCCAATGCTCCTCCCCGTGCCACTGTTGTCTGTTACAAATGTGGGGAACCAGGACACTACTCCCATGAGTGTCCTTAGAACAATGCTTAGCCAACTGGCCGTGGGAAGCCGGGAAAAGCCTTCTATGTGAAGCCAGCTCCCGCTCGTGGTCGAGTGAACTATGTTTCTGCTTAAGAAGCCCTTGAGGACCCTGACGTTATCCTAGGTATGCTCCTTGTCAATAGTCATCCAGCATCTGTTCTAGTTGATACTGGGGCATCTCATTCATTCATCTCAAAAAGTTATGCACAGTTGCATAACATGTGTTTTTGTGATATGCCTACTCCTTTAGTAGTTCAGACTCTTGGTTCAAAATGGCAAACTTCTAGAGTGAGCCATGACAATGAGACTCTTGTGGATAGGCTAGTCTTCCTAGCATCTTTGATATCCCTCAAGTCTTCGGACATCAATATCATCTTAGGCATGGACTGGATGAAAGCCCACATTACTAAGATTGATACACATACTAGGAATGTTCAACTTACACATCCCTCGCATGAGATAGTTAATGTCTCCACTCGAGCAGCCAAGCGCCAACTCTATTCTCTCAATGCTAGCCCTCTTCCAAAATTAGAAGATATTCCGGTAGTCCGTGACTTTCCGGTTGTCTTTCCAGAAGAACTGCCAGGAATTCCACCTGTCAGAGATGTTGAGCTTGTGATAGAGCTCATCCCAGGGACCATCCCAATAGCCAAAAGACCCTATAAGATGGCACACTTAGAACTAGTCAAACTTAAGAAACAACTCTATGAGGCTTTGAAGAAAGGTTTCATCCGTCCTAGTTCTTCTCCTTGGGCTTGCCCTGTCCTCTTCGTTAAGAGGAAGGACGGATCAGATCGGATGGTTGTGGATTATCGGCCAGTGAATCTGGTCACCATAAAGAACAAGTATCCGCTTCCCGGGATCAACGACTTGTATGATCAACTCGCTGGATCCTCTATCTTTTCCAAAATGGATTTGAGGTTGGGTTACCATCAAATCAGAATTAGAAATGGGGACATTCCAAAAACGGCTTTTGTTACTCGTTATGGCCAATACGAGTACACCATTATGTCCTTTGGTTTAACCAATGCCCCAACCACCTTATCTCGCTTGATGAATTCAATCTTCATGGAGTATTTGGATAAATTCGTTGTGGTTTACCTCGACAATATACTCATCTACTCGAAGAACGAACAGGAACATGCCGAGCATCTAAGGCTGGTATTGATGAAACTTCGAGAGCATCGTCTGTATGCAAATTCTCCAAGTGTGAATTTTGGTTACCAGAAGTGACCTACCTAGGCCACGTAATCGGCATTGCTGTCAATCCCGAGAGAGTTCAGGCCGTCCTTGATTGGACTCAACCTGAATCGGTTAAGCAAGTTCATAATTTCCTTGGCTTAGCGAGCTATTGTCGCCGGTTTGTCGAGAATTTCTCCAAGGTTGCGAAACATCTGACTGAACTCATCAAGAAAGATAAAAAGTTTGAGTGGACTCCACAATGCGAGCACAGTTTTCAAGATTTGAAAAGATGACTGACCTCTGCTCCCGTTCTGGTGCCACCAGACTTCTCTAAGGACTTTGTTATCTACTGCGACGCCTCGCGACAAGGATTAGGTTGCATTCTCATGCAAGATCATCATGTGATTGCATACGCATCTCAACAGTCATGAGGATAATTATCCAGCACATGATCTTGAGCTTGCAGTTGTGGTCCATGCACTTAAAACTTTGCGACATTACCTTCTTGGTAATCGTTGCGTAAATTTACACTGATCACGAAAGTCTGAAATATATTTTCACCTAGCGGATTTGAATCTCAGGCAAAGACGGTGGGTTGAGTTGATTATAGATTACGACCTAGGAATAACTTACACCCCGGGGAAACCCAATGTCATGCCTGATGCACTAAGTTGTAAGTCTTATTGTAACAACCTGATGTTACAACAAGGTTAACCACTTCTCTATGAGGAATTTCGGAAGTTGAACCTCCACATTGTTCCTCAAGGATTCCTTTCCAATCTGGTGCTGAAACCTACTCTTAAGGATCAAATTATAGTTGGCCAAAAGCGTGATAAGGGTATTTCCCGGATCAAAGAGAGCCTCGTTAGGGGTATCACTAAGGATTTCTCTATTGATGATCAAGGTGTGGTGTTCTTCTAGAACTGTTTGGTGGTTCCCAAGAACCAACATCTTCAGTAGCTGATTCTTAAGGAGGCTCATGATTCTCCTCTCACAATTCATCCGAGTAGTACCAAGATGTATCAGGACCTATGCCAGAGATTCTGGTGGACTAGGATGAAGAGAGAAATTGCTCAGTTCGTTGCTAACTACGACGTTTGTCGTCGTGTTAAGGCAGAAGATCAAAGGCCTGCTAGCACCATTCAACCTTTAGCTATTCCTGAATGGAAATGGGATAAGGTCGGTATGGATTTCATTACCGGATTTCCTAGGACTAAGAGAGGGAATAATGCTATCTTTGTGGTCATTGACCGCCTTTCCAAAGTGGCTCATTTTCTTCCTGTTCGGGAGAGTATAACTGCTAGCCAGCTAGCGGAGTTATATGTTTCCCGAATAGTTTCTCTTCATGGTATTCCATTGGATATTAACTCGGACCGCGGAAGTATTTTTACTTCCCGATTTTGGGAAAGTTTCCAAACTGCTATGGGGACTCATCTATCCTTTAGCACAGCTTTCCAACCGCAATCAAGTGGTGAAGTTGAGCGAGTCAATCAAATCCTCGAAGACATGCTCCGAGCATGTGTTATATGCTTCAATATGAATTGGGAGAAATGTCTTCCATTTCCCAAATTTGCTTATAACAATAGTTATGAATCAAGTTTGGGCAAAGCTCCTTTTGAAGTTCTCTATGGAAAAAGGTGTCGAACAGCTCTTAACTAGTTAGAAACCGGAGAGAGGCAACTCTTTGGCCCGGATATGATCCAGGATGCAGAGGAGCAAGTTCGTATTATTCGTGAAAAGTTGAAAACAGCCCAATCTCGTCAAAAGAGCCAATATGATCGCCATCATAAGGTTGTGACCTATGAATTTGACGAGAAGGCTTATCTTCGGGTTACACCTCTGAAGGGTACCACCGATTCGGTATCAAGGGCAAGTTGGCTCCTCGTTACATTGGACCTTTTCGCATTCTTGCTAAATGAGGAGAGGTTTCCTAGCAATTGTAACTGCCGCCGCATCTTTCCAAGGTTCATGATGTCTTCCACGTCTCGCAACTCAGGCGTTGCTTCTCGGACCCTGTCCGCGAAGTAGACCATGAAGCGCTTGATCTCCAAGATAACCTTACATATGGACAATACCATGTTCGTATTCTCGATCAAGCTAAGCATACCACTCGGCGTCAGAACATCAAGTTTCTCAAGGTTCAGTGGACACACCATTCTGAGAAGGTGGCCACATGGGAAAGAGAGGATCGTCTTCGACTAGAGTACCCTGTGCTCTTTCCGACAACTTCAAAATCTCGGGACGAGATTCTTTTGAGTGGGGGTGAGTTGTCACATCCCTAGCTAGCTTTCTTAGGATAACATGTGTGTGCATCATATTTCACTTTTTGCATCAACTTGAAATGGGGACCAAAAGAAACCCCAAACACTTTATTTGGATCATACCAATTTAATGATTGTGAAAAAACAATAAATCCAAAATGCCCATCTGAAATGTTCCCTATGTCTGATAAATGTAGATATGATTAAACAAGGGGTCATCTTAAATATTTGAACATTTATAGTAATTCAAAAAAATATTAAAGCTGCTGAAAATGCCAAATAAAGCATTATCATTATTTCATATTTTAAAATATTCTAAAACTTTTTATAGAAGTTTGAAATATTCAAACTTAGTTCTATAAAATATTTGGGATATTTTATACTTAGCTATTGTGCCTAAAACTAAATAAAACAAATGTCCAAAAAATAAAGCAGAAACTGGAAATTCAAAAAAAGGAAAGAGGCCCAAGGAGGCTGGCCTAGCCAGCCTCCACCGTCTTCAACCTCCTGCCAGTATGCAGGAGGGCGTGTGCCCGCGGCGCGCCCGCACGCGCGCGGCCACGTCTTGCTTGCCGCCGAGGCTGGAGGCCGCTAGGAGCACCAGCACGATGCCTCGGAACCCCCTCGAGCCGTTCTTTCTCCCCCTGCCGCTCTCTTGCTCTCTCCCCCGCTCCTCTGCCCTCTCCTCACCAGACCGAAGCCGCCGTCGATTCATCCTCCTCCATGCGTCCCCGACCACGCCATGGCACCAGAAGCCCCTCCGGTGAGGCCCCGATTCTTTTCCCCTAGCCCCGTCGCCGTTTTCCTCCTCTAGCCCCGCCAAACGCCAAAACCAAGAGAAGCTCGCCGCTGGCCATGGTGTAGCCATGGCCATAGCGGCCACAGCTCGCGCCTGACCACGGCCTCGTGCTCAGGGCGCTCTCGGGAGCCCGTGGCCGCCCTTAGACCCTCTACCCGTAGCCCTAGCCCTGACCCCAAGCCGACCCGAGCCCCGGCCGCCATAGTAGTCGTCGCCGGCGGTGCTATGGGCCGCCCCGCGTCGTCCGATCGGCTGGGATGGATGCGGCTCGCACCCCGCGTCCTAAAGCACCGCCCCGTGTGCCAAATGATGGTCGGAAGCTCATTTCTTGCGAGCCTCCGCTGTCGGTTTGGTCGCCGCCAGCCAAATTCCGGCGGGGCCGACGTGGCGGCCGTTAGGGTTAACCCCCGCGGTCACCGACAGTAGGCCCCGCAAGCGGGTCAAACCCAGTCAGCGCGGGATTTGACCCTGCTTAGCGGTGGGTCACTTATCAGTGGGTCCCGCTGGTCAGTTTCACCTGGACCGGTCGTTTGACCAGGCTGACATCACAGTGACGTCAGGCTGACGCAATAATGCATTTATGTATTTAAATAAATGCTAGAAAATGCTAAAATCTTAGAAAAATCATATATATTAATCTGTAAATCATATGAAAATAATTTATATATGAAAAATTATCAAAAAATCCGATGAATCCAATGGTGCTTTTATAATGCATGTTAAAGCAACCTAAGTAGATGAAAATTGACATTTACTAATAGGTTAACATATGAAATATGAAATGGAGAATGATTTTGAACCTATATTCAAAATCACTTCATTTAACTTGGACACTAGTTGCATTAGCTCATCCATACAGGCTGCCATGTCATGATCATGCATCATAGGATTGCACATGCCGTGTATTGATTGCTATCTATCTGCATTGTGGTAGGCCCAGCTTCTGAGGATACCTCCAAGTATTCCAACGAAGGAGGAAACCTTTCCTCTACCTAGCAAGGCAAGTAGTCCCATTGATCATTCCGATAACATCCCACTCTCTCGCTCCTGCTCTTATTTATTGCATTAGGACAAACATTCACTTGTCTATCATACACGGTAGATGAACTCATTCCTTTGCATGACCTATCATTGTCATAGTAAATAGCTAAACCTTGCAACCTAGCATACCTGGTAGCTGCTTGTGCCATGATGTGCTTTGCTTACTTTGCCTGCTATGCTTAGAGTTGTGTCGGGTCTGATTCATCTAGGTGATGAACTGGAGTGAAACAATGTTGTTCTGATGTGATAAGCTTATGATGAACCCGATTTGGTAAAGGTAGCGATGAGAGGCTATGTAGGAGTACATGGCGGGTTGTCTCATTGGGACCGTTCTTAGGAACTAAGTTCCGTGTTTGTGATCCAAGACTAGTTACTACCACATGCTGGGCCCTGAAATATGACTCCGCTCGACTTATCAATCGCTTAGTCCTTTGTTCCAGGAGTTGCAAGTAGTTTCTAGTGTTTATACCATGCTAGAGGCTGTGCGTAGCGCTGACCCTAGGGGTGGGTTACGACGCGGTAGGCAGTAGCACGGTGTACCAAGGGTCACACGAATGGTGGGTTTGGGAACCCTGCGCACATCCTTTGGGGCCGTAGTGGAAACTTCGGTCGAACTTCCGTGCGGGTTCAGTCTCAGATAGGCGATAGCCTGGACTAGAGGTCTTGCGTGATTGACGGTTGTGGCCGACTCCCTCGCTGGGCTTCCACTTGAAGGTTGCCGAGGTGCATGGTTTGATGAGCACACGGCGATAAGTGGCGAGAGCGTGTGTGAAGAAGTACACCCCTACAGGGTATGAAACTATTCGAATAGTCGCGTCCTCGGATATGGACTACTAGGAGAGCTTATGCTGTTCATAGATAATTTAATGGATAATCATAAAAATATCAAGACAAGTGTGAGTACCATGGATGGCACTCTCGTAGGAGACGGAAGTGAATCCATGGTGGTGTATTGTTCTGGAGTTAGTGGACTCATGTGCGATATCTAAAATTTAAACAAAGAGTTAAAATTGTGTAGTATAGGTTAGCCATGAGTCAAAGTTGGCATTGCTGCATAAACTCCACCACTCCCCTTGTTGATACATGAGCATGAATACTCTAGGTCTGTTTTAAAGACTAGCAGAGTATGTTAGTACTCACGTTTGCTTAATAAATGTTGCAGATGATACCCAGGACCCATCAGGTGGGTTCTATCTAGATGTCGACGATGCCGAATAGCTGGTGTCCCAACTACGACCTTATGCCCTGTGGTGGGCTGTAGATAGTCAGGCCATGTGCCTTTTTACCCTTTCAACTGTCTTTACTCAGACAGCTTTATGCTTTCGCTTGGTTTGTATGAACTTGCTTGTATGACTTGAGTGTCAGGTCATGTGACCACTACCTGTAAGAACATATTATGCAAGGCTCTTCTGAGCCTCTTAAATAAAAGTTGTGTTGATGTATGGTTATGTTGTGATGCCATGGTTGTATCTATGCATATCGGGCATGTCGTGCGTATGTGTGACGTGCAACGGTATGCATGGGATCCAACACCTAGTCATGTGCCTTTAGTAGTACTCTTTATGGGAAACTACCTCTTTGTGCTTCCACCGAGCCTTGGTAGCTTGCTACTGCTCTAGACACATTGATTGACCGGCATGTATACTTCTATGCTACTGTGTCTATCCCTTTGGGGAAATGTCTCGCAGTGTGATGGAGTCCCTGTAGCCTTCTACGACTCGTCTATGTGCAGTGATGACATTTATGTCCCATGGCGTAATGGAGTCCTTGTATCTTGCTATGACTCGTCTACACACACTTGAGGCCAATACCTACATTGCTAGGTTGCGTATGCCTGTTTTCGTACGGATGTGCCACTTGGGTTCTATGACTAGTCATGTCGGCCTGGGTTCTCTGTCATTTGATTGCCAGCGACATGTTCACATACGTGAGCCAAAAGACGCAAACGGTCCCGGCTAAGATATTTGAGCATTGTACATTTTGTGCTAACGAACACAAGTACATGCACATCCTAACGGATGATGTGTACATATACCACGTGCACACAATTTTCCTTTTGCCTTTGTTGTGTGTAGGTACTCATGATTATGCTTCAACCTCACAATCGCATGAGTTGAGGAAACAAGCTCTTGAGAGCACCAATGCTTTGCGATTAACCAGAATTTGTATGCAACCATTCCCCTCGTGCAAGGACTATGCACATTTTTTCTACATGGCCCTCACATGGTTATGGATTATTATGCATTGCATATCCTTTGCCCATATTGCCATGTTCAGTTTGCATGATATGCTCATTTCTATGCCTTTGCCATGTGATTGTGACCCTTGCTTGCATTTACTGATGATTCACCATCCTACTACAACTATGTGTCTTTGCATGCTTGGTGGAGATCCTAGTTGCTATTGCCATGTTAACCTTGAGAACTATGATATTGTTGCTTCTTGTGTTGGGAGAGTCATCATGTTACATTACTATTCACATAGGACTTTGCTCATATATTGTTTTCACGCTTGTGAGCATTGTTATTCGTGATATGCGGATGGTGCACACCAGTATTGGGATCATGCAGTGGATGGGATGCAAAAAAATCTCCTAATATGTATGAGGAAACTATGGTGGTCTCCTTATGTGCAATAGCGGAAGGATGATATGGAGAATATGGAAAACATGAAGAGCAATGCATATTCAAAGCTAGGTGTTCATGGCATGTCATATGAGAATTATTGCGCAACTGATGCAAAGGAAGCATGACAATATCATCACAAGAAAAACAAATGCTAAAAACCATGGGTGTATCATCTATGCCACATGAGCAAATAGGATTTACTTTTATGGTGTATGCATAGTCACTATGGTGAGATTGCAAATACACAATATGGGAAATTTCACGCATAGCATATGACAAGTCAAGTGGATTGTCAAACATGATGCGACCAATAGAGTTTTCACATGATATCCTATGGAGTATAGCATCACAACTAGGTAATTCGACATGCTCATCATCATATGCATCATAAACTGATTGAAATATAAGCATGAAGAAAACATAGCATGTGAGGTATCCATAAGGTGATCAACATCATGCAAGAAATCAATGTCCATTAGTGGGACAAGAGCATCACCTTCACCTATGTTACCTTTTTCATTCCACTCATGTGGTGTAGGTGAGGTGGTAGAAACCAACTCGTGGTCGTCTTCATCGTGATGGAGCCATGTGGGGGTGCATGATATCCCACCATGAAAATTGTCTTTTCCAAAGGGAGGATGAAGTCGTTAAGGATCGGCGCGTCGTCGAATATGGGACCTTGCACCAAAGGATAAGACACAATAGAGGTAGAGATTAAGTTGTTAGAAATCGAAATGGACTCACATGCCCTATCAACTACCTCACTCGCTCTATGTGGTGGTGGCTCACTCACTCCCTCTAGGTAGTTGCTCTCATAGTCACATATGGTGGAGTCACTCATCACACTCAAGTGGTGGGGGTTGTGGCTCTCCTCACATGGGAATTGGGGCAACTCATCATATATGGGGCTAGTGGTGATCACACTCATTGTCTCATCAGAAATGCCTAGAATGTCACATATGGTGGAGTCACTCATCTCAATCATGTGGTGGTGGCTCTTCTCACATGGAAATTGGGGCATCTCTTCATATGTGGGTGTCGAAGAGATGTAGGTGGAAACGTCTCCATGCTCAACTCCTTTCGCTGCCATGGTTGAAGGGTTAGTCCTATGCTCAACCGTCTCGTCGTCGTCGTGGATGAAGGCCGAAGATGGCACATCATCACTCACCTCCATGACCGAAGGGAAAATCCCATGCTCGGTCATCTTCCTTGGGATGCTTCCGAAGATGGAAGGATCATCCATGCGTGTAGTTGATCGCCTTGATGTTGGCGTCGAAACTTGTCGTTGGTGGTGATCTTTGTCTTCAGTTGGGCGCTTAGAAGATGTGCGACTTGAGCGTCTACGCCTTGAAGATGACAAAGGGGAAGAAGACTTGTAGTTTGCCACCATGTGTCGAAGTTGTTCCATGTGTGGGTCCATAATGTCTCTTTGTCGAGCATCGGAGTGTCATATGTCGATGGCAAGTCGCTTGAGTTGTTGGTTGATGTGGTTGCTCATGCTGATGTAGTCATGAAAGACCGAAGATGATGATGTTCTTTGCCTAGCCATCACAAGACTCGAGTAAAGGTGAGTGGGAAATGAGATAAACATTACCAAGATATCGTTTGCCAAAGTTCAGGATGTATCCCGCTTCACTCAATGTGAATTGAGAGAATAGTGGAATTGGTACCAGACTTGTTCACTCACACCTACAACATAAAGTTGATCGAGTGGCTTGTTTAGGACAAGTGGCACAAAATTCAAGCAAATGTTAATTCAAGATATCAAAAATGTTGAGCAGGATTCACAAAATTGCAATGCAAAGCAAATAGATAAATAGCTATGGTGGCACTAGGAACACACACATGGATAGATAAATGGGATCCGCGCAACCAAGGAATGAGCACAAAATGGGATAGACCCAGAAAAAGCTTGTGTTGCATGGATACTAGAAGAGACAATAGCTTGATTGCTCAAATGGGCTAGAAACGCACTTGTGCACCAACCTAAAGAGTAAATGTGTCGTCTCCAATCCCATCTATGATATGTATGTATGATCCAAGTGTATGAACTATGCAAAATGGCTCGATGCTATTGCTATTGCTTACAAGCTCTTTTGTATATCCTCTTTTGCTTAAAAGATTTTTCTCTTTCTTTTGCTCTTTCTCTTTTTTCTATGCTTGATGCTCAAACCAAGATATGAGACAAGTTTGATGGATATGCATTGGAGAGACTTATGGCACAATGTAGATAGCAAGATGTTTGCATGCTAAAACTAGTTATGCGTCATAAGAGTATCACTAGGGTGCACAAGTAATGTGGCCCGGCAATTCTCGACTCACTAGTCTTAGTGGGTAAGGTACGCAATGGGCTCGAAGCGATCAAAGCAATGGCAAGGATATAGACAATGATGTCATCGAGATTACCGTCCTTGGTTATGGTAGGTGTGCCAAAAGGCAACATGGTCGTTGTCGATGTCGAGGCTGAGGAGATGATGAGTGGCGGTGTTATCGATGTGGCACCGTCCCTAATTATCTGACACACCTTAGGAAATAGAAACCGCAAGTCAAAATCTCAAACAAATTGGGTTATGCAGAAGTTATGGTGGTGGCCTAGGCAAAGATGCCAAAATGGAAAACTATTTATGGAGTAAAATGGTTTTGGAAGTATTTTTGTGGGATGGGGTGTGAATAGCTATCCAACGAGCTAAAGAACGTCAAAATCATACTCCAGATGAACGAGCTAAAGAACGTCAAAATCGGTGAAAAGGCTGAAGCTGAAATCTGTGCAACGATTATGGTTAGGCTGGAACTTCCGAGGCTAGGGTCGGAAGTCCCGGGCTCCGAAAGTTCCGGCAGTGTACAGAAAGTTTTGGGGGTCACGGTAAAGTGTGGGGAAACTCTCTGGTTAGGACGGAAGTTCCGGTCCAGGGCCGGAAGTTCCGGGCAATGCCGGAAGTTCTAGGGGTCGCGAAAACAACTCGGGCATGAACCCTAGTTTTCGGATCCGAGAACGGGGGCGGAAAAACTCGATTTCGTGGGTCAAGATTGATGGTGAAAAAGAAATTTTGGGGGGATTTGGTGGTGGCAAATCTAGATCTACTTGCCAAACAAGAATTCCTTGGATCAAAACAAACAAAATCTCACAAGAACCAATAAATCACAAAACAATTGGTTAGGCTATTTTTGGTGGGTATTTTTGAATTGGGACAAAATAAAAAATGGTTAGAAAACTAGGTGGAGGACTCCAAATTTATGAGAAACGTGGCTCCAGATACTAATATGATACGGGGAAAACCCATGGGTGTCGATCTTTCACGAATTGGAGGGGGATTCCACGAAGAACACGAAGAACAGGGGGAAGAATGAGGATAAATCACAAGAGGAAGCACTAAAGAACAAGTCCAATCACACATCCACTAAACTCACCAGACACAAGATCCACAAAGGCACATGAACAACAAAGGGAAAGAAGGATACATGGCATAGTTCATACCATGTCCCATGGGGAGATGGGGCCTTGAATCCACTAGGGATATTCCCTCGCAAGGGGCTTTACAGCCACTAGGGTATCTTCTCTCATAGAGGCATCTACTCCAAGGGAGAGGTAGTGGAAGGAGCTAGGCTCAACTAACTAGTAGCTAAACCATTGCTAACCCTAGATAGGAGGAGGGGAAGGAGTATATATAGGTCCAAGGCAACCAAGGGGTGAGAGAGGGGTACATGGGCCAAGCCCAGCCGAGACACACAGGGGGGCATGCGCACGTGTTAATTGGAGCCCGTTCGCACGGGGTATACCGGTCACTGCTCCACTTAGCCCGTGCACACGGGCGCATCCCGTGGGCATGGGGTCTTCTAGGCCCGTGTGCACGGAGTATCCAGGAAGTAACGAGTACCCCCATGAGCACGAAGTCTTGGGAGGCCATGCACACGGAGTCATCTGGGACTATTCTTCCTCTGGCTTCTGGACTTCGTCTTCTTCTGTCTCCGCTTCCAAGTGTCCCTCGCCGATGGTGTAGTTGTATGTAGTTTCTCGCACTCCTCATCGTCTGTGAAGCTCCGGTAATATCTATGTATGCACACGAGAGGAGTGTCAAGTAGTATACCAACCTCGAGGTGGTCAAGTGAGCACGTGTAAAGGAGATGATTGACCTTTATGTATGTGAAGTAGTCGTAGCACATGTCACTTGCCAAACGGACTCTTCTCATGGTGATGTCCGTAAGATGCTCCACATCACACATGTTGTTATATTATCATTCTAGGATACTTTATATGCATTTATACGCTATTTTATACCATTTTTGTGAACTAACCTATTAACCTAGTGCCTAGTGCGATTTGATCTTTTTTGCTTGTTTTTGGCCTTTCAGGGAACCAATACCAAATGAAGTCCAAATGATCCAAAACTTTTTGATGATTTTTTGGAAAACAATAAGACCTGGAAGCTTCAAAGGGAGTCTGAAGGCCGCACAAGGCTGTGCCAAGGCAAGATGGTGCGTCCAAGGGGGTGGGATTGCCTTGGGACCACCTCGTGGCTGCATTTGACCTACCTCTACCTATATATTCTTTAAAATCTAGAAATCAATAGAGATCCACCTGAAACCCTTTTTCTGTCGCAAGTCTCCATTCCATCATGTGCCCATCTGGAGCCCTGTTCCGGTACTCTGTCGGAGGGGGGATTGGTCATGAAGGGCCTCTAGATCAACGTTGTTGCTCCCATGATGATGTGTGAATAGTTCACCACAAACCTATGGGTCCATATCTATGATCTCTCTCTCTATATATGACCTTCAATACAATTTTCATCGGATCTTCGTGATGATCTATTGTATGTAATCTTCTTTGCGGTGTGTTAGTTGGGATCCGATGAATTGTGGGTTTATTATTAGATTATTCATGATTATTAATTGAGTCTTCTCTAGATTTTTTATGCATGATTTTTGTAGCTTCGTATTTCTCTCTGATCTATCGGTTTGGTTTGGGCAACTAGATTGATTTATCTTTAGTGGGAGTGTTGTGTTGTGATGGCTTTAATCATGTGGTGCTTTATCCTCGTGACAGAAGGTGTCAAGACACATATTGTATTACTGCGACTGAGGGGCAAATGATGGGATTTATTCATATTAGTTGAGTTTACATTGTCTACATCATGTCATCTTGCTCAAAGCGTTACCCTGTTTCATACGTAATACTCTAGATGCATGTTGGATAGCGGTCGATGAGTGGAGTAACCGTAACACATGCAGGCAGGAGTCTGTATACTTGCTTACTGTAACTATATTGTCATTCTATATGCATACTTTCATGCCACAAAGCATGACATTCGTACCTCTTTTCTTGGGTTTGAGCTTTTCCGAATATGTATTTTCCATTTCAGCCAATAACACTATGGTGGAAGATTTTTGTCGGACATGCTTTGCTATTCGACTAATCAAGTTATCAAAGAGCTCAGTTATACTGCCACTTTCTAATAGGAATAGTTTGACATAATGCAATTCTGTATCGAACAAAATACATACGTCTATATGCTTTCTCTAGGAAAACTTAATTGTTGCCCTATAATATATCATTGAATTCATCTAGGTACCATTTTTCGTGAAAGCATTAAGCAAATTGGTTAGTAGGGGGTACCGAACATCCAAATTGCCAAGTACCCTGCCTATCCTCGATACTGAAGAGGAGGAGGTAGGGAGGCTATCACTTGAGGCCAAAATACCTACAAGCACACCCCTTTTCCCCGTGTTTCACATGAGCTAGGTAGGCTATCACTTCAGGCCAAAATCACTGTTTTAACCTTCTAACTGAAGTTTAATATGATTTCACCTTTTTTAAAGTTTAACCGGATCTGACACATTTTATTACCGTCATAAACACACGCAGTAGGGTATATGGGCTACTATCATAGTTAACGTTAGTAGATCCCGATCTACGCCAACATGGAAAAAGGCTACTCATTGAGATATTCGTCGGGAAGTCACCGCCAATATATTATACTACCTATATTTGATAAATATTTTCCAACAATGTAATAAACCAAAACAATATGTAATATGTATTTTTTGTTTTTTCCACATATTAGTCGTCTAAATATTCCATAGAATCAAATCTTATTGAAATATATTATAACATATTCCTATCATAATGTGCGGTGTATCATCTAGTTTTTAGGTGTGTGCTTACTCATCCATGGGTTGTTACATGTCATGGGATAAACTGTACTTGGGAAAAAGGTATTTCTAGTACAAGAATCGAACCCATGACGTGCAAGTATAGATAGCTAGAATAGCTAGCCACTTCAGATGACGGCGATAGCCTTATATGGGCTACCGTCAGAGGTGGTGATAGTAGCCTTATATGGGCTATCGCTAGAGGTGGTGAAGTAGCGGTTAGGCCATGTTTCTCTCTAATGATTCTGGTGATTAATTACGATGCTCTTTGCAGACTAACCGCGTGCATTGAGCATTTCAGATATTCTCATATATGGCAACTGACGGTTTTATCCCCCTCGATGAAAGAACGAGCTAAGAAGGTTTTGCAACGTTTCTTTTCAGTTAATTTGAGTCGTAGGAAATCTGGGCTATTAAGAGGGGGTCCGCATTGGAAATGTATGAGTGTAATAAACACGTACACAACCCCCTACGTGCACACACACACACACACCCTTCCCGCAACTGGGAGTATCCCTCTTTTTTGCTTGGGCACTTTTGAAGTAACCAGGTGTTAGTACCATTCGGCTCCATAGTACTGCTTAGGCGGTACTTCTACTGTGAGATATCGCGGCTACTATCGCCTGTGGTGAGGCAGTGTGAAGTTTCTCTTGCCCATTCTGCTCTTGCGGTAGTGGCACGATAGTAGCACAGTAGTACCGCTTGTGTGGTACTTCCACGTATTACTACTGCTGCTACTTCCGCTTGAGTTCGACGGGTATGCAAGCTTTTGTTGCTCATTGTGCTCTCCCGATAGTTGGATGGTAGTTATACTGTAGTACCGCTTGATGCGGCACTTCTGCTCTCGTGCTACTCCACTGTCTCTCGTCCCTCTATATCCAATGACAATTAATAGTAGAACAACTCATTATAGTCAGCATCTCTTTTTTGGAACTACCGTGCTTGTACTCTGTAGTACACATTTGTTGGGATTGGAACTACCGCCTCTAAGAAGTAGTACTGCTCCCCCGATTGGTAGTACGGCTTGAGGATGAAATTTGAGCATAACGGTTGGACTCTTATTAAATCTAATTTGTTAAAATGTATTTAAATGTTGTTAGTCATCTATTCATACCCACCCTCTAGTTAGACTATGTCGATCCTTTTCAATTGGTATTAGAGCTTCCTCTCTTTATGAAGGGTTTTACCACCTAAAGAGTAGGGTTAATGACGAGACATGGGAGGAGGATATTCGTATGGTCATGACCTCAATTGTGGTGATTCGGGGTGATTTAGATGAGGCTATGGCCTCACTTATATCAACCGCATTGGATCTCAAGAGCATGCTAACTAAATTCCTTTAAGGACATAAAAACTAACATTGATCCCAACATAGTAATTGATCCTACTTCCTTGGAAGCAGATAATGACTCCGTCAAGGAGACGACTAAAAGTTTAATGTCAAGTTCCTCTCAAGAAAAGAATGGGTCGGTCACTCTCACCGCGGTTGCCCCTCCTCCGGTCTATGAAGGACAAGTCACATCACCTCACATAAATTCTCATGAGCCTACTCTTAATCTTGATTTAACTAACTTTCCTAATTGGGGTTTTCACATTAAGTCTCATTTGAATCATATCTCAACTCAACTTTGGATGGTCATTGAACAAGGCTTATATGTGCATGATGCAAGCAACTTGTCTCCAGTAGAAGAAGTTGACAATCAACTCAATTTGTCCGCCTTGTTCATCAAGACACCATGCTTCTCAAGGAGCTCCCTCACTTGCATCCATTGACTCTTTCAATATAAGCATGTGATCATATCAACTCTTTGTACACGGAAAGCTCAAGTATTTAATGCTACAACTTTCAGGTCATTCTTGACGAGGTCGATTAGTTTGTCATGAATGAGGAGGTAGATCCCCGAGAGCTTTACCGGAGATTGACTACCCTTGTGATCTCTCTCCAACATCATGGGAGCAAGGGCACTTATGACAATTAGGTCCAACACAAGTACTTGAAGGCTATCATGCCTTTAAACAAGAACATGTGCTTTGTTATCCATGAAATACCGGGCTTCCACACCTTGTCCTCTATCTATGTGTTGGGCTATTTTATTTCGATGAACATTTTGAACAAGACCACCGACAATGCACTTGGTCGTGTTCAGCAAACAAAGAATCTCAACCTTGCTTTCAAGGCTAGGTGATTCCGGAAGGGGAAGAAGGGGAAGAAGAAGAATGTTGCCCCGAAGACAACAAATATGCATACCCCGAGCACATGGCTCTTGCGTTAAGGCAATTTTGGGGCAACAATAGGAACTCCAAGCCCAACTACTCCAAGAACTCTAGTGGTCTTGAGGAAAAGCGCCAATGTGTGAAGACTTGCTACAATTGTGGCAGCATGAGTCACTTCATCGTGGATTGACCCTATGATAAGACGGAAGACGAAAGATGCAAGCTTATCGGAAGGACAAGTCCAAGTATTTCCAAAGCAAGAACAATGAACTCAAGAGGAAGTCTACTCAAAATGGTTGGTGGTGTAAGAAGAATACTTCTACGATGATGATGATGATTTAAATAGTGAAGCGGTTGCACCAGCCTCCATGGCCATCACCACCACTACGCCACTAATGGTGTCACTCTTTGATTCGCCCAACAAGAACTTCACCACCACTCCTAAGTGCCTCATGGACAAGGCCACCAACAAGGTAACCTCCAACATCAAAACTGCCATTAATTCTAATCCCTGTTTGAAGGATTGTGTGAAAAAAAGTGACGAGGCAAGGGAGGAAGAAAATATATTTGGTAAGTCCTTGGGTAAGCTCAAAGGTTAGACCAAGAAGCACTTTGTTGTTCTCTTGGAATAACTAGGTGAAGATAATTATGTCATTAAGTCTCACGAATATACCATCACTAGGATGGAAGGGCATCGTACTACTATTACTCCACACATCTACTGACTCATGCCTACATCTAGAGTATTAAGTTCATGAAAACAGAGTAATGCATTAAGAAATATGACATGATGTAGAGGGATAAACTCAAGCAATATGATGAAAACCCCACCTTGTTACCCTTGATGGAAACAATACAATACGTGCCTTACTACCTATCGTGGGAACAAGTCTGACAGTAGAAGATAGGGGTACGAAAGGAGAGGGAAGAGTCCTAGCTACAGCGAGGGTGTACACATGGATGTATGAGTTCAGGCACCTCTCGTGGAGGTAACAACCCTACGTCTCAGTGCCCGGGAGCTCTTGTCATGTGGAAAGTATAAGTTACAGTAGGTGCGAACCCTTGTGCAAGAGGGGAGGGCAGGGTGGCTTATATAGAGTACGCTGCCCCTCATAAGTGCCAGGCATCCAAGCGTCCAATCATGGGTATAAAGACAAGCGCTAGTAGTGACGTACATCTTAATTGTTACTAATGACGATTGGCCTAACGCCTGCCTGTAGGCCTCCCTAGGGTGGCTTCTGGTATTCTGGCGTCGACTGGAAGCGAGGTCTTCTGAGTGACAAGTGACTGTCGAGTGGAGGGAGAAGATACCGAATGGATTAAATGGCGAGTGAGTTGAGCACCATGGAGAATCCGATCAAAATCTCTCTTGTAATCATTAAGTCCTCCAATATAATGTCCTTAGGTAGGGTATGTATGTCAGGCCTAGGACCCTACCCTAGGTACATATCTTGTCATTAGCCCCCGAATGGATCGGGGTTCGAGTGAGAAAGGGGATCGATGCCAGTGTTGATAAGGCACCAAACTTCCGAATGTACTTTGGGGCTTCAATGAAATTTGCGTCGATTGAAATCTTTGTCAATCAACCGGATCGATTCTGCCTTGAAAGTGTGTGAATGGATTCTAAGCATCAATTATGTTCCGAGTGACTTGAAGGGCTCTTTAGACGTGATGGGTCACTCTGTCAGGCCCGGATTTCATGGCATTTGAAAATTTGGGAAGCACGTGCCTCGCGAAGATGACGCCACGACTAGGGCAAGTGGGGGCACGACGCCTCGATTCACATGCCGCCCCTTACGCCACGTACCGTGCGACGTCTATGGACGAGATACGTGGGGATTTAGCAGGCCCACCAGTCAGCGGGACACTCGGCAGAGTATAAAATCCCGCCGCTCCGTGGTCCGCATAGTCTTCTTCCCCCAAATCTCCTCTCTTCCTCATCCTCCCCTGATCTCAGCACACTGCTCTGCTCTGCCTCGAGGACCGTCGCCACCACGATGACGAAGGGGAAGACTGAGAAGCTAGAGCACGCCAAGAAGGGAATCGCGAAGGCCGAGGCCAAGAAGTCGTCAAGTGCGCGGTTCACCGCGTCGGCAGGGTGGATCCAAGGGGATATTCTCCCGTCGACGGTCACAACTACGGATGTCGAGAACCTTGTCGTCGACGGGCTTGTGGTAGAAGGCTCATGGAGGCTTTCGGAGGGGGGATTTGAGGCAGAGCCACGCGAGGGGGAGCGGGTCCAGCTCCTCTCCCACGTCAAGAGAGGTTCTCCATGCCTCCCTATCCTTTTTTCTGAGTGTTTCCGAATTTCATCAAAGCCCAACTCCATCATTTTCCTCCTAATGAAATCTCTTATCTTTCTGCTTTCATCACCTTGTGTGAATGTTTCTTGGGTTGTCCCCCCCCCCATTGGGGCTTGTTCAAACACATCTTCACCATCAGATTTCAGTCGGTCAAAAGGCCAATACCTAGGATGATAAAACCCATGTCATCCAATTATGTGGTGTCTTGGGGATCCAAAAGAGGGCTAGGAGTGCCTTTCCCCCCATCACCTTCCTTGAATCTATTAGGGGTTGGCAGTCGATAGGCATCTCCCAATATGTTGACTGGTCTTTCCCCTTTCAAGTTAGATCGACCCACCATTCCCAAATACTAGACAGTGTTAAATGGGGAGAAAGTCCAAGTGGGGATCTTAGTGGATGCCGTAGTGGCCATTGTCTATGGTGGAGTGACTAGCATGGACCTTCTGAAGACATTCCTCAGTCGGTGGATCCAGTCCCTCCAGGCAAGGGACCATGCTATGTGGCATTACTCAGGCCCCAAAGACACGACTCGGATGCACCCAGAGGAAGTCCGATAGAAAACTGTTGAGCAATGGCTTCAGAGCATCACTAGAGCCTGCGATATTCCCTTGGGAGCCAAGAGGATCAAACCTTACTCTACTGATCATCCACCAAAGAATCTGGTAAATTATATCTTTGTCAACTGCCATACTATTTTGTCGAGTGATTAAGTCATCGGTCGACTGACTTTGTTGTTTGAATCTTGCAGGAGTGGACGAACATGTACTCGCCATGCCAAACAGGAATCAACCCAAAGATGGGGGGAAGAGCGAGGGCGACAACATGGACTTCGATTACGTCGATGACAGTGAGGATGACTACGAGGGCTCAGACAAGGACAAAGAAGAAGTCGAGTCTCCTCCGCGCACTTAGCATCGCTCCAAGCTGCATCAGGACCCTGCGACTGCCCAAGGCAAGCCCTTGGTGTCGAGTGAGAGGAGCCTGAAACGAGACCAAACCTCGACAGTCGAGTCAAGTGAACGGGCCGCAAAGCAGCCCAAGCCCGACGCGCCGAAACCTCAGAAAGCCTTGCCATGCATGAAGATCGTTGTGCCAGTTGTCTTGACGTAAGTGTTTGTTTCCTTCTTTCGCTGTTGTACACGACTTCAAATTCTTGCTGACAGAGTGGAATTTGGTCTACCAGAGCTGCTACCATAGTGACGTCGCCTCCATGGGACGGAGAGGAGCAAATGGATGTGGATACTGCCAACGTAGCCACTTCCCAACGAGGTAAAGCAAATCTTTACTCATCTTTGTTTCTTGAAAATGATTTGCCGATTGAAAAAGCTAATGTTGTTGATTGATGTGTGCAGAGGTCATTCAACTCGAGGATGATGAAGAGACACCTCGGGGTACGGGGGGTGAAGGTGTGACCTTAGGCACCCCGCGTGTACGCGCACGAAGAATGGCATCAGTGCAAACGCCTCAAAGGTCGACTGTTGTGTCGTCCCGGTGGATAGGCAACTCGTCCCAAGCAAGAACCGAGCTCGCGGCTCCATTGTTGAGTGCCCCACCAGCTACTTCAACCATTGTGGCCTCGACACCACTCGGACAACTCCAGACCACCTCAGCTACTCGAGCCGCATCATCCATTCCACGGACGACTATCTTTCCTTTGCACCACATCCCTGAAGACCAAACTGGACCTGCCAAGGAAGCCATGATCCAACTGGAGCAGATGATGCTGCGCACCAAGGAGGCATACAAAGCTAGCAAGCTGGCTTATGATGCCAGCACGATGCTTTGCACCAACATCCGAGTAAGTTCGATTGTAAGTGCATTTCCAATTGAATTCTTGTCTTTCTTGATTATCCACCCAGTGGGTGTTTTCTGTTGGTAGAATACTTGTACGTTCTCCACTCGAATAGATCAAATCTTCGTCGAGTGGTTTTCGGTCCAGTGGGGGCACGCTGAGTGCACCCACTGGGTGTAGTCCCCAAGACCGATGTCGAATGGTGATGACATCGGCAAAGGTCTTAGAGTTGTTTTGGTAATCGCTTGACAGATCGAGTGATAGAAGGTCCAGTGGGGGCACGCTGAGTGCACCCACTTGGTGTTGTCTTTGAGACGACCGTCGAATGCTTGCACTGGCGGGGGTCTTAATCGATACGATATTCACATGCTTGCGCACATTTTTTTTATATATTTCCTTGCCACTCGACAGATTGAGTGTTAGCAGATCCATTGGGAGCACGCTGAGTGCACCCACTGGGTGTAGTCCTTGAGACCACCGTCGAGTGCTTGCATTGGCGGGGGTCTTACAGAGACCATTTTATGCTCAGACATGACAGACCTTGTCGAGTGATTTCGGAACTGGTGGGGGCACGCTGAGTGCACCCACTGGGTGCAGTCCCCGAGACTACTGTTCATCGTTGACGATGAGCAGTTGTCTTCAGAACTTGACCTCAGGGTTCTTTATCATACGTAGAGTACGCTTGCCACTCGACATGTTGAGTGAACTCTTTGCTTTAGCGTTACCACTCCGAAGCTACCTTGTAGGTTTCATGGATATCATTGCCATCAACCATGATATAACGCAAGTTTCATGGACATGATTTCCGTCAACCATGATATGACGCTATTTTAGGAGTGTGGGGTGGGGCAGCGGGCTGCCATCCAGTCGACTGTTATTGACCCTTTCCACACGGGAGTGGAGAAATTTTCATGTTGATTGAACTGTTTTTAGTTGATTTCAGAGAGCTTGTGAACTTGGCACCCAGTACAAAGATTTGGAGAGGGAAAAGAACCAGCTGCAATTAGATGTGGAAGTCACCAAGAACAATCTGGAACGGGCACAGACTGAGTTGAAAACCCTGGGAGGTAATCTTTGTCGACCCAATGCACTCTTACTTTGACCTTCCATCCTTTGAACTGAGTGCTCTCACTGGAACAGACATGCATGATGAAAATCATCGACTCCAAGTGTGACTCAACAATGCTATTTCTTTAGATACCATGAAGAAAGCACTGGAGAACAAGGACAAGGCGCTTGCTGATGCTCAGAAGGTGGCTAGGGAGAAAACTGAAGCCGCTGAGAAGTAGCTTGCCGCCGCCAAGAAGATAGAAGAGGAAATCTCCAAGCTGAAATTGGAACGGAATGAGATGATCAAGAAGATCGAAAAACTGACTAGGAGAAGCAATGGTCTGGAGAAGCACTTGGGAAATTTCGTGAAGAAGATGATCATCATGCTTGACAGTAACTTCCCTTGTAGAATAAATTTCTTCAATTTCCATGGGCTAGTAATGTAACCATCTTTTCATTCCTCCCTCCATATAGAATTCTGCCAGGACATCAAAAAAGAGACCAAAGATATCGAGCCCAATCTAGATCCCACTAAGTCACCCATTGGAGATGATGTGGCCATGAAAATGTTCTGCCTCAACGTACGTCTCTAGGGTGTTCAAGCTTACATCATTCGACTAAAGGCCGCATTGGAGAAAATCGACAAGGAACTGTGGCCTGGACACCCTCCAGACTAACCTTGCATCCATGATGACTCAGCTCAATTAGATCCTGAGTCGAGTGCAAGCTCGGAAGAAATCAGCTGCCTGCTACGGAGCCGACATGGCGCTCTCGCTTGTCAGAGTCCGTTGCAAGGAAGCAAGAGAAGAATAATTGAAGGACCTCTGAGTGATTAACACGAAGAAACTCAAGTTTGAAGACTTCACGGAGACCTTCATCGATGTAGCCACTCGGATTGCAGATGGGATCGATTTGGACACCGTCGTCGAGCCAGCAAGTCCGTCTGGTGCTTGAAAAACTTTATTTGCGGTGAAAACATTATTTGCCTCGGAATGCTGAGTGGAAATGTAATGGTCGTAAAACTTCATTCACGCCCTAATCCTGAGTACCCTTTCTTGCGCCCAAAACCTTTGTTCGCACTAAAGCCTTTGGATTTATCTGCATTTTGTTTTCAATCATTTGTTTGACTGAATTTGATTTTCTGAACCCTTGAATGAGAAGTATATTCATCACTCGGGTTGAGTCTTTAACTGAGGCGAAAGCTGGTTCGTGGCTAAGCACCCGAGTGTGAGGATCACTCGACACTCGTAGAAGTTTTGAACTTAGACGAATACTGGTTCGTAGCTAAGTTTCCGAGTGGATTTGATGTGATATACTCGGAAGGATTTAACTTAGGCGAAAGCTGGTTCGCAGCTAAGCCTCCGAGTATGAGGATCACTGAACACTTGGAGAAGTTTTGAACTTAGACGAAGACTGGTTCATAACTAAGTTTCTGAGTGAATAGAGTGTTATCCATTCAGAAATGGACTGCTATCCACTCGGTAGGGTTTTGAACTTAGGCCAAAGCTGGTTCACAGCTAAGTCCCCAAGTGTGAGGATCGCTAGACACTCGGAGAGGTTCAAACTTAGACAAAGACTGGTTCGTATCTAAGTCCCCAAGTTAATGGACTTCTATCCACTCGGTAGGGTTTTGAACTTAGGCAAAAGATGGTTCACAGCTAAGCCCCCGAGCGTGAGGATCTCTCGACACTCGGAGAGGTTCGAACTTAGATGAAGACTGGTTCATAGCTAAGTCTCCGAGTGAATGGACTGCTATCCACTCAGTAGGGTTTTGAACTTAGGCAAAAGCGTGTTCGCTGCTAAGCCCCCGAGTGTGAGGATTGCTCGACACTTGGAGTGTTCCCAAATGTGAAATTGCGTGATCGGAATCGACGAAAGACTGCGGAAGTTATACTTGCATAACTTGCATAATCGACAAAATACTTTTATTACATCAACACAACTCTGTTTTCAGCTCTAGAAACATCGAAGCAAATCTGCATTCCAGGCTCGCGGCTCATCGATCTTGTTCTGGAGGTTGTAGAGGTGATAAGCTCCATTGTTCAACACCTTAGTGATGATGAAAGGTCCTTCCCACGCAAGAGCGAGCTTGTGAGGGCTCTGTCGATCCACTCGGAGCACCAAATCACCTTCATGAATTGACGGACTCTTAACATGCTTCACATGGAAACGTCGCAGATCTACGCCATCTTCCGTTCCTCTTCTAGGAGATCTACGCCATCCTGTCTTTCTTGCTCAGCTTCAGCTTCGGAATAAAGATCCACTCAAAGGGAATTATGATATAGGTCACTCTGTAGGAGAGCTTTGGCTCCATAGACCAGGAAAAAAGGAGTTAGTCTAGTCGACCGATTAGGAGTTGTTCTCAAGCCCCATAAAACAGATGGCAACTTGGACACCCAGGCTCTGGCTGCACGTTCCAAATCTTGCATGAGATGAGGCTTCAGACCTTGCACGATGAGGCCATTGGCTTGCTCAACTTGGCCATTGGTTTGGGGGTGTGCAACGGATGCATAATCCACTCGAGTGCCTTGGGAGAAGCAGAAGTGTCTGAACTCTTTTGAGTCGAAGTTTTAGCCATTATCTGTGATAATACTATGGGAAACTCCATACCGGTAGATTAGCTCTCTCATGAATTTGATTGCAGTGCGAGAGTTTAGTTTCTTTATAGGCTTGGCCTCAATCCACTTTGTAAACTTGTCGACTGCAACAAGCAAATGAGTAAATCCACCCTGTCCTGTCCGAAAAGGACCAACCATATCCAGACCCTAGACAGCGAATGGTCATGAGTGGAATGGTCTTCAGGGCAGACACAGGTTTGTGAGACAAGTTTGCATAGAACTGGCACCCTTCATAGTGATCAACAATGTCCTTGGCCATCTCATTGGCAAGAGGCCAGAAGAAACCAGCTCGATATGCTTTAGCGACAATTGTCCGAGAGGACACATGATGGTCGCAAGTTCCTGAGTGGATTTCTTCCAGGATCATTCGACCTTCTTCAGGGGAAATGCATCGCTGCATCACACCAGTTACACTTTATCTGTACAGTTGATCATCCATCACAGTAAAAGCTTTGGATCTATGCACAATCTGTCGACCTTCAACTTCATCCTCACGGTGTTCTTGCCTCAAAATATATGCAATATAGGGCACTGCCCAGTTGGGAATGATGACCAGAACCTCCATGACCAGATCAATAACCACAGCGACATCAACCTTAGTTAGATCAGAGGAGCTCATACCTTGTGGGGGCTCTTCGGTGAAGGGGTCTTCCTGCACCGAAGGAGTATGAAGATGCTCTAAAAATACATTGCTGGGGACGGGTCTCCGAGTGAATGCAATCTTTGCCAGCTCATCAACTGCTTGATTCTTCACTCGGGGAACATGATCTAGTTCCAAACCTTCAAATCTCTTCTCACGTTTTGTAACATCATTGCAATATCCTGTCATAGCGGGGTTCCAAACATCCCACTCTTTCATCACTTGATTGACCACCAAATCCGAGTCGTCGTAAATCATAGAGCGCTTGATGCCAAGTGAGATCGCCATGTGCAACCCATACAAGACTGCTTCATATTATGCTTCATTGTTGGAGGAGTCAAAGTGAATCTGCAGGACATAACTGAGTTTGTCGCATTTTGGGGATACCAAAACCACACCACCACTAGATCCATTCAGCATTTTCGATCCATCAAAGAATATGGTCTAGTGCGCCGAGTGAATCTGGATTGGCTACTGCTGTTCAACCCACTCGGCCAAGAAATCAGCCAGTGCTTGAGACTTGATCGCCTTTTTAGCCTAGAATTTGATGTCAAAGTACAACACCTCAATCGCCCATTTAGCCACTTGACCAGTCGCATCTCGATTGCTGGGAATCTCAGACAATGGAGCATCACTCACGACTGAAATTGAGTGATCCTGAAAGTAGTGTGCCACCTTCTTCACTGAAAGATAGATACCACAGACAAGCTTCTGGTAATGCAGGTATCTTTGCTTGGAAGGAGTCAGCATTTCAGAAATGTAGTAGACTGGACGCTAAAACTTGTAGGCCTTGCCTTCCTATTCCCACACAATAGTCAAAACTGTACTAATGACCTGATTAGTGGTCGCGATGTATAGGAGCAAAGGACCTTTGTTGTGTGGAGCAGAAAGCACTGACTGGGGGGGAAAGCAGGGCTGTGAGCTGGACAAATGCTGCTTCAGCCTCTAGAGTCCACTCGAACGTGTAAGACTTCTTCATCAATCGGTACAAAGGCAATGCCTTCTCACCGAGACAAGAAATGAATCGACTGAACACTGCCAAGCAACCTATGAGCTTCTGAACCTCGTGCACTCACACAAGACTTTTCATTTGGGTAATGGGGCTGATTTTCTCAGGATTGACATCGATTCATTGTTTGGAAACAAGAAAACCGAGTAACTTGTTGCTAGGAACACCGAAAGTACACTTAGCCGGATTCAACCTAATATCCTACCTCCTCAGACTGGCGAATGTCTCAGCCAAGTCAGCCAGTAGGTTGGAACCTTTGCGGGACTTGACTACAATATCGTCCATGTAAGCTTCAACATTCCGAGGGATCTGGTTGAGTAAACATTTCTGAATCATCTTCATGAAAGTAGCGCCGGCATTCTTCAAACCACAAGGCATGGTGATATAGCAGAAACACCCGAATGGGGTGATGAAGGCTGTTTTTATTTCATCCGGACCAAACAGACAGATCTGATGGTAACCGGAGTATGCATCTAGAAACTATAAATGCTCGCACCCCGTAGTCGAGTCAACAATTTGATCGATGCGAGGGAGCGGGAAATGATCTTTTGGGTAGACACGATTGATATGCTTGAAGTCAATACACATGCGGAGTGACTTGTCCTTCTTGGGGACTATAATGACATTCAAGAGCCACTCGTAGTGGTAAACCTCCCAAAAAAACTTAGCCGCAAAGAGACGAGCCACCTCTTTGTCGATTGCTTTTCACTTTTCCGCTGCCGACCGACGCAAATGTTCCTTCACTGGCTTGGCCTTCGGATCAACTCTCAGTTGGTGCTTAGCTAGTTCCCTAGGAACCCCCGGCATGTCAGCTGGCTTCCATGCGAAGATGTCCCAGTTCTCATGGAGGAACTGGATGAGCTCGACTTCCTATTTACCGTCGAGTGTCGAAGATATGTTGGTCGGGGAAGCAGTGGGATCTGTCGGGTGAATGTGCACCTTTTTCACTTCCCCTACAGACTGAAAAGCTAACTTTAAAGCAGGCTTCCTAGCACGCAGCAACTCAGCAGGGTCAACGTTCTTCTTATATTCTTCCAGATCGACCATAGCCATCTGATGATCGACAATTTTGGAACCCTGTTGGAGGCACTCCTCAGCCCTGTGTCGATTGCCAATGATTGTGATCACACCCTTGGGTCCAGGCATCTTCAATTTGAGATAAACGTAACATGGACAAGCCATGAAACGGGCATAAGCTGGTCGACCAACGATGGCGTGGTATGCGCTCTAGAAGTCAACGACTTCAAATGTCAATTTCTCTTTGCGAAAATTCTTATCTGTCCTGAACATCACATCCAATGCAACCTAGCCGAGTGACTTGGCCTTCTTCCCTAGGATTACTCCGTGGAAATGCATGTTGCTCTCACTGGGTCGGCACATCGGAATGCCCATCCCCTTAAGGGTATCTGCATACAGAATATTCATCCCACTCCCTTTGTCCATGAGGACCTTGGGGAGCCGAGTGCCTCCCACAATGGGATCTACCACCAAAGCCTGCCGATCGAGCGTGGTGACATGAGCAGGATGGTCAGACTGATCAAATGTGATGGCAGTCTGAGACCACTTGAGGTATGTGGGGGTTGTAGGCACACCATGTTGTCTTCTCTGTTTATAGCCTTCAAATGGCTCCTGCTTTCAACATTAGCCAAAATCATCAGAGTGGCATTAACATCGAGAAAAGTTTGTTTGTCTTCATCATCATCTTTTTCGAGGGTTTTCTCTCTCGACTAACCCTCCTTGAACTACTGGATCAGTAGACACACTGTGGGTGGTATGTTTGCGTAATATCAAATTACCGTCCTCGTCTTTCCTTGTGTGGATTACACACGACAATTCAAGAACATCTGTTCCCGACTTATTTTTTTCCTTTCTTAGGGGTGAATTGTCCCTTGGACTTCCCCTTGTTTTTTTGTTGTGCCGCCAGGGCAGCCGAATCTGTCTGAGCAGGGCCATCAGCCTTCCGCTTCTGCTTTCGACTGGAATTGCCGGCGGCATCGTTGTCGACTGATTTTCCTTTGACATTATGCAGACGGTCTTTTTCTTTTCCATTGGCATACCAAGTGGCGATTTCCATCATCTTACTCAGCGAAATATCACCTATTCGCCCAAACTTTTGGTAAAGTTCTCTGTACTTCACTCCGGCCTTGAAAGCACAAACAGCCTGATGCTCGGAAACATTCTCCACTATATGATGCAAAGTGGACCAGCGTTGAATGTAATCCCTTAATGACTCGTTGAGCTTCTGAACAAAATGTTGCAAATCAATCAAACCGCCATGACGCTTGCAAGTGCCCTCGAATGTTCTGATTAACACACGGGCAAGATCCTCCCAGCAGTGGATGCTTGAAGGAGCCAATCGATTCACCCATGCACGGGCCGAACCATCGAACATCAAGGACAAATGCTTCATTGCAATGTTGTCCTTGCCACCACTAATCTGAACAGCCACTCGGTAATCAACCAACCATGTCTCCGGCTTTGACTCACCAGAAAACTTGCCTATCCTAGCTGCCAACCTGAAGTTGGGGGGAATCTCTATAGAATGAATGGATTTACTAAAGCACTCCGGACTAGAAATAATAGCACTGCTGCCACTCGGGTAATCTCTATCGAAACCATCTCTATGGGCTCTGCCTCTGTCGATTCGCTTCTAAGTGAGGACATCTCTTGAATCAAACCTTGGATTCTGCTCCTCACCAAACGGGCGCCTATCGTCCTGGTGCCGAGGCATGTACGGACCACTCCGCGAAGGAGTGGGCACTTGATGGTGGTCATCACAGTGAAACTGATCTCATCCCTGATCCCTGTATTGATCCTGATGGAAACCTCCGCCCCTACGACGCAGAGGTGAACTAGGACAGTGTGCTGACTAAATAGTCTCTACTCTTGGCGAATTACTATATATTCTATTGCGCGACTCCTGAACAACTGAGTTTTGGCGCTGCGCTACATCAAGCAACGCTCTAATCTGCAGCAAACCTCTGCCATCCTCTAAACGTGACGACTGAATTTAAACTTGGCAAGAAACCACATGCCTCACCCAGCGCTGGAGCCGTGAGCGACCGGATCGCTTGTGGCGGCGAACAGCATGGAGGGCCATAGAGTACGGAGTCGATGGCTGCCGCAGAAGAACACCGAGGAGCTTGCACGGAAGTGCGCTATCCCGTGGATCGGGAGTGCCTCAACATCGAGAGGCGCCTCCTGGAGCTATGCCGTATCGTCGAAGATGAAGGTGAGCACTCCGAGATGGATCTCGTGGCCCAAGAACAAACCACCATCGGAAGACACGACGAAGGGAAAAAATGCAACCTCGCTAGAAGTCGCTTAGAAGCCTGCCCTATGGTGGTCATGAACTGTCGTGTGAGCGAGTCTGATAGTAGAAGATAGGGGTATGAAAGGAGAGGGCAGAGTCCTAGCTACGGCGAGGGTGTACACACGAATGTATGAGTTCAGGCCCCTCTCGTGGAGGTAACAACCCTACGTCTTAGAGCTCGGGAGCTCTTGTCGTGTGGAAAGTATAAGTTATAGTAGGTGCGAACCCTTGTGCCAGAGGGGAGGGTGGCTTATACAGAGTATGTCACCCCTTGTAGGTGCCACTCATCCAAGGGTCCGATCATGGGTATAAAGATGAGTGTTATTGGTAACATACATCATAATTGCTACTAATGAAAACTAGCCTAACACCAGCATGTAGGCCTCCCTAGGTGGCTTCTGGTCTTCTGGCGCCGACTGGAAGTGAGGTCTTCCGAGTGATAGGTTACTGTCGAGTGGAGGTTGAAGACACCGAGTGGATTAAGTGTCGAGTGACTTGAGCACCATGGAGAATCGAGTCGGAATCTCTCTTGTAATCTTTAAGTCCTCCAATATAATGTCCTTAGGTAGGGTATGTAGGTCAGGCCTAGGACCCTACCCTAGGTACATATCCTCGTCACTACCCCTACTATGTCACTGAGTGAGGACACCTCAAGATTGAACCCAAAACCAAGTTGGGCAAACCATTGCAAGAAATACCAATCTAGTTGGCCAAACCAAACCAATAACTCGAAGAGACTTCAAGCATATGAAATTATGCATATAAGAATTCTGAGAGGATTCAAATAAGATTCATGGATAATCTGAACATAAACTCACCCTTCATCGTATCTTGACAAACACACCACAAAAGATGATTACTTCAGATAGATCCCCACGAAGATCATGAAGAACATGGTATTGAATATCAAAGAGAGATAAGAAGCCATATATCTACTAGCTAGGGACCCGTAGGTCTGTTGTTGACTACTTACACATCATCAGAGGGGTAATGGAGTTGATGTAGATGCCCTCCGTGATCGAAACCCCCTCCGACTGATTATCGGAAAAGGATCCATGATTGGATCTCTCGGGAACGGAGACTTCTGGTGATGGAAAAGTATTTGCGTGGCTCCTTATGGTGTTGGGGAAATACTTGGGTATTTATAGGATGAGGAATAGGGTTAGGAAACCCGCCAGGAGACGGCAAGCCTGCTAGGCACGGCTAGGGGGGTGGTCGCGCCTACCAGGCTTATGATCTCCTGGTAGATCCCCTGGTGTGCACTCCAAGCCTGGTTAATTTGTTTCCTTCCGAAAAAACTTCATTCTGAAGGTTTTATTCCGTTTGGACTCCGTTTAATATTCCATATCTGCAAAACTCAATAAGAAGGAAAAACAGAAATTGGCACTAGGCTCTAGATTAATAGGTTATTCCCAAAAATAATATAAAATAACATATCAATGCATATAAAACATCCAAACCAAATAATATAATAACATGCCATCATCAAAAATTATAGATACATTGGAGACGTGTCAGCATCCCCAAGCTTAATTCCTGCTCGTCTTCGAGCTGGTAAATGATAAAAATAGAATTTTTGATGTGGACTGCTACCTAACACATTTATCCTTGTAATATTTTCTATTGTGGCATGAATATTCAGATCCATAGGACTCAAAACAAAATTTTAATATTGATATAAAAACAATAATGTTTCAACCATACTAGCAAAGAAATTGTAACTCTTTAAAATATAATAGAAAAATAAAGTTAGCTCTACAATATGATATGGTCTGGATATGCTCCATCTTCCCCACACAAAGTATTTATATCATGCACAATCCCGATGAAAGGTCAAGCAATTATTTGCACACCTTTATTTTCTCAAACCTTTTCAACTCTCACACAATACATGAGCGTCAACCATGGATATAACACTACATGTGGAATAGGATGTGGTGGAGGTTGTCAAGGAAAGGGAGAAGATAGTCTCACACCAACTAGGCGTATCAATGGTCTATGGAGATGCCCAGTATTAGATATCAAAGTGAGTGAGTAGGGATTGCCATGCAACGGATGCACTAGAGCTATAAGTGTCTGAAAGCTCAAGAGGAAACTAAGTGGGGGCGCATCCAAATTTCTTGCTCATGAAGACCTACGACAATTTGAGGAAGCCCATCGTTGGAATATACAAGCCAATTTATATAAACAAAAATTCCCACTAGTATATGAAAGTGACAAAATAGGAGACTCTCTATCATGAAAGCACTTTGTAGCAATGTTCCTTCTCTCTGTTCTCTCATTTTTATTTTTATTTTCTTTTTTCTTTTATTTTCTACCATAGATCAAATAGGAGACGCTCTGAAAAACTTAGAAAATTCCTAGACTAAGCGCAAAAGTTTCTGTTTTTCAGCAAGATCAAATCAACAACTACCATAGATCACCCCGAAGGTTTTACTGGGCTCAAACACTAATTAAAACACCAAAACACAATTATTACAAAAGTAATAATGTGGGAAACACTAAAAAACAAAAGCAAAAATAGAACACAAAAATAAAATTGGGTTGCCTCCCAACAAGGGCTATTGTTTAACGCGCCTAGCTAGGCAAAACACAACAGATCTAGGTATTGTCATCTTTGGTATGCAATTCCTCAATTGCACACTTATGAGCCTTAGGTAGTCTGTTGTTCTTATCAATAATAATTCTCCTTGGCAAAAATTAAAGAGATCTAATGGTGCCAATTGGTTCCTTAATGATATTGAAAAGGCTAGGGTGAATACCTATCATCTTGAGATCTTCACCAGAAGATTCACCCTTATTTTTAGGAACATAAACAAACTTGGCAGCCTTTGGAGGTGGAGGAGTAGGGGTAGTTTGAACCAAAGCAAAAGCAGATCCCAAGTTGGTAATAATGTTCTCTAGCTTGCCAATTCTAGAGGAATCTTGTTCCAATTTTTCATTAACTATGGGTTCCTTTTCCTTTAGATTTTTAATGTAACTCCTACTTTAGATCCGTATTGAGTAATGTGATTATGAATCTTTTTATCCAAGTTTTCGATAAGCTCAACCATAGCAACCTTTTTTTCAATAATATCAAGCCTCTACATCACATGTTCCAAGGTCAAGTTTGTTCCAATAACCATAATTGGGGGTGAACCTAACAAATTTATCATAGCGCTATAAGAGTCAAAGGTATGACTTCCCAAGAAATTTCATGCCATGATGGTATCTATAACATATGTATTCCAAGGAGTAATACCCACGTAAAAATTGCGAAGAAGAACGGTAGTAGATTTCTTACAAATAGGTCTATTTTGAGCATTGCAAGTTCTATCCCAAGAATCTTTTAAGTTTTCTCCTTCCCTTTGCTTAAAATTAATAACCTCATACTCGGGAGTATTAGCTATAGTGGTAAGTCTAGCCATGAGTTCAAGCAATCGAACACATGAGCAAACGAAACAAGGGCGAATAAAAAAGGCAAAAAATGGTATTTTCTGAAAATCGTTTTAGAAGTGGGGGACAGTAAAACGAGAGGCAAATGGCAAATTATGTAAATGCGAGATATGAGTTTGTGATGGGTACTTGGTAGGCTTGATGTGTGTCCTCCCCGGCAACGGTGCCAGAAATCCTTCTTGGTACCTCTTGAGCTTGTGTTGGTTTTCCCTTGAAGAGGAAAGGGTCATGCAGCAAACTAGATAAGTATTTCCCTCATTTGTTAAGAACCAAGGTATCAATCTAGTAGGAGGAATAATCAAGTCACCAATGGATGCACCTATACAAACAATCAAACTCTTGCACCCAACGCTATGAAGGGGTTGTCAATCCCTTGACGATTATTTGCAAGGATTAGATCCGATAAAGAAGATGTAAACGAGAACGAAAAGTAAAACGTAAATAAATTGCAGCAAAGTATTTTTGGTATTCTTGGTTTATAGATATGAAAATATATTATGGAAAGTAGACCCAGGGGCCATAGGTTTCGCTAGAGGCTTCTCTCTCGAAGGAAAATATCATGGTGGATAAAAAAATTACTGTCAAGCAATTGATGGATAAGTGAATAATAATTTAGTTATACAAGGAAATGATCATGCATATAGGCATCACGTCTGTATCAAGTAGACCAAAACGATTCTGCATCTACTACTATTACTCCACACACCGATCGGCTCCTACCTGTATCTAGAGTATTAAGTTCATGAAGAATAGAGTAATGCATTAAGAAAGATGACATGATGTGGAGGCATAAACTTGATGAATATGATGAAAACCCCACATTGTTACCCTTGATGGCAACAATACAATACCTACCTTGCTACCCCTACTATGTCACTGGGTGAGGACACCACAAGATTGAACCCAAAACCATGCACTTCTCCCATTGTAAGAATTACCAATCTAGTTGGACAAACCAAACCAATAAGTCAAAGAGACTTATAAGGATATGAAATCATGCATGTAAGAATTCAGAGAAGATTCAAATAAGATCCATTGATAATCTGAACATAAACTCACAATTCATCGGATCTTGATAAACACACCACAAAAGAGGATCACTTTGGAAAGATCCCCATGAAGATCATGAAGAACATGTTATTTAAGATAAAAGAGAGAGAATAAGCCATCTAGCTACTAGCTATGGACCCATAGGTTTGTGGTGGACTACTCACGCATCATCGGAGGGGCAATGGAGTTTATGTAGATGCCCTCCGTGATCGAAACCCCCTCCGGCAGTTTATCGGAAAAGGCTCCAAGATTGGATTTCTTGGGAACGAAGGCTTCTGGCGGAGGAAAAGTATTTTTGTGGCTCCTTCTAGTGTTTGGGGAACATTTGGTTATTTATTGGACAAAGATATAGGGTTAGGAGACCTGTCAGGAGACGGCAAGCCTACTAGGCACGACCAGGGGGGGTGGCTGCGCCTACGAGGCTTGTGATCTCCTGGTAGATCTCCTAGCATGCACTCCAAGCCTGGTTGGTTTCTTTCCTTCCAGAAAAATTCATTCTGAAGGTTTTATTCCGTTTGGACTCCTTTTGATATTCCATATCTATAAAACTAAAAAACAAGGAAAAAACATAAACTAGCACTAGGCTCTAGATTAATAGATTACTCCCAAAAATAATATAAAATAGCATATTAATGCATATAAAACATCCAAAACACATAATATAATAGCATGCCATCATCAAATATTATAGATACGTTGGAGACGGATCACATTGCCATGATTATGCCAATGATATTGCAGATCCTTCTATTGCACTTGAGGATGAACAACATCTTCAAGTGTCTCTTGAGGAGTCACAAAATGGTGACTTTGCAAAATTGAAGAAATATCATGATTATGGTCAAGTTATAATTAGAGTTATAAAATCTAAGAATGTTTAACTTGGAGTTGTCCATGCTATTATCAAGGAGGAGTTTGAGTTACTCGACAAGGCTCACAAGTCCTTGAAAAGTGCTCATGCTACCCCCAAGGAGTCTCATGACCAACTCCAAGCGAAGCAAACTAAATAAATAGCTACATGTCCTCTTTTGATTTGCTCATGCTACTAGACTTTGTTATCAGCATGCTTATCTTGTTGAGGAGATTGCTAACTTGAAGGAACAACTTGAGAAACGCATTGTCTCGTGCATACACAGTCAGAAGAATGTCAACTAACTTTTGAGTATCAAAAGGAAGTTGTGGTTAATGAGGAAACCCAAGTTAAAGAACACGAAGAAAATCAAGACCAAGAGACCTCTTCCTCTCAAATAAATATTTGATAAGGAGGGAGTGAGTGCTCCTAAGGAGAAGAAGAACAAGGTTGTCCATGGTTATGCCAAAAGGGGCAAAACCACAAACCTTGATAATGTCGATGGTTTCAATCCTTCTTATTTCTTATGTCAAGCTAGTGATGGGCATGTTTTCGGTGTCAAAACCGGCGGATCTCGGGTAGGGGGTCCCTAACTGTGAGACTAGAATCGACGGTACCAGAAGACGAAGGGGACATGAGTTTACCCAGGTTTGAGCCCTCCTATGGAGGTAATACCCTACGTCCTGCTTGGTTGTATTGATGATGTCAGGGGTTACAAAGTTGATCTACCTCGAGATCGTATAGCTAACCCTAGATGAGTTGTACTGTCTCTATACCCTAAAACCCTCCGGCTTATATACACGCCAAGGATGCCAAGGGTTTACACATGGTCGGTTACATGCCGAAGAGATAAACATGCCTAATTACTACATCAGATGTGGAGTGCAACTGTGGTTCCCGAAGCTTCCATCTTGGAGACTTGGCCTTCAAATCCTCCGGTGTTCGGTAAGTAGCCCTCCTAGTCTAGCCCATAAAAATAGGTTGGCTATCTGAGGACCCCCTAATCCAGTGCTCCCTCAGTAGCCCCCGAACTTGCCTCCAACACCAAGGGTCTTTAGCTTCGACTGCTTCGTGGACAGAGTCTTCGTCTTGCAAGTTGAGTTCCTTCCTGCCAAACTAAGCATAGTTCAGCCTCTGATGACAGGCAATCTCCCGTTTAGTGGCACATCCCAATACTATAAATGGATTGGCTTTGAAGGCCAAATGTTAGGGGGTAAACAATGGCCCTCTAGCGACCTTTCTGACGAAAGGCTACGACCCACCATGAACGGTAGGCCAGTTGCATAGACTCGATTCGCGGTTCGAGGCTGTTTTAATCATCATGATCTATCAATATGCTGATCGTGTCCCGTTTCACATGGGATATACTTAATCACGCGCACACAACGGCTTGTGCGTCTCGGGAAGTGGAGGGATTCAAGGTGCAACAAGGGGATCCACATCGATAGGCCTCATAAAAATAGAAGGAAAACCCCAAAGGCTTTTTTATGCTCTCCATTCAACTTCTCCGCCTCCCATTCCGTTGCGCCTCCGGAGCACAGATCTAGGTTTCTCCATCCCAACCTTTGAGCTCAACAATGGCGGGCTCCAACGGCCAGTGGCAAGCTTGCATGGTCACCAATCAGGACATACTCGACCTCAAGAAAGCCAGCTACCTCCTTGCCAACATCCCTCACCGCGCAGTGGAGGAGGGCCAAGTAATCCCCACCCCAATGCAGGTGAGAGGGTGGTGTTCATCCCCCACTTCATCAGGGGGTTGAGCTTCCCACTCCACCCCTTCGTCAGGGGGCTGATATTTTTCTATGGCCTGGAGTTCCACGACCTCCCGTCGAACTCTATCATGCGCATCGAGCCACACTTTGGGCTATGGTTGTAGGTCTTCAACATCAAGCCCAAGTGTGTCGGTTGCAAGCACACGGACTGCGGAGGGGCCGTCATCGGCAAGCTTACCCATGACGGGTGGCCGTCGGGCGCCCTCATCGACAGCATGAAGGGGTGGAAAAAGGAGTGGTTCTAGATCACCAAACCACAATAAGAGGATCAGCTCCCTGCCGCCGCATTCAGATCTAGTCCCCCCACCAGACTGCCTTCATGGCTCAAAAAGGGCCTTGTCTAGGGACCGGCAAGGAGGTGATCAATCTTCAAAAGCACATCCGCTCCTTGGTCGAGAAGGGCACCAAGTTGATTGATGTGGTCCAGGTGATGCTTCGAAGATGCATACTCCCTTGCCAGTGTCGGGAGACCCCCCTGTGGGCTCGAGAACTCGAAGCTGAGCCCACAGACCGGAATCTCTTCTGCACTATGAGGGAGAAGTTGTGGAAAGCGCTCTTCAAATCAATGAAGAGCTGGCCTTCTGAGGAGCAGTACAAGGGTCTGCATGTCGCCAAGCCTGATTCCGAGGAATGATACACCTATCCTTGGTCGGCTTTATTGCATAGAAAATTCTTATAACCTCTTATGCGGTCTGTTCAAGCAGAGATGGCTGAAGAAAGCCATCAACATCAACAGTCTGGCTCCTCAGCTCGAAGACGAGAGGACCGATTTGTTAGCCAAGATGGTCGTGGTCAAGCCTTACGAGTTTCCCACGAAGAAAGAGAAGAAGAAGAAGAAATCAGGCCAGGCTGGCCTTCACATCAGGGACCAGCCTGATGCCGCATCCGAAGATACCCCTCCTCCACAAATCAGGAGGAGGCTGAGGAGGAGGAAGAAGAAGAAGAGGAGGAGGCCGAAGTCGAGGTCCAAGGGGAGGCAATTCCCCCTGCGCCAGGAAGAGAGTGGCATCTTCAGACGCTCCGGAGCAGGTTGCTTCTCCTGTCCCAAAGAGGGCGCAACAGACGCGTGTGGTTATGTCCGATGATAGTTCAGACTCAAGCTCCGCATGCAAAGACCCCGAGGAGGTTCCATGAAGGAGCTTAAGGGTGAAGCCTCCCCCAAAAAGGTTAGGATCCAAAGACCCTTATGTTTATTATGAGTAGATTTATAGTTTGCTAACACGCAGGTTATTGGCCTTGCAGCCCCTCGGGCATTATCCCCACTGAGGTGATATCGGACGGGGAGACCCTACCCACTGAACTGGCAGAGAGTGGGGATGCCTTGCATCCCACCACACTAGGCACCACGAAGGACGGTGTGAAGGTGTCATACCAGCCCACTCCTAGGGAAGCAGACATCAGCAGCGACGGAGATGGCACCGTGGCCGAGGCTAATGCCTCAGCAACTAAAGACTGGGGGGCAGCACCCCACCCGGAAATGGAGGAGGTCAGACGAGCGGGCGCTCAGTCCCCTCTGAGGACGTCTCCAGAGTGCACTATGCCTTTGGAGGCGCCGGTCCAATCCCCGATGGGTGATCGGGGAATCCGATCATCACAGGCATCACCGACCGATAGGTGGTCGGCCATGGAGTAGGCAATATCGAGCGCCACCATCACCGAGGATCACTGCACCCTTATGGGTGCAGTACTACAAAGTGTCCAATCCATTGAAAACGGACTGAAGGAGGCCTTCAAAGGTCTCCTTGCGGACTTTCAAGTAAGTCACCTGATGTTTATTCAACAAAGATATTTATTTATCTGCATTGTATACATAGCAGCCACCAAGCCCTAGGTGAGGTGTGAAGGCTCACCTAGAGGTCACATCTGAATCCGATACCACCTGGAAGCACTTTAAGTGTCCAGCATGTTAGAATAACCCAACATATGATTGGATTGTCTATAACTTGGAAATTGGGAGCCCATGTAACGTATTAATTTTGTGTGTAATGCAGGTTTCATCATCGGCGGCGGCCATAAATGGCGCCAAGCTAGAGGAGCTAAATCGGAAGTTGAAGCGCTCCGAAGACGAAGTTGAGGCCCTCAACCGAAAGCTCGACGAGGCTCAAGGTATGTCAAAACATAATCTGAATGCCTTCATCTGAGTTTTATTGTGCGAGTACTATCAATGCAGCTTCTTTATCTTTGTGTACTGCACACGCAGCCTCAGCAAAGGAGGTCGAGAGGCTCAAGGCCGAGCTCCAGCGCGTGAAGGACGAGACGGCCACCGAGAGGGCGGTTGCTAAGGAAACGGCTATCACCCTCTCTGCCATGCGGGCCACTGGTGGCAAGCATGAAGCTCGCGTGGCAGAGGTCCAGCAGGAGCTCAAGGATGCGAGCGAGAGATGCAAGGCCTTGGAGCAGAAGAATAAGCCGAGATCGACCGAACTATCCAAGATGAAACCTGACCTCCAGAAGGAGTGGATGGACAGACGGTTCTATGAGGAGCAAGTGCGCCAGGCCAAGGAAATAGCCGATGGTAAGCCCTACTCACTAAAGTGCATATTCAGGGATAGCAGATTTGAATTGCTTACCCAGGTGTGCGATCCTCAGGCGCATCCGGCAAACTCCAGAAGAGCGTGGCGAACACTAATCGGTTGTTCTCCTTACAGAGAGAGGAAGATGAAGCTCGAATGTTCTAGGCATAGTTCAAAGCCCCCGAGCGTCCTCTTCTTCTGGTGGAGCAGCTGAAATAACTGATGGAGCTGCACCAGATGGCGGAGCTACCCATGAAGGACCTCTACATCCTCTTATGGCCCGCTGAGCCACTACCCTGTAGGGACCCCGACTCATAAGTCGTGATCACCAAGTGCACGTGTACAGTGATCCCAGAGATCAATGCTCATTGAACACACAGAACCTGAATAACAAGAGTCTTACATCCTTACATACCGTATTACACAAATAAATACCATGGAGGTCAAGTTTTCCATAGATAGGGCCTCAAGGGCCAAACACTTAAACCTATCAAACAGCACAATCTAGTCGAAAGCATGAACCCATGCCATCTGCCTTAAACCTATAGGCATTCTGACTCAGAAGCGTGCTAAATCGCATGTTCGTTACTCTTCCATGCCCGGCCAATTAAATAAACAGTGGCAACCAATGAGTACTTTGAATGTACTCACAAACAACCCATGTTGGAACAAGGCAATAACAATGCATGATATAACACTAGGTAGGTACTTTGCAAACAACTAATTTTTAATGCAATGACATGACCAAGTAACTATATAAGCATGCATCAACGGTTGGCCGATATCCATATGAACTTGTTACAAATATCATCATAAATAGGGGGTTGAACATCTCATGTTCAGTCATCAAGTCAAGTCATTTGTCTTATCTCAAATATCATCTCTATGTCATCCACACACGCACACCAAGTTTGTAAAAAAACATTGGATGCAGTCTAAGCAGGACCTCCAACTGTCCATGACCATGGACACGGCTATTCAAATAGTTTTACACTCTGTAGAGGTTGCGCGGTTTACCCACAAGACTCGGGGAACTTCCGTGTCATCCACTACTCGCGGTATATTACATACCCGAGGTAAGCACCCGAACAATGTCTTTCCCATGGTGATACTAAACAAAACACTCCACTCGTTGGTGTCATCCCTCATGATATACCTCACACGTATCATCCATGAGGGCACGTAAGGGTGTACCCGCTGTCTGTAAATACAGCGCATGGCCTTCCACTCTGGGACGCCCCCATCTCGAGAGTGACCACTTCACTCTCGCCACTGGTAATGTGGGCTCCCTGCTAGCACCAACCATAGTAATCAACAAAGCCCCATCCCATAAGGGGTATCGTGGTCGCACATGTAAGGTTGGGACGGTCAGCAAATCTTTAAACTCTCCGTTTTTGAAAACACACACACAGCTTGCTCCGGTACACCACTTCTTTATCAAGTGGTTGCCCAACTCAACATCATCTCCCTCAGGCATTAGTGGCACCCGATGAGGTTTTCGAAAAGTCTTTGATATCATTTTCCTTGTTTCCACCACCATGCATAATCCTGATCCCACTTGTGTAGAATCTACTAGCAACCTAGCTATTCCCACCCACACAACCCTCATAAGGAGGTAGGGCCATGCATGATGCAAGTATCAACGGTAAAAGTATCGGAGACATGAAACCATAGTGGTCACCACGACAACATGATCAACACATCAAAAGAAAGTGCTATATGACATGCATAAAAAGGGTTTCTTAACATGGTCAAAGGTTGCTTGCCTAGCTCAACAAAGTCTTCGGGGTCTTCAAAATCTTTGGGTCCAACTCCCTACGATAAATAACGGGGATAATAAGCATCACACAAAAATAGAGAACACAAATCTACTACTAAAATTTTACCCTACTCTGATAAATACTAAAAACTATTCTAAGATTATTTTCCTAAGTTTTTGTGGTGAAAAAGGTTTTTTAAACTATTTATAATAGAGGCTAAAAATACCAAAAGGGTTTTTTTAAATAAAATAGTACATAAAATATTTTAAAAAAAATTGCAAATGGTACTATAAAATTCTACAGAATATTTAAAGATTTGTGGTGGAGAAACATTTGGCATTCGAATTTTATTTTGATCCTGCGGGTGTTTTGGAAAAGCCGACAAAATTAGAAAAAGAAAAGAAAGAAAAAGACCTCAGCACCCTGGGCCAGAAGCGGCCACGAGCTGGGCCGGCCGAGTGGCCAGCCAGGCCAGGCGCGCTGGTGCTCCCGCGCGCGTTAGGTTTCAAACCTGACGGGTGGGGCCGAGTGGCCAGAGAGAGAGATGCGTGGGAGAGAGGGGGGAGAGACCGACAGGTGGAGCCCCCTATGGGGTCCTTCTCCCACCTCGGAACAGGAAGGAGAGGGCCTCACCGGCGACGATGTCGGGCACGGCGATGATGGATGAGTGCGGGAATGAGCTCGGTGCTGAGTCACCATAGGTTGAAGGAGCGGTGGCGGAGTCACCGGAAATGAGAAGGCTGCGGCGGAGGGCTTCGGGAGGAGGTTGCTGTTGTCTGCTCTGCCTGCAAAATGCGGCTATGATACGGGAAAGGACTCAGGGCACTAAGGGGAGTCGAACGGGATGGAAAAGAGGGTCGGGGATGCTCTATACCTGGAGATCATCGACGACCCGACGCGGTGAGGTTCCGGTCGATCCCAAGCACTCGAGCCCTAAAGTGAAGGGGACATGGCGTGGGAGCTCTATTGGGAGAGAAAGGGAGGTTCCAGAGAGGGAGATGGGGTCGAGGCCCTTTTTATAGGCGCACGGCGGTCCACCGAGCTCGGGCTGGCCGGAAATCTCGGGGTCAAGGCCAGGGGTCGGGTAAAGGGGCAAGGGCGTGTCTTTGGTCCATCTAGGGTTAGTCCATGAGCCAGGGGAGGAAAGGGGGAGGCAGGGGCGCGCGCGCGTACGAGCCCCGCGGTTGGCCGAGCTGGGCAGCGTCGGGCACGCTTGTGGGAGGTCGCTGGAGAGAGAAAGAGGATGGGGCCGACCACTTGGAGGGACGTGGACATCGAGGGGAATCCAGGGGACAAGTCTCCGCATCCCCAGGTGGTCGGGAAGCTCGGGATGGGTGTGGCTACAGTACGGGAGCACACTGTAGCACGCTCCAAAGCACGCGTTTTGCATGCCACGATGTTTTGCTCGTGCTCTAGTGTGTCCCACCTTGTCCTCTAGCTCCTAGAGTAAGTTGGGATGCTCCTTGGATGCTCTGAGAGCTCAAGAGAGGGGTAGAATAAAAAGTAGGGGGTAGAAATGGTGCTGCCATCACTGTCCGGGGGTTAAAAACGAAGTTTTGCCCCACTTTATGATAGAGTATTGGCCAGGGAGAGTTACTGGGGATAGGAGGGGCATGCAGATGAATGTGGTAAAAATCTAAAGTGAATGAAAATAGCAGAAGGGGGTTAAACAGGGTTTTTACCATTCTGGCAGAAGGTGTTTGATGATGATTAGGCTAAGAAAATGGACTTTGTTTTCCAAGAAATTTAACAGGCGAAATGGTGATTAGAATTAGGCTTGATCACCAAGTTTGAGATTGATTGAAGAAAGTTCACAATGTAACTTTGTAAAAGCGTAGAAATCAACAGAATATTGTTTCTATAGATCTAGTCATGCTAAGCTAATATCCTTGGTGCACCACTTAGTGTAGCACCATTATTTGGTGATTAGAACATGTCCACAAAGTTTGGGGTCAAGGGAAGAAACTTCACAAAGTAAAGTTGTTCAAATTTGAATCTGGACAAAGAGGGTTTTGGAGTATTTTTATGAAGAAAAACAATGGTGATTGAGATGAAACCTTGCAAGAGCTTCACATATAACACGTATGACTTGCTAGAATTTTCCTTGAATTTATTGACAATATTCCTTATAGAAATATTTCAAAATCTTGATTTGGACAGAAAGGGTTTTGAGGGGTTTTGCCCATGATTTTGAACATGACCATGTGATGAAACTCATATATATGGAAAATATATGTCCACTGAGTTTCCCTAAATTTTCTCAAATATTTTCAAAGTATTAAAATATTTTTTCCCTATGAGAAACCATTTTTGGTCTTAAGAAAAAGCCTTTAAATTAAATTGTAAAATCATATTTAAAATTAATATATCGTGGTTTTGGGAATTCATAAATATAGTAGGTTTCAAATAAAGCCTTTGGGGAAAAGGGATCCACCCAAGTTGAGGACTTGTAGTGCAAACCTCAACTCAGGGATTTTTGAAAACCTAATTTGAATAAATCCTTTTTGGTCAAAATAATATTTGATAAAAATATTTTGGGCGCTATTGACATGGCATGACCATTGGTCAAGAATTGGTTCAGGGAAGATGAATGTGGAGAGGAGTAGAACCTAAGAGGGCCAAACAAACTCAACCAAACAATCAAACAAGCAATAATTCCAACAAGCATGCACTCAAAAGTTTTAATTGGATCCAAATTATGTAAAACCAAGCATAACAAAGTGGTACAAACACACGGTGTGACAAACCTACCCCTTACAAGAATCCCGTCCCTAAGATTCCTAGGTTAAGCGCTAAAAAGGTAAGGGAACTCGGATCTAAGATATTCTTCACGATCCGAGTTGGCTTCAGCTTCAGTGTGGTTGCTCCACTGGACCTTGAAGTACTTTATGGTGTGGCTTCGGGTGCAACGCTTTGCTTCATGTACAATACAGACTGGACTCTCACGATAAGTGAGGTCTTGCTAAAGGTCGATGGCTTGATGGTTGATATCCTTGTAGAGGTCAGGGCGGTTGCGAACATGGAGACACTTCTGAAGTTGTGACACGTGAAAGACGTTGTGCACTTTTGACAGTTCGGAAGGTAACTCTAGCTGGTAAGCAACTTCTCCTCGCGTAGCTGTGATCTTGAAGGGGGCCATGTATGTTGGCGCAAGCTTTCCCTTGACATGGAAACGCTTGGTTCCTTTAAGAGGCATGACTTGGAGGTAGACATGGTCACCGACACAAAAGTTCACTTCCCGACGATGGGAGTCAGCACAACTCTTCTGTCTTGACTTGGCGGTCTCAAGGCGCTCTCAGACGAGTTGAACTCGCTCTTCTTCTTCGCGGAGGATGTTTGGTCCAAAGACTAATCCTTCTCCGGTTTCTGACTAGTTGAGGGGAGTGCGGCACTTGCGTCCATACATCACCTCAAATGGTGCCATCTGAAGACTCAACTGATAGCTGTTGTTGTAGGAGAACTCAGCAAACGGCAGGCAATCTTCCCACTTGGCCCCGTATGCCAAAACACAAGCACGGAGCATATCTTCGAGTATCTGAGTTACTCGTTCTGTTTGCCCACCTGTCTGGGGTGAAAAGCAGTGCTGAAGGAGAGCTTGGTTCCCATTGCTCCTTGAAATATCTTCCAGAACCTCGAGGTGAACAAGGTGCCTCGGTCTAACACGATTTCCTTAGGAATTCCGTGAAGACTCACGATACGCTCGATGTAAAGGCTGGCTAGCTTCTTACCATCATAGGTGGTCTTGACGGGAATGAAATGGGCTACCTTGGTTAGGTGATTGATAATGACCAAAATGGAATCATGTCCCTTGCTCGACCTTGGTAATCCGGTGATGAAGTCCATCCCAACTTTATCCCACTTCCATTCAGGCACTTTGAGGGGTTGCAATAGCCCAGCGGGCCGCTAATGCTCATCTTTGGCTCTCTGGCATATGTCACACTTGGCGACAAATGTGCCTATTTCCCGTTTCTTGCCATGCTACTAGAATCTTGCCTTGAGGTCTTGGTACATCTTGGTTCCTCGAGGATGGATGGAGTATGAAGTGTCATGAGCTTCTTGCAAGATGAAGTTCTTGTGCTCTTCCTTGTTGGGTACACAGATGAGATTCCCGAAGCAAACAACTCCTTGTTCATCCTCTGAGAATCCTGGGGCCTTGCCTGCCTTGATCTTCCTCTTGATGCCTTCAATGCTCTCGTGTCCCTTATGACCTTGTTTGGTATCATCCATCAATGTAGGCTTTGCTTCGAGGTTGGCGAGGAATCCAGGTGCAACTAGTTACAAGTCGAAGCTTTCAAGCTCTTCATATAGGGCGGGTAGCCTTTCCTTAATCATGGCATTCAAGGAACAAGCCTTAGTACTTAAGGCGTCTGCTTCCACGTTAGCCTTTCCGGGGTGGTATTGAACACTGAGGTCATAATCCTTGATCCATTCCAACCATCTTTGCTGCCTCATGTTCAATTCCCTTTGGGTGAAAATATACTTCAAATTCTTGTGGTTTGTGTATATCTCACATCGCTTCCCAGAAGGTAATGTCGCCATGTTTTCAAGGCATGAACCACAACTGCCAACTCAAGATCATGAGTAGCGTAGTTCTCTTCATGAGGACGTAGCTGTCTGGATAGATATGCTACAACTCTACCTTCTTGCATCAGACCACCTCCAAGCCCGGTTCTCAATGCATCACAATATATCACAAACTCCTTGTGAATATCGGGGGTGGCCAAAACTGGGGTTGTGGTCAATCTCTTCTTGAGCTCCTGGAAGCTTTCTTCACACTTTGGCGTCCATTCGAACTTCTTGTCCTTCTTCAAAAGCTTGGTCATGGGTCGGGCAATGCTTGAGAACCCTTCGACGAACTTGTGGTAATATCCCGCGAGTCCGAGGAAGCTCCTGACTTCCTTCATGGTGGTTGGGGATTGCCACTCTGTCATGGCTTCAATCTTGGCAGGACCCACTGATAATCCTTCTGTAGTCAATACATGACCGAAGCATCCAACTTTATGTAGCCAGAATTCACACTTGCCGAATTTGGCACAAAGCTGGTGCTCTCGAAGCTTGTCTAGGACCAATCTCAAGTGTTGCTCATGCTCTTCTTCAGACTTGGAGAAGACGAGTATGTCATCAATGAAAACGACAACAAATTTGTCCAAGTATTCCATGAAGACCTTGTTCATGAGGTACATGAAGTAGGCAAGGGCATTGGTTAACCCAAATGACATGACCGTGTATTCATACAGGCCAAACCGGGTTACGAACACCGTCTTTGGAATGTCTTGGGGTCAGATCTTCAGCTGGTAGTACCCATACCTGAGGTCAATCTTGGAGAACACCTTGGCTCTGTTGAACTGATCGAACAGGTCTTCAATCTTGGGGAGTGGGTACTTGTTCTTTATTGTGACTTCATTAAGAGAACGGTAATCGACACAGAGTTCGATAGTTCCATCCCTCTTTCACACGACCAGAACAGGCGACCCCCAAGGAGAGGCACTAGGGCGAATGAATCCTTTTCTAAGCTCCTTTACCAGTTTCTTGTTTAATTCAGCCAACTTTTAGGATCCCATCCTATAGGGCTTCTTATAGATGGGCCTTGACCCGGGCATTAGTTCAGTAATGAACTCAATGTCGCGGTCAGGAGGCATCCCAGGCAGCTCATTAGGAAATACATCTTGGTATTCGCATACCATTGGCACTTGATCCAACTCGATTCCCGACAGACAGTTAGCCTGGGGGGATTGAGTGGAGGTAGGGTTGGGAACATACTTGACTTCCACTCCTTGGCTATTGGTAATGGTGACGGTCCTCTTGGCACAGTCTAGGTAGCCTTGGTTCTTGGTCAACCAATTCATGCCAAGGATGACATCCAAGCCTGGTGAATCCAGAACTATAAGGTCTGCCAGGAAGTCTACCCCGTTGATGTTAATCTCAACTCCCTTACAACCTAACCCAGACTTCATAACCGATCCCGGGGTTTGTATCAACATATGACTACCCAGGGATGTATGTTTCATGCCACTCTCTAGTGCAAACTTTTGGGTGACAAAAGAATGCGAAGCTCCACAATCAAATAGTACTGTTGCTGGGGTTGAGTTGATGAGGAACGTACCCAGTATGACGTCCAGGTCTTCCTGGGCTTCCTCAGCGATGACATGATTCATACGACCCTTGCCATTGTTGGGCTGGTTGCGGGGAGTTGGGTTCCTTGGTGGCGCTCCACGGCCTTGACATTGGTTTGGTGCAATGGGGCACGGTGCATCTGGATTCTTGTTGGGGCATAGTTTGGACATGTGTGCAGGCTGACCACATCCAAAACAAGTGACTTTCCCAGGGTAGTTGTTGTAGTTCCTATTGCCATTGTTGTTATTAGGGTTGTTGTAAACCGTCCTGGAATTGGCATACTGCTGAGGCTGGTAGCTCAGACGAGGTGCGGGAGGTCTAGCCTATTGTGGTTGATAGATCGGCTTGGTTGGGGTTGGCTGCCGGGGCAAGGCTTCTGGTTGATGGAGCTACCCTTGTTGATCACCTTGTGCTTGTGAGTGTGGTCTATGGCATGACACTTGTCTTCTAGCTTGAGGGCCTCGTTCACCAGGTCGAAGAAGGTACGACAGTCGCAGATGATGAGCTGATATTGCAGGGTCTGCTGAAGTCCTTCCATGAAGCGCCCCTTCTTAGCAGCCTCCGTGTTGACATCTTCAGGTGCATACCTTGAAAGCAGGATGAACCTCTGCACGTACTCCTTGACAGAGCCACTTCCTTGCTTCAGCGCTCGGAAATCTCTCTTCTTGTTAGCCATGATCCCAGAAGGAATGTGGGCGGTGCGGAATCCTTCCTTGAAGTCATCCCAAGTGATCACACGATCGCCTTGTGTGGGGACCACGACTCGTAAGTCGAGATTACTGAATGCACATGTACAGTGATCCTAGAGATCAATGCTCACTGAACACACAGAAGCTGAATAACAAGAGTCTTACATCCATACTTAACATCTTACACAAATAATGACCACGAAGGTCTTAGTCTTACATAGATAGGGCCACACGGGCCAAACACTTAAAATAGAACATGCAGCGGAAATCTTGGTCGAGAGCGTGAACCCATGCCATCTACCTTAACCTACAGGCATTCTGACTGGGAAGCGTCCTAGTTCGCATTATCGTGTCCAACGAACTCTTCGACATACTCCTGTTCTTCCATGCCTGGCCAATTAAATAACTTGTGGCAAGCCAATGAGTACTTTGAATGTACTCGCAAGAAACCCACATGTGGAACGAGGTAACAATGATGCATGATATAGCACTAAGTAGGTAAATTTGCGGAAAGCTAATTTTGTATCAAATGACATGATCTAGTAACTAGCGACCATGCGTCAAAAACTAGTAAGTATCCAATTGAACCAGATACCATCATAAATATTGGTTGAACATCTCATGTTCATGATAAGTCATCGGACTTAGTTCAATTCTCACGCTAAGTCATCGGACTTAGCTCATGTGACCTCTTGTCACCATCAAACCCATACTCAGACCAAGTTTCACAAACACATCCGGACCTAGTTTAAGCAGCACCACCCGACTGTCCTTGACCGTGGACACGGCTATTCGAATAGATTTACGCTCTGCAGAGGTTGCATACTTTACCCACAAAACTCGGGGAACTTCCCTGCCATACATGACTCGCGGTATATAACATACCCGAGGTAAGCACCCAAACAATGCCTTTCCCCTAGCGATACTAAACAAAGAGTCCACTCAATTGGTACCCAGCCCTCACGATGTACATCACACGAGCCTCGCTCTAACTGTACCGTCCATGAGGGTACCAACGGTGTGAACGGTGCCTATAAAGACAGCGCATGATCGTACATACCGGTACGACCCCATATCGAGAGTGACAATGCCACTCCTGCCACTAGTAATGTGGGCTCCTTGCCAGTACCCACCAAGGTAATCAACAAAGCCCCGTCCCATAAGGGGTATCGTGGTTGCACATGTAAGGTTGGGACGGTTGACAACTCTGAAATCTAACCCATTTTTGAAAACACAATCTCAAATTGCTCCGGCACACCACTTCTTTCTCAACTGGTCACCCACCATCTCATCATCTCCCTCGGGCATTAGTGGAACCCGATGGGGTTTTCGAAAGTTCTTGAAATAATTTCTCTCTTTCCATTACTATGCATAAGTCCCATCCCATTTGCGTAGCATCTATTAGCAACGTAACTACTCCCACCGCACAACCCTCATAAGGGGTAGGGTCATGCACATTGCAAGTGTCAACGGAAAAGTAACGGAGGTATCACACCAAAAAGGGGAACACCACTACACATGATCAAATATGATGGAACTAAAGTGCTATATGACATGCAATAAAATGGTTTCTTATCATGGTCGAAGGGCTGCTTGCCTAGCTCAACAAAGTCTTTGGGGTCTTTGAAGTCTTTGGGTCCAACTTCTTCGTCAACAGCGCAATCTATCGTCGTGATAAAATAACGATAAAAATAAGCAATCACACAAAACAGAGCACTCAATCTACTACCAAAAGTGTCCACCTACTCTGATAAATACTGAAATTCATACTAAAAATATTCTCTTAGGGTTTTGTTGTGAAAAAGATTTTGAAAATAAAATAACAGAGGCAAAAAGGTGCCGAAATATAGGTTAAAATAAATCAGTGCTAAAATCTTTTTCAAACATTTTTGCAAATGGCACTATTAAATTCTAGGGATTATTTTATGAATTTAGGTGGAAGAAATATTGGCATTGGGTAAATATTTCACCCTGTGCAATTTTCGGAATTTGCAGGAAAAAGAAAAAAGGAGAATGGCTCGGGGATAAAGGGCCCAAAGCGGCTGGCCAGATTGGCCCAGCCGGCAAAGCTGACCCACATGAGCCTGGCGCGTGCGCACCGGTTCAAACCTGACCAGCGGGCCAGGCTGGTCGGTGAGAGAGAGGGAGGCGGGGAACCCTGTAAGGATGACAAGCGGGGCCCACTTGTCATCACCTTCCTCGGGCCAAGGAGGGAAGAGGGAGATCACCGGCGGCTACAGGGCATGGAGATGGTGGGTGATGGGGGTAACGGGCTTGGGGTCGAGCCGCCAGTCTCCCGGAGGTGGAACGGAGGCCGGAGGTGGCCGAAGTTGCCGGCGGCGAGCACTCGCGATGGAGGGCGCTTCGGGAGAGCTCGTCGGGGCCGTTCCGGGCTGCAAAGAGAATGGGGAAGATGGGGAAACGCGTCAGCGAGATGAGTTAGGACCCACGGGAGAAGAAAGAGGGCCGGAGGTGTCCGGTACTAGGAGATCGATGGTGGCGATGCCGCGGTGATTTCCGGTCGATTCCGTGTGCCTCGAGCACGGGGAGGAGCGGGGGCCTTGCGGGCGGTCAATGGAGGAGGAGAGGGGGCTAGAGAGGAGGGAAGGGCTCGGGGGAGGCCCTTTTTATAGGGGGACGCGAGTCCATCGAGGTCCTGGTGTGCCGGCGATGCCGTGGCGCGCGCTGGAGGGCTCGGGGGAGAGCGGGAATGGGTCAGTGGTGTTCCTGGGCGTCGCCGACGACTAGCGGGAGTGGAGAGAGGAGCGGGGGAGCGCGCACGTGCGAGCCCCGCAATTGGCTGGTTTGGGCGGTCGCGGCGTGTGCGAGAGGAGGGAGAGAGGGAAGGGGCCGACAGGGGTGGCGTGGCGCGGATGCCGAGGGGGACCAAGTGGCGCGAGGGGGAGGCCCGAGGCTGCCGGAGCCATGCAGTGGGCGATGGCTACAGTACATGTCGGCACTGTAGCACGCTCCAGAGCATGCGTTTGGCATGCCACGGCATGCGAACGGCGTCTTCTGCGTGGCCACTCATGCCTAGGGGATCTAGGGGGGTTAACAATGGAGAAAAGGGCATGGGATGCTCTGGTGATGCCTTAGGAGAGAAGGGAAGCTAAGAGAGAGGAAGAAAACTGTTGTCTAGAGGTGTAAAATGAGGGTTTTACCCACTTACCCATGGAGCTTTGGCTAGGAAGAGTTACTGGAGGTAGACAGTAACCCAGAGGGGATGTGGTAAAGAGCTGGGGCCAAGGGTAAAAGGATAAGAGGTGAAAATGTTGGTTTTAGAAAATCACCAGAAGGTGTTTGATGAGGTTTTGGGCAAGAAAGAATTTCCATCTTGCTGAGATTTTCCTAGGGTCAAAGGCTAGGTGAAAATGAGGTGCTCCACCAAATTTGAGCTCAAGGGGAAAAAGTTGATAATGGAAATTTGGTGAACCCTAGAAATTGGCAGAAATTGATTTGTGTAGATCCAATGATGCTAGGCTTTAAACCTTGATGCACCACTTAGTGTATCATCACTATTTGTCCATTAGAGCATGCCCAAAAAGTTTGAGGTCAAGGGGATACACTTCACAATGTAAAGTTGCTCAAATTTGATTCTGGACAGGAATGGTCTTGGGATGATTTGATGAACCAAACCAACTTGGATTGGGATGAAACTTTACAAGATCATCACCCATGATAGTGTTGACTTGCTACAACTTTCCTGGAGTTTATTGAGAATATTTATTATAGAAATATTCCAAAAGTTTGATCTGAACAGAAAGGGTTTTGAGGGGGTTTTCCTATGATCTGATCATGCCCTTGTGTTGAAACTCATACATATGGAAAATATATGTCCACTGAGTTTCTCTAAATTTTCTCCAATATTTTCAAAGCATTTAAATAATTTTTCCTTAGGAAAAACCATTTCTGGCCTGAGGAAAAATACTTTAAATAAAATATGAAAATAATCTTTAAAAATAATATTTGGTGGTTTTGAGAAGTCATATATATAGTAGGTTTGAAATCAAGCTTGTGGGAAAGAAGGGTCCACCTAATTTGGGGACTTGCAGTGCAAACCTCATTTCAGGGGGTTTTGGAAACTTAAATTAAATAAATCGTTTTTGGTTAAACAGAATTTGATAAAAATAGTTTTGGGCACTATTCACAGGGCATGATCATTGGGCAAGGGGTTTGGATCAAGGAAGATGATTATGGAGTGGAATAGAACCTAGTAGTGCCTTAGAACTCAATCAACAAGCAAGCAGCCCACATAGCAAGCAAGCACAAACACATAGAAAAAGTTTTTAGTTGGCTCCAAAATTTATAAACCCAATCATAACAATGTGCTATAATCACAGGGTGTGACAGACCTTCCCCCCTTACAATAATCTCGTCCCCGAGATTCCTAGGCTAAGCGCTAAAAAGATAAGGGAGCTCCGATCTAAGATAATCTTCACGCTCCCAGGTTGCTTATACTTCAGTGTGGTTGCTCCACTAGACCTTCAAGTACTTGATGGTGCGGCTTTGGGTGCAGCGCTCGGCTTCATCCAAAATGCGAACTGGCCTCTCATGATAAGTCAGATCTGGTTGAAGATCGATGGCTTGATGGTCGATGTCCTTGTAGAGGTCGGGGCGGTTGGGAACGTGTAGACACTTCCGAGTTCTGACACATGAAAGACGTTGTGCACATCTGATAGCTCGGAAGGTAACTCTAGCGGATATGAAACTTCTCCTTGCCTTGCGGTGATCTTGAAGGGGCCAATGTATCTGGGTGCGAGCTTCCCTTTGACGTGGAAATGCTTGGTTCCTTTGAGAGGCGTGACACTGAGGTAGACATAATCTCCGACATTGAGGTTTAGTTCTCAGTGGTGAGAATCGGCGTGGCTCTTTTGTCTAGACTTGGCAGTCTCTAGGCATTCTCGGAAAAGTTGAACTTGCTCTTCAGCTTTGCGAAGGATGTCTGGTCCAAAAGTTAACCCTTCTCCGGTCTCTGACCAATTGAGGGGAGTACGACACTTGCGTCCATACAACACCTCAAACGTGCCATATGAAGACTCGATTGATAGTTGTTGTCGTAGGAGAACTCGGCGAATGGTAGGCAATCTTCCCATTTGGCTACATATGCCAAAACACAAGCGCGGAGCATATCTTCGAGTATTTGATTTACTCGTTCCGTTTACCCACCGGCCTGAGGGTGAAATGCAGTGCTGAAGGAGAGCTTGGTTCCCATAGCTTCTTGAAACTTCTTCCAGAATCTTGAGGTGAACTGGGTTCCTCGATCTGACACGATCTCCTTTGGAACTCCGTTAAGACTCACAATGCGGTTGATGTAGAGATTTGCAAGCTGGCTTCCATCGTAGGTGGTTCTGACGGGGATGAAGTGGGCTACCTTGGTCAGGTCATCAACAATGACCCAGATGGGGTCATGTCCCTTGTTTGACCTTGGTAAACCAGTGATGAAATCCATCCCGATTTTATCCCACTTCCATTCAGGCATTTTGAGAGGTTGCAATAGTCCAGCGGGTCGTTGATATTCAGCTTTAACTCTCTGGCATATGTCAAACTTAGCAACAAAAGTGCCTATTTCCCGTTTCATGCCATGCCACAAGAATCGTTCCTTGAGGTCCTGATACATCTTGGTTCCTCCAGGATGGATGGAGTAGGGAGTGTCATGAGCTTCTTGCAAGATCAGGTTCTTGAGCTCTTCTTTGTTGGGTACACAGATGCGATTCCCGAACCATACAACTCCTTGTTCATCCTCTGAGAATCCTGGGGCCTTGCCTGCCTTGATCTTCCTCTTGATGCCTTCAATGCTCTCGTGTCCCTTCTGGGCTTCTTTGATATCATCCATCAAGGTAGGATTTGCTTCAAGGTTGCCGAGGAATCCTGGTGCAACCAGTTCCAAGATGAAGCTTTCAAGTTATTCATACAAGGCGGGTAGCCTTTCCTTAATCATAACATTCAAGGAACAAGCCTTTCTGCTTAAGGTGTCTGCTACCACGTTGGCCTTTCCGGGGTGGTATCGAACACTGAGGTCATAATCCTTGATCAATTCAAACCATCTCCGTTGCCTCATGTTCAACTCCCTTTGAGTGAAGATATACTTCAAACTCTTGTGGTCTGTGAATATCTCACATCGCTTCCCCAGAATGTAATGTCGCCATGTCTTCAAGGCATGAACCACGGCTGCCAACTCGATATCATGAGTTGCATAGTTCTCTTCATGAAGATATAGCTGTCTAGATAGACATGCTACGATTCTGCCTTCTTGCATCAAAACACCTCCAAGTCTGGTTCTTGATGCATCACAATAAATCACAAACTCCTTGTATCAGGGGTGGCCAGAACAGGGGTCGTGGTCAATCTCTTCTTGAGCTCGTGGAAGCTTTCCTCGCACATAGATGTCCACTCAAACTTCTTGTCCTTCTTCAAAAGTTGGGTCATGGGTCGGGCAATGCTTGAGAACCCTTCCACGAACTTGCAGTAAAAACCCGCGAGTCCGAGGAAGCTTCTAACTTCCTTCACGGTGATTGGGGTTTGCCATTCAATCACGGCTTCAATCTTGGCAGGATCCACTGATAATCCTTCTGTAGTCAACACATGACCCAAGAATCCAACTTCATGCTGCTAGAATTCACAATTACTTAACTTGGCATAAAGCTTGTGCTCTCGAAGCTTTTCTAGAACCAATCTCAAGTGCTCCTCATGTTCTTCTTCTGACTTGGAAAAGACAAGTATGTCATCAATCAAGACAACAACGAATTTGTCCAAGTACTCAATGAAGACCTTATTCATGAGGTACATGAAGTAGGTAGGGGCATTAGTTAACCCGAATAAAATGACCGTGTATTCATACAGGTCATACCGGTTTACAAATGCCGTCTTCGGGATGTCTTAGGGTCTGATCTTCAACTGGTAGTACCCAGACCTGAGGTTGATCTTGGAGAACACCTTGGCTCCGTTCAACTGATCAAACAGGTCTTCAATCTTGGGGAGTGGGTACTTGTTGTTTATCGTGACCTCATTGAGAGAAAGGTAATCGACACAAAGTCCGATAGTTCCGTCCCTCTTTGAGACAAATAGAACACGCGATCCCCAAGGAGAGACACTAGGGCGAATAAATCCTTTTCTGAGCTGCTCTCCTAGTTGCTTCATTAACTCGGCCAACTCCTCGGATCCCATCATGTAAGCCTTCTTATAGATGGGCCTTGATCCTGGCATAAGCTTAATGACGAAATAAATGTCGCGGTTAGGAGGCATTCTGGGCAGCTCATCAGGAAACACATGCGGGTATTCACATACCACGGGCACTTGATCCAACTCAACTCCCGATAGGCAGTTAGCCTGAGGGGCTTGGGTGGAGGCAGGGTTGGGGACATACTTGACTTCCACTCCTTGGCTATTAGTCATGGTGACAATCCTCTTGGCACAGTCTAGCATGCCTTGGTGCTTGGTCAACCAATTCATGCCAAGGATAACATCCAAGCCGGGTGAATCCAGAACTATAAGGTCTGCTAGGAAGTCTACCCCATTGATGTCAATCTTCAATCCCTTACACCCTACCCCAGACTTCATAACTGAACCGGGGGTTTGTATCAACATACGACTACCCAGGGGTGTAGGTTTCATGCCACTCTCTAGTGCAAACTATTGGGTGACAAAAGAATGCGAATCTCCACAATCAAACAATACTGTTGCTGGGGTTGAGTTGACGAGGAACGTACCCAGTATGACATCCGGGTCTTCCTAGGCTACCTATGCTATGATGTGATTCACATGTCCCTTGCTGCTGTTGGGCTGGTTGCAGAGAGCTGGGTTCCTTGGCGGTGCTCCACGGGCTTGACCTTGAGCTGGCGCATTGGGGCACGGTGCATCTGGCTTCTTGTTGGGACACAGCATAGAGATGTGTCCTGGCTGACCACATCCAAAGCAAGCGACTTGCCCAGGGTAGTTGAAGTTCCTGCAACCGTTTTTTTTATTGGTGTTGTTGTTGTAGGCTAGCCTAGGATTGGCATACTACTAAGGCTGGTAGCTCGGATGAGGCGCGGGAGGTCTTGCCTGCTGCGGCTGATGGGTTGGCCTGGCTGGGGCTAGCTGCCATGGGCGACGCTTCTGGTTGCTTGAGATTCCCTTGCTGACCATCTTGTGCTTGCGAGTGTCATCGATGGCACGATGCTTGTCTTCCAGCAAGAGGGCCTTGTTCACTAAGTCAAAGAAGGTACATCAGTCGCACATGATGAGTTGATATTGTAGGACCTGCTAAAGTCCTTCCATGAAGCGTTCCTTCTTGGCAGCCTCTGTGCTGACGTCTTTAGGTGCATATCTCGATAGCAGGTTGAACTTCTGCAGGTACTCCTTGACAGAGCCACTTCCTTGCTTCAGCGCTCGGAATTCTCTCTTCTTGATAGCCATGATCCCAGAAGGAATGTGGGCAGTGCGGAATCCTTCCTTCAAGTCGTTCCACGTGATCACACGTTCTCCTTGCATGACCTTGAATCCATCCCACCAAGCTCGGGCGGTACCTCCGAGGAAGTGAGAGACATAAAGCACCTTCTCACGATCCTCATTGCAGTTGACCAGTGCAAGGAGGCCCTCGATGGTGCGGATCCAGTCATCAGCATCCAACGGTTTAGCAGTCTCGGAGAAGGTTGGGGGCGAGTTTCTCATGAACTCAGATAGCGTGGAGCGGCCATTGCCATTCCTGCCTTGTTGTTGGTTCTTTACGAGAGCCTGAGCCATCTCCTGGATAGCAGCATTGTTGGCTTCGCGCTCCTCCCAGAGAACTTGGAGAAACTGAGCTATGGTCATGTTCTCCGGCGGAGGTGGTGGCGTGGGAATGTCGCCTTGTGGCTGCTCCTGGTGTCCTCCAGCGTGAGCATCCCCACTAGCTCCCTGTTGCTGGCTCAAGTTGCGAGCTTTAGGGTTGGTGAAGGAGCTATTGCGGGTAGCAGTCAGCATCCTGTTGGGAGCAGCGAAGTCAAATGACTGGGATTGACAAGAGGATAAGCAATAATGGCAAAGCGTGCCTAAGGGGGTCGATCAAGTGCAAGTGTGTTGAAACAAAGGTCGAAAGACCAACAACATATATTAAGGTAGACGATGGAGTCGCTTACATGTTGCCTAGGGCAAAAGCGCGACTTGCATCGGAACACAAACAACAAAACAAACAACAATCACACATGGCTTCATATGAATCATTACACGGACTCGACTTGGCATGAGGGATACATGACTGATCCTACCCTAGGGGTTCTCGGACTCAGGTGGTGGAGTGCTCGGTCTTGTAGTCACGCTCCTCTGGGTCTTCCTCCTGTTCATCATCTGAACGGGCATCGTTACCGGTCGAAGGGGTTGGGGAACGAGGAGGCCCATCTGACGATGCTTTGCAGGCGGGTCGGTGAAGAGCTCACGGTACTCCTTCACACTCATGCGACGACTATGCGTAGGTGCACCACTAGCTCGGGGTACTCCTCCTCGATAAACGACGTCTGGTCATCCCTCAGGGGCTCCATCATTATTGATCTTGTTTGGCTTCGTATTGGCTTGTCGAAGTATCTCTCGGGTGTGGTGAAGTTCCTCGTGGAGCTTCACGGAATCCTTCATCAAGTTGTGAAATAGACTATCGGCAGAGAGGCTGAAGTAGGTCTGGAACCTGAGTGGCGTGCCATCTTCCTTGGTCGGAATCAGCGTCTAACTCTCGCCAAAGTCATCCTTCTTGAAGGGAAGGTAGCGAGTAGCTGGCTCGTCAGCCATCTCTGGAATGATGTCTCGAAGGTGTAGGAGTTCCTTGCGTGCAGCTATCTCGGCGGCAAACATCATGGTCTCCATCCATGGTCCTTCAAAGAACCAACTAGTCGGGGAGTCATTTGCCTTCACGACCACATCCACGTGGTACTCCTTCGTGACGGCATCGACCCTGTGCTCGTGGTAGAGGAAAATGGGTGGTTGGCGAAACTGTCACTTCTCTAGGCTATCCCCAAGGAGTAAGGGAAACCCATATGTTAGGAAGGCTTCGGGTACGATGGCCATCTACAAAGGTTTGAAAGGAGGAGAGTCAGCAAAGTGTTGTGTGAAGCATAGGAGAGGTAAATAGTGCAGAATTCCTAACTTCCAATGCTAGGTGTAGTTTTGAAAATGGCTTTTATCCTATCTAACGTCCATGCTAACAAAGGGCTTCCTACAGTCAGGATGGCTCTGATACCAGCTCTATGGGGACCACGAGTCATAAGTCGAGATAACCGAATGCACGTGTACAGTGATCCCAGAGATCAATGCTCACTGAACACACAGAATCTGAATAACAAGAGTCTTACATCCATACTTAATGTCTTACACAAATAATGACCACGAAGGTCTTAGTCTTACATATATAGGGCCACATGGGCCAAACACTTAAAATAGAACAAGCAGCAGAAATCTTGGTTGAAAGCGTGAACCCATGCCATCTGCCTTAACCTACAGGCATTCTGACTGGGAAGCATCCTAGTTCGCATTATCGTCTCCAACAAACTCTTCAACATACTCCTCTTCTTCCATGCCTGGCCAATTAAATAACCAGTGGCAAGGCAATGAGTACTTTGAATGTACTCGCAAGCAACCCAAGTGTGGAACAAGGTAACAATGATGCATGATATAGCACTAAGTAGGTAAATTTGCGGAAAGCTAATTTTGTATGCAAATGACATGATCAAGTAACTAGCTAGAATGCGTCAACAACTAGTAAGTATCCAATTGAATCAGATACCATCAAAAGTATTGGTTGAACATCTCATGTTCATGCTAAGTCATCGGACGTAGTTCAATTCGCAAGCTAAGTCATCGGACTTAGCTCATGTGACCTCTTGTCACCATCACGCCCATACTCACAACAAGTTCCACAAAAACATCCGGACATAGTTTAAGCAGCACCACCGAACTATCCTGGACCGTGGACACGGCTATTCGAATAGTTTTACACTTTGCAGAGGTTGCACGCTTTAGCCACAAGAATCGGGGAACTTCCGTGTCATCCACGACTTGCGTAATATAACATACCCTAGGTAAGCACCCGCACAATGTCTTTCCCCCAGCCAAAGAGTCCACTCGATTGGGTACATCACACGAGCCTTGCTCTAAGCATACCATCCATGGGGGGACCAACAGTCTGCCCGATGCCTGTAAAGACAGCGCATGATCGTACATACTGGTATGACCCTGTATCGAGAGTGACCACGCCACTCCTGCCACTAGTAATGTGGGCTCCTTGCCAATACCCACCAAGGAAATTAACAAAGCCCCGTCCCATAAGGGTATCATGGTTGCGTATGTAAGGTTGGGATGGTCGACAAATCTTAAATCTAACCCATTTTTGAAAACACAATCTCAACTTGCTCCGGCACACCACTTCTTTCTCAAGTGGTCACCCACCATCTCATCATCTCCCTCGGGCATTAGTGGCACCCGACGGGGCTTTCGAAAGTTCTTGAAATCATTTCTCTCTTTCCATTACTATGCATAAGTCCCATCCCATTCGCCTAACATCTATTAGCAACCTAACTACTCCCACCCACACAACCCTCATAAGGGGTAGGGTCATGCACGATGGAAGTGTCAACGGAAAAGTAACGGAGGTATCCCACCAAAAAGGGGAACACCACTACACATGATCAAATACGATGAAAGTAAAGTGTTATATGACATACAATAAAATGGTTTCTTATCATGGTCAAATGGTTGCTTGCCTGGCTCAACAAAGTCTCCGGGGTCTTCGAAGTCTTTGAGGTCCAACTTCTTCGTCAACAGTGCAATCTATCGTCGCGATAAAATAACAATAAAAATAAGCAATCACACAGAACAGAGCACTCAATTTACTACCAAAAGTGTCCACCTACTCTGATAAATACTGAAAGTCATACTAAAAATATTCTCTTAGGGTTTTGTTGTGAAAAAGATTTTGGAAATAAAATAACAGACGCAAAAACGTGCCTAAATATAGGTTTAAAATAAATCAGTACTAAAATCATTTTCAAACATTTTTACAAATGGCACTATTAAAATCTAGGGATTATTTTATGAATTTAGGTGGAAGAAATATTCGCATTGGGTAAATATTTCACCCTGTGGGATTTTTGGAATTTCCAGGAAAAAGCAAAAAAGGAAAATGGCTCGGGGAAAAAGGGCCCAAAGCGGCTGGCTAGATCGGCCCAGCCGGCGAAGCCGACCCACGCGAGCCTGGCGCGCTCGCCGGTTCAAACCCGGCCAGTGGGCCAGGCTGGTCAGCGAGAGAGAGGGAGGCGGGGAACCATGGGAGGGTGACAAGCGGGGCCCGCCTATCATCACCTTCCTCGGGCCAGGGAGGGAAGAGGGAGCTCACCAGCGGCTATAGGGCACGGCGACGATGGGTGATGGGGGAAACAGGCTTTGGGTCGAGCCGTCGGTCTCCCGGAGGTGGAACGGAGGCCGGAGGTGGCCGGAGTAGGCGGCGGCGAGCACTCGCAGCGGAGGGCGCTTAGGGAGAGCTCGTCGGGGCCGTTCCGAGCTGCAAAGAGAATGGGCAACATGGGGAAACGCGTCAGCGAGATGAGTTGGGACACACACGAGAAGAAAGAGCGACGGAGGTGGCCAGTACCAGGAGATCGACGGTGGCGACGCCGCGGCGATTTCCGATCGATTTCAAGCGCCTCGAGCACGAGGAGGAGCGGGGGCCTTATGGGCGGTCAATGGAGGAGGAGAGGGGGCCAGAGAGGAGGGAAGCGCTCGGGGGAGGCCCTTTTTATAGGGGAACACGAGTCCACCAAGGGTCTCGTGTGTCGGTGAGGCCGTGGCGTGTGCTGGAGGGCTCGGGGGTGAGCCGGAATGGGTCTGTGGCGTTCCTGGGCGTCGCCCACGACCAGAGGGAGAGGAGAGAGGGGCGGGGGAGCGCGCGTGTGCGAGCCCCATGGTTGGCCGGTTTGGGCGGTCGAGGCGCGTGCGAGAGGACATCAGAGGAGGGAGAGAGAGGAGGGGCCGACAGGGGTGGCATGGCGCGGACACCGAGGGGGACCAAGTGGCGTGAGGGGAGGCCCGAGGCTGTCGGAGCCATGCAGTGGGCGATGGCTACAATGCCTGTCGGCACTATAGTGCACTCTAGAGCGCACGTGTGGCATGCCACGGCATGCCAACGGCGTCTTCTGCATGGCCATTCATGCCTAGGGGATCTAGGGGGAGTTAACAATGGAGAAAAGGGCATGGGATGCTCTGGTGATGCCTTAGGAGAGAAGGGAAGCTAAGAGAGAGGAAGAAAACTGCTGTCCAAAGGTGTAAAATGAGGGTTTTACCCACTTACCCATGGAGCTTTGGCTAGAAAGAGTTACTGGAGGTAGCCAGTAACCCAGAGGGGTTGTGGTAAAAAGATGGGGCCAAGGGTAAAAGGATAAGAGGTGAAAATGTTGGTTTTACAAAATCACCAGAACGTGTTTGATGAGGTTTTGGGCAAGAAAGAATTTCTAGCTTACTGAGATTTTTGCCAGGGTCAAAGGCTAGGTGAAAATGAGGTGCTCCACCAAATTTGAGCTCAAGGGGAAAAAGTTTATAATGGAAATTTGGTGAACCCTAGAAATTTGCAGAAACTGATTTCTGTAGATCCAATGATGCTAGGCTTTAACCCTTGATGCACCACTTAGTATATCATCACTATTTGGCCATTAGAGCATGCCCACAAAGTTTGAGGCCAAGGGGAGACACTTCACAATGTAAAGTTGCTCAAATTTGATTCTGGATAGGAATGGTCATGGGATGATTTGATGAACCAAACCAACTTGGATTGGGATGAAACTTTGCAAGATCATCACCCATGACAGTGTTGACTTGCTAGAATTTTCCTGGAGTTTATTGAGGATATTTCTTATAGAAATATTCCAAAAGTTTGATCTGAACAGAAAGAGTTTTGAGGGGTTTTGCCTATGATCTGATCATGCCCTTGTGTTCAAACTCATACATTTGGAAAATATATGTCCACTGAGTTTCTCTAAAGTTTCTCAAATATTTTCAAAGCATTTAAATAATTTTTCCTTAGGAAAAACCATTTCTAGCCTTAGGAAAAAGCCTTTAAATAAAATATGAAAATAATCTTTAAAAATAATATTTGGTGGTTTTGAGAAGTCATATATATAGTAGGTTTGAAATAAAGGCTTTGGGACAGAAGGGTCCACCTAATTTGGGGACTTGTAGTGCAAACCTCATTTCAGGGGGTTTTGGAAACTTAAATTAAATAAATCATTTTTGGTTAAACAGAATTTGATAAAATTAGTTTTGGGCACTATTCACATGGCATGATCATTGGGCAAGGGGTTTGGATCAAGGAAGATGATTATGGGGTGGAATAGAACCTAGTAGTGCCATAGAACTCAATCAACAAGCAAGGAGCCCACATAGCAAGCAAGCACAAACACAAAATGAAAAAGTTTTTAGTTGGCTCCAAATTTTATAAACCCAATCATAACAATGTGCTATAATCACAGGGTGTGACACCTTGCATGACCTTGAATGCATCCCACCATGCTCTGGCGATACCTCCGTGGCAGTGAGAGGCATAAAGCACCTTCTCTCACGACCCTCATCCAGTCCAAGGAGGTCCTCGATGGTGAGGATCTAGTCATCAGCATCCACGGGTTCAGCAGCCTCATTGAAGGTTGGGGGCTAATTCCTTGTGAACTTAGACGGAGTGGAGCGGCCATTGCCGTTCCTGCCTTGCTACTAGTTGTTCCCAAGGACTTGACCCATCTACTGAATAGCAGCATTGTTGGCTTGGTGTTCCTCCCGGAGAACTTGGAGAAACTAAGCTATGGTCATGTTCTCCAGTGGAGGTGGTGGCGGAGGAATGTTGCCTTGTGGCTGCTTTTGGTATCCTCCAGCCTGAGCAGCCCCACCACTCCATGTTGCTAGCTTGAGTTGCCGGCTTCAGGGTTGGCGAAGGAGCTGTTGCGAGTAGCAGTCACCATCCTGTTTGGAGCAGCCAAGTAAAACAACTGGGATAGACGAGAGGAGAAGCAACAATGGAAAAGCGCGCCTAAGGGGGTTGGTCCAGCGCAAGTGTGGTAAAACAAAGGTCAAAGGACCAACACATATATTAAGATAAGATAGACGATGGAGTTGCTTACATGTTGCCTAAGGCAAAAGCACGACTTGCATCAAAACACAAACAGCAAAACAATCAACCAGCACACATGGTTTCATATGAACCATTACACGGACTCGACTTCGCATGAGGGGTACATGGCTGATCCTACCCTAAGGGTTCTCGAACTCAGGTGGCGGAGTGCTTGGTCTCTAAGTCACGCTCCACTGGGTCTTCCTCCTGTTCATCACCCAAACAAGGAGGTCCATCCCGACGACGCTTCGTCGGCGGGTCTGTGAAGAGCTCACGGTACTCCTTTGCACTCATGTTATGACGACGTGTGGGTGCGTCTCTAGCTGGGGGTGCTCCTCCTCTTTAAGAGATAGCTAGTCATCCCTCGGGGGATCCATCCTTCTTGATCATGTTTGGCTTCGTCTTGGCTTGCCGAAGTAGCTCTCGGGTGTGGTGAAGTTCCTCGCGGAGCTTCACGGACTCCTTAATCAAGTGGTGAGCCAGACTGTTGGCGGAGAGGCTGAAGTAGATCCGGAATCTGAGTGGTGTCCCATCCTCCTTAGATGGAACCAATGTCCAACTCTTGCCCGTACCATCCCTCTTGACGGGTTGATACCGAGTAGATGGTTCATCAGCCATCTCTAGGATTATCCCTCGAAGGTGGATGAGTGCCTTCCATGCAGATGTCTCGACTGCGAGTGCCAGGGTCTCCATCTATGGTCCTTCAAATGACCAACTCGTCGGGGAGTCATTTGCCTTCATGACCACATCAACGTGGTACTCCGCCATGACGGCATCGACCCAGTGCTCGTGATAGAGGAAAACGGGTGGTCGACGAAACTAGCACTTCTCCAAGCTATCCCCAAGGAGTAAGGGAAAGCCGGATGCTAGGAGGGCTTCGGGTACGACGGCCATCTACAAAGGTTTGAAGGGAGAGGAGTTAGCAGAGTGTTGTCTAAAGAATAGAAGAGGTAAATAGTGCAGAACTCCTAAGTATAGGTGCTAGGTGTAGTTTTGAAAATGGTTTTATCATAACTAACGTCCATGCTAACTAAATCTTCCTATGGTCAGGATGGCTCTCATATCAGCTCTGTAGGGACCCCGACTCATAAGTCATGATCACCAAATGCACGTGTATAGTGATCTTAGAGAACAATGCTCACTGAACACAAAGAAGCTAGATAACAAGAGGCTTACATCCTTACATACCGTCTTACAAAATAAAGACCATGGAGGTCAAGTCTTACATAGATAGGGCCACAAGGGCCAAACACTTAAACCTATCAAACAGCGGAATATAGTCGAACGCGTAAACCCATGCCATCTGCCTTAAACCTAGAGGCATTATGACTGGGAAGCGTCCTAGATCGCATGTTCGTCACCAATGAACTCTTCACCATACTCCTGCTCTTCCATGCTTGGCCATTTAAATAACCAGTGGCCATCTAATGAGTACTTTGGATGTACTCGCAAGCAACCCATGTTGGAACAAGGGAATAACAATGCATGATATAACACTAGTTAGGTACTTTGCAGAAATCTAATTTTTAACGCAATATGACATGATCAAGTAACTATATAAGCATGCATCAATGTGTCGGTGCACTAGAGTTTTGGGGCCATCAAGTGCCCCTTTACTCGTGCACGGGTAGTACTAGCTGCCCCGGCAGCAAGGCACAGCAAAGACTTGTCAACCACCAGCATAGAAGACTCAAGAATACCGGCAAGACCTTGTTGGCAGGGCTGTAGAGCCTCCGGGCGAAGCAAGGCCCCTGGCAAGGCAAAGTCTCTGGAAAGGAAAGGCCCCGGCAAGCACCGCCAGCGCACAAGCCATGTATCGATTCATCTGGATGTGTGTCGCGGCGTCGACGTCGGAGGGAGCTAAGCGGCACCGATGGGATGGGCCCCTGTCCCGTCCCACTGACAGACTGAGGCGCCTGACGGTGCATTAAATGCTCTTGTCCTACTCCGTGAGAGTTAGGTGCGATAGCACTGTAGCATTGTGCATTCCGTGTGCATGCTGTACGCCATTGTTGGGATCCCCTTAGGTATAAAAGGAGGCCCAGGGCATTACAGAGGAAGGGCTTTTTTTGGATAGTTGGGCAGTTAGACAACCGGACAGCCTGACAGTTAGACAACTGGAGGTTTCCAAGCTCACATAGCAGCCATTCATGGCGCTCCTGTAGCTAGAACCCTAGAACACGGTCAATATAACCAAGCAGGAGTAGGGTTTTATGCATCCATGCGGCCCGAACCTAGGTAAAAACTCCCCGTGCGCAGCGTACCAGACCGGCACTTTGTGTGAGTCTGCCCCCTGGCGAACCAAAAGGGATCCCCGTGATCCCATAGGTGTTTGTTCCCACGACATCTTTGGCACGCTAGGTAGGGGGAGTGCGTGAGTGGTACGAACCTGTTCTGGTGATCTGCGCCGCAACTTCTACATCGCCATGGCCCCCAAGAAGAAGGGCCTGACAGTAGTTGGCCCATCCATGTCCGTCGTCCCTGTATCTGCGTGGACAGGAGACGGCATGGACGCGGGTGGAGGAGGAGGAGGCGGAGGTTTGGAACTTCCACGACGCTCCGGTGATCAAGGCCAAGCAAATGGCAACGCTCGCCGTGGAGACGCCCATGGAGACGGTGAGAACCCCCACACCCTTGGGCCTCAGGACAGAACGGTACCACCTGCGCGTGGTACGGTGAACTCCGAGGGCGGAAGATTGTCTTCCAGGGCACCCACGCCTGCGCCTAAACCGCGAACTTCTCAGGATGCGCGTGGAGAGTTGCGCCACGGCGCCCGCAGTTCTGAACGTCCCCGTGGAAAAGCTCTTGCACATCACTCCCAAGATGCGCGGGACCAGCATGATCACCAGCACGCGAGCGGGAGTGGCATGCCGACCGCGGCAGTGCTCCTTCTAACACGGTTAGGAGTCAGAGCACCTCGCGTTCCTCGCGCCGCTCGCTGCCGTCTACTCCTAAACTTCCCTCCTGCTGTGGAGAAGCTTGACGAATGGAGAGCCACCATTCAGAGCCTCCTCAGCCTCGCAGATAAGCTTCGGTCCATAGGGCCGCCTCAGACTAATGGTGAAGTGCCTGGAGTTGTCACGACCTCGGTGCACTCTCCTCCGTGACAGCAGCACCGGTCGCCGACCCGGCAGACCGACGCCTACGACGGTTACTCAATACCGTCCTCTGACCCACGGACACAATGCGATCAGCGTCATGTCCTTCGGGAAGATGCTTGAACCACGATCGAGCGACGATGGGAAGCGTGCCTCCAGTCGGACAGGTGCGTGGGGCCCACTGTAGACAAGTCCGTGATGTGGTACCCTGTCATCCTACCTTACGAGGTGGGCTGTCCAGCTTTTACCCATGAGCTGCAGCAAGTCCGGTGGCCCAAGTCCCGCACGGTCAAACCAGAAGTCCCAGAGAAGTATGATGGTAAGACCCATCCGTCAGAGTTCATGAGCGTCTACACCATTGTCGTGCAGGCTGCCGGGGGCCACGATGACAAGATATTGGCCAACTATTTCCCGTTGGTGCTTAAGCCCAACATCAGGTCATGGCAGATGCACTTGCCGAAGGGGTCCATCCCTTCCTGGGCGAACCTGTGTCACGAGTTTTTTCGCGCCCTCACCGAAGGACACCAAGCTCCTGGACAGGAGAGTGATCTGCACATCATCCCCCAGAATGAAGGTGAAACTCTGCGCAAGTACATCCAGAGGTTCAGCCGCGTGCACCACAACATCCCAGACGTTCACCCTGCCGCCATTATCAGCGCATTCCATCAAAACATGCACAACTGCAGGATGCGGGAAGAGCTAGAGATGAACAGAGTCAGGGACGTCGCCGAGCTTTATGCTTTAGAGGACAAGTGCGCTCGGTATGAAGAAGGGAGAAGACTCCCCGGTGAAGATGCCGACACAGAGGTCGACTTTGAGGATGAGGATACTGTTGTTCTGGCAAAGAAGGGTCAGCGACGAAACAAGAAGCGCAAGGGCAAAACCATGCTTGCCGTCGAGGCATCCGTCAACCCCAACGCCGCGAAGGAAGGCAAGGTCGATGATCCCGGCAACAATGTTGCCGGGTGTGCCTCCTGTCACGCCCCGGCGGCTGCCAGGAAGCCAGAAGACTCCACCAAGCAGTATTGCAAGATCCATCGCACCATGACCTCCAAGACCGCCGGCAAGTCGAGCAGCTTGCCAAAAAGCAAAGGGCTGAATATGAGAGGGGAGACAAGGAGAAGGATCAAGATGGTGCTGAGGGGTCCAGCAAGAAGTGTGTTGGCCGAGGAGGTCGCCGCGGCAAGCCCAAGCGACAAAAGGACCGACCCGCCCATGGCCGCGACAAGCAAGAAGAGGATGATGATGCCGAAGACAATGGAGAATCCAGTGGGAATGAGTTTCAGAAGGCTATAGAGATGATGTGCATAGAGGAAGGCGCCTCGTCACACTCCTCTCACCGCCAACTCAAATAGTGGGTGCGTGAGGTTAGTGCGGAAAAGCCCTCTATCGGTGCCAAGAAACCTCTGAAATGGTCCAACACTCCTATCATCTTCAACACCGAGGATCACCCTAATCGTGTAACTGTGGTCGGGTGCTTGTCGTTGTTTGTTTCGCCAACAATCCGAACCTCAAGGTGACGAAGATGTTAGTCGACAGTGGGGCCAGCATGAACCTGATCTCACCCAGTGTCATCCAAAGGCTGCAAATTCCTGATGAAGATCTTGAGCCGACAGGTGCCTTCCAAGGGGTCAACTCAGGAAAAACTCAGCCGAATGGCAAGATCACGCTGTCGGTGATGTTCGACAGCGATATCAACTTCAGAACGGAGAAGATCGTCTTTGACATTGCCGAGATCTCGTTGCCATACAACGGCATTCTCGACCGTCCGGCACTGGCCAAGTTCATGGCGGCCACCCACTTCGCTTAGAATGTGCTGAAGATGCCCGGACCAACGAGTGTAATTACAATCAACTCTGACAAGAAAAGCATGCTTATCTGCGCCTACCAACTGTACTGGGGTGCAGTCGCAGCACCTGCCACCAAGGCACTTGCTCCTGCCGCTGAAGCTCCCAGTAGACTGGCAAGGCCTCAGGCGCAGAGTCCGGCAAGCACACATCTTCGGGGTGTTGCGCTACCGTTAACGACGTGCCAGAGAGCTCCACCGGCAAGAGAAAAAAGTCCAAGGCTGCCCTGCCATAGACCAAGCAGGTGCCCGCCAAGGAGTATGGCATGGGCGGAACTTTCACCATATGTTCCCCCCTTGACGACAAATAGGAAAGCATGCTCGTTGCCTTCCTGCGGGCGAATGTTGATGTGTTTGCATGGCAACCATCTGATATCCCCGATGTTCCCAGGAAGGTGATTGAGCACCACCTTGCTGTCTACCCACACACGCGGCCTGTCAAGCAGAAGGTCCGAAAGCAAGCCTTGGAGCGGCAACAATTTATTGCTATGGAGATCAAGAAATTGGAAGCAGCTGGCTTGATTAGAGGAGTAGTCCATCTGATATGGTTGGCCAACTCGGTTGTAGTGCGCAAGGAAAATGGTAAATGGAGGTTGTGCATTGATTTTACAGACATCAAAAAAGCCTGCCCCAAGGATCCTTTTCCCTTGACGCGCATCGACCAGATTGTGGACTTCACCGCCGGTAGCGATCTATTGACTTTCCTTGACGCCTATTCCGGTTATCATCAGATTTTTATGGCCAAGGAAGACGAAGAGAAGACCGCGTTTACCACCCCATGTGGTACATACTACTTTTTGCGTATGCCTTTCGGGTTGAAAAGCGCTGGTTCTACCTTTGCACGAGCTGTCCAGATTGGTTTTGAACCCTAGCTACATAGAAATATGGAGGCTTACATGGATGACATAGTGGTCAAAACCAAGGACAAGGCCACGCTCATATCAGACCTAGAAGAAACATTTGCAAATCTACACAACATCAACATGAAGCTCAACCCCGCGAAATGTGTGTTCGGTGTCCCATCTGGCAAGCTTCTCGGGGTCTTTGTGTCTCAACAAGGAATCGAAGCAAATCCCGACAAGATCAAAGCAATTGAGAAAATTGAGGCACCAAGACGAGTCAAGGATGTGCGACGCCTTGCCGGCTATGTTGCTGCTCTGAGTAGGTTCATCTCAAAAACTGTTGAGCGCGCCCTGTCCTTTTTCAAAATTCGAAGAAGGCAGGTCCAATGAAATAGACTCCGAAAGCGGAGGCGGCGCTGCAAGATTTGAAGAAGAACATGTCCTCTCCACCAGTCCTAGTCATGCCAAAACCACAAGAGTCGTTGCTGCTGTACCTAGCAGCAAAAAATCAAGTGGTGAGTGCTATGCTGGTGGATGAAAGAGAAGTGTACGAAGAAGTAGCAGCAACAACGGTAGGACCGCCATGCGATGAACTGGGATAGTCTTTGGTAGGGTCTGGTGCCGGCAAAGAAGGATCTGCACAGTTGAAAGAGATAGTCCAGAAGAAGAAAGTGGTGCAGCGACCAGTCTATTTTGTCAGCTCCTTGTTAAGCAGGCAAGATCAAGGTATTCCGGCATGCAAAAATTGCTCTTTGGCCTCCTTGTGGCCTCGAGGAAGCTGCGCTATTACTTCCAAGCACATGAGATCACTGTTGTCACCCGCTTCCCGCTACAGAGGATATTGCGAAACCCAGAAGCTACCGACAGGATTGTGGAGTGGGCCCTGGAATTATCAAGCTTTTGACTTAAGTTTGAAAGCACTTCGACCATTCAGAGCAGGGCCTTGGCAGAGTTCATTGCAGAACGGACCCCAACGACCAATGAAGAGATTCCAGAGTCAACTCTCCCCGGCAAGGAGACTGATCGAGAATGGATCATGTATTTTGATGGAGCTTTCTCGCTGCAAGGCGCCGGTGCCGGAGTGCTTCTTGTCGCACCCACCGGAGAGCACCTCAGATATGTGGTCCATATGCACTTTCCCCGGGAGAGATCAACGAACAACACTGCTGAGTACGAAGGGCTGCTTGCCGGTCTCAGGATCACAGCGGACCTTGGGATCAAGAAACTTATTGTCAGGGGTGATTCTCAACTTGTCGTCAGGCAAGTGAACAAAGATTACCATAGCCCGTTGATGGAAGCCTATATAGATGAAGCAAGGAAGTTTGAAGAACATTTTGACAGCCTACAAATGGAGCACGTTCCACGTGCAGAGAACAGCGTTGCTGATGGCCTGACAAAGTGTGCTGCCCTTAAGTTAGCTGTGGAACCGAGAACTTTTGTGCTCCAACTAACTCAACTCTCCATCACACCATCAACTGGACAAGAGAAGACAAGAAAGTTAAGTTCCGGCAAGTATTTCCCGGCAGATATCCCCGAAGCCGACGACAAGGAAGTTGCCGAAGAAAACGGCAGGCTTGTCGGCAAGCATCATGCTCTGGCGGAGTCCCAGGCTCTTACCATGGAAGTGCGCACTACCGCCAGGCTTGCCGGGGTGCAGCAGACTCTGGTAGGACCTCAGGCCCTTACCGTCGAGGCAAATGCTACCCCGGCAAAGGATACGCCTTTAGTCCTTGTTGTCGAGCCCCAGGCTCCATCGTGGGCACAACACATTGTCCAATTCCTTCAAATAGGAGAGCTCCCCCAGGAACAAGAGGAAGCAGGGAAAGTAGGCCGCCGGTCTCATATGTACCAGTTCGTAGACAATGTCCTGTAGAGAAAGAGACCGAATGGCATGAAACTCAAGTGCATATCTCAGGAGGATGGACTGGAGCTGTTGGCAGAGATACACGGAGGCATATGTGGCTCCCACATAGGATGAGGAGCGCTTGCCGGAAAGGCATTCCGGCAAGGTTTCTTTTGGCCCACTGCCCTCCAGGATGCAACTGCGGTAGTAACCAAGTGTGAAGCATGCCAGTTTCATTCGAAGAAACTACATCAACCAGCTCAAGCCCTTCAATCAATCCCTCTCTCCTGGCCATTTTTGGTCTCGGGGCTCGACATCTTTTGGGCCCATTTCCCCGTGCTGCCGGCGTCTTTGAGTACTTGTACGTAGCAATCGACAAGTTCACAAAGTGGCCAGAGGTGGAAGCAGTGAGAAAGGTGACAGCACAGTCAACTGTCAAGTTCTTTAAGGGACTAGTCTACCGCTTTGGTGTTCCCAACAGGATCATCACTGACAATGGCACACGGTTAACGAGCCGCACCTTCATGTAGTGTGTCCAAAACCTTGGTAGAAAAATCTTTTTTGCTTCCGTTGCCCACCCGAGGAGCAAAGGACAAGCAAAGAGGGCTAATGCTGAAGTGTTGCAAGGTCTCAAGACAAGAACTTTTGATAGGCTGCACAAATGCGGAAGGAACTAGATTGATGAGTTGCCGGTGGTTCTTTGATCAATCAGGACGACACCAAATCGAGCTACCGGTCAGACACCCTTCTCCCTTGTCTATGGAGTGGAGGCAGTTCTCCCAATGGAACTCATATACAGGTCTCCTCGAGTGTTCGCTTATGATGAGCTTCAGCAAGAGCAGTTGCGGCAAGATGACGTGACGCTCCTTGAGTAAGACTGTCTTTATGCTGTAGCAAGCCTTGCACCGCTAGCATAGCCGCAAGGTCAATGCCAGAAGTCTTGAGGAAGGCGGCCCTGTTCTTTGGCGAGTTTAGTCCGCCAAGAATCCAAACAAGTTGACGTCAAAGTGGGAAGGCCCTTATCGGGTAGTACGAGTCACTAGGCCCGGCACAGTCCGCCTAGAGACCGAGGATGGCGTTCCGGTGAGCAACTCCTGGAATATCGAACATCTTCAAAAGTTCTACCCATGAGGCATGGTTGCCGGGCCAGCCCCGGCAACCACCTTTTGTACAAGTCTTGCCGCTGAAGCATGTGATCCTTGGTACAAAGCCAGGCTCAGACCCTATGCGTAGTTAAATAAAGATAAGTGTTATGTAATCCTATTCGATTCTCATGTTTACTTATGTGCATGTTTATCTAAAGTGTTGCACTGCACTTAATCCCGGTAAGGACTAATGGACCGCCAAGGTTCCATATCCATATTTTCTCTTCTTTATTTTTCTCAAAGGACAGAAGGACCCCTCGCGTGCAACTTTGCCGGGGGGAGGATAGTACGGATACCTATGAGCGACGTCCTTGTCATAATGTTATTTTCCTTGAGCGATTTCGACTTCTGTATGGAAAACCTGCACGAGCGGGAACCTTGTGGCGATTAGATGCGCCCTCTCTGACTCGGGACTGCACAACAGTTTAAGTGGCTTTGCCTGCGCTCCTTGTTTCATTTCGATTCTGCTCAACAATCCAAGTGACATAGCTCGCGCCCTTATCCCGTTTTCGAGTAAGACCAGCGCCTCGAACGGCCACGCCAAGTACGCCAAGGTATCTTGCCGGTAGTGGCATCGCCAGCAGGATGCTAAGGACCCGTTCCTCAAACCACTTGCGGTAGGGCTACACACGCTGGAAATATTCTTCCAGAAAGGGCGTAGAGAAATTTCCATACACAGAATCAGTTTAACAAGGAAGATAACATACAACTTTTCAGATAGGGTGAAATTTACATAAGACATCTCTTTTCTAAGTACATATTTATTTGATTTTCTCCCCTAGGGGAGATTACAAGAATAAAAAGATGGAAAGGAGAGGCGGGATACAAGAAGAAAAATATGGCAAGAGGCCCTCGGCAGTAGTCCAGCCTGACCCCTTTGGACCAGCACTGCGTATGTGGGGACCCCGACTCATAAGTCGTGATCACCGAATGCATGTGTACAGTGATCCCAGAGATCAATGCTCACTGAACACACAGAAGCTGAATAACAAGAGTCTTACATCCGCATTTAGCGTCTTACACAAATAAAGACCATGAAGGTCTACTCTTACATAGATAGGGCCACAACGGCCAAACACTTAAATAGAACAAGGAGAGAAAATCTTGATCGAAATCGTGAACCCATGCCATCTGCCTTAAACCTACAGGCATTCTGACTAGGAAGCGTCCTAGTTCTCATGTTCGTCACCAGCGAACTCTTCAACGTACTCCTGTTCTTCCATGCCTGGCCAATTAAATAACCGGTGGCAAGAAAATAAGTACTTTGAATGTACTCGCAAGGAACCCATGTTTGGAACAAGGTAATAACAATGCATGATATAGCACTAAGTAGGTATTTTGCAGAAAGCTAATTTTGAATGCAATGACATGGTCAGGTAACTAGGTAAGCATGCATCAATAGTTGGCAGATATCCATATGAACAAGTTATAGATATCATCATAAGCAGGGGTTGAACATTTTGTGTTCATTCATCACATCAAGTCTCCAAACTTGTCTCAAGTATCATCATTTTGTCATCTGCACCCACACACACCAAGTTCTGCGAAAACATCTGGACATAGTTTAAGTAGCACCACCCAACTTTCCTTGACCATGGACACGGATATTCGAATAGTTTCACACTCTGCAAAGGTTGCACACAATACCAACAAGACTCGGGGAACTTCCATGACATCCATGACTCGCGGTATATAACATACCCGATGTAAGCACCCGAACAATGCCTTTCCCCTGGCGATACTAAACAAAGAGTCCACTCGATTGCTACCCAGCCCAGATGATGTACATCACTCATAACACCCATGCAGGGACAAACGGTGTGCCCGGTGCCTGTGAAGATAGTGCATGATCGTCCATACCGGCACGACCCCGTATCGAGAGTGACCATGCCACTCCTACCACTAGTAATGCGGGCCCTTTGCCAGTACCCACCAAAGTAATCAATAGAGCCCCATCCCATAAGGGGTATTGTGGTTGTTGTAGGATCAAAAGTAGGTCTAGAGGGGGTGATTAGACTACTTGACCAAATAAAACTTTTGCCTTTCTCCCAATTTTAATGCTTGGCAAGTTTTAGCATTCATAGCATATCAAGTAACACCCTACACATGCATGTCTAAGAGTATAGCAGCGAAAAATAAAGACACTGCACATATAAGTAAAGAGAGGGTTAGGAATGCAAACACAAGTGTTGACACGATGATTTTTCCCATGGTTCCGATAGGTGGTGCTATCGTACGCCCACGTTCATGGAGTCTTCAACCCGCGGAGGGTAACGGTCGGGAGAGTCCACGGAGGGCTCTACCCATGGAGGGTTCCTCGAAGAAGCAACCTTGACTATTCCATGCGGATTCCGTCCATGAGGGACTAGCCTCACTATGGGTAGATCTTCACGAATTAGGCGATCTCCTTGCCCTTACAAACTTCTTGGTTCACTCCACAACACGAAGTAGGAGGCTCCCAAGCGACACCTAACCAATCTAGGAGGCACCACCCTCCAAAAGGTAATAGGCTCGGTAATAACGATGAACTCCCTACTCTTGTGCTTCAAGATGATAGACTCCTCAACACACAATCTCTCTCACACAGATTTGTCTTTGTAGAAGAGATGGAATTAGTGGAAAGCAACTTGGGGAGGCTAGAAATCAAGATCCATATGGTTGGAGTGGAAGATCTTGACCTCAACACAAGGGTAGGTGGTTCTCTCTCAAAAAACTGAGTAGGATAGGTATGGAACAGTTCTGAGTGCTTCTCTTTCGAGTGGGTGGTGGTGAACGGGTACATATAGGAATCCCCAAAAATCCAACTGTTACACACAATAAGTCAGACTCGGTGACACCAAAGTGTAAAACTCGGTGGTACCCAATGGACAAAAAGTGTCAACTTTTGAATCTCGGATGGACCGATATATAACTCTCGGTTGCACCGACAAGGTGGACAACCGTCAGAATTACCAAACTCGGTGAAAAGTAATCAATAGAGCCTCGTCCCATAAGGGGTATCGTGGTTTGCGCATGTAAGGTTGGGACGGTCGACAAATCTTAAATCTAATCCGTTTTCGAAAACACACCCTCATCTTGTCCTGGCACACCACTTCTTTCTCAAGTGGTCACCCATCTCATCATCATCTACCTCGAGCATTAGGGGAACCCAACGGGGTTTTCAAAAAGTCTTTGAAATCATCTCTTTATTTCTATCTCCATGCCTACTCCCAATCCCACTTACATAGCATCTACTATCATCCTACCTACACCCACCCACATAACCCTCATAAGTTGGTAGGGTCATGCACGATGCAAGTGTCAACAGTAAAAGTGTCGGAAGCAACCCACCGGAGTGGTCACTACTCCATCTGATCAAGTCTAACAAAGTGAAAGTGCTATACGACATGCAATGAAAATGGTTTCTTAATATAGGAAAAGGGCTCCTTGCTTGGCTCAACAAAGTCTTTGGGGTCTTCAAAGTCTTTGGGGTCTTCAAAGTCTTCGGATCCAACTTCGTCGTCAATGGCACAATCTATCGTCACGATAAATAGCGATAAAAATAAGCATCACACAAAAATAGAGCACACAAAGCTAATATTAAAAATGCTACCCTATTTTCTTAAATACTAAAATCTATACTAAACATAGTTGTCTAGGGTATTGAAGTTTAAAAGGGTTTCAAAACTATTTAAAACAAGGGCTAATAATGCCAAATAGGGGTTGTAAATTGAAACAGTACAAAAAAGGTTTTCAAATATTTTTACAAGTGGCACTAACAAATTCTATGGAATATTCTAGGATTTTAGGTGGAAAAATTATTTTCATCGGATAAATATTAAACTCTGTGGGATTTTTGGAAAATAGAGAGAAAAAGAAAAAGAAAAAGAGCACTATGCCCTGGGCCAGAGGCATCCAGCTGCTGGGCTGGCCCAGGCCAACCAGGCCAGGCACGCTGGTGTCGGGACCCCGATCCTAAGTCATATGATTCCATACTGTAACAAGCCACATCACCTTGCGGCCTCACGCACGGTACTCCACGGCTGCCACCTTACCTTGGCCGGGAACGTTTGCGTCTTTTGGCTCACGTATGTGAACATGTCGCTGGCAATCACACAACAAAGAACCCAGGCCGACATAGCTAGCCATAGAACCCAAGTGGCACATCCGTACGGAAACAGGCATACATAACCCGGCAATGCAGGTGTCGGCCTCAAGCGTGTGTAGACGAGTCGTAGCAAGTTACAAGGACTCCATTACGTCGCGAGACACGAATGTCAACACTGCACGTAGACGAGTCGTAACAGGCTACAGGGACTCCATTACACTGCGAGACATTTCCCCGAAGGGACAGAAACAACAGCAAAGAAGGATACATGCCGGTCAATCAATGTGTCCGGAGCAGTAGCATGCTACCATGGCTCGGTGGAAGCACGAAGAGGCAGTTCCCCGTAAAGAGTACTACTAAAGGCACACGACTAGGTGTTGGATCCCAGACATACCGTTGCACGTCACACGTATGCACGACATGCCCGATATGCATAGATACAACCATGGCATCACAACATAACCATACAATAACATGACTTTTATTTAAGAGGCTCAGACGAGCCTTGCATAATATGTTCATACAGACAGGGGTCACATGACCCGACACTCAAGTCATACAAACATAGTCATACAAGCCAGCGGAAACTAAAGCTGTCTGGGTACAGACGGCAAAATATAAAAGAGGCACATGGCCTGACTATCTACAGCCCACCACACGGGCAAGATCGTAGCTGGGACACCAGCTATTCGGCAACGTCAACGTCTAGATAAAACCCACCTGATGGGTCCTAGTTTTCTTCTGCAACATTAATTAAGCAAGGATGAGTACAAGCATACTCATCAAGTATTTAAAATAGACCTAGTCTATTTATGCTCATGTATCAATAAAGGGGGTGGTGGAGTTCATGCAGGAATGCCAGCTTTGACTCATGGCTAACCTACACTACTCAGTTTAAAATTCTTTGTTACAATTTCAATTATCGCACACAAGTCCACTAACTCCATCTCAATACACCACCATGGACTCACCTTCCCCTTCAAGAAGAGTGCCATCCACGGTACTCACACTTGTCTTGAGATTTTTAGAAGTCTCCATTTGATTATCTATGAACAGCATAAGTTCTCCAAGTAGTCCATATCCGAGGATGCGACTATTCGAATAGTTTCATACCCTGCAGGGGTGTACTTCTTCACACACGCTCTCGCCACTTATCGCTGTGTGCCATAAACCATGCACCTCGGCAACCTTCAAGCGGATGCCCAGCGAGGGAGTCGGCCACGACCGTCAATCACATAAGACCTCTAGTCCAGGCTACCGCCTATTTGAGACTGAACCCGCACGGAAGTCCGGCCGAAGTTTCCGCAACGGCCCCAAACGATGTGCGCAGGGTTCCCAAGCCCACCATTCGGGTGACCCTTGGTACACCGTGCCACTGCCTACCGCATCGTAACCCACCCCGAGGGTCAGCGCTACGCACGGCCTCCAGCATGCTATAAACACCAGAAACTACGTGCAATACCTGGACCAAAGACTGAGCGACTGATAAGTCGAGAGGGTCAGTTAAGTATCCCAACGTGTGGTAGTATCTAGTCATGGATCACAAACACGGAACCCGGTTCCTAAGAACGGTCCCAATGAGACAACCCACTATGTACTCCTACATAGCCTCTCATCGCTACCTTTACCAAATCGTATTCATTATAAGCTCATCACATCGGACAACACTGTTTCACTCAGTTCATCACCCAGATGAGACAAACCTGACACAACTCTAAGCATAGCAAGCATAGCATGAAAGTAAGCTAAGCACATCATGGCGCAAGCATCTACCAGGTATGCTAGGTTGCAAGGTTTAGCTATTTACTGTGACAAGATCAGGTCATGCATAAGAATAGGATCATCTACCGTGTATGTCTGACATGTGATCGTTTATCCTAATGCAATAAACGTGAGTAGGAGCAAGAGAGTGGGATGTTATGGAAATGATCAATGGGGTTGCTTGCCTTGCTGGGTTGCGGAAGAGTTCTCTCCTTCGTCAGGCTACGGGGTAGAATCTTCCGGATTAGGGCCTACCGCAACGCAGACAAAAGCATTCAATACAAGCAGATGCAATAGTATGATGCATGATCATGGCATATTAGTATGCATGGATGAGCTAATGTAACTAGTGGTCATGTCAATTTGAAATGGATTGGAATATAGGTTCAAAGTTGTTCCCATTTCAAATTCCATATATTAACCTAATGGAAAATGTCCATGTTCACCTATTTAGATTGCTCTAACATGCATGAGAATAGCACCATTGGATTCATTGGATTTTTCTGATCAATTTTCATATATAAATTATTTTCATCTGACTTACATATTATTTTATATGATTTTTCAAAGTTTTAAATAATTTCTGGAATTATTTTTAAACTAGAAATTGTTTTATTGCATCAGCATGATGTCATGATGACATCAGCTGGTCAGCTGACCCGGCCCAGAGTCAAACCTGACATGTGGGGTCCACATGTCAGTGACTGGTTAACTTAACTAACTGGTTAAAACTAATTCTGTTTTAATTAACTAATTGGGCCCACAAGTCAGTGACACATTAACCTAATTAATAACTAAACAATTACAGATTTTCCTAAACTAATCAGGGCCGAGGCCCCACCTGTCATTGACTCCCAGAGTCAAGCCAGGGCCCACCTGAGGTCAAACTCGCCGGAGTTGGCCGGCGGCTCGACGCCGGTGACCATCAGGGACGGCGGCGGCCGACGGGTTTCTCCTACAGGGGTCATTTGGCTCGTTGAGACCACCGGCGTGTAGCCCGTGCACGACCGCATCCATCTGAGGCTACTGGAGGTCATGGGGTCACCGGAGCTCGCCGGAAACGAGCTCGTGGCGGCGGCCGGAGCTCGGGCTCGGACGCAAACAGGACACAGGGCACGGGGCGACGCAACGATGGGCTCTACGGGCTCCTGGGAACTCCAGGAGTTCAACCGGGCACGCGCACGTGAGCTGGGAGGGCTCTACGCACGGCGGCGACCATCGACGGCGGCGGGAGGTTCTCGGGTCCGGCGACACAGCTAGCTAGGGGACGCCAGAGAGAGGGAAAACTCAGGGGGAAGAAAGAGGGGCTCACTGCGGATCCAGGGAGCTGGTCAGCGGGCTCGGGGAGGCAGCGACGGCGACGAATCGACGTCCGACGACGGCGGCCTTCGGCAGGGGATCGGGAGAGAGAGCAGAGGAGAGAGGGAGGGGGAGAATGAGCTCGGGGGAGAGAGCTCGCGCGTCTTCCAGGCGCGGTGAAGCAGGGGAGCAGCATGCTCCGTGGAAGCAGGAGGTGGAGGCCGCCGACGGCACGGTCACCACCTCGACGCCTACTAGCGCGAGGTGGAAGATGACCTTCCCACCCCTGGTGGGCTGGGCTGGCCTTCCACTTCACAGGTAAATCTCCTCCCTTTTCTTTTTATTTCTGTTTTTTGATTTCAACTAACATTTGTTTATTTCTTTACAGGTCCAAATACCCTTTCAAATAATTCCAAAACTTTTATATATTCAAATTTGAATATTTCTAACTTGTATCAAAAGTTTCAGATTATTTTGAAAGCAGTGATAATGATAATATTTTTATTTGTCATTTCAGAGACTTAATTTAATAATTTAAAATATTTCAAATGTTCAAATAATTGAAATGGTCCCTGGTATATCCATGCCCTTAATTATCAGACATAGGGAACATTTTTGATGGGCATTTTGGATTTGTTGAAATTTCATTTGTTTGGAATTCCTTTAATTCATAAAATGCTTAGGGTTTCTTTCTTTCTCCCCATTTCATATTGATGCAATGATGATGATGATGATGCAAACACAATGCTAGCCTAGACACTTGCTAGGGTTGTGACAACTCACCCCCACTCAAAAGAATCTCGTCCCGAGATTTTGAAGTCGTCGGGAAGAGCGCGGGGTACTCTAGTCGAAGACGATCTTCTCTTTCCCATGTCGCCTCGTTTTCATAATGATGCGACCACTGAACCTTAAGAAACTTGATGTTCCGACGCCGAGTGATACGCTCAGCTTGGTCGAGAATACGAACGGGGTATTTTCGGTATGAAAGGTTATCTTGGAGATCAAGCGTTTCGTGGTCCACTTCTCGGACAGGGTCCGAAAAGCAACGCCTGAGTTATGAGACGTGGAAGACATCATGAACCTTGGAAATATGCGGCGGAAGTTCCAATTGGTTGGCAACCTCTCCTCGTTTAGCAAAAATGTGAAAAGGTCCAATGTAACGAGGAGCCAACTTGCCTTTGATACCGAATCGATGGGTACCCTTCAGAGGTGTAACCCGAAGGTAAGCCTTCTCGTCAACTTCATATGTCACAGACTTATGATGGCGGTCATATTGACTCTTTTGACGGGATTGGGTTGTTTTCAACTTTCACGAATAATGCGAACTTGCTCTTCTGCATCCTGGATCATGTCCGGGCCAAAGAGTTGCCTCTCTCCGGTTTCTGACCAGTTAAGAGGTGTTCGACATCTTCGTCCATAGAGAACTTCAAAAGGGGCTTTGCCCAAGCTTGATTGATAAATGTTGTTATAAGCAAATTCGGCAAATGGAAGGCAGTTCTCCCAATTCATACCGAAAGATATAACACAAGCTCGGAGCATGTCTTCGAGAATTTGATTGACTCGCTCAACTTGACCCCTTGATTGAGGATGGAAAGCAGTGCTAAAGGATAGATGAGTCCCCATAGTGGTTTGAAAATTTTCCCAAAAACGAGAAGTAAAGATACTTCCCCGGTCTGAGTTAATCTCCAAAGGAACACCATGAAGAGAACCTATTCGAGAAACATATAAGCCACTTTGGAGAGGCGATCAATGACTACGAATATAGCATTGTTCCCTCTCTTGGTCCTGGGAAAACCGGTGAGGAAATCCATACCGAACTTATCCCATTTCCATTCATGAATAGCTAAAGGTTGAAGGGTGCCAGCAGGCCTTTGATGTTCTCCTTTCACACAATGACATACGTCGCAATTAGCAACATACTGAGCAATTTCTCTCTTCATCCTAGTCCACCAGAACCTCTGGCGTAGGTCCTGATACATTTTGGTACTACCCGGATGAATTGTGAGAGGAGAATCATGAGCCTCCTTAAGAATCAGCTGTCTTAGACGGGTGCTCTTGGGAACCACCAACCGATTCTGAAAGAACACCACACCTCCATCATCCTTAGAGAAATCCTTAGCGTTTTCGCTAACGATATTTTCCTTAATCTGAGATATCCCTTTGTCATATCTCTGGACAGCTACTATTTGATCCTTAAGAGTAGGTTTCGCCACCAAGGTGGATAGGAATCCTTGAGGAACAATGTGAAGGTTTAACTTCCGGAATTCCTCATAGAGAAACGGTTGAACTTGTTGTAACATCAGATTGTTACAATAAGACTTACGACTTAGTGCATCATCCATGACATTGGCTTTCCCCGGGGTGTAAGTTATCCCTAAGTCATAATCTGTAATCAACTCTACCGACCGTCTTTGCCTAAGATTCAAATTCGGATGGGTGAAAATATATTTCAGACTTTGGTGATCAGTGTATATCTCGCAACGATTGCCCAGAAGGTAATGTCGCCATGTCTTTAGTGCATGGACTACAGCTGCAAGCTCAAGATCATGTGTTGGATAATTATCCTCATGTGGACGTAACTGTCGAGATGCGTAAGCAATCACATGACGATCTTGCATGAGAATGCAACCTAATCATTGTCGCGAGGCGTCGCAATAGATAATAAAGTCCTTAGAAAAATCTGGTGGCACCAGAACGGGAGCAGAGGTCAGTCGTCTTTTCAACTCCTGAAAACTATGCTCGCATTGTGGGGTCCGCTCGAACTTCTTATCTTTCTTGAGGAGTTCAGTCAGAGGTTTCGCAACCTTGGAGAAGTTCTCAACAAAGCAGCGACAATAGCTCGCTAAGCCAAGGAAACTCCAAACTTGCTTAACCGATTCAGGTTGAGTCCAATCAAGGACGGCCTGAACTCTCTCGGGATTGACAGCAATACCTTTGCCAGAGATCACGTGGCCCAGATAGGTCACTTCCGGCAACCAGAATTCACACTTGGAGAATTTGGCATACAGGCGGTGCTCTCAAAGTTTCATCAATACCAGCCTCAGATGCTCGGCATGTTCTTGTTCGTTCTTCGAGTAAATGAGTATGTCATCGAGGTAAACCACTACGAACTTATCCAAATACTCCATGAAGATCGAATTCATCAGACGAGAGAAGGTAGCCGGGGCATTGGTTAAACCGAAGGACATGACGGTGTACTCGTATTGGCCATAATGAGTGACAAAAGCCGTTTTTGGAATGTCCCCGTTTCTAATTCTGATTTGATGGTATCCCAACCTCAAATCCATTTTGGAAAAAATGGAGGATCCAGCGAGTTGATCATACAAATCGTTGATCCTGGGGAGCGGATACTTGTTTTTGATAGTGACCAAGTTCACTGGTCGGTAATCCACAACCATCCGATCCGATCCATCCTTCTTCTTGACGAAGAGGACGGGGCAAGGCCAAGGAGAAGAACTAGGATGAATGAAACCTTTCTTCAAAGCTTCATCGAGTTGTGTTTTTAGCTCAGCTAATTCTAGGGGTGCCATCTTATAAGGTCTTCTGGCTATTGGGACTGTCCCTGGAATAAGTTCTATCACGAACTCAACGTCTCTGATAGGTGGAATACCTGGCAGCTCTTCTGGAAAGACCTCCGGAAAATCACGGACTACCGGAATATCTTCTAATTCAGCAAGAGGGCTAGCATTTAAGGAATAGAGTTGGCGCTTGGTTGTTCGATTAGAGACATTAACTATCTCACCCGAGGGATGTGTAAGTTGAACATTCCTAGAATGAGTATCAATCTTGGCATAGTGGGCTTTCATCCAATCCATACCTAGAATGATATTGATGTCCGAAGACTTAAGAGCTATCAAGGATGCTAGGAATACTAGTCTATCCACCAGAATTTCATTGTCATGGCTCACTCTAGAAGTTTGCCATTCTGATCCAGGAGTCTGAAGTACTAAAGGAGTGGGCATGTCACAGAAAGACATGTTATGCAACTGTGCATAACTTTTTGAGATGAATGAATGAGATGCCCCAGTATCAAATAGAACAGATGCTAGATGGCTATTAACAAGAAGCACACCTAGAATGACATCAGGGTCTTCAAGAGCTTCTTCAGCAGACACATAATTAACTCGCCCACGGGCAGGAGTTGGCTTCACATACAAGGCTTTCCCTGGTTTTCCGCGTCCAGCGGGCTTGGCATTGTTCTGGGGACATTCACGAGAATAATGACCCGGTTCTCCACACTTGTAGCATACCACTGTAGCACGAGGGGCAACATTTACTTGTGGTCCTCCAAATGGTCTGGGTGGAGGGTTGGACTGAACTGGATGAGGTGCCTGGAAGGATGGCCTCGCAGTGTACCTTGCCGGCATAGCTGCATTGGGTACCCATATTCGGTGCTTGTTGGGTCCTGAACCCGATGCAGGGTTGAAGTCACGGTTATGCCTCCTTGTGGCCTCGTAGTCAGTCTGTCCGGACTCAGCATTGATAGCTTTATTGACGAGAGCTTGAAAGGTGGTGCACTCGTGCAGACGAAGATCTCGGCGAAGCTCAGCATTAAGTCCCTTGCGGAACCTAGCCTGCTTCCTGGCATCAGTTGAGACATCCTCTGGAGCATAGAGAGCAATATTACCAAACTCACGACTGTATGCATCCACTGACAATCTGCCCTGGGTGAAGGTGCAGAATTCCTCTCTCTTGTGGTCCATCAGCCCTTCCGGGATGTGATGGAGACGAAATGCGGCGCTAAACTCTGCCCAGGTTGGCATAGGTCCTTGGGGACGCATAGCTTCATAGCTTTCCCACCACTGGTTGGCAGGTCCCTCCAGAAAGTATGTCGCAAAGGTCACCTTGTTGGCCTCTGAAACATTTGCAGCTCGAATCTTGCGTGACATACTGGTCAGCCAATCATCCGCATCGAGGGGATCGATCGAATGATGGTACTTGGGCGGACACAGCTTGATAAAGTCACCAAGTGATACTCCATCGGGGTGATCATTGCGGGGAGCACGAGCTGTGTTCTGTTAAATTCTCTCTAACAACCTGTTGGTCTCCCTCTTATTCCGTTCAGCTTCTAGCATCACTTCTGCCAGGGATGGTGCATGTGGTAGCTCCTCTTGCCTTGGCTGGCTACTCTCGCCTTGCTCATGAGCATGCACGGGGTTGTTCCTGGTTGACACCATCCTGAGGAAAACAATCCGTAGCTTAGACATGGGGAACAACAACTCTAGGGCATGAATTAAGGTATGCACTGATCAACATGGCATGTAAGATAAACACCAATCAACATGGTAAAGCAACTACCATATGAACATTAGGTTTCATACACACCATGGCTTAGTTCAGTACAAACCCAAGCTGAAAACAACTACGGAGAGATGACACAACTCATCGGAGGCATTACAAGCTTCGTATACATTATCTATCTACACCTCCAGAACTCAACTCTCGACCTTGATCATACCCCACCAGACACGCAGGACTGTGGCGATAGAACTACTACCATACTAGGTCTAACATCCACGCACTCAAACATCACCGTAGAATGCCTCGTACAGGTTACCCCCGTGACTCGGGAGCTGAACCTGAGGATCTGGAAACACTCTAGCCTGGGATCCGTAGAAACCATAAGGACACGGGTGTGGCCTTAGTCCCCTTGTCGGCGGCAACAGCGGTCCTCGAAGAGGGGTGATGCCTCCAACATCAGGCCAGTCTACGTGTGCTGGCAAATGAGTCCGCGATGGAGTCAGCATCTCCATATCTCCATAACCTATCTACACGACAGGTGCCAACTGCGTCAAGGCTGTCCAAAGACGGGCACGGGTAGCATAGAGCTCCATGTGAAGGGCACGTGCATCACGATCCCTGTTCTCCAACATCTGAGCGGTCACCTGCAATCTAGGGTCTTCATGAGAATGACCAGAGTAGGCTGCACTGAGATATCCATCCTCTCCTCCCATGGAAGCAGGAACATAACAGAACTCCGTGTTCTGAAGCAGACCATGGTGAAACCTCATAACAGTCAGCATAGTGTAAGCGGCTTCCTGAACTGCCATATCTATGGTAACTCCCAATCCATGAGTCCAATGAAGCGGCTCTGCAGCTCCAGGATATGAAGGGTATATCCTAACAGTACACAGATACTGACTCTGGTTGAAATCTCGATACTGCTCCTCCATTGTGTACTCTGGGTACCAACGATATCCAGCCTCCATCATAACTCTAACCAACAATGCCGTGTGACCCGGCACATCGATGCACCTGGTCAGACGGACCACCTGACGGAAAGGACGAGAGGGCATCTGAAACAGAGAATGATGCAAAGACATTAGAGATCCTAGCAGAAATTGGACAGCATAACGGCTGTAATTGCTCAACAAAATTTTTGAGACAATTGAAAAGAGATTGGAAAGGCATAACCACTCGACTATCTAGACTCAAATCTCTTCTCCATCTGTTTGTCACACCAACAACACTAGAGTAACTACACTTACTCACAAGCAAGCTAGCTATTGGTCCATGGCTAGTAACTCGTCATCCTAAGCAATAGATGAGGATCCTAGTTCCAATCCCCGTAGAAAAGATGAGAATGACCCAGCATAGAATTAACTTGGAAAGAGGAGTAAAAAGAGCCTTACGTTCCCTTCCACAATCAATTCCCCTACTAATCTATAGTGCTTCTAGACTCAACTTTGGCCGGTTTGGCTTGGTAGTCCTACAGTCAGTCAAGCTCTGATACCAACGTTGTGGGGACCCCGATCCTAAGTCATATGATTCCATACTGTAACAAGCCACATCACCTTGCGGCCTCACGCACGGTACTCCACGGCTGCCACCTTACCTTGGCCGGGACCGTTTGCGTCTTTTGGCTCACGTATGTGAACATGTCGCTGGCAATCACACAACAAAGAACCCGGGCCGACATAGCTAGCCATAGAACCCAAGTGGCACATCCGTACGGAAACAGGCATACATAACCCAGCAATGCAGGTGTCGGCCTCAAGCGTGTGTAGACGAGTCGTAGCAAGTTACAAGGACTCCATTACGTCGCGAGACACGAATGTCATCACTGCACGTAGACGAGTGGTAACAGGCTACAGGGACTCCATTACACTGCGAGACATTTCCCCGAAGGGACAGACACAGCAGCAAAGAAGGATACATGTCGGTCAATCAATGTGTCTGGAGCAGTAGCAAGCTACCATGGCTCGGTGGAAGCACAAAGAGGCAGTTCCCCGTAAAGAGTACTACTAAAGGCACACGACTAGGTGTCGGATCCCATACATACTGTTGCACGTCACACGTATGCACGACATGCCCGATATGCATAGATACAACCATGGCATCACAACATAACCATACAATAACATGACTTTTATTTAAGAGGCTCAGACGAGCCTTGCATAATATGTTCATACAGATAGGGGTCACATGACCCGACACTCAAGTCATACAAACATAGTCATACAAGCCAGCGGAAACTAAAGTTGTCTGGGTACAGACGGCAAAATATAAAAGAGGCACATGGCCTGACTATCTACAGCCCACCACACGGGCAAGATCGTAGCTGGGACACCAGCTATTCGGCATCGTCAACGTCTAGATAAAACCCACCTGATGGGTCCTGGTTTTCTTCTGCAACATTAATTAAGCAAGGATGAGTACAAACGTACTCAGCAAGTCTTTAAAACAGACCTAGTCTATTTATGCTCATGTATCAATAAAGGGGGTGGTGGAGTTCATGCAGGAATGCTAGCTTTGACTCATGGCTAACCTACACTACTCAGTTTAAAATTCTTTGTTACAATTTCAATTATCGCACACGAGTCCACTAACTCCATCTCAATACACCACCATGGACTCACCTTCCCCATCCGGAAGAGTGCCATCCACGGTACTCACACTTGTCTTGAGATTTTTAGAAGTCTCCATTTGATTATCTATGAACAGCATAAGTTCTCCAAGTAGTCCATATCCGAGGACGCGGCTATTCGAATAGTTTCATACCCTGCAGGGGTGTACTTCTTCACACACGCTCTCGCCACTTATCGTTGTGTGCCATAAACCATGCACCTCGGCAACCTTCAAGCGGATGCCCAGCGAGGGAGTCGGCCATGACCATCAATCACATAAGACCTCTAGTCCAGGCTACCGCCTATTTGAGACTGAACCCGCATGGAAGTCCGGCCGAAGTTTCCGCAACGGCCCCAAACGATGTGCGCAGGGTTCCCAAGCCCACCATTCGGGTGACCCTTGGTACACCGTGCCACTGCCTACCGCGTCGTAACCCACCCCGAAGGTCAGCGCTACGCACGGCCTCCAGCATGCTATAAACACCAGAAACTACGTGCAATACCTGGACCAAAGACTAAGCGACTAATAAGTCGAGAGGGTCAGTTAAGTATCCCAACGTGTGGTAGTATCTAGTCTTGGATCACAAACACGGAACCCAGTTCCTAAGAACGGTCCCAATGAGACAACCCACTATGTACTCCTACATAGCCTCTCATCGCTACCTTTACCAAATCGTATTCATTATAAGCTCATCACATCGGACAACACTATTTTACTCAGTTCATCACCCAGATGAAACAAACCTGACACAACTCTAAGCATAGCAAGCATAGCATGAAAGTAAGCTAAGCACATCATGGCACAAGCATCTACCAGGTATGCTAGGTTGCAAGGTTTAGCTATTTACTTTGACAAGATCAGGTCATGCATAAGAATAGGATCATCTACCGTTTATGTCTGACATGTGATCGTTTATCCTAATGCAATAAACGTGAGCAGGAGCAAGAGAGTGGGATGTTATCGAAATGATCAATGGGGCTGCTTGCCTTGCTGGGTTGCGGAAGAGTTCTCTCCTTCGTTAGGTTGCGGGGTAGAATCTTTCAGATTAGGGCCTACCGCAACGCAGATAAAAGCATTCAATACAAGGATATGCAACAATATGATGCATGATCATGGCATATTAGTATGCATGGATGAGCTAATGTAACTAGTGGTCATGTCAATTTCAAATGGATTGGAATATAGGTTCAAAGTTGTTCTCATTTCAAATTCCATATATTAACCTAATGGCAAATGTCCATGTTCACCTATTTATATTGCCCTAACATGCATGAGAATAGCACCATTGGATTCATTGGATTTTTCTCATCAATTTTCATATATAAATTATTTTCATCTGACTTACTGATTATTTTATATGATTTTTCAAAGTTTTAAATAATTTCTGGAATTCTTTTTAAACTAGAAATTGTTTTATTGCATCAGCATGATGTCATGATGACATCAGCTGGTCAGCTGACCCGGCCCAGAGTCAAACCTGACATGTGGGGTCCACATGTCAGTGACTAGTTAACTTAACTAACTGGTTAAACCTAATTCTGTTTTAATTAACTAATTGGGCCCACGAGTGAGTGACACATTAAACTAATTAATAATTAAACTAATTACAAATTATCCTAAACTATTCAGGGCTGGGGCCCCACCTGTTATTGACTCCCAGAGTCAAGCCAGGGCCCACCTGAGGTCAAACTCGCCGAAGTTGGCTGGCGGCTCGACGTCGGTGACCATCAAGGATGGAGGCGTCCGACGGGTTTCTCCTACAGGGGGTCATTTGGCGCGCTGAGACCACCAGCGTGTAGCCCGTGCACGACCGCATCAATCTGAGGCTACTGGAGGTCATGGGGTCGTCGGAGCTCGCCGGAAACGAGCTCGTGGCGGCGGCCGGAGCTCGGGCTCGGACGCAAACAGGACACAGGGCACGGGGCGACGCAGCGATGGGCTCTACGGGCTCCTGGGAACTCCAGGAGTTCAACCGTGCACGCGCACATGAGCTTGGAGGGCTCTACGCACGACGGCGACCATCGACAGCAGCGGGAGGTTCTCGGGTCCGGCGACACAACTAGCTAGGGGACGCCAGAGAGAGGGAAACTCAGGGGGGAAGAAAGAGGGGCTCACTGCGGATCCAGGGAGCTGGTCAGCGGGCTCGGGGAGGCAGCGACGGCGACGAATCGATGTCCGGCGACGGCGGCCTTCGGCAGGGGATCGGGAGAGAGAGTAGAGGAGAGAGGGAGGGGGAGAATGAGCTCGGGGGAGAGAGCTCGCGCGTCTTCCAGGCACGGGGAAGAAAGGGAGCAGCCTGCTCCGTGGAAGCAGGAGGTGGAGGCCGCCGACGGCTCGGTCGCCACCTCGACGCCTACTGGCGCGAGGTGGAAGATGACCTTCCCACCCTTGGTGGGCTGGGCTGGGCCTTCCACTTCACAGGTAAATCTCCTCCCTTTTCTTTTTATTTCTGTTTTCTGATTTCAACTAACATTTGTTTATTTCTTTGCCGGTCCAAATACCCTTTCAAATAATTCCAAAAGTTTTATATATTCAAATTTGAATATTTCTAACTTGTATCAAAAGTTTCAGATTATTTTGAAAGCAGTGATAATGATAATATTTTTATTTGTCATTTTCAGAGACTTAATTCAATAATTTAAAATATTTCAAATGTTCAAATAATTGAAACAGTCCCTGGGATATCCATGCCCTTAATTATCAGACATAGGGAACATTTTTTATGGGCATTTTGGATTTGTTGAAATTTCATTTGTTTGGAATTCCTTTAATTCATAAAATGCTTAGGGTTTCTTTCTTTCTCCCCATTTCATATTGATGCAATGATGATGATGATGATGCAAACACAATGCTAGCCTAGACACTTGCTAGGGTTGTGACAGCTGGTGCCCCCGCGTGCTTCAGGATTTAAACTTGACGTGTGGGGCCTAGTGGCCCACGAGAGAGCGGGCGTGCGAGAGGGGAGGTGAGTGTCCGACAGGTGGGACCCCCTGTCGGACCCACCTCGGGACAGGAAGGGGAGAAGCTCACTGGCGGCAGTGTGGGGCACGACGGTGGTAGGAGACAGAGGGACGGGCTCGGGGTTGAGCCGCCGGTCCCCTGGAGGTGGAGGGGCACCGAAGGTGGCCGGAGTCGCCAGCGGTGAGAAGGCTGCGCCGAAGGAGCTTCGGCAGGGGGTCGTTGGGACTGTCTCGAGCTGGAAAGAGGACAGGGACGAGGGGGAATCGTATCAGCGAAGGGAGAGAGGACCAGACAAAGAGGAAAGAGGGTCGGGGGCTCTGTACCCGGAGATCGACAACGAGGCTGCCACAGCGGTCCTCGGCTCGATCCCGAGCACATAGGGAGGGAGAGGATCACGGGCTCTGCTGGCGGTCGATGGGGGTGGAGAGTGATCCAGAGGAGAGGAGAGAGAGGCTCAGGAGACTTAAATAGAGAGGGGGCCGAGCACCATGGACCCGTGCGTCGGCGAGGTTGTGGCCAAGGCCAGAGGGGGAGAGAGCTCGCGAGGCCGCTCGGGGGCATTCCTAGGGTTGCTGTACGCCCGCGAGAGAGAGGAGAGTTGGAAGGGAGCGTGCGCGTGTGATCCCCACGGTTGGCCTAGAGGGGCGACGTCGGGCACGTGTGCGGGAGGTCGCCGGAGAGAGAAGGAGGAGGCGGCCGACAAGGTGGAGTCTTGCGGACGTCGAGGGAATCCCAGGGGACAGCTTCCCCCATCCCAAGCCTGTCGGGGCCCCTCGAGATGCTCCTGCTACAGTGCGGACATGCACTGTAGGGTACTCCAGAGCATGCCATGGCATGCTTGCGTGCTCTGGACGCGCCCCTGCATGTCCCTTAGCTCATGGACGATCTTCAGATGCTCTAGGAGCTAGGAGGAGCTAGGGAGAGTAGAGGTAGAAGGAGGGGGAGGTAAAAATGTTCCTGCCAGTGCTGTCCAGAGGCAAAAATGGGGGTTTTACCCCATCTCCCAGTGGCTTAAGGACCTGAGATTTTTACTGGAGGTGAAAGAGGTGAATGGGTAACTGTGGTAAAAATTTGGAGGCAAGGGAAAGAGTAGAGGTGGTGAAGATAATAGTTTCTAGAATTGACCACAAGGTGTTTGATGGAGATTAGGACAAGAAAATGGACTTTGCTTGCCATGAGATTTTACAGTATCAAATGGTGGTTGAAAATAGGCCTGATCACCAATTTTGAGATGGTTTGATGAAAGTTTATAATGTGACTTTGTGGAAACCTAGAAATCAACAGATTTTGGTTTTTGTAAATCTAGTCATGCTAAGCTATTACCCTTTATGCACCACTTAGTTTAGCATCATTATTTGGTGATTAGAGAATGTCCACAAAGTTTGGGGTCAAGGGAAGAAACTTCACTATGTAAAGTTATTCAAATTTGAATCTGGGCAAGAAGGGGTTTGGAATAGTTTGATGAACCAAATCAACTTGGATTGAGATGAAACTTTGCAAGATCATCACCTATGATAGTGTTGACTTGCTGGAATTTTCCTGTAATTTATTTAGAATATTTCTTATAGAAATACTCCAAAAGCTTGATTTGGACAGAAAGGGTTTTGAGGGGTTTTGACCATGATTTGAACATGCCCATGTGTTGAAACTCATATATATGGAAAATATATGTCCAGTGAGTCTCCCTAAATTTTCTCAAATATTTTGAAAGCATTTAAATAATTTTTCCCTATGAAAAACCATTTCTGGTCTTAAGAAAAAGCCTTTATATAAAATATAACAATAATCTTCAAAATTAATACTTGGTGGTTTTGGGAAGTCATATTTATAGTAGGTTTGAAATAGATCCTTTGGGGAGAAAGAATCCACCCGATTTGAGGACTTGCAGTGCAAACCTCAACTCAGGGTTTTTTGAAAACCTAATTTGAATAAATCCTTTTTGGTCAAAATAAAATTTGATAAAAATAGTTTTGGGCACTATTCACATGGCATGATCATTGGGCAAGAAGTTTGAGTCAAGGAAGATGAATATGAAGAGGGATAGAATCTAAGAGTGCAATACACAACAACCAACAAGCAAGCAAGCAACAATTCAAACAAGCAACAAGCACTGAAAAAGTTTTAATTGGCTCCAATTTTTATAAACCCAAGCATAACAAGGTGATACAAACATACGGTGTGATAGCGGATGAGTAGGGCTGCCAGATGGGCACGCAAGAACCTGGCCCCTCCTAGACCAGCATTACGCAGAGCGGAGGGCCAGAGAGGGCGGAAAGGGGGATGGACCCCAGAAGCCGAAGTCCACGGGCCTGCCGGAAGTCCCAGCTGGAAGACGAGGCAGCGCCCGAGACTGAAGCACCCGGCAATGACATCTTGCCGCAAGGGGGAGAGGCGTGAGCCTGGCGATGGTGGTGCGGCCGGCGGTCAGTCCGAGCTCGAATCTTCGGGCTCCGACTTGACCGCTCGAAGACCGGGCTCATCGCCACTATCTTCGCTGCTGTCCTCCTCGTCACTCTCACCGGAGGACAGGCTATCACCGCTGCTCACGCTCTTTTCGTAGCAGTTGAGGCGGATGTCGGAGCTCCCATAAATCTTGATGGAGAGCATATTGGCCTCCATCATTTTAAAACGAAGAACGTGCCCCACCTGGAGATTATGGGCACGGGCAAAGGTGTTCCAACCACGCCTGAGGAACATGACGCGGTGCGCTGGGTACTCAACGTCCAGCCGCATCGTGCCATTACAACACCCTGACACCCGCAGCCATAGGAAGGGCGGCTCGTCATCCTCCATTGCACTGGCGAAGAGGCGCGGGAGGCAAAGATGGCTCCGGAGCGGACCGCCTAGCTCGAGGACAAAGTCCAGTGCCATCCCCTTGGTGTGGGCCTCATTGATGGAGATGCTTGGCGTCGGAGGGGGGTGGAGCAGCGCTCCGCCTCCCCCAACCTCGGCCTCCACGATGGACACGGCCCCTCGCGCCTCCTCCAGCACGCGAACTCGGGCCTCCCTCCGCCTCTGTGGCTGAAGCAGCGGCATGATCCAGATGAGAGCTCCTCCACGCAGCCGAGGAAGGTGGTCGCCCCTGCCCCCTATGCATGGAAAAGGGCGGGCGCTACCTGAAGATTGAGGAGACGAGGGCAGAAGCAAATTGCAAAGTTTTGCACTAGAAGGGCGGAAGAAGGATGGATGAGCTCAGCACTCGCTGTCCCGAATTTATAGGAGGAAGCGCGGGGGTTGGCTCTCCCCCACTCCAAAGGACGCCTCCCACCTCCTCCAATAGTGGCGCCCTCAATCACGAGGGGAACAACAACTGCCCCGTCGCCCAATCCATGGCGCCGCAGTTACTGCCTTTTCTCAGGGACTTTGAATCACGGTCGCCCGTTGCTAGCTCCCCGCTATGCATGTGGTGCGCGTGGCGGAAAAGACCTAACGCAGTAATTGAAAACTCGGCGGCCGCGCCGCGCACGTATGCCACTATCCGCATTCAATGGGTGTCGTGGGGAATCGCAGCGAGCGCAACAATCACAACTGCAAGTTCCTGCCATGCGTGCCCATGCACTGGTTGGGCCTAGCCCAACAAAGCCTCACGACATGTATGGCCCAGGCCCGGGGGCTCCTGTCGGTGCCCTAGAGTTTTTGGGCCATCTAGTGCCCCTTTACTCGTGCACAGGCACTAATAGCCGCCCCGGCGGCTAGGCCTAGCAAAGACTTATCAAGCACCAGGAAAGAAGACCTTGCCGGGAGGGCTGTAGAGCCTCTAGGCGAAGCAAGGCACCCGGCAAGGCAAGGTTCCCGGCAAGGCAAGGCCCTGACAAGCACCGCCAGTGCACAAGCCAGGTGTCGATTCACCTGGATGCGTGTCGCAGCATCGAAGTCGGAGGGAGCTAACCGGCACCGATGGGACGGGCCCCCGTCCCGTCCCACTGACGGACTTAGGCGCCTAACGGTGCATTAAATGCTCTTGTCCTACTCTGTCAAAGTTAGGTGCGATAGCACTGTAGCACTGTGCATCCTGTGTGTGCACTGTACGCCACTGTTGGGATCCCCTTACACTACTGGAATCAGGATCTTTGCCGTCTGCCAGCTCTTTGCCATCTGCTAGCTGACGGCAAAGAAGGTCTTTGCCATCAGCTTAATTAAAACTGACTGCAAACAAAGAGCTGACGGCAAAGATATCATTGTTGTTAGCCATCTCTTTGCCGTCTGCTAGAAGACAACAAAGAGGCTTTGCCATCTGCTATCAGACGGCAAAGAGGAAGGGTGGGCCACAACGAGAACCAGCTAATGGCCACTCTCTTTGCTGTCTGCTAGCAGACGGAAAAGCTTCTTTGTCGTTTGCTAGAAGATGGCAAAGAGAGTGGCCATCTAATGGCTGTTTCCCCCAGCCCCACCCCACTAACTAAGGCTCTCACACGACAAAGAGCCTTAGTATACCTGTCAACACGCCCCACCCCTCTCTCTCCCCTCTCTCTCTTCCATCCTCGCACCACCTACTCCCTCGTGCCCGAGTCGTCGCCGCCCCCCGTGCCACCTGCCGCCCTCGCCCGCGCCCCTGCAGTCGGCCGACGGCCGCCCCCACCCCTGCCGCCGGCCGCCCCCACCCCTACAGCCGGCCGCCCCCGCCCCTGCCACCGGCCGCCCCCCACCCCTGCCGCCGGCCGCCCCCGCCCCTGCTGCCCCACCCCGGTACTTCTCTTCTTGCCCTCTTTTTTTTAAGGTTCAGGTTTAATTTAGATTTTCTTTAATTAAGTTTAGGTTTAGGTTTAGTTTTAGGTTTAGTTTAGGTTAGGTTTAGTTTAGGTTTAGTTTATTTTAGGTTTAGTTTAGTTTTAGGTTTAGTTTAGGTTAAGAAGAAGAAGAGGAGGATGAGGAGGATAAGAAGAAAAGGAAGAAGAAGAAGAAGAAGAAGAAGAAAAAGAGGAGGAGAGGAGAAGAAGAAGAGGAAAAAGGAAAAGAAGGAAGAAGGGGAAAAAGGAAAAGAAGGAAAAGAAGGAAGAAGATGAAGAAGAAGAAGAAGAAGAAGATGAGGAGGAGGAGGAGGAGAAGAGGATGAGGAGAAGAGGAGAAGAAGAAGGAGAAGAAGAAGAAGAAGGACGCCACTGACCCCCGACCCCCAACCACCAACGCCATCGCCCCCCGACCACCGACACCACCGACGCTCGACCACCAATGCCACCGACCCACGACTCCACTAACCCCTGATCACTGACTCTCGACCCCCGACGCCACCGACCCCGACGCCCCGAACCCCCAACCCCCGGGACCCCAACCACCGACACCATCGCCCCCCGACCACCGACACCACCGACCCCCGACCACCGACACCATCGACCTCCGACCACCAACGCCACCGACCCCCGACTCCATTGACCCCTGATGCCACTATCTCCCGATGCCATTAACCCCGACCCCGACACCTATCTGCCTCCTGTTGACCAAAAAGGTGCTCTTTAGCCTTCGTGAGGACGAGGAGGTCATAGTTTTGTAAATTGTGAGCTAGGTCATATATTTTCCTATTTTGTTATAAAAAACATCATATTTGGTGTTGATCGGGTGAATTCCAATGTGCAGTTGTTCGACGACCTCCCCGTGCATTTGACGAGCTCCCCTGCTACGTTCGTTGGTGAGCACAAATGATATCTTCTCCCCTGGCACCCTTAAAAAAATTTGCTCTGTTTCGGTCTCCGTGTCGATGAAACTTGCTAGCTATAGGTGTCTTCAATCATCAGTATGCGTGACCACTATGCGTCTCCTGTTCGAAAGGGTTACATCTATCAATATGCATTCATTAGCATATTTATAACCGTGGTTCTTTCGAATTGTCCAACGTTATCCATGGACAGCCCGATTATGTGTAGATTGGGTTTGTTTTCCCATATGCTCTGCTTCGGATCCGATGCAGAATTTCGTCAGTGCCTCCCTGTTGTTCTCCAGGTACACATCCTCTCTGCTTATTGTCGAGACGTGTATCAGGAGAATAGAAGGGAGGTGTTGTCGAAATTGTGCGTCAGATCCGGAGCGGAGCATGGGAAAACGAACCCAATCTACACATACTTGTGTGGGATTAGGACCTATCTTTACCTACTAGCGTCTAGGTTGCATCGACGTAATAAAACTGACAAACTCTATTAACTGATGAATATTGTTTGTTGAATTATGTATATATTTTTTGTGTCAAGTATCTAGGCAAGATGAGTGATCGTGGGTGGATGTACACCGGTCACACAAGTCAGAAAGACATGACCCGTGAATGGATAACAAAAACCAAGGAGTTTGTGAGAGTCGCATTTGCAAATGGACTATAAAAAACTGGTGCCCTAGTGTCAATTGCGACAACTTTAAGAAGTGAGAGTTTGAAATGATCAAACACCTGCAGAAGTGGTGTTTTACACCTAATTATACGGTCTGGGTATTTCATGGTGAGTCTGCCCAACGTGTCAGAGCTGAGGTGGTTCGTCGTCGCACCGATGAGCATGGTACCGGATCGAAGACGTGGTGCAAGACTTTGATGATGCTCGAGATTCGGACGATGAGATGGAGGAATCTGCAAAGGCCTTTTATGAAATGTTGGAGTCTTCAAAACGTCCTCTCCACAAGCACACTGAGCTTTGTCAGCTGGATGCCATCGTGCAAGTAATGGCTTTGAAGGCTCAGTTCAACCTAGGCAGAGAATGCTACGACGCGACGATGACGATATTTGGACGCTTTCTACCCAAAGGCCATGTATTGCCAGCAAACCTGTACCAGGTGGACAAAATCCTACGTGCGCTTAAGATGCCCTATGAGAAGATAGATGCTTGTGAGAATGGATGTGCCTTATTTAGGCTTGAGTATGCGGGCTTGAACTATTTCCCCACTTGCAATGCTTCCAGGTATGTTCTGGTAGACAACGGTATGGGTGAGAAGAGTCAGACCAAAATCCCCATTAATGTTCTTCGGTATCTGCCAATCATACCAAGACTTCACCGTCTTTTCATGGTCGAACAGACGACCAAACAGATGATGTGGCATAAATTGGGCAAAAGAACACAACTAGATGCAAATGGGAATCCAATGTTGGGAAACACTTCATACGCTTTTGCGTGCAAGCACTTCGATGCATTACATAAGGATAAAGCGGCAGATCCAAGGCATCCTCGAGTTGCCATCAGCACGGATGGGTTCAATGTGTATGGTATGATAGCAGCACAATACAGTTGTTGGCATGTATTTGTCATTCCACTCAATCTCCCTCGGGAGAGATTATGAAAAGAAAGAACATTTTCCTGACGTTTATAATTCCAGGGCCCAAATATCCGGGGAAGAATATGAATGTGTACATGCAGCCGCTTAAGGATGAATTGCAAGAAGCCTGAGATAATGGGATGAAGACATACAACACCGCTACAAAAAGAACTTCAAAAGGCATTTGTGGTACATGTACTCATCGCACGACTTGCTGGTGTATGCGCTATTCGTTGGCTGGTGTGTGCATGGAAGGTTTGTGTGCCCCACATGCAAGGTAGCTCTTGAGTTCCGTTGGCTACAGGTGGGTCGCAAGTTTTCTTGCTTCGACATGCATAGACAATTCCTCGATCCTGACCATAAGTTCAGAAAAGACAAGAAGAATTTCATCAAAGGAAGAGTTGTCAAAAACACTGCACCACCTGCATTGACAGGCCAACAGATCCTGGATCAGATAAACGCTCTCGAGTTGGATCCAGATCGTCTAGGGTATTTCAAAGGGTATAATACGGAACACGCCTGGACTCACAAGATATGTTTGTGGGATCCGCCTTACTTTAAAGACCTCCTTTGCCCACACAACATCAACGTGATGCACACTGGAAAGAATATCACGGAGGCCCTTTTTGGTACATTGTTCAACATAGAGGGGAAGTCGAAGGATAATCCTAAGGCTAGAGTCGATCAGGAGGCTCTATGTGATAGACCGTTACAAAACATTCAACAACCGAAAGGAAAGAAGAACTGGAGGAAGCCAAAGGCATGGTTCAATCTTGGAAGGCCAGCTATGAGGGAAATGATCTTGTGGGTGAAAATGTTGTTGATGTTCCCCGATGGGTATGCAGCGAAACTAAAGAGGGGAGTGAGTCTTGACAAATTGAAAATATTTGGTCTCGAGAGTCATGATTGGCACATATGGCTTGAGCGGGTAATGTTGGTGAAGTTGTGTGGCTTTGTCCCTAAGGATGAATGGCTGGCACTGGCAGATTTGAGCTATTTATTCCCTGCTCTTTGTGCGAAGGAACTATCACCTGACGTGCTAGATGAACTGGAAGAGTTGGTGCCAGAGTTGATTTGCAAGTTAGAAAAGATCTTTCCACCTGGCTCCTTTAATCCAATGCAACATTTGATTTTGCATCTCCCGACTGAGGCAAGATTGGGGGGCATGCAAAATCAATGGTGCTTCACAACTGAGAGGATGCAGAAGACGCTTCGAGCAAAATGTAAAAATAAACGTAGAGTTAAAGCATCGATGGTCGAGGCATTCATTACTAAGGAGGCGGCAAACTTCATGACAGCACACTACAAAGCTAAGAATCCTCATTTGCATAATCCAAAGCCTCTGTACAATGATGGCGACCATGAAAAAGGTCGATCCAACCTCAGCCTATTCAAAGGGAAGCTCGCACTAGCCGGTGCTTCGAAAGCAATAGCGTTGGATGTCGAAGAATGGCAGACCATTTCATTGTATATCTTCAAGAACCTAACAGAAGTGTGGCCATACATCGAGTAAGTTCTTGGTACATTGTTTCGCAACTTCTAATTCCTTTGAAATGCTCTTATTCCCGTATATGTGATACAGTCGATACATCGCCAAATTCTCAGATGGAGCGGTGATCCAAAAGGATTCCATCAAAGAGTATGAGTTTCTGGCAAAGCATGGAGGCGGCTATCCCGGTTTCATCTCTTGGTTCAAGCAAACGGTAATTTCCATTAATTAGACGATTTCATTTCTTCGCCTAGTTTGTGGCTAATGCAACAATCCTTTCATATTAAACTTGTAGGCTAATGCAGAGTCTATGGACTCCAAATTGAGACAAGTCGCTAATGGTTTTGACTATAAGGTCCGTTCATTTGACAAATACGACATCCATGGGTATCGGTGTCGTACTTTTGGCAAAGTGCTAACTATGGTCGACCGAAAGTCTACAAATTGTTGTGTCTCCGCTTTCGGCAAAGGAGGGGTCGAGTATTATGGAAGAGTTGAAGCAATTTATTAACTTACATTCTTTGGTGAAAACCCACCAAACATCATAGTCTTCAAATGTTATTGGTTCCAGCCGAAGGAGACTAGAAGGACTCATGAACATATAGGGCTAGTCGAAATCAAACAAAGCACCCATTTAGATGTTCCCGATGTCTATATTATGGCTCAATAGGCGACCCAAGTTTTCTATCTACCGTGGGCCTACGAAACGGATCCAAATTTGAAAGGTTGGGATGTCGTTTATCATGTGCCACATTTCAGACCACCTCCCCTCAATGAAGATGATTATGAACCTCACATTAACCCACACACATATGAAGGAGAATTCTTCCAAGAAACACGTGTTTCGAAAAAATGTTTCAAGAACCGCTCTACTTCACCCCAGAACATTGGGGTCGACAGCGACAGTGAATCCGACTTCACCCCTGAGCCAGAACAAGAAGAGATGAAAGAAGAAGAGGTTACTACTGCAGATGACCTGTCTATGCTTGAGCGGTTACATAGAGGCCTTCCACATGTTGATGCATTTATTGATGATGCTGATGAGCACGTCATTACTGATAGTGATGATGATTATGCATTTATTGATCCCGGAGCATATATAGACGATGAAGATTAATATTAGTAATGTGAGGTATTCAATTATTATTATGTACATATATATTATTAATTAGTTTATGTTATTAAGTATTCAATTTTTTTATGTTGTACTAATTTCATTCACTGTTTGTCATTGCAGGTGCTGAAGAATGGTGGGCTCGGGTCGAGAGCGCTCTGAGCCTCCTTCCTCGGCGCGTGTTGGGAGGGGTGCTATTATTCCACCCCAGCAACTCCGGAGAGCACTCATAGACCGTATGCAGACACTGGCGAGCGCTTCTTCTTCGACTAGGAGAGGTCAAGGTAAGACGAAGAGAGGTGCTAGAAGTAGGAAGGCTGCTGCACCTTCGTCGCCACCACACCCAGCTGATTCTCCCGACCACAGGAGTGCTCCGTCTCAGGTGGACCCGTCTGACTTGGACCCGTCTCGGACTCCGGTCGCCGAGCCTCGGGTCGATGAGCCTCGGGTCACCGAGCCTTTGTCCCAGGAGACTCGGGTCCCAGAGTCTTCGTCCCAGGAGACTCGGGTCCCAGAGTCTTTGTCCCATGTGACTCCGGAGGCTAGTGGCCATGCTGATGCTGGCGAGGACAACTTGTGTGAGGACACCTATAGCAAGGGCGAGCTGGTTGAGGAGGGAAAGAAGGTCTACTAGCGTGGTTGTACAAATCTCCCGCCCGTGCCAACGACCCGCGATCAGAGGTGGTTGATTGCGCTTGATGCAGAGAAATAAGTGCATTTACACTTTTTTAACCTTTTTCCTTCATGTTTCTTCAAATTAATATGTAATGTGTTGGCCTTGTCATACTGCAGGGGTTGGAAACATGAGCATGGTGTCCACAGGCCCAACCAGGTCCTTGGTGTGCTTCTCCGGCACCACTTCTCAGGGAAGGTCCAATTGCCCGGTGAGGGTGAGGTTCCACAGGTAGCACTGACCTGGGAGCTGTACATCGATGTCCCGACCCCGCCAGAGGAGATGGTCGACGGTGTCTTGTGCGAGACGGTGGCTGACATTGTGATCCGTTGCTTTTCGGTAATTTCTCCTTTATAGAATTAAAAATCAACAACACCTAGTGACTGTACTAATCAGTGTTGTCTTGTTTGATTGCATACCTTCTACAGGTGTCTTGAGGAACACAAGGCGAAAGCGGCTATTGTTCTCGAAGCCGAGTGCAAGCACCTACTTCAGAACTTACGGCACGAGGCTCGGGTGCAAGCTATTCGAGACTACTACACCTCGAATAACATTAAGACGGCCAAGAAGAAGTGTCACAAAAATTATCTGAGTAAGGAGAAGGTAATGAAGGTAATTATCTATTCTTAAGGCCCTGTACTTAGTTTTCTTGATTTGATTCGTAGGCGTAGCACTAAAATTTCTCTTGTCTAACTTAGGTGCCCCCAAGATGGTGTGCGGATAGGATGGACTATTGGGAGGCATTGGTGTATGAGTGGTGCTCTTCCGAATGGCTAGCCAAACACAACAAGGCCAAGGATAAGTGTGCCCAAATGACAGGTGTGCCACACCATCAAGGGAGCTCCAACCTGTTTGCATACGGGGATTACTGGGTATGTGGTTTGCTTCATGATTCATGCAATTTCATTCTACATGCTAGCTTGAGCCCTTAACTAATATTTTGTTCCTCTCTTTTATTCGCGAGAAAACAATAAGGAGGTGCCACCTCTGTTCGACCTCTATGCCATGGTCCATACTGCCTCGTACAAGAAGGCCAAGGCATTCTCTAAGGATGACCTGGATCATCCAGAGAGCTTCAGCAACAACTCCTCCCACAACAAGCTCATGAGGTACAGAGATGAGGGGAAGGCGGGGAAAGGGGAGGAATTCAACCCAAGCCAGAGTCCTTTTGATCCAGATCTCATGATGATATCTGGTGGCGGGAGGCCCCATGGCTCGATAGCCATTGGGGATGGACTGCTACGTTGTCCTAGAACACTCCCGGAGATCAAGAAGCTCCAGACGAGCTCTGATCCTGAGATAAGGCCTCGTCCACGGCCAATGGAGCTCTCCATTGAGGCTAGGGCCCAGGAGCTTCTGGCGGAGGCAAACAGGCAGGCGACATAGAGGGAGAGGGACATGGAGGAGAGGACGGCTAGGTTGTTGGAGGAGGAGAGGAACCAGAACGACACGTCTCACCGGGCCCTATACGAGCTCCTCGTGGTAAGTTTCTCCTGCATATTAGCCAAATCATGCACGTAATGTTCGTTTCATCACTAACTAATATGAATGCCTCGTGAAAACAAAATGTGCAGACCGTGTGCCAGAACAATGGTCAGACCCCTCCGTCGATGCCCCATATTGCTATAGCACCCATGGTGAGTTTCATTTGAATGGTCATTAGTTACTAGTATTCACATTTGAGTAGCATCATGCTAAGGAGACATTGCAAATGATCTTTGGTGCAGCATGCCTCCCAACAAGCATCGACTGATCCTTCTACGTCCTCCGCAACCCCGATCAGTCCTTCTATGTCTCACCCTGGCGTAAACCCGACCGGTCCTTCACCCCCGTGATGATGGTAAGTTTTCCCAAGTGTTTTTCTTAAAAAATGCATACTTAGCTTAAGAAATGACCTAGTTAGCTCCAAAATGATCTATACTTAGCTCATTTTCCTCAAAAATGACATAATAACCTTACTTACCTCCAAAATGATATATTCTACCTAGGATAGCTATAAAATTACCTATACTTGCCATTTTTTCCTCCAAAATGACTTGATATGCTTAGTTAGCTAGAAAATGGCATAACTACCTAGGATAGCTCAATAATGATCTATAACTAGCTTAGCTAGTTCATTTATGACATAATGAGCTCACTTAGGTACAAAATGGCATAACTACCTAGGATAGCTCAATAATGATCTATAATTAGCTTAGCTAGTTCGTTTATGACATAATTAGCTCAAGTAGGTAAAAAATGGCATAATAACCTTGGTTTAGATCCAAAATGACCTATACTTAGCTTATTTTCCTCGAAAATGACATAATAACCTTACTTAGCTCTCAACTGACATACTTTACCTATGATAGCTATAAAATGACCTATACTTAGCATTTCTTCCTCCTAAATGACTTAATATGCTTAGTTAGCTGAAAAATGTCATAACTACCTTGTATAGCTAAATAATAATCTATACTTAGCTTACCTAGTTCATTTATGACATAATTAGCTTACTTAGGTAAAAATGTTATAATAACCTTGGTTTAGCTCCAAACTATCATATAATTAGTTTATTTTCCTCCAAAATGACAAAATTACCTTACCTAGCTCCAAAATGACCGATTTTAACTAGGATAGCTCTAAAATGACCTACACTTACCATTTTGTCCTCCAAAATGAATAAATATGCTTAGTTAGCTAAAAATGGCATGAGTACCTAGGTTAGCTCCAAAATGACCTGTTTACCTATCTTAGCTCTAAAATGACCTACACACTTAGCATTTTTACCTAACTTAGCTAAAAATGGCATTTTTACCTACCTTAGTTAGAAGAAGAAGAAGATAAAGAAGAGGAGAGGAGAAAAATAAAGAGAAGATAAATTGTTCTTCTTCTTTCTCTTCTTTTTCTTCTAGCTAGTCGTCATCTTCTTCTTCTAACTTTCGTCTTTCCTAATTTGCAGATTTGCTATAGATGAGGAAGATTGCATTGATGGAGTGTACTCTTCTACTTTTGCTTCCTTTTTGTTTATGGAAACTTGTTGGAAACTTGCTTTGGATATGTATATATGGATATGTCGTTGGAAACCATTGTATGTTGGATATGTTGTTGGAAACTTGTATGTTGGATATGTTGTTGGAAACCTATTGTTGGTATACTTGTTGAAATTATTTTCAAATGCGTATATATATGTAAAGTTCTATCAAATTGAATGAATTTAAGAAAAAATAGAAAAAACAGGGGCTATATAGCAACTTTGCCGTCAGCTCGTAGATGGCAAAGTTGCCACGTGGCAGCTACCTGTGCAACCTGAGGTAGCACTAGGTTGGCCTAGGTGGTTTCTTTGCCGTCCGCTGGCAGATGGCAAAGACCTAAGGTTCTTTGCCGTCCGCTAGCAGACGGCAAAGAAACCATGCAGGCCGGCAAAGGAAGAGTTGCTTTCCCGTCCGCTGGCAGACGACAAAGATCCTTATGTCTTTGTCGTCTGCCAGCGGACAGCAAAGCACGTCGTTAACCCCTTAATGGCCATAAGCTACCACACGTGTCATCCACGATCTTTGTTGTCTGCTGGCATACGGTAAAGATCTAAGGATCTTTGTCGTCTGCCAGTAGAGGGCAAAGCGCCCTTTACCGTGCCTTATTTAGCCAGACGGTTGGCCGTCTGCTGGCCGACGGCAAAGCCTTTGTCGTCCGCCATGCAAGCCTTTGCTGTCCGGGATGGCTGACGGCAAAGTTGCTAATTCCTATAGTGTTAGGTACAAATGAAGGCCCAGGGCATTACAAGGAAGGGCTTTTTTTGGACAATTGGGCAGTTAGACAACCGCACAGCCCGACAGTTAGATAACTGGAGGTTTCCAAGCTCACGTAGCAGCCGTTCATGGCGCTCCTGTAGCTGGAACCCTAGAACACGATCAATATAACCAAGCAGGAGTAGGGTTTTACGCATCCATGCGTCCCGAACCTAGGTAAAAACTCCCCATGCGCAGCTTACCAGACCGGCTCTTTGTGCGAATCCGCCCCTGCCAAACTGAAAGGGATCCCCGTGATCCCATAGATGTTCGTCCCCACAACACAATGGTTGGCCCATATCCGTATGAACTAGTTATAGGTATCATCATAAACAGGGGGGTTGAACATCTCATGTTTAGTCGTCAAGTCAAGTCATCTGTCTTATCTCAAATATCATCTATGTGTCATCCACACACGCACACCAAGTTTGTAAAAAAACATCGGACGCAGTTTAAGCAATACCTCCAACTGTCCATGACCATGGACACGGTTATTCGAATAGTTTTACACTCTGCCGAGGTTGCGCGCTTTAACCACAAGACTCGGGGAAATTTTCGTGTCATCCATGACTCACGGTATATTACATACCCGAGGTAAGAACCCAGACAATGCCTTTCACATGGTGATACTAAACAAAAGAGTCCACTCGTTGGTGTCTTCCCTCATGATATTCATCACACGTATAATCCATGAGGGCACGCAACAGTGTGCCCGGTGCCTGTAAAGACAGCGCATGGCCTTCCACCTTGGGACGACCCCGTCTCTAGAGTGACCACTTCACTCTCGCCACTGGTAATGCGGGCTGCCTTCTAACACCAACCATAGTAATCAACAAAGCCCCATCCCATAAGGGGTATCGTAGTCACACATGTAAGGTTGGGACGGTTAGCAAATCTTAAAACTCCCCATTTTCGAAAACACACACACAACTTACTCTGGTACACCACTTATTTATCAAGTGGTTACCCAACTCAACATCATCTCCCTCGGGCATTAGTGGCAACCGAAAAGGTTTTCAAAAAGTCTTCGAAATCATTTCTTTGTTTCCACCACCATGCATAATCCCGATCCCACTTGCGTAGCATCTACTAGCAACCTAGCTATTCCCACCCGCACAACCCTCATAAGGATGTAGGGTCATGCATGATGCAAGTATGAACGGTAGAAGTATCGGAGGCATCCCCACCATAGTGATCACTATGATAACATGATCAGCACATTGAAATAAAGTGCTATATGACATGCATGAGGGTTTCTTAACATGGTCAAAGGGCTGCTTGCGTGGCTCAACAAAGTCTTTAGGGTCTTCAAAGTCTTCGGGTCCAACTCCCTCGTCAACTGTGCAATCTATCTTTGCAATAAATAACAGGGATACTAAGCATCACACAAAAAAAAGCACACAAATCTACTACTAAAATACTACCCTACTCTGATAAATACTGAAACTATTCTAAGGTTATTTGCCTAAGGTTTTGGGGTGAAAAAGGTTTTTAAAACTATTTATAATAGAGGCTAAAAATGCCAAAAGGGTTTTTAAAAATAAAATAGTACATAAAATATTTTCAAAAATTTATGCAAATGGCATTGTAAAATTCTACAAAATATTTAAAGATTTGTGGTGGAGAAACATTTGGCACTAGGATTTTATTTTGATCCTGCGGGATTTTTGGAAAATCCCACAAAATTAGAAAAATAAAAGAAAGAAGAAGACCTCAACACCCTGGGCGAGAATCGGCCAGGAGCTGGGCTAGCCCAGTGGCCAGCCAGGCTAGGCACACTGGTGCCCCTGCGCGCGTCAGGTTTAAAACCTAATGGGCGGGGCCCAGTGGCCAGAGAGAGAGACACGGGAGAGAGGGGGGAGAGGCCAACAAGTGGGCCCCCTTGTCAAGTCCTTCTCCCACCTCGGAATAGGAAGGACAGGGCCTCACTTGTGGTGTTGTAGGGCACGACAATGACGGGTGAGTGCGGGAATTGGCTCGGTGCTGAGTCGCTGATCTCCTGGAGGTCGAAGGAGCGGCGAGGGTGGCCGGAATCGCCCGCGACGAGAAGGCCGTAGTGGAGGCTCTGCCTGAAAAACGTGGCTATGGGAGGGTAAAGGACTCAGGGGACTAAGGGGAGTCCAACGGGATGGAAAAAAGGGTCGGGGAGGCTTTGTACCCGGAGATTGCCGGTGACCCGACGCGGCGAGGTTCCGGTCAATCCCGAGCGCTCGATCCCTAAAGTGAAGGGGACAGGGTGCAAGAGCTCTACTGGGAGAGAGAGGGAGGTTCCAGAGAGGGAGATGGGGTTGGGGAGGCCCTTTTTATAGGCGCATGATGGTCCACCGAGCTCGGGCGCACCGACGAGCTCAAGGCCAAGGCTAGGGGTCAGGTAAAGGGGCGAGGATGTGTCTTTAGTCCATCTGGGGTTAGTCCATGATCCGGGGGAGCAAAAGGCGAGGCGAGGGTGCACGCACGTGCGAGCCCCACGATTGGCCGAGCTGGGCGGCGTTGGGCACGCTTGTGGGAGGTTGCCAGAGAGAGAAAGAGGATGGGGCCGACCGCTTGGAGGGACGCGGACGTCGAGTGGAATCCAGGGGACAAGCCCCCGCATCCCCAGGTGGTCGGGAAGCTTGGGATGGGTGCGGCTACAGTGCGGGAGTGCACTATAGCATGCTCTAGAGCAAGCGTTTTGCATGCCATGGTGTGCTGCTCGCGCTCTGGTGGGTCCCACCTTGTCCTCTAGCTCCTGGAGTAAGCTGGGATGCTCCTTGGATGCTCTGAGAGGTGAGGAGAGGGGTAGAATAAAAATAGGGGTAGAAATGGTGCTGCCGTCACTGTCCCGGGGTTAAAAAGGATGTTTTGCTGCACTTTCTGATTGAGTCTTGGCTAGGGAAAGTTATTTGGGATAGGAGGGGCATGCAAGTGACTCTGGTAAAAACCTGAAGTGAAAGAAAATAGCATACGAGGGTCAAATAGGGTTTTTACCATTCTGGCAGAAGGTGTTTGATGATGATTAGGCTAAGCAAATAGAGTTTGTTTGCCAAGAAATTTAACAGGGGCAAATGGTGGTTAGAATTAGGCTTGATCACCAAGTTTGAGCTTGGTTGAAGAAAGTTCACAATGTAACTTTGTAAAACCATAGAAATCAACAGAATCTGGTTTCTGTAGATCTAGTCGTGCTAAGATAATCTCCTTGATGCACAACTTAGGGTATCACCATAATTTGGTGATTATAACATGTCCACAAAGTTCGGGGTCAAGGGAAGAAACTTCACAATGTAAAGTTGTTCAAATTTGAATCTGGACATAGAGGGTTTTGGAGTATTTTTATGAAGAAAAATAATGGTGATTGAGATGAAACCTTGCAAGAGCTTCACATATAACATGTGTGACATGCTAGAATTTTCCTAAAATTTATTGAGAATATTCCTTATAGAAATATTTCAAAAGCTTGATATGGACAGAAAGGGTTTTGAGGGGTTTTGCCCATGATTTTGAACATGACCATGTGATGAAACTCATATATATGGAAAATATATGTCCACTCAGATTCCCTAAATTTTCTCAAATATTTTCAAAGTATTAAAATAATTTTTCCCTATGAAAAAACATTTCTGGTCTTAAGAAAAATACTTTAAATAAAATGGTAAAATAATATTTAAAATTAATATATGGTGGTTTTGGGAAGTCATAAATATAGTAGGTTTCAAATAAAGCCTTTGGGGAAAAAGGATCCACCCAATTTGAGGACTTGTAGTGCAAACCTCAACTCAGGGTTTTTTGTAAACCTAATTTGAATAAATCCTTTTTGATCAAAATAATATTTGATAAAATAGTTTTGGGCACTATTCAGATGGAATGACAATTGGGCAAGAAGTTTGTTTCAAGGAAGATGAATATGGAGAGGAGTAGAACCTAAATGTGCCAAACAAATTCAACCAAACAATCAAACAAGCAATAATTCAAACAAGCATGCACTCAAAATTTTTAATTGGATCCAAATTTTGTAAAACCAAGCATAACAAAGTGATACAACACACAGGGTGTGACATACCCGACAACTACTTCGGCCTCATGTAGAGACTGATCGCTACTACGCCCCGCTTCGACACTGTCAAGCGCTCCACTTGCATCGAAGGAGTCCGGATGGCCCTTTCCAAGGACAAAGTGCAGTGGCCGGAGCTAAATCCGAAGAAGGTCGCCATCGAACCGCTGCCACCCGGGAAGGAGCATCGGCGGCCCGAGCTATATTCCGATGGAGTGATGGAGAGTGCTCGGGTGATAGCGTAGCAGTGTTCGGGTGAAAAAAATATTTGAATGAGCTTGTAACGTGTCCGAAGACTTGCGTTAACTTTTAATGATATTTGTATTTTCTCTTATATGGTTTTACAGTCCTTTATAACTCCTATGTGGTTGTTTAATACCTAAAGATGCGTGTCATCGGCTTCAGCCCCCACGTAGATACTACATGGGGTGTCTATGCCAATGCACTGTGTTCCTTAGCCGTGTTATCGGAACCTGAAGGTGATATAGTGCGGCAAACTAGGCAACCATTCTATAGTGCTTTATTTCTTTCACTTAGCCGGAGGGGCGCGAAAAGGACTACGAGAAGCGTATGATTAGCCACCTGAGTGTTGTGATGTTCAGACGAACCGTGGGCGACGTCGGCATCACAATGTCTACACAAAGGGCAAGTTCCTCGTATAACATGGAATAACCCCTTATGAGGATTGAAGTGTAATACTTCTAGCTCGGGGTTCACAGATCGGATCGCACATACTATGACAGTCCGTTTTCGGCTTTCTCCCCTAAGGTGCTTGACTAGACTATCCGGAAACACAATCGCAGGGGTGATCCCTTTGCCCTTTTAGCAGAACGAGCGGAATGTAAAGGGGCAAGCACAGGAGCCGGGAAACCCAACTTATTGACCAAAGAAATAGTTCGGAACCGATGCATATAAAGAAAACACCAAGACGCCAGACACATGATAGATAAGGCGATTTGTGTTTGAACGCAAGCCCCCGGTCTATTACCCGGTTACCTCGCGTCATACCGAACAGGTTCACAAGAAAATTGAGAAAGGAGAAAAAATATGTGACGAAAACAGGACAAATGAGGCATACTCGCGCCACACAATTTTGCATTTTCTCAACAACTCTTATAACTCGGATTGCCGAAGCAACTGTTTACAGGTATGCAAAAGAAAAGAAAAAAAATCATACAGGAGTTGTTGTACCAGGGGTCTTCAATTGGTAACCTGACGTCCTCGATATGGCCCCTTGCTAGTTAACTCCTGCTCTTAGATGCACCTAGATGGGTGTTAGTGATCGGCAGGCGGATTTTGCTAACAAAACTTGGGAGGCCGCCACATTGTAGGTGAGGTTTACGCCATAGGCAGGCTCTTTTGAGAGCGCCTACATTTTATCCGAAGACATATTGATGGTGGTAGGTCAGCCCAGCCAAACACCCATCTTTATTTCCCCACCGCTTCCCATGGAATCTTAAGTGCGAAGTTGTGCTTCCTCGGCACATACTTTTCTAGTACTGAAGTTGTGCGGTGCGGGGCGAGTCCCTATAGAGGGGAAGAGGAAGGATCTGAGTTTTCGGTCTGAAGCCAAACTCGCTTCCGAGCCTTATATGCCTTTATGGTGGATGTCGGAACTAGCCGATCTTCTTTGTAGCTAAATTCGTCCGCTAGGGCCAGTGCATGTTCCTCAGTTCTAAGGGACCGCTCGGTGTTGCCGCCGACAGTAATGACCTCCTTGGGGCCCGGCATCTTGAGCTTGAGGTATGCATAGTGTGGGACCGCGTTGAAACGAGCGAATGCTATCTAAGCAAGGAGCGCGTGATAGCCTCTGTGGAAGGGCATGATGTCGAAGATCAAGTCCTCGCTGCGAAAGTTATCGAGCGAGCCGAACACGACTTCCAGAGTTACCGAGCCCATGCGTCGGGCCTCAATGCCCGGGATCACTCCTTTGAAGGTAGTGCTGCTGGGTTTGATCCTTGACGGATCGATGCCCATCCTTTTCATCGTATTTGAGTAAATCAGGTTAAGGCTACTTCCTCCATCCATTAGGACCTTTGTGAGGTGATGCCCATCTATAATGGGGTCTAGGACGAGGGCCGCCGAACCCCATGGCGGATACTGTTCCAACGATCACGCCGATCAAAGGTGATCGAGCATGTGTTGGTGTCAAAACCAGCGGATCTCGGGTAGGGGGTCCCGAACTGTGAGCTAGAGTCAACGATAATAGGAGACAAAGGGGACACGAATTTTCCCAGGTTCGGGCCCTCCTACAGAGGTAATACCCTGCATCCTGCTTGATTGTATTAACGGTGTAAGGGGTTACAGAGTTGATCTACCTCGAGATCGTATGTCTAACCCTAGATGAGTTGTTGTATATCTATTCCCTAAAACCCTTTGGCTTATATCGATGCCGAGGATGCCGAGGGTTTACACATGGTCGGTTACACGTCGAAGAGATAAAGTTGCCTAACTATTACATAAGATGTGGAGCGCAAGCCGTGTTTCCCGAAGCTTCCATCTTGGAGACTTGGCCTTCAAATCCTCCGGTGTTTAGTAAGTAGCCCTCATAGTCCAGCCCATAACAATAGGTCGGCTATCCGAGGACCCCCTAATCTAGGACTCCCTCAGTAGCCCCCGATCTTGCCTCCAATGCTAAGGGTCTTTAGCTACGACTTCTTCGCGAACAGAGTCTTCAGCTTGTGAGGAGAGTTCCTTCCTGCCGAACCATAGTTGGGTCTCCGATGACAAGTAGTCTCCTGTATCGTGGCATGTCCGAATACTGTAAATTAGTTGGCTTTGAAGCCCAAACATCAGGGGATACACAATGGCCCTTTGACTACCTTTTTGACGAAAGGCTACGGCCCACCATGACCGCTGGGCCAGGTGCATAGGCTCGATCCGTGGTTCGAGGCCGTTTTAATCATCACGATCTATCAATATACCGATTGTGTCCCATTTTATACGGGATATACTTAATCACGCGCATACAACGTCCCACGCTTCTCAGGAAGTGGAGGGATTCACAACGCGACAAGGGGAATCCACATCGATAGGCCCCGTAAGAAGAGAAGGAAAAACCCAAAGGCCTTTTTATGCTCTCCGTTTGACGTCTCCGCCTCCCATTCCCTTGCACCTCTAGAGCACAGATCTAGGTCTCTCTGCCCCCACCTTCGAGCTCAGCAATGGCGGGTTCCAATGGCCAGTGGGAAGCTTCCACGGTCACCAACAAGGACATACTCGACCTCAAGAAGTCCGGTTACCTCCCCGCCAACATTTCTCACCGCACAGCGGAGGAGGGCCAAGTGATCCCCACCCCCAGGCTAGGCGAGAGGGTGGTGTTCATCCCCCACTTCATCAAGGGGTTGAGCTTCCCACTCCACCCCTTCGTCAAGGGGTCAATGTTATTCTACGGCCTCGACTTCCATGACCTCCCGCCGAACTCCATCATGTACATCTCGGTGTTCATCCTCGTCTACGAGGCCTATCTACGTGTCAAACCGCACTTTGGGCTCTGGCTACAATTCTTCAACATCAAGCCCAAGTGCGTCGGTGGCAAGCATGCGGATTGCGGCGGGGCAGTCATTGGCAAGCTCGCCCGCGTCGGGTGGCTGTCGGGCACCTTCATTGACACCATCAAGGGATGTCAAAAGGAGTGGTTCTATGCCACCGAACCACGAGAAGAGGGCCAACTCCCTGCCACCACATTTAGATCCGGTCCCCCCACCAGACTGGCTTCATGGATCGAAAAGGGCCTGGTCTGGGGATCGGGCAAAGAGGTGACCGATCTGTAGAAGCGCCTCCGCTCCTTGGTTGAGCGGGGCATCAAGCTAGACGATGTGGTCTAGGTGATGCTCTAAAGACGCATCCTCCCCTGCCAGCGTCGAGACACTCCCCTATGGGCTCGAGAACTCGAAGCCGAGCCCATAGTCCAGAATCTCTTCCACACTACGCGGGAGAAGTTGTGGAAGGCGCTCTTCAAATCGATGAAGAGCTGGCCATCCGAGGAGGAGGACAAGGGTGTGCACAATGCCAAGCCCGATTCCGAGGTATGATATCCCCTGCTTGGTTGGATTTATCACACAGGGAATCCATATATCCACTTATCCGATCTATTCTGGCAGAGATGGCAGACGAAAACCATCAACATCAATAGTCCGGCTCCTCAGCACGAAGACGAGAGGATCGGGCTGTTAGACAAGATGCTCGTGAAGAAACTAGGCCAGGTTGGACTTCGCATCAGGGACCAGCCTGATGCAGTGTCCGAAGACACCCCAGCCTCCTCAAATCAGGAGGAGGACGAAGAGGAGGAAGAAGAGGAGGAGGAGGTCAAGAGCAAGGGGGAGGCAATTCCCCCACGCCAAGAAGACAGCGATGTCTTCGGACGCCTCGGGGCAGGTAGCTTCTCCTGCCCCGAAGAGGGCACGGCAGATGCGGGTGGTTCTGTCCGACGATAGCTCAGACTTGACCTCCATGTTTAAAGACCCCGAGGAGGTTCCACGAAGGAGCCTAAGGGTCAAGTGCCCCCCCCATCCAGGTTAGGATCCGAAGACCCTCCTACCTACCACAAGTAGATTCAAATTTTGCTAACACGCATGTTATTGGTCCTACAGCCCCTCGAGCGTTATCCCCACCGAGGTGGTATCGGATGGGGAGACCCCACCCGCCGAACTGGCGGAGAGCGGGGATGCCTCGCACCCCACCACTCCAGGTGCCATGAAGGACGCCATGGAGGTGTCATCCCAGCCTACTCCAATGGATCCAGACACAGGGGGCGAGGGAGATCGCACCATGGCTGAGGCTAACGCTTCGGCCACCGAAGACCGGGGGACAACGCCCCGCCTGGACATCGAGGAGGCGGGATGGGCTGTAACAGCCCGGGACCGACGCTCCAGAAGATTCCCCTTTTATTCCATTCTCTTATATGTTTCATTGGTTATTGCATTCATCATCGCATCATTCGCATCATCTACATGGCATCGTCACTCGTTTTTGAAAACTTGCATCCATTGTAGTTGCCGATTCTCTCCGTTCGTGTCGTCGACCATTTTAAGACTAACCACACATGCACGCACCCACGGCATTGTTAAAAAAACCCATTTCAGAGCGCGCAAAAAATATTTTTGAATTGGGTCGAAACTTTCGTGTGTTCTTATTATAGTGTAGGTAGACCGCCTGCCAAATTTCGTCGCATTTCGAGGTCGTTTGATACCCCATCGGTCAGTCTTAGCGATGCGGTCATCGGACATTTTCGATTTATAAAACTCTTGTCACGGGTTGCCACCTTCCCTCTGATCTTAGACCAAGGCCCACTACACAGCCCACTAGCCACCTAGCTATCCCCGTCCGCTTCCGGACCATCCGATCAAGATCGAATGGTCCGAAAACAGATGCCCCCTCCTATTAGTTACCTGCTATTTATAGCAGATGAATCCTAACTAAGTGAGTGCATACCTAGCCCCTAGCCTACCCTAACCCTCACCCTGCCGCCAACTCTCTGCCTTCCTCGGGATCCATCCCACCAACCAGCCTCCAGCTCAATCCCACCAACCACCTCAGTCAAACCCCAGTTGATTTGGAACGTTGGATCCTGGATCGGACGACCTTCAGTGCCTCCCGCAATCTCCCGCAGCGCCCGCAACCTCCTCGAGCCCAATCTAGATTGAGGGAGCGAGAGATCCTTCGCCTCGCATGCTCCTCCTCGCACTGCCGGCGACCGATGCCGGAGACCGCGAGCCCCAGGACCGTCGCCCCTCCTGCTTCCCTCTCTCATTCCTTTCCTTCTTCTCCCTCTCTCTCACGATCTCTCCCTGTCATGTCTCGTAGGAAGGAGCCCGAGCCGCCATGACCTGATGCTTGAGTTGTGTCATCGTTTGGCGCTTGGAACGGGTGGATCCATGCTCCCCGCGCCGGATCCCGTCCTCTCCGCCTCGGATCTGTGCTCGTCAACCCCTAGTCCGTTGACGGTCGTTCTCTGTCTCCCGCATCCGACTAGGGAGGAGGACGACGACGACGCCTCCCGCTAGCCCCGTTGACTGTTCATTGTGGACCGGCGTTCACCTCCCATGCTCGCTCGTGTGGGTTGGAACCATAAAGGCCCATCTTATCCAGATCTCTCCAGCAACTGGGCCGTAGCCCATGAGGTGACCTGTGCCCAGCCCTAACCCTCGCCATGAGCGTACCATAGTAGTGTGGCACCCTCTATAACTGTTGGGCCAGTCAGATTATACCCATCTCATGTTTTTCTCCCTGCTGCGAATTTTGCTAATTATCTAGTGAATTGTAAAATTGCAGAAAGGCCCTAGACTTCATGCATATAATAACTCACCAACCGGGCATCGTATGTAAAAACTTTATATATGAAACTTGACTAGAATTTCGTGTAGATTCAAAATACCCAACTTTCACATGTCATAAAAATGTTTAACTTGCTGTTTTCATGCAATTTGCATAATTGCCATGCCGAGATGAATTATTTAATAACTTTTGAACCGTGGCTCCGTTGAAAATATTTTATATATGTAACTTGACTAGAAAAATGTGTAGAATCTAATGCCACACTTTATTTTCATGTTTAATAAATATAAAACATGTTTAGTACGGATCTGGACCAAACTTAAAATGTGCATATGAGGTCGTTCTGGAATTGTTATTCGTTGCTTCCGGCCTCATTTAAAGTGCCTAGGTGGTGTAGTTGTTCATGATTCACCTCTTGCCATGTTTAACAACATTTAATATTGATGAGTACCTAAATGGGGGTGAACTAAATAATTTGAATGTGGAGTTTCATCAATATGCAACTCGTTACATATTGAACTTCAATTAATATGTAGTGGTTGTTTGTTGTGCTAGCCATGCCATGCCATGCATTGCATATTAAACCGGAAATGCATCATATTTGTTTGTGCATCATGTCATGCATATGTTGTGGTCTTATCGTGTGTTGATCTTGTTTTGGATTGTTCCTTCTCGATAGAGTTCCGAAAGCATTTGGAGTGTGAGGATTCGTTCAACTACATTGGCTCATCTTCTCATGGATTCATTCTTATTCCAAGTGGGGTCTCAGGCAAGATAACTCATTTCCTTGGATACCACTACTATCATTGTTATGCTAGTTGTCTCGCTTCCATCGCTAAGTCTCGCTACCGACCACTTGTTTGTCAAGCCTCCCAACATTGCCATGATAATCCTCTAACCCCCTCCACATCCCAGCAAACCTTTGATTGGCTATGTTACCGCTTGCTAAACCCTTCTTATAGTGTTTCTAGCTGCAGGTCAATTGCTTCCATATGTCAACATGGACATTCTTTGGTTATGACAATATTAGTGTTATTTAATTTAATGCACATATATACTTGGTAAAGGGTGGAAGGCTTGGCCTTTTGCTCGGTGTTTTGTTCCACTCTTGCCGCCCTAGTTACTTGTGAACTGGTGTGATGTTCCATAATTGAGCGCTCCTAACATGCTCGGGGTTGTTATGGGGACCCCCTTGATTTTCGTTTTAGAATAAAACTTGTCTGGCAAGGCCCAACTTTGGCACTAGATTTGCCCAACATAATAATACTGATCACCTTATTAAAGCATAGAGGGTCGCTCCCTCGTGGATTAATTTGACATAATACAGGGGGGCTAGTGCTGCTGGTGCTGGTCTGACACAGAGCCGTGTGCCGGGCCAACCCGGGGCAACTCGGGAGATTTCTATAGGGCCACTGTATGCTGTGCTTATCCGGTCATGTCCTGAGAACGAGATACATGGCTCTTATCGGGTTTGTCGACACATCGGGCGGCCTTGCTGGATTAGTTTTACCTTTCTCGAACGTCTTGAGTGAGGAACTCTGATCTTCTTTGGGCTATCTCAAGGTGTCAGATTTCCTTTGGAATTGTCTAGGATGATCACAAGATCTTTGGTCGAGGTTATTCCCGTTGCGTGTGGTTAATTTGTGATGGATGAGTTGGAGCACCCCTGCAGGGTTAAATCTTTTGGAAAGTCGTGCCCGCGGTTATGTGGCAAACTCGGATACTTTGTATAACACCCGGTCATAGCAAACTTGAAGGAAACTCAAATAAAATACACCAACAGTGTGGGCAACTGTGACTGTCTCTTCTCGTGAGTCCTTATCCGAGAGAGAACATGGCGGGGTTATGTTTGACGTAAGTAGGTGTTCAGGATCAGTTAGTGATCATTTCTAGTTCACGTCCATTATGCCTAGACCACCATACTTTACTTTCTGTATTCGTAAGTTAGCCACTCATATAAATGCTTAGTTGCTTGTTGCAGCCTCACCACTTAACCATAGCTCACCCATTAAGCTTTAATAGTCTTGATACCATTGGAAATGAGATTGCTGAGTCCTCGTGGCACATAGATTACTACAACAACAATTGCAGGTACAGGTAATGTGATGCTTGAATGTGAGAACGTTCCTTGTTTGTTGGAGTTCTTCTTCTTCATTGATCTAGGATGGGTTCTAGGCGGCAGCCTCAGATAGCAAGGATGGATGTCATTTTGTCATTTCTTTTCGTCCATAGTCGGACCCTGCTCTTCTGTATGTTGTTGAATATGTTGATGTATTGATGTGTTATTTATGTAGCTTGTGGCGAGTGTAAGCCAATTCCATATACTCATCTTTTCTGTAAATGTACTTGTAATGATATCCATTCTTGCAACACGACGAGATGCGCTTCTATCCCTGTCGAGGCCCCCGTGCCAAAATAAGGATAGGATCGTATCTTGGGCGTGACAAGTTGGTATCAGAGCCTCTACCGACGTAGGAGCCCCTTGATTGATCGAACTTGGCCGAGTCGAGTCCAGTGAAAAAACTATTTTGAGTCTGGTTATATCGAAGATTAGGATTCTTTTTACTCCTCTTCTATGCTCTGGTAAGGAATTACGACCTACGAATATTGATTCTACCCTCTTCTCACTCAAAAAAATTAGGATCACGTGGGTATTTTTGGAAACTATATGATGTCGATGTGAAGGAATTCTGTCTTGGTGCCTCTTGTCTGACTTGATTTCTTTCGAAGAGTTGAGATCCAGGGGATTCTTGACACATCGTTATTGTTCAGTTTCCTTAGTATCTCGGGACGGAGGATGTTCGAAATTGCTTCAATACTTTTCATGGCGAGATAAGATCAGAGTCACCCAGTACTGGGGAGGCGTCCGGGGTACTGCCATGTTTGGTATTGTTGTGTTTTCGAGTGTCTGAGATAGATGGAGTTCCGAAGCCTCTGGTTATGTGTTGAAGGATGGATACAGTTGGGGTGTAGGGCTTGTTAGTTGTGTGAGATATTTTCCTCCTTGTATCCCCAACACCAGATTGCATAACCAAAAAGTCTTCGGAAGTTCTTAGGTGTGAATTCAAGTAGTTACCTAGGCTATCTTCCAACAGATCATGATGTGAGGTTGGGGTTCGACATCTAGTGGATTCGTTTATTCACGGTCTTTCTTACAGAGGACAGTCTCGATTTATGTTTCGTCAAGCCTTGTAGTTTGCTACGCCTAGGGAGCATATTCGAGCGTCATTTCAATATGATAATCCAATGTACGATTGAGCCCGTGCGAACCTTACCACGAAAATATCGAACGGAATCTCTATCATGAATTTGTTTTGGCTTGTTTCGTAACCCTCATCCTTTGTTTTGTTTTCGAATATGGTAATTCGAGTTGCTTCCATGTCAAGTGGTGATTTCATATCTTTCCGAAGTAGTGTTCTTATATTTCTATGATATTGCTAATTCTTTTCTCAATCAAGTTGTCATATCAATTCTTCTATCCGTTGTGCTTGTTTTCAAGATGATTCTATCATCCTCAATATTTGCAAGATCAATCCTTATATTTCTTTCCCGGAGTTCATTTCATCCATCCCAAATTTTCTTTGTTTTCCCACCCTCCTGCCCTTTTTCTTCAATGATTAAATTCTCATCCAAATGCCTTTCTTTTCATCGATGCTTCCGCCATCATTTCTTGTGTTTTGTATCCGGTGATTTCTTGTGGAGATTCTCAATAGCTTCAATTTCAAGATCTATCCTCATATTCCTAGCTCTTGTTGTTATTCTTCTCCAGCGCATTCAATTCAAGATATCGATGTTCTTCATATCTTTTTCATTCTCTAATTTCTCTCCCATGTTGGAATTCTTATTCAAGCCTCTCCTTGTATTCGTATCTCTCTGTTCTATCCGTAGTGCTGAAGATATCTTAGAAGATTCATTTTCTCATTCAATATCCTTTCAATTATTTCGAGGGTCTCACCTCATCAAGTTCTTAATTTGTACCGGTGCAATCTCTCTTTCTAAGAAATCATTTCAACGGTGGTTTCTTTTGAGTGGGCCCATGACCCACAGGTTTTCCCCCAGGATCTTACCTGGCTCTTCTAATCTTTCCGGAGATGTTCTCAAGTTCTCTTCTAATATGACATAAGAATGACTTTCATTAGTCATGTGCCTTCTCAAAGATCGCTTCTAAATCATTTTCATTGTTGGCTCAACCTCTCCTTATTCATTCTTCCGGAGTGTCTCAGTAATTCTTGGTGGTGTTCTCGTCTTCATTCTCATCATTTAAGTCCGAAGGAGAGTTTCTCTTAAATCTTGGTCCATTCTCTTGAAGATTTGTCATCTCATCTTGATGCTTTCCACTCAAATTGTTTCCAATCATGAGAAATTCCTCCCATATCTATCCGGTGCATTTCTGTGTTATTTTCATTCTCGATCATCCATAGGCCATAGTTTTAGAATATTTCTTCATTCTCAGCTTTCGTTCTCAAATTCTTCTCAAGTGTTGTTCCTTCTTTCGTATCTCAATTATTTCGGTGCTTCATTCAGGTTTTCTATTAGGTGGGTCATGCTCTCTTTGTTCTCATGTTATATCATTCATTTGTATTATCCTCGTTAGTTTCTAATTCTTACCGGTGTTCTCGTGCAAGACTTATTCAAGTTTGTGATATATCTATCTCTCTTCAATTCTTTGCAAGAAGAATAGGTGGTGTGCGAAATCCATTGCTTGTCATAAATTTAACTTGATGAAGGATAAGCATAACATAATGGTTATTCTTGTTGGTCAAGGTGATCTCAATCCTTCTTCCGGAGTTGTTCATGATATCAAATTCTCCATTCTAGTTGTTCAACTTTTCTTTTCTGGAGTTCCAAGTTTGTCTCAAGTATCTCTTCGCGAAGTTCTAGCTCAATCTTTGCAAGGCCTCAATCTTGTTCATTTTGCAACCTTCAATTCTTTTCTATCTTCCTTTCATCCCGGTGTTCTCCAAGAGGTTCTTCATGGTGGTTTGTTAAGGATGTAATTCTTCTCGAAATGTTCTTCAAGATTCTTGTTGGGGGTGCTCAAGTGTTCTTTATCTTGGATTTCTAAGTTCAATTCGTTCTCCATTGTCTTTTGAGATGGTGTTATTAAACTCTTGATTATGAGGAGTCTCAACGGAAAATTGTCAAGAACAAGATAAGTAAACCCACCATGTCTTTCTCAGAGTTATCTTGGGTGGGATGTCACCTAAGGCGCTTCTTAAGGATTGTTGCTATCATCGTGTTATAAATGATTTAAGTTTTCTCCTCCTCTTGGTTAAAGAAGTTTTGCATATCTTGTTGCTCTCAGGCAATCAATTGTTTCTGCTTTGGCAGGTTATCACCTCATAATTTTGAGATGTTTTCCATAAGCTTATAACAAGCTATTCTTTCATTGTTCATTCTCCATAATTTCCGTTCAACCATGCTCTTCAAATTCATTGGTGGTATAGGTTGTCATATTCTTCTCAAATATCTTCTCTTCAAAGATCTAGCTTCTATTCGTTTGTTCCGGAGGCATTGTGGTGTTGCTCTTTTCAACTCACATCTAGTATGATAAGTTCATGTTCTTTCATTGCTTACTCATTTTACCGGAGTGTGGTGTTCTATGTTCAAGTCTTTCCTTCTTATCAAGTTTTGCCTCTCTTTCCTACCGAAGTGCTGCCGAAATTTCGATTGAATTCTTGCTTGTTCCTTGTGCCATTCTTCATCTCTTGCAATCCTTCAACTTCATGTGGATTCACTCTTTTGTCAGACAAGCAACTAAGTTTACCTCTTGCTCTTTCTCTTCCCCTTCTCATTCTTAGATCTTGGGACGAGATCCTCGTGTAGTGGAGGAGAGTTGTAACAGCCCGGGACCGACGCTCCAGAAGATTCCCCTTTTATTCCATTCTCTTCCGTGTTTCGTTGGTAGCTGCATTCATCATCGCATCATTCGCATCATCTGCATGGCATCATCACTCGTTTTCGAAAACTTGCATCCTTCGTAGTTGTCGGTTCTCTCTGTTCATGTCGTCGACCGTTTTGAGACCAACCACACAAGCACACGCCCGCGGCATTGTTAAAAAACTATTTTAGAGCACGCGAAAAATATTCTCTGATTGGGTCGAAACCTAGCATGCGGTCTTATTATAGTGTAGGTAGACCGCCTGCCAAATTTCGTCGCATTCCGAGGTTGTTTGATACCCCATCGGTCAGTCTAAGCTGTGCGGTCATCGGTTATTAATTGGACGTTTTCGGTTTATAAAACTCTTGTCACGGGCCACCACCTTCCCTCTCATCTCACACCAAGGCCCACTACACAGCCCACTAGCCACCTAGCTAGCACCCTCTGCTTCTGGGTCGTCCGATTGAGATGAAACGGTCCGAAAAAGGATGAAAACCCCCCTCCTATTAGTTACCTGCTATTTATAGCAAATGAATCCTAACTAAGTGAGTGCATCCCTAGCCCCTAGCCTACCCTAACCCTCACCCTGCCGCCTACTCTCTGCCTTCCTCGGGATCCATCCCACCAACCAGCCTCCAGCTCAATCCCACCAACCACCTCAGTCAAACCCCAGTTGATTTGGAACATTGGATCCTGGATCGGACGACCCTCAGTGCCTCCCGCAATCTCCCGCAGCACCCGCAACCTCCTCGAGCCCAATCTAGATTGAGGGAGCGAGAGATCCTTCGCCTCGCATGCTCCTCCTCGCACTGCCGGCGACCGACGCCGGAGACCGCGAGCCCCAGGACCGTCGCACCTCTTGCTTCCCTCTCTCATTCCTTTCCTTCTTCTCCCTCTCTCTCACGATCTCCCCCTGTCATGTCTCGTAGAAAGGAGCCCGAGCCGCCATGAACCAATGCTTGAGTTGTGTTGTCGTTTGGCGCCTGGAATGGGTGGATCCATGCTCCCCGCGCCGGATCTCGTCCTCTCTGCCTCAGATCCGTGCTCGTCAGCCCCAAGTTCGTCATCGGTCATTCCTTGTGTCCCGCGTCCGACCAGGGAGGAGGACAACAACGACGCCTCCCGCTCGCCCTGTTGACTGTTCTCTATGGACCGGCGCTCACCTCCCATGCTCGCTCGCGTGGGCTAGAACCATCAAGGCCCATCTCATCTAGATCTCTCCAGCAACTGGGCCGCACCACACGAGGTGAGTTGTGCCCAACCCTAACCCTCGCCATGAGCATACCATAGTAGTATGGTACCCTCTATAACTGTTGGGGCAGCCAGATTAGACCCATCTCATTTTTTCCTGCTACGAATTTTGGTAATTATCTAATGAATTGTAAAATTGCACAAAGGACCTAGACTTCATACATATAATAACTCACCAACCAGGCATCGTATGTTAAACTTTATATATGAAAATTGACTAGAATTTCGTGTAGATTCACAATATCCAACTTTCACATGTGATAAAAATGTTTAAATTGCTGTTTTCATGCAATTTGCATAATTGCCATGCCGATATGAATTATTTAATAACTTTTGAACCGTAGCTCTGTTGAAAATATTTTATACATGTAACTTGACTAGAAAAACGTGTAGAATCTCATGCCACACTTTATTTTCACGTTTAGTAAATATAAAACATGTTTAGTACAGATCTGGACCAAACTTAAAATGTGCATATGAGGTCGTTCCGAAATTTTTATTCGTTGCTTCCGGCCTCATTTAAAGTGCCTAGGTGGTGTAGTTGTTCATGATTCACCTCTTTCCATGTTAAAAAACATTTAATATTGATGAGTACCTAAACGGGAGTGAACTAAATAATTCGAACGTGGAGTTTCGTCAATATGCAACTCGTTGCATATTGAACTTCACTTAATATGTAGTAGTTGTTTGTTGTGCTTGCCATGCCATGCCCTGCATTGCATATTCAACCGGACATGCATCATATTTGTTTGCGCATCATGTCATGCATATGTTGTGGTGTTATCGTGTGTTGATTGTTGTTTCAGATTGTTCCTTATCGATAGAGTTCCGAAAGCGTTCAGAGTGTGAGGATTCGTTCAACTACGTTGGCTCGTCTTCTCATGGATTCATTCTTCTTCCAAGCGGGATCTTTGGCAAGATGACACATTTCCATGGATACCACTACTATCATTGCTATGCTAGTTGTCTCGCTTCCATCATTATATCTTGCTACCTACCACTTGTTTGTCAAGTCTCCCAACATTGCCATGATAAGCCTCTAACCCCCTCCACATCCCAGCAAACCTTTGATTGGCTATGTTACCACTTGCTCAGCCCTTCTTATAGCATTTCTAGCTGCAGGTCAATTGCTTCCATGTGTCAACATGGACATTCTTTGGTTATCACAATATTATTGTTATTTAATTTAATGCACATATATACTTGGTAAAGGGCGGAAGGCTTGGCCTTTTGCTCGGTGTTTTGTTCCACTCTTGCCGGTCTAGTTACTTGTGAACCGGTGTGATGGTCCATAATTGAGAGCTCCTAACATGCTCGGGGTTGTTATGGGGACCCCCTTGATTTTCGTTTTAGGATAAAACTTTTCTGGCAAGGCCCAACTTTGGTACTACATTTGCCCAACATAATAATACCAATCACCTTATTAAAGCATAGAGGGTCACCCCTTCGTGGATTAATTTAACATAATATAGGGGGCCGGTGCTGCTGGTGCTGGTCAAAAATAGAGCCATGTGCGAGGCCAACCCGGGGAAATTCGGGAGATTTATATTAGGCCACTGTATGATGTTCTTATCCAGTGGTGTCCTGAGAACGAGATACACGGCTCTTATCGGGTTTGTCGACATGTCGGGCGGCCTTGCTGAATTTATTTTACCTTTCTCGAACGTCTTGAGTGAGGAACTCTGATCTTCTTTGGGCTATCTCGAGGTGTCGGATTTCCTTCGGAATTGCCTAGGATGATCACATGATCCGTGGTCGAGGTTATTCCCGCTGCATGTGGTTAATTTGTGATGGATGAGTTGGAGCACCCCTGCAGGGTTAAATCTTTTGGAAACTCGTGCCTGCGGTTATGTGGCAAACTCGAATACTTTGTTTAACACCCGGTCATAGCAAACTTGAACTAAACTCAAATAAAATACACCAACATTGTGCGTAACCATGATTTTCATTTATCGTGAGTCCTTATCCAAGAGAGAACACGGCGGGGTTATGTTTGACGTAAGTAGGTGTTCAGGATCAGTTTGTGATCATTTCTAGTTCATGTCCGTTATGCATAAATACCATGCTTTACCTTTTGTATTCGTAAGTTAGACACTCATATAAATGCTTAGTTGCTTGCTGCAGCCTCACCACTTAACCATACCTCACCCATTAAGTTTTAATAGTCTTGATACCCTTGGAAATGAGATTACTGAGACCCCGTGGCTCACAGATTACAGGTATAGGTAATGTGATGCTTGAACGTGAGAGCTTTGCTTGTTTGTTGGAGTTCTTCTTCTTCCTCAATCTAGGATGGGTTCCAGGTGGCAGCATGGCATAGCAAGGATGGATGTCATTTTGTCATTTGTTTTTGTTCGTAGTCGGACCCTGCTCTTCTGTATGATGTTAAATATGTTGATGTATTGATGTGTTATTGATGTAGCTTGTGGCGAGTGTATGCCAATTCCATATACTCATCTCTTCTGTAAATGTACTACTAATGATATCCATTCTTGCAATACGACGAGATACGCTTCTATCCCTGTCGAGGCCCCTGTGCCAAAATAAGGATAGGATCGCATCTTGGGCATGACATGAGCGGGTGATTAGTCCCCTCCGAGAAGATCTCTGGAGCGCACTATGCCTCCAGAGGCACTGGTCCAGTCCCAGCTGGGTGATCGGGAAATCCGATCATCCCCGGCACCGCCGTCCAATGGGTGGTCGGCAATGGAGGAAGCTCTATAGAGCACCTCCATCCCCGAGGATCACCACACCCTTATGTGTGCGGTACTTCAAAGCATCCAATCTGTTGACAATGGACTGAAAGAGGCCTTCAAAGGTCTCCTTGCAGGTTTTCAAGTAAGTCACCCAATGTTTATGCAAGGATTTTATTTATTCGTATTGCATACATGGCAGGCCCCGAGCCCTAGGTGAGGTGAACAAGCTCACATAGGGGTCACATCTGAATCCGACAATGCACTAGAAGCACTTTAAGTGTTCAGCATGCTAGAATAAATCAATATATGATCGCATTGTCTATAACTCGGGAAGTGAGTGCCGATGTGATGTATGAATTGTGTGTGTAATGTAGGCTTCATCATCAGTGGCGACCAAAAATGGTGCTGAGCTGGAGGAGATACATCGGAAGCTCAAGCACTCCAATGATGAGGTGGAAGCCCTCAACAAGAGGTTCGACAAGGCACAGGGTAAGTCCGAACTAAATCCAAATACTTTCCCCTGAACACTGTCAATGTAGATTCCTTTTATATAAAGTTTTATTGTTTTGCAGCTTCATCGAAAGAGATGGAAAAGTTCAAGGCCGAGCTTCAACGTGCCAAGGACGAAGAGACCGTTGAGAAGGCGGCGGCCAAAGAAGCGGCCACCGCACTCTCTGCCCTACGAGCCACCAGTGATAAGCATCAGGCTCGTGTGGTGGAGATATAGGATGAACTCAAGGACTCTAGCAAAAAGTGTGAGGCCTTGGAGCAAAAGAATAAGGCGAACTCGACCAAAATCTCCACCATGAAACCCGATCTCTAGAAGGAGCGGATGGACAGAAGGTTCTACGAGGAGCAAGTGCGCCAAGCCAAGGAAATAGCAGATGGTAAGCCATACTCCCTAAAGTGCGTATTCGGGGATAGCAGATTCGAATTGCTGACCCGGGTGTGGCAATCCTCAGGTGCATCTGCCGATCTCCAAAAGAGCATGGTGGATGCCAATCAGCTGTTCGCCTCGTGGGGAGAGGAAGATGAAGCTCGGATGTTCTGGGCACAGTTCGGAGCCTGGAGCATTCCCCTCTTCTGGCGGAGCAGCTAAAACAGTTGATGGAGCTGCACCAGATGGCAGAGCCAGCCATGAAGGACCTCTGCATCCGCTTATGGCCCAATGAGCCGCTACCAGGCAGTTACTTTGGCCTGGTGTGGAGACTGATCGCTGCCACGCCCCGCCTCGACGCTGTCAAGCGCTCCTCCTGCATCGAAGGAGTTCGGATGGCCCTTGCCAAGGCCAAAGTGCACTGGTTGGGGCTCAATCCGATGAAGGTCTTCACCGACCCACCGCCACCCAGGAAGGAGCACCGACGCCCCGAGCTATACTTCAATGGAGTGATGGAGAGTGCTCGGGTGATAGCGTCGCAGTGCTCGGGTGAAAAATTATTTGAATGAGCTTGTAACGTGTCCCAAGACTCGTGATAACTTTTAATGATATTAGTATCCGCTCTTATATGGTTTCGCATTCCTTTTAACTCCTATATGGTTCCTTAATACTGAAAGATGTGAATCGTCGGCTTCAGCCCCCACATAGATACTACATGGGGTGTCTATGCCAATGCATTGTGTCCCTTAGCCGTATTACCAGAACCCGAAGGTGGTGTAGTGCGGAAGACTAGGCAATCAGACTATAGTGCTTTATTTCTTTCACTTAATCGAAGGGGTGCGAAAAGGACTATGGGAAGCGTACGATTAGCCACCGAAGTTTTTGGGATGTTCGGACAAACCGAGGCCGAAGACAACATCATAATATTTGCACAAAGGGCAAGTTCCTCGTATAACAAGGAATAACTGCTTACAAGGATTCAAGTATAATACTTCTATCTTGGGGTTCATAGATCGGATCGCGCATACTATGACAGTCCGTTTTTGGCTTTCTCCCCTCAGGTGCTTGACCAAACTATCCGAAAACACAATCGTAGGAGTGCTCCCCTGAGGTGCTTGACCAAACTACCCAGAACCAATGCATATAAAGGGAACGCCAAGATACCGAACACACGATAGTTAAGGCAATTTGTGTATGAAATCGAGCCTTGGTCTATTAGCCGGTTACCTCGAGTCATACCGAATAGGTTCATGAGAAGAGGGAGAAAAGAAAAAGTATGCGCCAAAAACAGGACAAATGAGGCGTACTTGCACCACGCAATTTTGCATTTCCTCAATAACTCTTATAACTCGGATTGCCGAAGCAACTTTTTATAGGTATGCGAAAGAAAATAATAAATAAAGTCCTACAAGAGTTGTTGTATCAGGGGTCTTCAATTGGTGAGCTCACGTCCTCGATATACCCCCTTGCAAGTTGACTCCTGTTCTTGAATGCACCTTGATGGGGTGTTTAGTGTTCGGCGGGCAAATTTTGCTAACAAAATCTTGAGAGGGCGCCGAACTATTGTTGAGCTTTACGCCGTAGGCAGGCTATCTTAAGACCACATGCATCTTGTCCAAAGACGTATTGGTGGAAGTTGGTCAGGCCAGCCAAACACCCACCTTTATTTCCCCACCGCTTCCCATGGAATTTTAAGTGCGATGTTGTGCCTCATCGGCACATACTTTGCTGGTCTAGAAATTGTATGGTGGGGGCGAGTCCCTATAGAGGGGAAGAGTAAGGATCCGAGTTTTTGTTCTGAAGCCGAACTCGCTTCCCAGCCTTATGTGCCTTTATGGCGGTTGGCGGAACTTGCCGATCTTCTTTATAGCTTAGTTCAGCCACTAGGGCCAGTGCATGTTCCTCAGTTCTAAGGGAGCACTCGGTGTTGTCGTTAACAGTAATGACCCACTTGGGGCCCGACATCTTGAGCTTGAGGTATGCGTAGTGTGGGACCACGTTGAAATGAGCGAACGATGTCCGTGCAAGCAGCGTGTGATAGTCGCGGCTGAAGGGCACGATGTCGAAGATCAAGTCTTTGCTGCGAAAGTTATCGGTGAGCCAAACACGACCTCTAAAGTTATCGAGACCGTGCATTGGGCCTCAACGCTCGGGATCACTCCTTTGAAGGTAGTGCTGCTGGGTTTGATCCTTGATGGATCAATGCCCATCTTTTTCACTGTATCTGAGTAAATCAGGTTAAGGCCACTTCCTCCATCCATTAGGACCTTTGTGACATGATACCCATCTATAATGGGGTCCGGGACGAGGGCCGCCGAACCGCCATGACGGATACTGGTCGGATGATCATGCCGATCAAAAATGATCGGGTATGCCGATCATGGTTTGTACTTCAGGGCTACGGGTTCCACCGCATAGACTTCCCAGAGGGTGCGCTTCCTCTCCTTCTTCAGTATGTGGGTGGCGTATATCATGTTCACCATTTTTTTTGGGAGGGAACTTCTGCTATCCGCCACCAATTGGACACCGAGGCTCATCCTCGTCCTTGCTGCGCGAGATTTTGCATTGGTCTTCGGGTTGTATCTTGCTGTCCTGTTTAAACACCCAGTAGTTGTGGTGTGTGTGGTTGGTGGGCTTTTCCGAAGTCCCATGGATTTGGCAAGGCCTTTCCATGATCTTTTCGAGCTGAGTGGGTCTCTCACGATTGCCTTTAGGGGGATTCTTCTGCTGCCCAAATCGGGAACTATGGAATCCGACATTAACAGACGTGTCATCGACATTACTATTATTGTGTCGGTGCTTATTATTATTGCACTTTGGCTTTGAGTTGCCATCCTGGGCTTCAGGTGCCACGGGATCTTCATAATTGTGGTTGCATCTTGCCAGCTAGTTATCTTCGCCCTCGCAAAAGCGGGTCATGAGGAAGGTAAGGGCGGACATAGTTCGAGGCTTGTCCTGGCCTAGCTGGGGGCCAGCCATTCGTCCCGAATATTGTGCTGGAAGGAGGCTATGGCTCGGCATCCGGACAGTCGATGATTTGGTTCTTCTTAGTCAAGAACAGATTCTAGAACTGCTAAGCAGACCCGCCGGGCTTCTGGACGACGTTGCTGAGATCGGAAGAATCCGGCGGGCGGACATAGGTCCCCTGGAAGTTAGAGAGGAATGCATCTTCTAGGTCATCCCAGCATCCAATGGAGTTTGCGGGGAGGCTATTTAAGCAGTGCCGAGCTGGCCCCTTAGGCTTAAGAGGGAGGTATTTGATGGCATGGAGATTGTCTCCTCGCACCATGTGGATATGGAGGAGGAAGTCCTCGATCCATATAGTTGGGTCAGTGGTCCCGTCGTACTGTTCTATATTCACAGGTTTGAACCCTTCGGGGAACTGATGCCGCATTACTTCATCTGTGAAGCACAATGGGTGAGCGGCGCCTCTGACCCGAGCTATGTCCCACCTATATTCAGCATGTGTATGGGGCCAGTTGCGTTCCCGGACTCGGTTGTTTTGGTCGAACCATGGTCTGTATTCTCCGCATCTATCGAGCGTGTACTTTCTGGATCCATAGATGGATCTAGTGTAGCCTGCTGTGTGATCCAAGTCATCTCACAGGTCAAACCTGTCATTGGGCTCTAATGGCTCCTTGCCCCGTCTTCGGGGCACTGCCAGTATGTAGCCAGCGTTGTCGGCAATCTTGTCTCGACCACGAGGGGGGCGGTCTGGCTTGTCGTACGGAGTACGGTTTCGAGATGGAGTATCAGTAAGTTCGTCGTCGGATTGCGGCAGCAACCTTCTCTGAGGGTAGCTTTTTAGCTAGTATGACAAACTAGTGTCGTATACTTCCTCGGCTGAGAGGACTTGCATCCATCGATCATTGAGGCTGGCCTGTTCGGCTTTGAGTTGCCATTCTTTGTCCTTTAGGCTACAAGCCGTTGCTATAAGTTGTTGCCTGATTTCTTCCTGATCCTCGAGGTTATCAGGGATGTAAAAGTCATCGGCCTCCAGTATATCTTCCTCCTTGACGGGGGAAGGTAATCGTCATCTTCGGGGTCATCGACATCATAGGGGTCGTTTTGGTCCTCATGCTCTTCCGGACCCTCAAACGGGTGCTCGGGGATATAAGGTTTTCATGATCGGCGGGGGCATTTCCGTTCCTGTTGCTGATAATAGCTCTTCTTCCCTTTTTGCTTTTGGACCGCTTATGCAATTTTTGGCGCCTTGATGGCGTGTTGCCCGATTTGCCGCCGTCGTTGTGAGGTGTATTGTCGTCGTTGGTGGCAGGAGTGTCCACCATGTAGACGTCATATGTAGAAGTGGTGGTCAAACTCCCGGTGTTAACGAGGGTTGGAGCACGGTCCTCTTCATCCATGTATTCTGCCTCCTCAGAGGCATAGTCTAGCACTCGATTAAGTCTTCATCGGTGGCTATCAAGTGGGTGGTGGGTGGGTCAAAAAATTCGTCCCAACCCAAACTGTAACCGGGCCGGGCATAAACTACGACTGGATCGTCAGTGATCCTCATCGATGAGAATTGCTCCAAGGCCTCGTCAACCACCAAGGGCCCGATCGGATCCAGCTGTTCGGAACTCGTGGAGATAACCCCCATGAAGTCCACCCATGGGGAGTGTTCAGAAGGAACACATGTCCGGTCATATGGCTTGATGGCCAGACCGGGATTGGAGATTGGACTGCCCCCATGGGTGACCCCATTGGCATGTCCGAAGAAGGAGCTCAAGGTTAAAGCCTCGAAGTCCTCGGGGGCTACGGGTGAAGCCGTCAGCCCTATTAGTGACAAGCCACCCCGAGAGTCGACGAAAAAATATAAGTTTCCGAATCTAACCTCTAGATCAGGGGTGGAGCTCTCAAGGCGGCCCAGATGGCCGGCGGAATCAGCATGCAGCACAACGCTCCCGACGGCGAAGATCTGCCCGGGGACAAAAACGTCCATGTTGCAGACCTCTTCATTGATGATGAGGCGAGGGGTCGATTCCATCTCGCTCACACAGGAGCTCTCAATGAAAGCACCAATGTCGGTGTCAAAACTAGGGGATCTCGGGTAGGGGGTCCCGAGCTGTGAGACTTGGATCGATGGTAACAGGGGACGAAGGAGACGATGTTTACCCAGGTTTGGGCCCTCCTATGGAGGTAAAACCCTATGTCCTGCTTGATTATATTAATGATATGAAGGTTATAGAGTTGATCTACCTCAAGATCGTATGTCTAACCCTAGATGAGTTGTTGTATATCTATACCCTAAAACCCTCTGGCTTATATAGATGTCGAGGATGCCTAGGGTTTACACATGGTCGGTCACATGCCGAAGAGATAAACTGGCCTAACTATTACATCAGACGTGGAGCGCAAGTCGTGCTTCCCTAAGCTTCGATCTTGGAGACTGGGCCTTCAAATCCTTCAGTGTTCGGTAAGTAGCCCTCATAGTCCAGCCCATAACAATAGGTCGGCTATCCGAGGATAACCTAATACAGGACTCCCTCAGTATGCTTACCATGGGTTGTACTTCGAGGCTACGGGTTCCACCGAGTAGACTTCCCGGAGAGTGCGCTTCCTCTCCTTCTTTGGTATGTGGGTGGTGTATATCATGTTCACCGTTTTGAGTTCGGGAGGGATTTTCTTCTGTTCGCCACCAATTGGACCCCGAGGCTCATCTTCGTCCTTGTTGTGAGAGCTTTTGCCTTGGTCTTCGGATGGTATCTTGTCGACATGTTTAAACACCCGCCAATTGTGGTGTGTGTGGTTGGCGGGCTTTTCCGAAGTCCCATGGATTCGGCAGGGCCTTTCCATGATCTTCTCGAGCTGAGTGGGTCTGTCATGATTTCCTTTAGGGGGCTTCTTCCGCTGCCCAGGTCAGGAGTTGCGGAATCTGGCATTAACAGCCGTGTTATCGGTATCACTATTATTGTGCTGGAGCTTATTCTTATTGCGCTTTGGCTTTGAGTTGCCATCCCGGGCCTCAGGTGCCACGGGATCTCCAGAATTGTGTCTGCGTCTTGCTAGCCAGTTATCTTCGCCCGCACAAAAGCGGGTCATGAGGTAGGTAAGGGCGGACATAGTCTGAGGCTTGTCCTAGCCTAGCAGGCGGGCCAGCCGTTCGTCCCGAATATTGGGCCGGAAGGAGGCTATGGCCTCAGGATCCGGAGAGTCGACGATTTGGTTCTTCTTAGTCAAGAACCGATTCCAGGACTGCCGAGCAGACTCGCCGGGCTTCTGGAAGATGTTGCTGAGATCGGAAGAGTCTGGCAGGCAGACATATGTCCCTTGGAAGTTAGACCGGAACGCATCTTCCAGGTCTTCATAGTATCCAATGGAGTTTTCGGGGAGGCTGTATAACCAGTGCCGAGCTGGCCCCTTAAGCTTAAGAGGGAGGTATTTGATGGCATGGAGGTCGTCCCCTCGTGCCATGTGGATAGGGAGGAGGAAGTCCTCGATCCGTACAGATGGGTCAGTGATCCCGCCGTACTGGTCTATATTCACGGGTTTAAACCCTTCGGAGAGCTGATGTCGCATTACCTCATCTGTGAAGGACAGTGTGTGAGCGTTGCCTCTGACCCATGTTATGTCCTGCCTATATTCGATGTCTGTATGGGGCCATTTGTGTTCCCGGACTTTGTTGGTTTGGTTGAACCATGGTCTGTATTCGCGGCGTCTATCAGGAGAGTACTCTCTGGATCGATAGATGGATGTAGTGCAGCCTGTTCTATGATCCAGGTTAGCTCGCAGGTCGAACCTGTCGCTGGGCTCTAATGGCTCCTTACCCCATCTTCGGGGCTCTACTAGTATATAACCGGCTTTGTCAGCCATCCTATCCTAACCATGAGGGGGGCGGTCCGGCTTGTCGTACGGAGTATGGTCTAGAGATGTAGTATCAGTAAGTTCATCATCGAATTGCGGCAGCAGCCTTCTTCGAGGGTAGCTTTTGGGCTGGTTTGACAGACCAGTGTTGTATACTTCCTCGGGTGAGAGGACTTTCGTCCGTCGATCATTGAGGTCGGCCTGCTCGGCTTTGAGTTTCCGTTCCTTAGCCTTTAGGCTACGAGCCGTTGCTATGAGCTGCTTCCTGATTTCTTCCTGATCTTTGAGGTTATTAGGGATGTACAAGTCATCGGCTTCCGATATACCTTCCTCCTCGATGGGGGGAAGGTACTCATCGCCTTCAGGGTCGTTGATGTTATCGGGGTTGTTTTGGTCCTCAGGCCCCTCTAGACCCTCAAACGGGTGCTCGGGGATATCGGGATTGTCATGATCAGCGGGGGCATTACCGTCCTCATTGCTGATAATAACTCTTCTTCCCTTTTTTGCTTTTGGACCTCTTATGCGATTTCCGGCGCCTTGATGGCGCATCGCCCAATTTGTCGCCATCGTTGTGAGGCGTGTTGTCGCTGTTGGTGGCAGGAGTATCCACCATGTAGACGTCATATGTAGAAGTGACGGTTCAACTCCCGGTGTTAATAGGGGTGGGAGCACGGTCCTCTTCATCCATGTATTATGCCTCCTTGGAGGCATAGTCCAGCACATCGGTTAAATCTTCGATGGTGGCTATCAAGTGGGTGGTGCGTGGGTTGAAAAACTCGTCCCCGCCCACACCATAACTGAATAGAGCGTAGATCGGGGATGGAACGTTAGTGATCTTCAACGATGAGAATTGCTCCAGGGCCTCGCGAACCGCTGAGGGCCCGATCGGATCCAGCTGTTCAGAATTCGTGCAGTTAACCTCCATGACGTCCAGACATGGGGAGTGTTCAGAAAGAACATGTGTCCGGTCATCTGTCTTAATGGCCGGACCGAGATAAGAAATCGGTTCGTCGCCATGGGTGACCCCATCGGCATGTCCGGAGAAGGGGCTCGAGGTTAAGGCCTCAGAGTCCTCGGAGGCTAGAGGCAAAGTTGCGAGCCTCATTAATGACAAGTCAGCCCAAGAATCGATGGAGAATTCTAAGTTTCCGAATTTGACCTCTTGATCGGGGGAGAAGTTCTCAACGCGTCCTAGATGGCCAGCGGAGTCAGCGTGCAGCACCACGCTACCGATGGCAAAGATCTGTTCGGGGATGAAAACGTCCATGTTGCGGACCTCTTCGTTGTTAACAAGTTGAGGTATCGATTCCATCTCGCTCACAGAGTAACTCTCAATGAAAGCACCAATGTCGGTGTCAAAACCGATGGATCTCGGGTAGGGGGTCCCGAACTGTGAGACTAGAATCGATGATAACAGGAGACGAAGGGGGAACGAGTTTACCCAGGTCCGGGCCCTCCTATGGAGGTAATACCCTACGTCCTGCTTAGTCGTGTTGATGATGTGAGGGGTTACACAGTTGATCTACCTCGAGATCATATAGCTAACCCTAGATGAGTTGTCCTGTCTCTATACCCGAAAACCCTCCGGCTTATATAGATGTCGAGGATGCCTAGGGTTTACACATGGTCGGTTACATGCCGAAGAGATAAACATGCCTAATTACTACATCATACGTGGAGCGCAAGCTATGCTTCCCGAAGCTTCCATCTTGGAGACCGGGCCTTCAAATCCTCCGGTGTTCGGTAAGTAGCCCTCCTAGTCCGGACCATAACAATAGGTCGGTTATCCGAGGTCCCCCTAATCTAGGACTCCCTCACATGTTTATGCAAAATTTGTTGGTTCTCCTTATGAGTACATTGAATGGTCTATTTGAGTTCCTATGACCCTTGTTACTAACATCAAAGGGCCCATTTGAGAATGAGTTCCTAAAACCAAGCATTGATCTTATGTAGGAGTTTGCTTCCGGTGGAGGATCATGGTTACTTAATAGGGGAGTGACAAATCATATGACTAGAATCAAGGTCCTGATGGTGGAAGTTTAACAAAGTCCATCTATGCCCACCCATGTCCAATTTGGTGATGCATCAGTGTCTAAATTATTGTGTCTTGGGAAGGTGGTTATCTGACCAGATTTGTGCATTGACAAGGTCATGCTTGCTGAGAGCCTTGCATATAATTTATTCTCTGTTCATCAACATGCACTCATGGGCTTTGTAAATTTCTTTGATGTTGATATTGTGGCCCTTTTATGGAGCAAGACTCTTAAACTAGACTTTGTTGGATATACTGAGAATGGTCTCTATGTAGTTAATTTTTTGGAAACCCACTAAGACCGCAACTTGTCTAATGGCTAAAGTTGATGTGGGGTGGCTTTGGCGTCCCTGTTTAGCCCACGTGAGTATGAGATCTTTGCAAAGTCTCCTCGAAGGGGACCACATTCGAGGACTAACACATGTTCATTTTGCTACAGTCATGCTTGCAGTGCTTGTATCAAAGGGAAGCTACATGATATTGCTCATCAACCAAAGACTATTATTTCTTCAAAGAGGCCCTTGGAACTCCATCACATGGATCTATTTGGGCCCCATCACTTGATAGTCTTGGAGGAAGAAAGTATTTCTTGGTGATAGTGGATGATTATTCAAGATACACATGGTGTATACTTCTTCAAGAGGAAGAGTGAGAACCAACAAACCATGATCAACTTTGCAAATGAATCTCAACGTCAACACAATGCAAAGATATTTATCATCAGAAGCAACAATAGCACCGAGTTCAAGAACTACACCTTGGATGAGTTTCTTAGTGTTGAGGGGATCAAGCATAAATATTCCGAACCTTATACCCCTCAAAGAAATGTTCTTGTGGAGAGGAAGAACCACACGTTGATGGACGAGGCAAGACCAATGATTGCAGAGTTTAAATCTCCATGCAACTTTTTGGGCTAAAGCAATCAAGACCGCATGTTATGCATCCAATCAGCTCTACCTCCGCAAAGGCTTGAACAAGAGTCCAGATGAGATTCTTTCCGGCAACAAGCCCATCCTCCATTACTTCCGGGTGTTCGGTCGGAAGTGTTTCATTCTCGAGAAGGGTGCTTGTTTGTCTAAGTACGAAACTAGATCTCAAGAGGGCATATTTGTTCGTTTTGCTACAAACTCTCATGCTTTCCCTGTTCTCAACAATTCCAATGGACTCATTGGGGAGACGTGTAACATGGATTTTGATGAAAATAATGGCTCCCAAGTGAAGAAACGCGATCTTTTCCATGTCTTTGATGAAATTCATCCTCAAGCCATATGAAGAATGGGTGGGCCAAATCGTACCAATTGAAGCACACCTTGTGGAGGAAGGAGAAGGACAATGTTCGACGTAAGTGGAACCATCACCGAAACTAGGCCCACACGCTTACGAAGAACAAAGTTAAGGCCCTCAATCAAGTGAACAATATCAAGCGAAAGATCAACCTCATGATGATGGTGGTGCAGCAAGTGTCGTTGCACTAAGAACAGAGCACTTAGTCCCCAGAGTTGTGCACAAACCACCGCGGCCTCCGACGGGACAAGACCTTGCCACGGAAGGACTCGCCTCCAAAGATCCCCAACATAAGGATACGACAACCGGCAATTTTTCTTGTCTATCAAGAAGATCCAGCTGCAAGCACTACAGGCGCCCTCCCACCAAGACATCTGCCTGGCAAGCCATCGCCCCACATCACCGAGCTGGTTGTCTACATCAATTATTTGGCAGGAGGGTAGGCGGTTAGGAGGAGTTGGTCAAGGCGTGTGGCGGCTGGACAGAATTACAACAACTTTAATGACACCTATCCTAAGGCGTCGCGAGAGAATAGGAGGTAGATGGGTGAACATCATAGAAGGAGAAGCAATTCTTGGTGGAAGACGCCGCCATCGTGTGTTGGAAATATGCTCTAGAGGCAATAATAAAGTATTTATTATCATATTTCCTTGTTCGTGATAATCGTTTATTATCCATGCTAGAATTGCATTGATAGGAAACTCCGATACATGTGTGGATACATAGACAACACCATGTCCCTAGTATGCCTCTAATAGACTAGCTCATTGATCAAAGATGGTCAAGGTTTCCTAGCCATGGGCATGAGATGTCATTTGATAACGGGATCACATCATTAGGAGAATGATGTGATGGATAAGACCCAAACTATAAATGTATGATATAATCGTGTCAGTTTATTGCTATAGTTTTCTGCATGTCAAGTATCAGTTCCTATGACCATGAGCTCATGCAAGTCATTGACACCGGAGGAGTACCTTGTCTGTATCAAACGTCACAACGTAACTGGGTGACTATAAAGATGCTCTATAGGTATCTCCGAGGGTGTCTATTGAGTGGGCATGCGTCAAGACTGGGACTTGTTACTCCATGTGACGGATAGGTATATCAGGGCTCACTCGGTAATACAACATCACAACAAGCCTTGCAAGAAATGTGACTAGAGTGTTAGGAATGGGATCTTGTATTACGGAACAAGTAAAGAGACTTGCCTTTAACGTGATTGAACTATGTATAGAGATACCGATGATTGAATCTCGGGCAAGTAACATATCGAAGACCAAAGGGAACAGCATACGGGATTAACTGAATCCTTGACATAGAGGTTCAAACCGATAAAGATCTGCATAGAATATGTAGGAACCAATATGGGCATATAGGTCCCGCTATTGGTTATTGACCGTACAGGTGTCTCGTCCATGTCTACATAGTTCTCGAACCCATAGGGTCTACACACTTAAGGTTCAGTGACGTTGCGGTAGTATTGAGTTATGTATGATGGTGACCGAAGGTTGATCGGAGTACCAGATGAGATCCCAGATGTCAATGGTCTAGAGGTAAAGATTGATATATAGGAAAGTGGTATTTGGGTTCCGGAAAAGTTTTGTGCACTACCCATACTGTATCGGGAGTAATAAATGGGTTCCGGGGGTCCACCAAGTGGGGCCCACCCACCCTAGGGGCCACATGGTCCTAGGAGGTGGTGCACCAGCCCTTGGTGGGAAGGGCAACCAGCCCCTATAGGCTTGTGCACAAGGGGGTGGAGAGGAGGCCAAGTGGGAAGGAGTCCCACTAGGATTCCACCTCCCTTGTGGGAGGTGGACTCCTCCCCTATCTTGTGTGCCATGGCCCTAGGGTTTTACCTAGGGTGCCTCCCACCTACCTCCTCTCCTCCTATATATATGGGAGGGGTTTGAGGGTAGCCATCACATGAAAAGCCACGTGCTGCCCTCCTCCCTCTAGATTGTCTCTCTCCTCTAGATCTGTTCGGTATTGCTTAGCGAAGCTCTGCCGGATCAGCTCCACCACCATCGCCACCACGCCATTGTGCAGCCGGAGAACTCATCTACATCTCCATCCTCGCTTGCTGGATCAAGGAGGTGGAGATTGTCATCGAGTTGTACATGCGCTAAACGCGGAGGCGCCGTTCGTTCGGCACTAGATCGGAAGAACCGTGATTGGATCGCGGGACGATTCGTGATTGGATCGCGGGACGGATCATGAGACGGCTAGCGAGTTGGCTCGCGAAGACGTTCAACTACAACAACCACATTTCTTAATGCTTCACGCTTAGCGATCTACAAGGGTATGTAGATCCACTCTCCCACTCGTACATGCTCATCACCATTGATAGATGTTGCGTGTGTGTAGGAATTTTTTTGTTTCCCATGCAACGTTCCCCTACAGTGGCATCATGAGCTAGGTCTATGCGTATATGAGATCACGAGTAGAACACAAAGGAGTTTGTGGGTGTTGATATTCAGATTGCTTCCTCCCTTGGCGAGGGAGTCCTGGTTTAAGGGGTCCTCGGGTGGCCGACCTGTTTCTCATGGGCCGGACTATATGGGCCATTTACCAAGCATTGGATTAACCGAAGGCCCTGTCGCCAGGAAGGAAGCTTCGGGAATCGTGGCATGTCCTTGAAGTTTGGAACAGTGGATAGACATGTTTTTTGCTTCAATGTGTACCTGACCATGTGTAAACCCTAGGTACCATCGGTGTCTATATAAGATGGAGGGTTTTAGGTAGTAAGACAGAGAAACTCATCTAGGGTTTAGCTATTCGATCTCGAGGCAGATCAACTCTGTAACCTTCATATCATCAATATAATCAATCAGGACGTAGGGTTTTACCTCCATAAGAGGGCCCGGACGTAGGTAAACATCGTCTCCTTCGTCCCCTGTTACCATCGATCCTAGTCTCACAGGTCGGGACCCCCTACTCGAGATCCACTGGTTTTGACACTGACATTGGTGCTTTCATTAAGAGTTCCGCTGTGGTCACCAAAGGAGTGGATGGCTTGTGTTGTCATCAATGAAGAAGTCCGCAACATGGACACTTTTGTCCCCGGACAGATCTTTGCTTTCGACAGCATTGTGCTGCACGCTGACCCGACCGACCTTCTTGGTCGGGCCGGGAGTTTTGCCGCTAATCAAGAGGTCAGATTTGGGAGCCTAGAGTTCTCTATAGACTCTCAGGGTGATCTTTCTCTAACCGGGCTCGCAGTCTTGGCTGCCATGCCCGAAGACTCCAAGGCTTTATCCTCGGATTCCGCTTTCGGTCCTGCCCATGGGATCCACCCCGGCGATGACCTAACTTTTAGTCTGGATCCAACCATAGTGCCAGATGCCCAGATCCCTGTTCTTACCGAACACTCCCATCACGCGGACGCATCCGAGGTTAACTCCGAAAGCTCTGAGTAGGTTGACCCGATCGAGCTCTCGACACTCAACGAGGCCCTAGATCGGATATTGTTGATGAAAATTATCGATGAACCAACCCTGATCCATGCTCAGATCGGCCTCAAGGCGGGTTAGGAAGAATTTTTCATCCCACCCACCACCCACTTGATAGCCTAGACTACGCCTCTAAGGAGGCAGAAGACATGGATGAGGAAGATTGCGCTCCCACCCCCGTTAACACTGGGCAATGGGCTTCCACCTCCACATACAATGTCTACATGGCGGACACTCTAGCCGCTAACGGCGAGCACAGACCTAAAAACGATGTCGACAAATCAGGTGAAGCGTCGTCAAGGCGTTGGAAGCTGCATAAATTATCAAAGGGAAAAAAGGGAAGAAAAGCTATCGCTGGCACCAGGATTGGAGATACCCTAGAAGACCTCGGCGATCCTGATATCCCCGAACACCCGCTAGAGGGTCAAGAGAAGCCGGAAGATCAGCGCAACCCCAATGATCTAAACGATTCCGACGATGACAATTACCTCCCCCTATCGAGGAGGAGGACATCCCGGAAGCCGATGACTTGGCCATCCCCAATAACCTTGAAGATCGGGAACAACTCAGGCAACAGCTTATAGCCACGGCCCACAGCTTGAAGGCACAAGAACGATAGCTTAAAGCCGAAAAGGACAACCTTAACGATTGATGGACGAGGGTCCTATCAACTAAGGAAGGATACGGTACCGGTCTATTGGACCAACCCAAAAGCTATCCATCCCGAAGGCTGCTGCAACAATTCGATGACGATCTTACTGATACGCCGTCTCCCAAACATACACCATATGACAATCCAGACCGCCCTCCTTGAGGACGAGACAGGACGGTCGACAACACCGGTTATAGGCCGACGATACCCCGAAGACGGGGAAAAGAGCCAATAGAGCCCGATGACAGGTTCGATCTGGGACACGGCCTGGACTATAGAGCAGGTTGTACGAGATCCATCTACGGATCTAGAGGGTACCGACCCGATAGATGGGATGGGTATCGGCCTTGGCTCGACCGCAACAATAGAGGTCAGGAACGAAACCGGGCGAGAACAGACGTCGATTACCATAGCGACATAGCTCGGGTTAGAGGCGTTGCCCACCCACTGTGCTTCACAGACAAGGTGATGCAGCATCGGTTCCCAGAGGGGTTCAAACCCATGAACATAGAGCAATACAATGGGACAACTAACCCAACCATATGGATCAAGGATTTCCTCCTCCACATCCACATGGAGCGAGGAGATGATCTCCACGCCATCAAGTATCTACCCCTAAAGCTTAAGGGGCCAGCTTGGATCTGGTTAAACAGCCTCCCCGAAAATTCCATCGGGTGCATGGAGGATCTAGAGGATGCATTCCTATCTAACTTCCAGGGCACCTATGTTTGACCGGCGGACTCCTCCGATGTGAGCAACGTCATCCAGAAGCCACGAGAGTCCGCTCGGCCATTCTAGAATCGGTTCTTGACCAAGAAAAACCAGATCGTTGACTGCCTAGATGCCGAGGCACTAGCCTCCTTCATGGACAATATTCAGGATAAATGGCTAGCTCGCCAGCTCGGCTAGGATAAACCTAGGACAATGTCTACCCTTACGTCACTCGTGACCCACTTTTGCACGGGCGTCAATAACTAGCTAGCAAGACGGAGCCACAACCCCGAAGACCCTGGAACCTCCAAAGTTTGGGACGAACATGGGAAACCAAAGTGCAACAAAAATAAGCGTCGACACAACAATAGTGATGTCGATGACATGACCGTTAACACCGGCTTCTGCAATTCCCGACCCGGGCACCAGAAGAAGCCTCCTAAAGGCAACCGCGACGGACCCACCCCGCTGGACAAGATCATGGAAAGGCCTTGCCAGATCCATGGCACTAAAGAGAAGCCAACCAACCACACCAACTGTAACTATTGGGTGTTCAAACAGGCCGGCAAACTCGCAGCCGAGGAACGAGGCAATGGCCCACGCAACAAGGATGAGGATGAGCCCCGCAGTGCGATCGGTAGTGGATAGAAGCAATTCCCTCTAGAGGTAAAAACCATGAATATGATATACATCACTCAGATACCCAAAAAGGAGAGGAAGCACACCCTTCGAGAGGTCTATGTCGTAGAGCATGTAGCCCCGAAGTACAACCCATGGTCGGCATACCCGATCACCTCATGACCAGTATCCGTCATGGGGGTTCAGCCGCCCTCATCCTAGACCCCATCATAGATGGGTGTCACCTGACTAAAATCCAAATGGATGGAGGAAATAGCCTTAATCAGATTTACTCAAACACAGTGAAAAAGATGGGTGTAAATCCTTCAAGGATCAAACCCAGCAACACTAACTTTAAAGGAGTGATCCCATGCATTGAAGCCCAGTGCATGGGCTCTATAAACCTGCAAGTAGTGTTTGGTTCGCCCGATAACTTTTGAAGCGAAGACTTGACCTTCAAAATTGTACCTTCCTGCGGCGGCTATCACGCCCTGCTAGGTCATACATCATTCGCTCGCTTTAACGCCGCCCCACAGTACGCATACCTCAAGCTCAAGATGACTGGCCCCAAGGGGTCATTACTATCAACGACAACATAGAGCGCTCCCTCCGAACCGAGGAACATCCCTGGCGGTCGAATTCCATTACAATGATGATCGACAAACGCCGACATCTGTCGTAAAGGCATAGAAGGTTTTAGCCGGAACTCACAGAACCTTCTCCTCCCCACAAATAAGGACTCACCCCCCCATTGCACATCACTAATACCAGCAAAACACATGCCAAGAAAGCACAACTTTGAACTTAAGATTCCATGGTGAAGCAGTGGGGGGACAACTATTAAAGCACAAGTGTTCGGCTAGACCTAACTACTAGCAATATAAGTCTTCAGACATACAATAGGTACCATCAAGGACCTGCTCAGGTGTAACGCTCATTACTAGTTCGGCGACTTCTCAAGATCCTCTTCTCAAGGTCCTCTCCCTGACAGCATTACCCATAAAGGAATGCAACCACCTAGAAGGCACAAAAGTGGACAAGCGATAGGGCACATCGAGGGCCTCAGGGCACCCATCGAAGCTCTGGCGGCCGGTGTTGGAGCAGAGGATGGAGGGGGGCCGATGGCGAGGAGCCTGGGGCAGGAGCTCCGGAGGCCGGCGGCGGTGGAGGGCCTAGGACAAGAACTCCAACGGTTGGTTGTGGAGGATGGCCTTGAGCAAGAGCTCCGACGACCGGCATTGGAGGAGGGCCTGGAGAAGGAGCTCCGGCGACCGGCAGTGGAAGGCCTGGAGAAGGAGCTCAGGCGGACGGCGGTGAAAGGCCTGGAGCAGTAGCTCCGGCAGCCAGAAGTGGATGGCCCCGAGTAGGAGCTCACGGGAAATTGAGATCTTAACGGGGAAATTGGCAGGAGATTGAGATCGGAGGGATTGCCGGCAGGTGTCGACTTGGGATCGTGGGCTGGTGCGAGATGGGATTGCGGGCATTGAAGGTGGAGGAGATCGCGGCACGGAAAGGGCATCGTGGTACTAGATCGCTAGATTTTTGAAATGTAAAGGTCATAAATGTAAAATTGTGTTTAGTTAAAAAATTATGTCCCCTGCGATAGATATTTCAGGATGGAGGGAGTATTAAGAGGGGGCTTGCTTTGGAAAGGTATGGGTGAAATCAACACATAAACAACCCGATATGCACGTATATACCATTCTCGCAAGAAGGTGAATCCATTGGTTTTTTGCTTGGGCACTTTTGGCGTAGCGAGGCGGTAGTACCACTCGGCTCCTTGGTAGAACCGCTTAGGCTGTACTTTCACTATGAGCTACCGTAGCTACTACCGCCTGCGGGGAGCTAGTGTGAAAGTTTCTGCTTCCCATTTTGCTCTTGCGGCAGTGGCATGGTAGTACCGCTTGTGCGGTACTTCCGCTTATTACTCCCACTGCAACTTTCGTTTGTGTTCGAGGGGTATGAGAGCTTCTGTTTCCCATTCTGCTCTCGCGGTAGTTATATGATAATATCTCTTCACGCGGTACTTTCGCTTTAGTGGTGCTTGTTAGAAATATGTCCTAGAGGCAGTAATATTGTATTTTTTTTTGTAACTAAGAGTTTATATTATATGCTATAACTGCTATGATTCCGAAATATTTGATTTAATGGAAAACTCATATGCATGTGTGGAATTGTGAACGATAGAGTATGGTTCCCAGTCTTGCCTCTAAGACTGTCTCAAGTGTTGTCGGTGGTCATGTTTTCCGGATCTTAGGATATCGTTAAGTGTAATGATAGTCCTAGAACAACTTTGAGAATATGATGTTAGAAAAATGATCATATTGAATTGACCAAAACTTATTTGTTATACTTTGAGATAATATCATCTCAAATCAATTGTTATAATACAAAGTGTTAACATGTGTTTTATGTTCCTTAATCCATGAGAGTATTGTAGTCACTTCTTATCATACGATGAGCTTTGGGGTTGCTCAAACATTATATGTAACCAGGTGATCATAACGACAACTTACAAGTTCATCGACAAGGTTGAGAAGTGACTAGATAGATCGAGAGTGGAATTTGCTCCTCCGACACTAGGAGATATTCTCAGGGCCCTCTCGGTGTGACGGAATCCATCATCATCTGGCCAGACACAGATGACTATGCCACGGGGATACCGGAACATATCAACAAGAAAGAAGAACAAAACCGATAACCACAATACTAGGATAGTGAGCTTGTGCATGACTCAAGATGATACCAATGCATCTCGTTTTTTAAGTATCATGAGTATAATTCGTGTACTCATAGGGATCGATATGGATATCCATGGTTGAGCTATAGGACTTTCGTTCATCTCTAAGAGTTATCGAACCTATGGGGTCACAAGATTGAGGTAATCATGATCTACTAAGTGTTAGTAGTGCGGGAGTAATGACAACATATTGGTAAAATGGGTTCATCAATATTCAAAATAGTTTTGAGAGGATCCAGAAGCGTTTTAGGGTCGCGAGAATTGTTTTAGAGACTATCGGGCAATACCGAATACTACTGACAAATAATATATAGGTGGAAAATGCTTTTGGAGATGCAAAATCAATGATAAATGGTTGTTATAATATTTATAAGGATTTTACATTTAATTTAATATTAGCGGGCCTTAACAGGCCAAGAGGTGGAAGATAGCTTGGGCCACAAGGTCACATGTGGATATGGCTCCCCCTATTTGGAAGGGGAAGGCCGAAATGGAGGGGAAGTCCCCCTCCTCTTGGCCATCCAAGGGTGTCGTGGGAACGAGCCTGACAGTAGATGGTAGGGGTACGAAAGGAGAGGGCAAAGTCCTAGCTATGGCGAGGATGTACACACGAATATATAAGTTTAGGCCCCTCTCATGGAGGTAACAACCCTACGTCTCAGTGCTCGAGAGCTTATGTCGTGTGAAATATAGTGATTACAATGGTTGTGAACCCTTGTATAGGAGGGGAGGGGCGGCTTATATAGAGTTCACTGCCCCTTATAATTACCCAACATCTAAGGGTCTGATCATGGTGTTAAAGTCTGTCGTTACTGCTAATGTACGTAATAAAAGCTATTAGTGCCTATTGAATCAACGTCTGCCCGTTGGGCTCTTAATGATGACTCCTGGTCTTCTAGCATCGAGTGAGAACGAGGTCTTCCGAATGACATGCTACCGCCGAGTGAAGGAAGGAGTCTTTTAGTGGATATCATGTCGAGTGACTTCGGACATCTCATGGAATCCACTCAAAAGTTTATGCTTGATCTTCAAGTTCCCCAATATAGTGTCCTTAGGTAGGGTATGTAGGCCTTGCCTAGGACCCTACCCAAGGTACATATCCTTGTCATTAGCCCCCGAATGGATCGGGGATATAGTGGTGAAATGGGGTATCAATGCCAATCTTGAGTTAAGGCATCAAATCTCCCGAATGTTATTCGGGATTCCAATGAAACTTGCGTCGACTGAACTCTGAGTTAACGTCAATTCAGGATCGACACGCCAAATCTTCCGAATGATATTCGGGGCTTCAACGAAACTCGCGTCGATTGAATTCTTCTTTGTTTGCCCAGATCCATTCAACCTTTAAAGTGTCCGAGTGGATGTTCAATGCCTGTTTTGCTCCGAGTGAACCGAAGGCATCTTTGGAGGTGACGGGTCGATCTGTCAGACCCGGATTTTGTGGGATACAAAAATTTGGGAAGCATGCGTGCGTGCGATGATGACGCCACGATCAGGGCAAGTGGAGGCATGACGCCTCGATTCTTGCGCCGGTCATCTCACCATGTACTGGGCGCCGTCAGCGGTTGGCATGTGCGTTGAACTTGTGGGCCCACTATTCAGTGAGACACTCGGCGGAGTATAAATCTCTGCGCGCCGCATTTTGCACAGTACCTTCGCCTGTTCTTTCTCCTTTCCTCGGCCTCCTCTACCTCCAACGCCCCACTCCATTCTTCCTCGACGAGAGCCGTCGCGCCGATTACGAAGAATGTGACGGAGAAGCTGGAGCGGGCTAAGAAGGGGGCGACGAAGCTCAAGGGCAAGAAGCCCTCGACCACTCAGTTCACCGCGCTGGCGGGATGGATTTAGGGGGATTTTCTCCCCTCCGTAGTCACTCGCGAGGACATGGAGGGCCTTGTCGCCGACGGGCTCGTGGCGGACAGCGCCTGGAGGTTGCCGGAGGGAGAGCGCGAGCCGGAGCCGCGCGACGGGGAGCGGGTCCTCCTTCTCTCCCACGTCGAACGAGGTTTCTCTATGCTGCCTCACCCCTTCTTTAGAGGATTCTTGAATTTATTCAATTCCCAATTGCACCATCTCCCACCGAATACCGTTGCATACTTGTCTGCCTTCGTTACTCTGTGCGAGTGTTTTCTGGGCTGCTCTCCCCATTGGGGGCTGTTCAAGCACATCTTCACGGTCAGATCCCAGACCGTGAAGAAAGCTCTCCCTGCCGACGGGAAGACTCATGTGCTTCAGTTGTGCGCAGGTTTAGGACTTTAGAAAAGAGCTCGTAGTTCATTCCCTGTCATGACTTTTCCTAAGTCTGTAGAGGCTGGCAGTCGACTTGGTTCTATTGCAAGGATATGGCATCAAGTCTCTAAAGGTGACCGAAGAGGAACATGTCCAAATGGGAATCTTGGTTGAGGTTGTGGTGCAGTTGATCTGGGGTGGGGTGACTGGCATGGATCTGCTGGAGACGTTTCTCAGTCGACATATTCAGCCGCTCCAAGCCAGAGATCATACCACGTGGCACTACGCGGACCCTGAGGACTCGACCAGGACGCATCCAGAAGAGGTTCCACAAAAAACAGTCGAGCAGTGGCTTCGCAGCATCACTAGAGCCTGCGAAAACCCTTTGGGAGCCAAGAGGATCCGACCTTACTCGGTCGAAAACCCGCCGAAGAATTTGGTGAGTTGTATGGTGTCGGCTGATGTATTTGTACTGTCGAGTGATATATTGATTTTATGAACTGACTTCTTTGCTTGAATCATGCAAGAGTGGATGGACATGCACTCGCCCGTTCCCAACGGGAACCATGTTGAAGATGGCGTGGTGAGCGAGGGTGGCAGCATGGATGGCGATGGTCCCTCTGACACTGAGGATGAATACAAGGACTCCAGCGAAGAGGAAGAAGTCGAGTCACCTCCCCGGCATGAAGGCGGCACCAAGACCTGCCAGGATCTGGCAGCTGTTGAGGACAGGGCTCCGGGCCCTAGTGAGAAGAACCCGAAGCGGGGCCGCCCTTCGACTGTTGACTCGAGTGAGAGGCTGGCCAAGCAACCTAGGCAGGTCACGACCAAACCTCGCAAGGCTCTACCTTGCATGAGGATGGCCGTACCTGTCGTCTCCACGTAAGTATTTATTTTCGAATTCTTTCTGTCGACTGTGACCTTGAGTTGTAGCTAACCGAGTGTTGTTCGATTCGTCAGAGTTGCTATGTCTGTGACCTCGCCTCATCGGGACGGAGGGGAGGCAATGGACATTGACACTGCTGACGCTGCCACTTCTCATAGAGGTTAATAAGTTCTTGATTCATCCGAATGGGATTCATCACTTGCAAAAGTTAACACTGTTGGTTGATGTTGCAGAGATCATTCAGGTGGAAGACGATGAGGAGCACCTGGATGCTTCGCGCACCCGCACCCGCACCCGCACCCGAAGAGCTTCATCAGCGCAGGCGCTTCAACGCTCGACTGCGGACTCCTCTCAGGGGATAGGTGACTCGACACAACTCAGAGCTGAACCTGTAGCACCTCTATGGAATGCTCCTCCAACTGTCTTGACCATTGTGACGTCGGCTCCAACCGGACCCGCTCAGACTGCCTCAGCCGCTCCAGCAACAACGCCGATTCCGCCTATGACGGCTTTCTCTCTGCATCACGTCCCGGAAGATCATACCGGAGCTGCGAAGGAGGCTATGATCCAGGCGGAGCAGATAATGCTGCAAACCAAGGAGGCAAATGAGGCCATCAAGCTGGCTTACGACGTCAGCGCGGCCCTCTGCACCAATGTCCGAGTAAGTTCGATTGTAAGTACATTTCTGATTGAATTCCTGTATTTTCTTGACTGCACACCCACTGGGTGATTATTATAGAATGTCTGAAGTTTCTCCACTCGAATAGGACGGATTGTAGTCGAGTGGGATTGGAATCGATAGTACGCGTGGTACTGGACTCACTCGACATATCGAGTGCATATTTTTTCTGACGAGTTACTCGACGGATCGAGAGTTAACCGTCTCAGTGGGGGCACTCTGAGTGTACCAACTGGGTGTAGTCCCCGAGACCGCTGTCGAGTGCTTGCACTGGCAGGGGTATTAGAGCTTGTCATATCCACCACTCCATAGTTACGCTGTAGGTTTTATGGATATTATTGACAAACTATGATAGGACGGTGCATAAGGATAGACTACACTTCTTGGAGTGATGGATATTCCAATGATGGATGTTTCTGCCACTCGACTGATCGCGAGTCGGTAGATCCAGTGGGGGCACGCTAAGTGCACCCACTGGGTGTAGTCCCCGAGACCGCTGTCGAGTGTCTGGACCGGTAGGGGTCTTAGAGTTTTATTGTATATGGATAGATTTCTCCTTGGATCGCACCGCTCCGAAGCTACCTTGTAGGTTTCATGGATATTATTGATAAACCATGATATGACGCTGCATAAGGATAGATTGAACTTCACAGAGTAGGGAGGCGCGTCACTCGATGGGTCGAGTGGCGGGTGAATGTTCTGACAAGGTTGACCTTGTCGAACGTTTCAGTAACCAGTGGGGGCACGCTAAGTGCACCCACTAGGCGTAGTCCCCGAGGCTGCTGTTGATCACAGACGATTAGTAGTAGTCTTGAAAACTTGTCGTACGCGGAGTACTGGAGTCACTCGACATGTCGAGTGCATATTTTTTCTGACGAATTACTCGACGGATCGAGAGTTAACCGTCTCAGTGGGGGCACTCTTTGTGCACCCACTGGGTGTAGTCCCCAAGACCACTGTCGAGTGCTTGCACTGGCAGGGGTCTTAATAGAGACAACTTTGAATTTGTTTACAGCGCGCGGAGCGCTAGGGCCACGCGACATGTCGAGTGGACTTTTGCTTGATGGACATCATAGGTCGATCCATATAGCCCAGTCGATCGTCCTTCGCATTACTTGCCGATTGAATTCCTTTATTTTATCGGTTTCAGAGGGCTTGCGAACTTGGAATGCAGTACAAGGACCTAGAGGATTAGAGGAACCGACTGCGAGTGGATCTGGAGGCCTCCAACAACGCTCTGGAGCGAGCGCATGCTGAGCTGATGTCTCTGGTAGGTAATTACTGTTGACTTTTTGTCTTCCCATCTTCGCTCTTCACGTTTTCAACCAAGTGCTCTCACTCGAATAGACGTACACAATGAAAACCGTTGACTCCAAGCACGACTCAACAATGTTGTTTCTTTAGATTCCATGAACACGACATTGGAGGAGAAGGACAAGGCACTTGCTGACGCCCAATGAGAGGCCAGGGACAAAACTAAAGCCACAGATCGGAAGCTGATGACCGCCAAGAAACTCGAGGAGGAGAACGCAAAGTTGAAGCAGGAGCACGCGGATCTTGTTAAAAGGGCTGAGCAGCTGAACAAGCGGAGCAATGGCCTGGAGAAGCACCTGGGTGAATTCTCGAGGAAGATGTATATTCTGCTCGACGATAAATGTTTCATGTCGACTGAAGTTTATAAAACCTTTGAAGGTCACAGTTTACCAATTTCCCTCCCATTCCAACTCTTCAACAGAATTTTGCCAAGACTTCGAGAAAGAGACAAAGGAGGTTGAGCCCAATCTGGATCCCACTAAGTCAATAGTCGCAGATGCAGTAGCCATGAACATGCTTAGACTCAACTTCTGGCTTTAAGGCGTCCAGGCATATATCGCCCGACTGAAATCTGCAATGGAGAGAATTGACAAGGAGCTATGGCCTGAGGACACTCTTCATCTCGACCTCAACTCTATAATGGCTTGCCTGAATGAACTTCCTAGTCGAGTGCAGGCCTGGAAGAAATTTGCTGCTCGTTGTGGAGCCGACGTGGCGTTATCACTTGTCAGGGTCCATTGCAGGTACGTGAGGGAACAGAAGCTGAAGGAGCTCCAGGTGGTAAACACGAAGAAACTCCAGTTTGAGGACTTAATGGAAACCTTCATTGAGCCAGCCACCAGAATCACTAACGGCATCGACTTGGACACTTTTGTCGAGCCAGCCAGCACGTCACATGTTCAAAAAACTTGCTCTATTGAGCAATACTTTTATTCGCCTTGCTATGTCAAGTGAAATTGTATCCCTTAAAACTTCATTCAGGCCTTAGGCCTAAGCACATTTGCTTCTACACGAAATGTTTATCCACGGTTTACCCTTTGGATTTTATTCATGTTTTGGCTTTCAATCGACTGTTCGACTGGGTTTGTTTTTCACTTAGGCGAAACGTGTTCGCAGCTAAGCCCGCGAGTGTGAGGATTTCTCATCACTTGGGATATTTTCGAACTTAGGCGAATGTCGATTCGCATCTAAGCTGTCGAGCGAATGGATTACTATCCACCCGACAAGGTTTTTAACTTAGGCGAAACATGTTCATAGCTAAGCTATCGAGTGAATGGATTACTATTCACCCGACGAGGTTTTTAACTTAGGCGAAACGTGTTCGCAGCTAAGCCCAGCGAATGGATTACTATCCACCCGACGAGGTTTTTAACTTAGGCGAAACATGTTCACAGCTCAGCCCCCGAGTGTGAGGATTGCTCAACACTCGGAGTATTTTCTTACTTAGGCGAATGTCGATCCGCAGCTAAGCTGTCGAGCGAATGGATTACTATCCACCCGACGAGGTTTTTAACTTAGGCGAAACGTGTTTGTAGCTAAGCCCCCGAGTGTGAGGATTTCTCATCACTCGGAGTATTTTTCGAACTTAGGCGAATGTCGATTCGCAGCTAAGCTGTCGAGTGAATGGATTACTATCCACCCGACGAGGAATTTAACTTAGGAGAAACGTGTTCGCAGCTAAGCCCCCGAGTGTGAGGATTGCTCATCACTCAGAGTATTTTCAAACTTAGGAGATGTCGATTTGCAGCTAAGCTGTCGAGTGAATAGATAACCATCCACCCGACGAGGTTTTTAACTTAGGCAAAACATGTTCGCAACTAAGCCCCTGAGTGTGAGGATTGCTCATCACTCGGAGTATTCCCAAGAATGAAACTGTACGATTGGAATCGACAATATATATTGTAGAGACGTGGATTGCATTGATGACGTATTCTTATTCGTATCAGAAGATTCTTGTCTCAAGTATAAAAATGCTGGAGCAGATCTGCATTCCAGGCTCGTGGCTCGTCTATCCGCTTCATGAGATTGTATAGGTGATAGTCTCCATTGTTTAGCACCTTAGTGACGACGAAAGGACCTTCCCATGCAGGAGCAAGCTTGTGAGGTCGGTGTTGATTCACTCGAAGCACCAAGTCTCCCTCATGAAACGACCATCTCTTGACACTCTTCTCATGGAAGCGTTGGAGGTCCTGCTGATAGGCAGTAGTCCGGATCAGAGCCATCTCTCATTCCTCCTCGAGAAGATCTACACCATCCTGTCTGGCCTGTTCAGCTTCAACCTCAGAATACAACTCCACTCGAGGGGAATTGTGGGCCAAGTCAATCGGCAATATGGCTTCAGCACCATAGACAAAGAAGAAAGGAGTTCTCAGGCCCCATAACACAGACGGTAGCTTGGTTACCCAGGCACCAGCGGCATGATCCAGGTCGCGCATGAGACGAGGCTTAACACCTTGCAAGATGAGGCCATTGGCTCGCTCGACTTGTCCATTGGTTTGTGGGTGAGCGACAGATGCATAATCCACCCGAGTGCCTTGGGAGTTGCAGAAGTTCCCGAATTCTTCCGAGTCAAAATTAGTGTCGTTGTCTGTGATGATGCTGTGTGGAATACCATACTGATAAATTATCTCTCTCATGAATGTGACCGACGTGCGGGAATTTAGCTTCTTGATTGGCTTGGCTTCTATCCACTTGGTGAATTTGTCGACTGCTACCAGTAAGTGGGTGAATCCTCCTTTTCTGGGTCGGAAGGGGCCAACCATGTCGAGTCCCCAAACCGCAAACGGCTAGGCCAGAGGAATTGTCTTCAGAGCAGACGCTGGCGTGTGTGACAAGTTTGCATAGAACTAGCAACCATCACAATGATCAACAATGTCTTTAGCCATCTCATTAGCTCGTGACCAGTAAAAACCCGCCCGGTATGCTTGAGCGACAATCATCCTTGAGGACGCATGGTGGCCGCAAGTTCCCGAGTGAATCTCGTCTAGAATCGTTCGACCTTCCATGGGGGAATGCAGCGCTGGGTGACACCAGTCACACTCTCTCTGAACAGCTGATCTCCCATCAAAATGAAAGCGTTGGACCTGTGCACAATCTGTCGAGCCTCTGTTTCATCTTTGGGGAGCTCTTGTCTGAGGATATAGGCAATGTAAGGCACGGTCCAATCGGGAATGATAACCAGAATTTCTATGACCAGGTCAATCACTACAGGGACATCGACTTCTGTCGATTCGGTGGAACTCAAAGCCTGTGGGGGCTCTTCGGTGAAAGGATCTTCTTGAACCAAAGGAGTGTGCAAGTGCTCCAAGAACACACCACTGGGGACAGGCCGTCGAGTGGAACCAATCTTGGATAGTTCATCGGCCGCCTGATTTTTCAGTCAGGGAACATGATGAAGTTCCAAGCCTTCAAACTTCTGCTCCAACTTTTGAACTGCATTGCAGTATCCAGTCATAGCGGGATTTTGAACATCCCACTCTTCCATCACTTGATTCACCACCAGATCTGAGTCGCCATAAACCATTAGGCTTTTGACGCCGAGTGAGATAGCCATGCGCAACCCATACAAAAGTGCTTCATACTCCGCCTCATTGTTGGAGGAATCGTAGTGAATTTGCAAGACATAGTTGAGCTTGTTGCCTCTGGTAGATATCAAGACAACACCAGCACTGGAACCATTCAACATTTTGGAGCCATCAAAGAACATTGTCCAATGCGCTGAGTGAACTTGGATAGGCTGTTGCTGTTCAATCCACTCGGCCATGAAATATGCCAATGCTTGGGACTTGATTGCTTTTTTGGCTTCGAATTTGATGTCAAAGTGTCCAAGCTCGATTGCCCATTTAGCCACTCGACCTGATGCGTCTCGATTATTGAAAATTTTGGACAAGGGAGCATCACTGACGACTGAAATCGAGTGGTCTTGGAAATAATGCGCCACCTTCTTCATTGATAGGTAAATACCATAAACTAGCTTCTGATAGAGTGGATATCTTTGCTTTGAGGGGGACAATACTTCCAAGACATAATAAATTGGCCACTGGACCTTATAAGCTTTGCCTTCCTCTTCCGGCTCGACAGTCAGTACTGTACTGACGACCTGATTTGTGGCCGTGATGTACAGGAGCAAGGGCTCTCTGCTGGAAAGAGCGACAAGCACCGGTTGGGTGGAGAGCAGGGCTTTGAGCTCAACAAACATTGCTTTGGCTTAGGGAGTCCAATCGAACGTGTCAGACTTCTTCATCAATTGACATAAAGGCAGAGGCCTTCTCACCAAGATGAGAAATGAACCGACTCAATGCTGCCAAGCAACCTGTGAGCTTCTGAACATCATGCACTCGCACGGGAGTCTTCATACGGTAATGGCACTGATTTTCTCGGGGTTGACATCAATTCCTCGCTCGAAAACGAGAAAACCAAGCAACTTGCTGCTAGGGACGCCGAAAGTACATTTGGCCGGACTCAACTTTGTGTCGAATTGCCTCAGATTGGCGAATGTCTCAGCCAAGTCAGCCAGCAGGTCGCAACCTTTGCGGGACTCGACCACTATATCGTCCATGTACGCCTCAACATTCTGAAGGATCTGGTCGAGTAAACATTTCTGAATCATACACATAAAAGTAGCGCCGACATTCTTGAGACCAAAAGGCATGGTGATGTAACAAAAACACCCGAATGGGGTGATGAAGGCTGTCTTTATTTTGCTCGAGCCATATAGACGGATCTGATGGTACCCAGAATAAGCATCCAAAAACAATAAATGCTCACACCCTGCTGTCGAGTCAACAATTTGATCTATGAGGGGAGCGGAAAATGATCTTTTGGGCACACCTTGTTGAGATGTTTGAAGTCAATGCACATGCACAATGACTTATTTTTCTTTGGAACCATCACAACATTCGAGAGACACTCAGAGTGATAAATCTCCCGAATGAACTTCTCTTGCAACAGACGGGCCACTTCTTCTTTGATTGCCTTGCGCTTCTCCACCACTGAGCGATGCAAATGCTCTCTGACAGGTTTGGCTTTTGGATCCACTCGCAGACCGTGCTCAGCCAGCTCCCTGGGAACCCTGGGCATGTCAGCAGGCTTCCATGCGATACCACTGTTGGGGAACGTTACATGGGAAACAAAAAAATTCCTATGCACATGCAAGATCAATCCATGGTGATGAGCATCTACGGGAGGGAGAGTGGATCTACATACCCTTGTAGATCGCTAAGCGGGAAGCGTTAAGAAACGCGGTTGGTGTAGTCGAATGTCTTCGCGATCCAAATCACCTAGCGTCCCGCGATCTCATCACAATGCGTCCCGCGATCCAATCACAATCCGATCTAGCGCCGAATGGCCGGCACCTCCGCATTCAGCACACGTACAGCTCGATGATTATCTCTGCCTTCTTGATCCAGCAAGAGGGAGCAGAGAAGTAGATGAGTTCTCCGGCAGCGTGACGGCGCCGCGGCAATGGTGGTGGAGCAATTCCGTCAGGGCTTCGCCTAAGCACTTCACAAAATCGATCTAGAGGAGAAACTATGCACTAGAGGAGAGGGTAGCACGTGGCTGAAAATCTAGTGCAAAAACCATAAAACCTCTAGTATATATAAGAGGAAGAGAGGAGGAGGCTTGGCACAAGGGCCAAGCCCTCTAGGCTTCGGCCAGAGTGGGAGGAGAGGAGGAATCCTCCTCCAATCCTAGTAGGACTAAGACTCCACCTTATTTTGGTCTTTTTGCCTTTTTCCACCTTTTTCTCTTTGGGCTTTTCTTCCCAGCTGCATGGGCCTTGTGTGGGACTTCCACCAGCCCACTAAGGGTTGGTATTCGCTCTCCCACAGCCCATGTAGCCTCTTGGGTCGAAATACCCCTCCCGATGGTCTCCCGGTACACTACCGATGAGCCCGAAACTTTTGCGGCGACCAAAATAGGACTTCCTATATATCAATCTTTACCTCCGGACCATTTCAGAGCTCCTCGTGATGTCCGGGATCTCATCCAGGACTCCGAACAACCTTCGGTCACCACCATACATAACTCTATGCTACCGAAACGTCACCGAACCTTAAGTGTGCAGACCCTGCGGGTTCGAGAATAATGTAGACATGACCGAGACACCTCTACGGTCAATAACCAATAGCGGGACCTGGATGCCCATATTGGTTTCGACATATTCTACGAAGATCTTTATCGGTCGAATCTCTATGTCAAGGATTCAGTTAATCCCGTATGATGTTCCCTTTGTTCTTCGGTATGTTAGTTGCCCGAGATTCGATAGTTGGTATCTCCATACCTAGTTCAACATCGTTACCAACAAGTATCTTTACTCGTTCCGTAATACAAGATCACGTGACTAACACTTAGTCAAATTGCTTGCAAGGCTTGTTGTGATGTTGTATTACCGAGTGGGCCCTGAGATACCTCTCCGTCACAGGAGTAACAAATCCCAGTCTTGATCCATGCCAACCAACAGATACCCTCGGAGATACCTGTAGAGCACCTTTATAGTTACCCAGTTACGTTGCGATGTTTGATACACACAAGGTACTCCTCCGGTGTCAGTGAGTTGCATGATCTCATGGTCATAGGAAGACATGTAGAAAACAGTAGCAATAAAGTGACACGATCATATGCTACGTTTGTAGTTTGGGTCTTGTCCATCACATCGTTCTCCTAATGATGTGATCATGTTATCAAATCACATCTCATGTCCATGACTAGGAAACCATAGCCATCTTTGATGAATGAGATAGTCTATTAGAGGCATACTAGGGACATGGTGTTGTCTATGTACCCACACATGTATCCGATTTTCCGATCAATACAATTATAGCATGGATAATAAACGATTATCATGAACAAGGAAATATGATAATAACCAATTTATTATTGCCTCTAGGGCATATTTCCAATAGATATCCCAGTTCTCACGGAGGAACTAGATGAGCTCGGTTTCCTATTTGTTGTCGAGTGTTGATGAGATATTCGTCGGGGCAACAGTAGGATCCGTCGGATGGATGTGTACCTTCTTCACTTCAACTGCCGACTAAAATGCCGACTCGGAAGCCGGCTTGTTTGCACAGAGCAAATCAGCAGGGTCGGCGGTTTTCTTGTACTCCTCCAACTCAGCCATGGCCATCTGGTGATCGGCGATCTTGGAGCCTTGCTGGAGGCATTCTTCGGCCCGCTGTCGATTGCCAGTGATCGTGATCACGCCCTTAGGGCCTGCATATTCAACTTGAGATACACATAACATGGTCGGGCCATGAAACATGCATAAGCGGGTCGACCCAGAATGGCATGGTAAGCACTCTTGAAATCCACGACTTCAAATGTCAAATTTTCTTTTCGAATTTTTTTGTCATTCTCGAATGCCACATCCAATGCTATCTGGCCGAGTGACTTGGCCTTCTTTCCTGGGATGACCCCGTGAACTTGCATGCTACTCTCACTCAGACGGGACATCGGAATGCCCATCCCTTTCAAGGCATCCGCATAGAGAATCTTCAGGCCGCTGCCACCGTCCATGAGGACCTTTCTAAGTCGAGTCCCCCCACCAGCGGATCAACTACCAGAGCCTGTCGACCGGGAGTGGCCACATGAGCAAGATGGTCTGTCTGGTCGAATGTGATAGCATATTGGGACCATTTGATGTAGGTGGGGGTATCCGATACAACCATGTTGATTTCTCTGTTGATGACTCTCAAACGGCTCTTGCTCTCGAGATCAGCAAAGATCACCAGTGTAGTAGTGACATCCGAGAATGTTTCCTTATCCTCATCTTCATCTCCCTTCTCAGGAGATTTATCACTCGGCAGGTCTCCCTTGAATTGCTAGATAAGGGTCCGACATTGTAGAGTGGTGTGCTTAGGCAAAATCAGATTGCCTTCCACATCTTTCCTCGTGTCTATTACACACGGATGATCCATGATATCAGTTCCTAACTGATTTTTCTCTTCCTTGGGGGCATACTGTGCTTTAGCTTTGCCCTTGTTCTTCGAGTGAGTCGCCAGTGCTGGCGCTTCTACTTGAACCGGGTCTTCAGCTTTTCGCTTTTGTTTCCGATTGTTGCTGCCACCAGCCTCATTGATGACTGCCTTTCCTTTACCGCTACGGAGGCGGTCTTCTTTCTCGCCATTGGCCTACCGAGTGGCGATTTCCATCATCTTGCCGAGTGAAATATCACCCGTCCGCCCAAACTTTATATATAGCTCTCTGTATCTCACACAGGCCTTGAAAGCACAAACAACCTAGTGTTCTGACACATTCTCCACTGTATGATGTAGAGTGGACCATCGCTGAATATAATCTCTCAAAGTTTCATTGGGCTTCTAGACACAGTGCTGCAAGTCGACCAGACCTACCGGACGCTTGCAGGTGCGCTCAAAGGTTTGGACAAACACTCGGGCAAGATCCTCCAACAATGTATGCTGGAGGGAGCCAAACGATTCAGCCAAGCTCGAGCTGAACCATCTAACATCAGGGGCAAGTGCTTCATTGCAACATTGTCATTTCCGCCACCAATGTGCACAGACACTCGATAATCATCTAACCAAGTCTCTTGCTTTGTTTCGCAAGAAAACTTTCTGATTCCCGCCGCCATCCTGAAGTTTGGGGGTTCTCTGCAGAATGTATGGCTCTGCTGAAACACTCGGGACCAGACAACACGACTGATCTTCCACTCGGAACATTTCTGTCGTGTCCTTCTCTGTGGGCTCTGTCCCTATAAATCCGCTTCTGAACGAGGAGGTCACGGGTGTCAAAGCCCCTACCAAAGGAGCGCCTATCGTCCTGGCGCCGGGGCGCATACGGACCACTCCGCGGAGGAGTGGGCACTCGACGGTGGTCTTCGCGGTGAAACTGATCTCTGACCTGCTCTTCATGGAAACCTCCGCCCCGATGACGCAAGGGCATCCAGGGCTATGTGCCCTGGGTGAATTTCTATGTATCCTGTTACAAGACTAGGAAACTACTGAATCCTGCGGCTGCATTGCATCCAACAGTGCTCTGATCTGCATCAACTCTCTTCTAGCCTCTGACCGGGACGACTGGATGGAATCTGCTATCCTAGCAGCAGCAACAACATTTAACACAGGAGTTTGGTATACCTCAACATCGTCGTGAGATCTAGTTGGAAACAGCTGCCGCTGACGTCGACTGGGGCGTGGGGGGCGCTGGCGAGAGCGCTCGTCAAGTTATGCCTGGAGTTCTTCCAAACGAATGCATGCGGCCTCCAAAGCTTGAGCCTCGGCAGTCGCGCCAACGATGGGAGTATGAAGAACCTCCTCTTCGCGGCGCGACTGCTCATTCGACGGACCGCCAGCCTCGCGCCTGCCACGGCCAAAGCCAGGCGGCGAACTTTGATGAGAGCCTGCCATCAAGACCTCCGCTGCGGGATCGCAGCTTTCGCACTCGGAAGGCACGTCGGATGGATGAGAATCCGACTCGAACACGCTGTCAAGGGACTTGGCGGGCTTGAGTGCTGCAATCTTCGGAGAAGTTTGACACGCCACTGCGTGTTTGACCCAGTGCTGAAGTCGTGAGCGGCCGGACCGCTTGCGAGTGCGAACAACGAGGGGAGCCGACGAGTAACGAGTCAAAGGCTGACGCAGCAACATACCACAGGAACTTGCGCGGCCTCGTGGACCGGGAGCGCCTCGATGTCAATAGGCGCTTCCTGAAGGCATGCCGAATCGTCGGCGTGAAGGTGAGCGCTCCGAAACGGATATCGTGCCCTAGAGCAAAAACACCGCCGGAAGACATGTCAAAGGATGAAAAATGCAACGTCGTCGGAAGTCGCTTAGACGCCTGCCCCACGGTGGGCGCCAACTGTCGTGGGAACAAGCCTGACAGTAGATGGTAGGGGTACGAAAGGAGAGGGCAGAGTCCTAGATACGGCGAGGATGTACATACGAATGTATGAGTTCAGGCCCCTCTCGTGGAGGTAACAGCCCTATGTCTCAGTGCTCGGGAGCTTATGTCGTGTGGAATATAGAGATTACAATGGTTGCGAACCCTTGTGCAGGAGGGGAGGGGCGGCTTATATAGAGTTTGCTGCCCCTCATAATTACCCAGCATCTAAGGGTCCGATCATGGGGTTAAAGTCTGCTGTTACTGGTAACGCACGTAATAAAAGCTATTAATGTCTATTGAATCAACGTCTGCTCGTTGGGCTCTCAATGATGGCTCCTGGTCTTCTGGCATCGAGTGAGAATGAGGTCTTCCGAATGACACGCTACCGCCGAGTGAAGGAAGGAGTCTCCGAGTGGATATCCTGTCGAGTGACTTCGGACATCTCATGGAATCCACTCGAAAGTTTATGCTTGATCTTCAAGTTCCCCAATGTAGTGTCCTTAGGTAGGGTATGTAGGCCTTGCCTAGGACCGTACCCTAGGTACATATCCTCATCAAAGGGTGAGTGACTTTGTCTCCCCTTGTGGCGCCTCTCCTACTCCCCTCAACCTATATATACTAGAGGTTTTGCATCCTTTTGGATACACAACTTTTGAAGTCTCCTCCACTCTAGTTATAGTTCTAGTTGATCCAAGTTGGTCAATTAGTTTTGGACCTAGATCCTATAGTCCTCATAACTAGAAGTAGAATCTGGTTCTAATCTCCTCCCATTAATTCTCCGGTGAAGATCAGCTCTGGACGGTGAAGTGCTGCCAGATCGTGAAGACCGTATGCTTTCAACCTAGTACGGAGTTCATGGAATGCTTTCGGTCTTCTGTTTGAGGGATCATTAGTGGGAAGTTCATGGAATGCTTCATCTATAGTTCGAGCAACATCATCAACATTCTACACCGAGTCGTCTTCCTCCGCAGCAAATTGGAGTTGGTAATGTCCCGATCCCAACCGTTAGTGTATCTTCATAGTGTTTCTGGTTGATCGGATGACATTTTTTGTTTTCTACTATGTTTCCCAACAGTGTATTCATAGGCGGTTCTATGAGTAGATATAGTTTTTGATCTAGATCACATGTCGATGTGAGTTTTTGATGTTCTTTCTTGGCTTCCCTCGACTGTTTCTTTGATTTAGTTCGTCGACAACATGATGTAACTTTGTACATAGTTCTGACAATCAATCAGATTTGGTAGTCGATGATCTTCTAACAGTTCTTTGGTCTTCATCATAGTCAATAATAGTGAACTGTCACAAACATGAGAGGGTGATGAAGATCGACGATCTTCGAGGGGTTCATGGGTACTTGACGAAGTTTAGTGTGGGGCTAGAGATTTTTAATTAAGTCTCTTCACTCACACACCCTGAAAATTAATCTCGCAACAAGGATTCTCTCCTTGGTGGTGGACATAGGTAGCTATGTTATCCGGAAACCCTAGAAGCCACATAGGTAAAAAACTTCCAAACTGACTAGAGAACATCTAACTTGGTTTTGCATGGTTGCATGTTGGTATAGCCTTTGTTATGATATTGATATTATGGATGAGGTGGTTATTAGTTGTAACGTTAAGTAGCCTGCACGTCACGGTTTGACATGATTGTTGGAGCCAAGGGATTGTCACTTTAATGGCTTGCATGTCAAAAGTAGTTATTTTATCATCGATGAACGTGAAAGACATGCAACGGAGTACCCTAGAGCAAGGAGGCTTCACCAGGGACAAGAGATAATGGTGGTTGCTGAAGAATCATCCCATAGCATCATCCCAAGTGCCTAGGGCTATACCATATGCTTTTATGAATTGCCTGAGAAGTTTATCCCTTTGTTGTTTGCACCCTTCGATTGCGCAATAGTGAATTTTTAGGTGATCTCTCATTGAAAATGTCAAGTTAAAAGGTGCTCTTCCCAGTGTTTGCAAGCGTCTATATCACATAGCTTTTCGGAGTGCGTCATGTCCACATGAGTACAAAAAGATCATGAGTTGTAAGGCGAGCAAGGTTTGACCGAACAAGCAAATAGCACTCGGTTCTCTAGAATTTCTAGCAGAATCATTCTCAGCTTGGAGCACGAAGCATCGAAAGATGAATAAGAGTCATATGGACGTATGCTCAACCAAAGATTGCCTACCTATTGAGTTCACGTCATCAGTGATGTCCACATCAATGGTTGTGAATAAAACTAGGCTCTTGAATCACTTAAAATCAATTATGAGAGATATTGAGTTGAGTGTGAGCACAATTATGAATTAATTATGTTTAATCACTAGTGCGAATTGATTACGAACAATGCCTATGTGTACCTTGCATTATAGTCATAGAATAATGGCTCATGGTTCCACCCTTCCGTTTGAAATTGATTCGGTGTTTATATTCTCCTACTTACAAGAGGATCATCCTCTAGTGTCGAGAAGGATTTTGTCCTGCTGCATGCTTATAGTACTTTCCAGCTAATGCTATGGACGACAATGCTCACGTCCTTTGATCCAAAAGGCTAGAATCCTATTACGGTCTTCTTGTTTCCAAGAAACCCAAACTTCAAAATCTTTGGTATAGTTATGTGATATTTTTGGAACCGAAAATTGTTTTTAGAAAAAAACAGAAGCTAAATGATATGTGATATCTAAATTGTTTTCTCACAAGTTCTATTGAAGTGTTCAACTATGTTTACGACTGCAATATATAGAATCTAGAAGAACGCGAGTCATGAGTTGATGATCAGAACTTAAAAAATAAATAATAAATCCGAAGGATGTAATGAGAATTACATGCCTAGGGAAGTTCAAGGCTCACGCCACTCTTAAAGATGGATGCTTCTTCTATAAGTAGGATAATATTGGAAGTAAAACTATAGGAAGTAAAAGGTAGAAAGAAAAGAAGATCAAAATGTCCAGCTCAGGTATGAATGTCATACAAGCTACGATTGTAGGTAATGTTAGTCAAGTCAAGTATAATAGTTGAGAACTATGATTAAATTTTTGATCACTAAATTCTTGGGTATTGTCGTTAAAAGTTGATCTCCAGGATACCTACTTGACTGCATGTTGTTAGGAATCGATGGAAGAACTGCTACAACCTAAATGACAAAAAATAGTGAGGTTAAATGTCGGTGCACTAGAGTTTTGGTCTCTCTAGTGCCCCTTACTCGTGCACGGGCAGTAGTAGCCACCTTGGCGACGAGGCTCGGCAGGGAGCTGCTAGATACAAGTACAGGAGAATCAAGACAAAATGCAAGACCTTGCCGGGATGGCCTTCAGGCCCTTGGCAAGGCAAAACCCCGGCAAGACCCGATGAGCCGAAGACCCGGCAAGGCGGATCCCCGGCAAGACCCCGCCAGCATAGAGGCCAGGTGTTGCCCCATCAGTGATGGAGGGGGCTAAGTGGTGCCGATGGGATGGGCTCATGTCCTGTCCAGTAGACAGTTAGAGATGCCTAACAGCGCATTAAATGCGCCCGTCCTACTCCGCTAGTGCTAGATATGATAGCACTGTAGCTCTGTACACCCCGTGTATGCACTGTATGCCACTGTTGGGAACCCCTTCTAGAGTATCAAAGGAGGCCCATGGCTATATGGTAGATGACTTTTGGACTTTTAGACTTTTCGACCCTTTCAGACTCCTATACTTCCAGAGCTCCTCTAGCCCGTTCTGCATGAGAAGCAGCTATCTACTATAGCGCTCCGAGAACCTGAGCTAGAATTCATCCAATACAACCAAGCAGGAGTAGGGTTTTACGCATCTTTGCGGCCCGAACCTAGGTAAAATCCCACGCGTTGTTCATCAGATCTGCTCTCTGTGCGAGCCTTCTTCCCTGCCGAACCGTAAAGGGGTCCCTTCGATCCCATAGGTGTTGTTTCCGCCGATATCTTTGGCGCGCCAGGCAGGGGGCACGGTCGCGTGGACCTGATCTGGTGATCAACGCGCCAGTTCCTTCATAATCATCATCGCCATGCCCCCAAGAAGAAGGGCCTCACGGCGGTTGGCCCATCCATGTCCGCTGTCCCTGTAGCTACACAGACAAGCGATGGTGCAAACACGGGTGAAGGAGGAGGCGGAGGTTCCGAACTTCCGTGACACTCCGGTGATCAAGGCCAAGCAAGCGGCGACGCCCGCCGCCGAGACGCTCAAGGCGGCGGCTGGAACCCCCGTGCCGTTGGGTCTCAGGACGGAGCTGTACCGCCTGCGGGTGGTACGGTGAACTCCGGGGATGGAAGGGTACCTTCCAAGACGCCACACCGGCGCCTACGCCGCGACCTTCCCAGGACGCACGCGAGGAGCAGCGCCACGGCGCCCATGGGTCCCAACGTCCCCACCTAAAAGCTCCTGTGCATCACTCCCAAGGTGTGCGGGACCAGCATGCTCGTGAGCATGCTAGTGGGAGTGGCGTGCCATCGCAGGACCGCGACGTAGCTCCTTCTAACACAGTTAGAAGTCAGATAACCTCGTGTTCTTCGCATCGCTCGCTACCTACCACGTCGAAAGAAGCAATGGCGCGAGCACAACTACTCTTGAACTTCCCTCATGCTGCGGAGAAACTCGACGAGTGGAGAGCTACCATTCAGAGCCTCCTCAACCTCGCAGACAAGTTTCGATCCACCGACCCGGCTCATGTCAATGGCGATAAGATCGGAGACGGTGCGACCACGGTGCACTCTCCTCCACAGCAACAACGCCGGTCACCGACTCAACGGACTGACGCTTGAGATGGTTACTTGACGATGTTGTCTGATCCACGGACACGCCGTGAACAGCGTCAAGTTCTTCGGGAGCGGAGCAAGAAAGACGCTCAAACTACATTGAAGCGGCGGCGGGAAACGCGCCATTAATATGATAAGCATGCGAGGCCCACTATAGACAAGCCCGTGCCAGGGTATCCTGTCAGCCTACCTTATGAGGTGGGTTGCCCAGCGTTTACCTGTGAGCTGCGGCAAGTCCAGTGGACCAACTCCCACACGTTCAAGCCGGAGGTCCTAGAGAAGTATGATGGCAAGACCCACCCGTCAGAGTTCTTGGGAATCTACACCATTGTGGTGTAGGCTGCCGGGGCTTGCGACGACAAGATACTCGCCAACTACTTTCCATTGGTGCTTAAGCCAAACGTGAGGTCGTGGTTGATGCACCTGCCGGAGAAATCCATCACCTCCTGGCCAGACCTATGCCATGAGTTTGTTGGCGCCTTTACCGGAGGCCACCAAGCTCCTGGTCAAGGAAGCGATTTGCACATCATCCCTCAAAAGGAGGGCGAGACTTCGTGCAAGTACATACAAAGGTTCAGCCGCGTTCACCACAACGTACCAGACGTTCATCCTACCGATGTTATCAGCATGTTCCATCAGAACATGTGCAACCACAGGATGCGGGAAGAACTGGCGATGAAAAAGTTCAGGGATGTTGTCGAGCTCTATGCTTTGGCAGATAAATGTGCTCGGGCTGAAGAAGGGAGGAGACTCCCCGGCGAGGACGCTGGTGCAGGGGTCGACTCTGAGGATAAAGACACCGCCACCCCGGCAAAGAAGGGCCGACAGCGTAACAAGAAGCGCAAGGGCAAGGCTATGCTTGCCGCCGAGGGATCCGGCAACCCCGATACCGCCGAGAAGGCCAAGGTTGATGACCCTGGCAAGGATGTTGCCAGGTGCACCTCCTGCCAGGGGATGGTGGCTGCCGACAAGCCGGAAGGCTCCGTCAAGCAGTATTGCAAGATCCATCGCACCAAGGGCCATGATCTCCAGGATTGCCGACAAGTTGAGAAGCTTGCCGAGAAGCAGAAAGACGAGTAAGAGAGGCGAGACAAGGAGAAGGGCCAGGACGGTGCGGAGGGTTCCGGCAAGAAGAGCGTTGGCCGAGGAGGCCGCCGCGGCAAGCCCAAACAACAAAAAGACTGGCCCGCTCGTGGCAGCGACAAGCAAGAGGGTGAGATGATGACGTCGAAGGGAATGACAAGTCCAGCGAGCATGAGTTCTAGAAGGCTATAGAGATTATGTGGAGGTGCCTCGCCGCATTCCTCTCACCGCCAACTTAAATAGTGGGCGCGTGAGGTTAACGTGGAGGAGCCGTCTATTGGTGCCTAGAGACCTCTGAAGTGGTCCAACACTCCTATCATTTTCGACGCCGAGGATCACCCTGATCGCACAACTGCGGTCGGGTGCCTGCCATTGTTGGTTTCGCCAACAATTCACAACCTGAAGGTGGCAAAGATGCTAGTCGACAGTGGGGCCAGCCTGAACCTAATCTCACCTGATGTCATCTAGAGGCTGCAAATTCCTGATGAAGATCTCGAGCCAACATGCGCTTTCCAAGGAGTCAATTCAGGGAGGACACAGTCGAAGGGAAAAATCACATTGCCGGTGACATTTGGCAGTGATACAAATTTCAGGACAGAGAAGATCCTTTTTGACGCCGCCAAGATCTCATTGCCATACAATAGTATCCTTGGTCACCCAGCGCTGGCCAAGTTCATGGCGGCCACCCACTTCGCCTTTAATGTGCTCAAGATGCCCGAGCCAATGAGCATCATCACGATCAACTCTGACAAGAAAGGCACACTTATCTGCGCTGACCAACTCTACCGGGAGGCAGTTGCAGCACCTTCTACCAATGCACTTTCTCCTGCCGCTGAAGCTCCCGGGGGGGGGGGGGGGGAGATAGGCAAGGCCTCTGGCACACATTCCGGCAAGTGTGCCTCCTCGGGGTGCTGCGCTCCCATTGACGATGTGCCAGAGAGCTCCATCATCATGAACAAGAAGTCCAAGGCAGCTCCACCAGAGACAAAGAAGGTGCCCGTCAAGGAAGATGGCAAGGGAGGAACTTTCACCATAAGTTCCACCCTTGATGACAAATAGGAAAGCGCGCTCGTCACCTTCCTATGGGCGATTGTCGATGTGTTTGCATGGCAACCATCTGATATCCCTGGTGTTCCCAGGAAGATGATTGAGCACCACCTTGCCATCTATCCACACGCGTAGCCTGTCAAGCAGAAGGTCGGGAACAAGCTTTGGAGTGGCAACAGTTTATTACCGAAGAAATGAAGAAATTAGAAGAGGCTGGCTTGATTAGAGGAGTACTTCATCCAACTTGGTTGGCCAATCCAGTTGTAGTGCGCAAGGCGAATGGGAAGTGGAGGCTATGCATTGACTTCACAGACATCAAAAAAGCCTCCCCACAGATCATTTTCCCTTGCCACACATCGACCAAATTGTGAACTCTACCGCCGGCTGCGACTTGTTGTCTTTCCTTAACACCTATTCAGGCTATGATTAGATTTTCATGGACAACTAAGACAAGGAGAAGACCGCATTTATCACCCCATGTGGTACGTATTGCTTTTTGTGTATGCCTTTCGGGTTGAAAAGTGATGGTTCTACATTTGCAAGAGCGGTCCAGATTGGTTTTGAGCCCTAGCTACATAGAAATATGGAGGCTTATATGGACAACATAGTGGTCAAAACCAAGGACAAGGCTACGCTCATATCATACCTGGAAGGAACATTTGCAAATCTGCACAAGATCAAAATGAAGCTCAACCTTGAGAAGCGTGTGTTCGGCATCCCATCCGGCAAACTTCTCGTGTTCTTTGTATCTCAATGTGGAATCAAAGGGAATCCCGACAAGATCAAAGCAATTGAGAAAATTGAAGCACCAAGACGTGTCAAGGATGTGTGTCGTCTTGCCGGATGCGTTGCTGCTCTGAGTAGGTTCATCTCAAAAACTCCTGAGTGCGCCCCGCCCTTTTTTCAAAATATTGAAGAAGGCAGGTCCGATGAAATGGACTCCAGAAGCAGAGGCAGTGCTAAAAGATTTGAAGAAGTGCCTCTCCTCTCCGCTAGTCCTAGTCGCGCCAAAAGCACAAGAGCCATTGCTGCTATATCTAGAGGCAACAAATCAAGTGGTGAGTGTTGCATTAGTGGCTGAAAGAGAAGTTGATGAAGAAGCAGCGGCAGTGGCAGGACCGCCAGGCGACAAGCCAGGACATTCCCCGGCAGGGTTTGGTGCCGACAAGGAAGGATCTGAAAAGTTGAATGAGACAATTCAGAAGAAGAAGGTGGTGCAGCGCCCAGTCTGTTTTGCCAGCTCCCTTTTGCAGGGGGCTAGGTCAAGATACTATGGCGTGCAAAAGTTGCTCTTCGGCCTCCTTATGGCGTCGAGGAAGCTACGCCATTACTTCCAAGCACATGAGATCACCGTCGTCACTCGCTTCCCGCTGCAGTGGATTTTGCGGAACCCAGAGGCTACCGGCAGGATTGTGGAGTGGGCTTTGAAACTGTCAAGCTTTGGTCTCAAGTTTGAAAGTACTTTGCCTATCCAGAGTAGAGCCCTGGTGGAATTCATTGCAGAATGGACCCCGACGCCAGATGAACAAGTTCTAGAGTCAACCCTCCTCGGCAAGGAAACAAATCAAGAGTGCATCATGTATTTTGATGGGGCTTTCTCTCTGCAAGGCGCCGGTACTGGAGTGATGCTTGTCGCACCCAACGGAGAACACCTCAAATATGTGATTCAGATGCACTTTCCCCGAGAGAGATCAACAAACAATATTGTTGAGTACGAAGGGCTACTTACCGGTCTCAAGATCGCGGCAGACCTTGGGATCAAGAAACTTATTGTCAGGGGTGATTCTTAGCTTGTCGTCAGGAAGGTGAACAAGGATTACCAGATTCCATTGATGGAAGCTTATGTAGATGAAGTGAGGAAGTTGGAAGAACGTTTTGATGGTCTGCAAATGGAGCACGTTCCGTGTGCAGAGAACAACATTGCTGATGGTCTGTCGAAGTGTGTTGCCCTTAACTTTCCTATGGAACCAAGAACTTTTGTGCTCCCACTGACTCAACCATCCATGACACCATTGACTGGACAAGAGAAAAGAAGAAAATTGAGTCCCGGGAAGTATTTCCTGGCAGAGCTCCCAGAAGCCGTCGACAAGGAGGTTGTCGAGGACAACATCAGGCTTGCCGGTGAGCGTTGTGCTCTAGCAGAGCCTCAGGCTCTTGTCGTGGAAGCACAGGCTCCCGCCGGGCTTGCCGGGGGCAGCAGGCTCTGGCGGGGCCTCGGGCCCTTACCTTCGCGACAACTGCTTCCCCAGGAGAGGATATGCCTTTAGTCCTTATTGTCGAGCCCCAGGCTCCAGCATGGGCACAACACATCATCCATTTCCTTCAAACATGAGAACTTCCTGAGGAATAAGAGGAAGCACAGAAAGTAGCCTGCCGGTCTAATATGTACCAGTTCGTGGACAACGTCCTATACAGAAAGAGGCCGAATGGTGTGAAACTCAAGTGAACTTCTTGGGTAGATGGACTGGAGCTGTTGGTAGAGATACACGAAGGCATATGTGGCTCCCACATAGGATCAAGAGCACTTGCCGGCGAGGCATTTCGGCAAGGTTTCTTTTGGCCCACTGCCCTCCAGGTTGCAACTGCGCTAGTAACCAATTGTGAAGCACGTCAGTTTCATTCGAAGAAAATGCATCAGCCAGCTTAATCCCTTCAAACAATCCCTCTCTCCTGGCCATTTTCGGCCTTGGGGGCTCGACATCTTGGGCCCCTTTCCCCACGATGTTGGGGGGTTTGAGTACTTATATGTTGCAATCGACAAGTTCACAAAGTGGCCGGAAGTGGAATCAGTGAGAAAGGTGACAACATAGTCAGCCATCAATTTCTTCAAAGGACTGGTCTGCCGCTTCGGTGTTCCTAACAGGGTCATCACTGACAACGGCACACACTTCATGAGCCGCACCTTCATGCAGTATGTCCAAGACCTTGGCAGCAAGATTTGTTTTGCTTCCGTTGCCCACCCAAGGAGCAACGCCCAAGCAGATAGGGCTAATGCTGAAGTGCTGCGAGGCCTCAAGAGAAGAACTTTCGACAAGCTGCGCAAGTGCGGAAGGCGCTGGATTGATGAGTTGCCGATGATTCTTTGGTCAATTAGGATGACACCAAATCGAGCTACCGGCCAGACACCCTTCTCCCTAGTACATGGGGTAGAAGCAGTTCTTCCCACGGAACTCATATGCAGGTCACCTCGAGTGCTCGCTTATGATGAGCTTGAGCAAGAGCAGTTGCGGCAAGATGACGCGGCACTCCTTGAGGAAGACCATCTTCAGGCTACTATGGGAGCTACACGCTACTAGCAAGCTTTGCGCCTCTATCATAGCTGCAAAGTTAATGCCCGAAGTCTTGAGGAAGGCGACCTTGTTCTTCAGCGCGTTCAGTACGCCAAGAATTCAAACAAGTTGACGCCAAAGTGGGAAGGACCTTATTGGGTAGTGCGAGTCACCAGTCCTAGCGCAGTCTACCTGGAGACCGAAGATGGCATCCCAGTGAGAAACTCCTGGAATATCGAACATCTTCGTAAGTTATACCCATGAGGCGCGGCTGCCGGGTCTCCCGACAACCACCTTTTGTACAAGTCTTGCCACTGAAGCATGTAATCCTTGGTGCAAAGCCAGGCGCATACCCTGTGCATAGTTAAATAAAGCTAAGTGTTCCGCAAATCTTGTTGATTCTCATGTTTACTTATGTGCATGTTTATCTGAGATATTGCATTGCGCTAACTCCCGACAAGAGCTAACGGACCGCCAAGGTTCCACATCCATATTTTCTCTTCTTTCTTTTTCCCTAAGGACAGAAGGTTACCTCGCGTGCAACTTTGCTGGGGGTAATGGTGGTGTCGATACCTACGGGCGACGTTCAAAAAAAATCTTGTCGGAAGGAGTACGGGATCGAAAAGATAAGTTGCAAAACCCTAAGTGAACTCCTAATGTGAAGTTATTTTTCGTGGATGATTTCGACTCTTGCATGGAAAACATGCACGCACGGAAACCTTGCCATGATTGGCTGCGCCCTCGCTCTATTTCAGCTTAAGTGGCTGTGCCCTCACTCTTTCTTTGTTTCGAGTCCGCTCAATGACTACAAGAAGAAAAAGATGGCAAGGGGCCTCCGACGAGAGCCTGGCCCCACCTAGACCAGCATTGTGCCGAGGAGAGGGCCAGCATTGCACAGAGGAGAAGACCAGCCATGCGCGGGCGAAAAGGAGGGAGGACCCCAGAAGCCCAAGTCCACAGGCCTGCTGGAAGATCCACCTGGAAGATGAGGAAGCGCCCGGGACAAGCACCCCCGGCAAGATCGTCCTGCCGGGATGGGGAGGGGTGTGAGCTGGCGCGAGGCTAATGGTGATGGTGCGGCTGACGGTCAGTCCAAGCTCAGGTCGTCATCTTCTGATTTGATGGCCTGAAGATCGGACTCATCGTCGTCGTCTTCACCACTGTCCTCCTCGTCACTATCGCTCGAGGAGGAGCTGTTAGCGCCGCTCGAGCTTTCTTCGCAGCAGCTGAGACGGGTGCCTGAGCGCCCATAAATCTTGATGGAGAGCAGGTCGGCCTCTGTCATTTTAAAATGAAGGACATGCCCTTCCTGGAGGATGTGGGCGTGGGAGAAGGTCTTCCAGCTACGCTTGAGGAACATGACACGACTTGACTGGTACTCGATGTCCACTCGCGTCATGCCGTTACAAAAACCATGCGCTCGTAACCACAGGACGGGAAGCTCATCGACCTCCATCGCCCCGGCGAAGGGGCGAGGGAGGCGCAGATGGCTCGAGACGGGACCGGCCAGTTCGAGGATGAACTCCAGCGCCGTCCCCTTAGCGTGGAGGAAGAGCCCTGGCGTCGGAGGAGGAGGTGGGGTAGCGCTCCGCCTGCACCGACCTCGGCCTCCACGATGGCCACGACCCCTCGCGCCTCTTTCACCACGCACGCTCGAGCAGCCCTCCGCCTTTGTGGCTGAAGCGGTGGCATGATCCCAATGAGAACTCCTCCTTGGAGCTGACGACGGTGGCCACCCTCGCCCCCTGTTCATTGCTAAGGGCGAGCGCCACTCGAAGGTTGGGAAGACGTGGAAGGGCAAGCTATGGAGGTTCACACTCGGAGGAGGGAGGAAGGATGGATGACCACCGCCCTCGCTATCCCTCAATTTATAGGGGGGAGCACGAGGGCTGGCTCTCCCCCGCTCCAAGGGTCGCCACCCACCTCCTCCAATAGCGGCACCCTCGATCACGGGGCGAACAGCGACTGCCCCATTGCTCCAATCCATGGCGCTGCAGTTACTGCCTTTCCCAGGACTTTAATTCACGAGCGCCTGTTGCTGGCTTCCCGCTATGCATGCGGCACGTGCGGCGGAAACGACCTGACGCAGTAATTGAAAAATTGACGACCACGCCGTGCATGTATCCCTCATCCCGCATTCAATGGGCGTCATGGGGAGGCACAGTAAGCGCAATGATCACAACCACAAAGCCCTGCCACGCGTGCCCGTACACTGTTTGGGCCTAGCCCAACAACGCCTCGCACCGTGTGTGGCCTAGGCTTGGGGGCTCCTGTCGGTGCACTAGAGTTTTGGGCTCTCCAGTTCCCCTTACTCGTGCACGGGCAATAGTAGCCACCCTGGCGACGAGGCCGGATAGGGAGCTTCTAGATACAAGTACAGGAGAATCAAGACCAAAGGCAAGACCTTGTCGGGATGGCCTGAAGGCCCCCGGCAAGGCAAAACCTCGGCAGGACCCGGCGAGGCGAAGACCCGGCAAGGCGGAGCCCCGGCAAGACCCCGCCAGCGCAGAGGCCAGGTGTCGCCCCGCCGGAGATGGAGGGGGCTAAGCGGTGCCGATGGGACGGGTCATGTCCCATCTAGTAGACAGTCAGAGATGCCTGATGGTGCATTAAATGCTCCTGTCCTACTCCATCAATGTTAGGTATGATAGCACTATAGCTCTGTACACCCCGTGTATGCACTGTATGCCACTGTTGGGATCCCCTTCTAGAGTATACAAGGAGGCCCAGGGCGATACGGTAGATGACTTTTGGACTTTTCGACCCTTTTCCACTCCTAGACTTTCGGAGCTCCTCTAGCCCATTATGCATGAGAAGCATCTGTGTACTGTAGCGCTCCCAAAACCTGAGCTAGAATTCATCCAATACAACCAAGCAGGAGTAGGGTTTTACGCATCTTTGCGGCCCAAACATGGGTAAAATCCCATGCGTTGTTCATCAGATCTGCTCTCTATGCGAGCCTTCTTCCCCGCCGAACCGTAAAGGGGTCCCTCCGATCCCATAGCTATCATTTCCCCCCGACATTAAATATCTGATGAAATTTTTTGTAAAAGTTACAACACTTACCATCTACATGTTACCTCTATAATTTAGTGTCATAATTCATTTTACAGTTTTGTACACTCTAGCCCATTGCATCGGAGTTGCAAGGAGGTTGTTCATGGGAGAACAATAGTTGTTTGATGTTACAAACAAAAGGCTATACCCTATCATGGATAGGATTGGTGTTATGAATGTTGATAATAAAATTGACCGTCCATAATATTGGCTCTAAATGTCACAAGACTAAAAGAATACCACCTATGTGTGGTGCTGCATTTAGTCACTTTGGATAAATCCGCATGGAGAAATTTCATAGTGTTCAAATAGTGAAGTAAACTAAAATACCATTCACGGACCATAAAGACGAGAATCAAAATAATTGGAAATATTCATGTTGATGTATGTACTCCAACAAGTGTTGTTGCAAGTCGTGGATTTATCTGCCTTCAAGGATGACTCGAGTAAATATGGATATGAATCTAGATCCTTTGAAATGTTTCAAAAGATTTCAAGAATGAAGTAGAAATTACTATAACAAGAAAATTATGTTTCTACAACTTGTTTGTAGAAAAAAATATTTGAGTTACAGGTTTAGTGAATGTCCAATGAGCTATATAAAAATATAGCTTGCGCCTCCAGAACATTGTTTTGTGTACATGTAATCGAGCTATGCATGACATGGTGAGATCAAAGATGATATTAATCAATTTGCCAATTGATACGTCTCCAACATATCTATAATTTAGGAAGTATCCGCCATGTTTACAATAATTTTATATGGTTTTGGTGCACTTTTATATTATTTTTATGGACTAACTTATTAATCTAGCGCCCATTGTGAGTTAATGGTTTTTGCATGTTTTCTGTCTCATTGAAAAACTATACCAAACGCGATAATTTTTTTACAGAGGATTAGTTTGGAATAGATGTGATTTTTAGCAAGAAGGACGAACGCAAGGGGATGCTCGAGGGCCCCAAAAAGCAACATGGCGCGCCCAACCCCTAGGCGCGTGGGGTTTCCTTGTGGGCACCTAGTAAGGAGATCAGACCACTTCTTCCGCCACAAGGAAGATAATTTCTAGATAACCCCCCCCCCTAAAAAATTAAGCCCAATCGAAGTTATGGGTCTCCGGGAATTTAAGAAATAGTGAAATGCCAGAAAATAGGAGTGCGAAAGAGAAGAAAAAAGAGAGAGATCCAATATCGAAGGGGCTCCTGTCGTCCGGGAGCCATGGCGGACATGGACCAGAGGGAAAACCCTCACTACTTCGAGATGGTCCAAAGATGACACATCAATAAGAGACCCTTCGACCAAAATATGTGTGATCCATCAATCGCAAACGGTATAGTTAAAGCTCTGTTGCCAATAACAAAAAATGTGTGAGATGGCGGAACCATCAAATACGATTCAAGAAAGAGTTGCGTGTGCGATACATGGCATACAGTTGGTTCTTCTGAACTATTTGTGATAAGCCAAGATAACACAAACAGTTAATAAAACACATATGTGTGCGGAGTACGGCATATAGTTCACTCGCATAAACTGTTTGCACTGCTCTAGCAGAACACAAACGAGTTAGTGAGGAAGGTGTGTGTGATACCCGGCAAGCAGTTCATTTATTAAATTTGTGTGGGAAGACTAATAATAACTCACATGATTCATCCTGACAAGCTATGTGTGTTGTGGGCAGACGACTACTGCTAAACAATTGTCAGCGATTGACTAAATCATTACCGACGCTACGTAGGGAAGTGTCGTTTGCCTATATTAATATCACATGTGTTTATTATTATTACCTGTCTGCTTGCTCATTTGTCCTCCTCCTCGTGTCTTGTCACCGTGTTGCCGCCATAGGATTACAGTGCATGCTTCGGCATCGCACAAGCGTTTCTCTTGTCCATACGTCAACTCGATGATCCGTTCCCGCGCACAACCGCACAGTTTCCCGCACACAAAACCGCGCTTCGGCTCTAGCTTCCCGCCCAGCTCGTAAAATCCTCCAAAAACCCAATGTTTGTTGTCATGCTATATAAACCCTCAGGCTAGCGACTCAAAATTCTCTTCATCCCCGTCCTCCCTATAGCTTATCCATTTTGCTTCTCCCCAACTGCCAATGGCACTGGCCGGCTGTCGTCACTCAGCAACTCCGCCAGAGGATAGCTCCAGCTTGGCGGCTTCACCGTGTCGGCGCGGCAATCCTTCAAAGTGTGCAGTGCATGTGGCATCCCTGGTGAGTGTGCGCACACCACCCACTACACGCTCTGCCACCGCTACCCGAAGGTAGTTGCTGCCTGTGGCCGCCATGGCCGCCACCCCACCAGTAGTCGTAGTGGCCGCCACCACACTGTTGTCCACATTGGACATGACCCCACCTCAGGCAGCTAGTTCATCACCCGCTCCAACACTGCAGCCTGAAAGCAGGAGGTGGAGGCTGCCAAAGTACCGTCGTCGGGCTTCTGCGTCGCAAACCTTGCACACTACATCTACTTCCTAGAGAAGGAGGTGGAGCGCTAGGTTGCACATGCAAAGAAGCTCACCAACGCCATGTCCACAAGAGAAGCCTCAACAGCGGCGCGGAATGCAGAGATCGACGCCGAGTCCCACCGCTTCGAGGATGGACGTATGGAGCGGTGGAGGGAAGCATTGATAGGCAACGAACTCGACTCCATCAGCTCGTCGGCAGGCTCCTCCTCCACTTGTTCTTATTGAGTGTGCTCGGATCTGCAAGAAGTAGTACAAAGCCCCTCCATAGTAGTAGTATTTAGGGGCTATTTTGTTCAGTTCATCTAACTATAGATATGGTTGAACTATACCACGTACTTTTAATTAGCTAGCATATAGTATAATTGAACTAGATATTTCAGTACATCGTTGGCAACAATTGGGGAGAAGTTTGTTCGATTCAGCTATCGAGGTTAACTGTTTGATACAAAGACCACCGCTTAATGTATGAATGAAACCCATATTTAGTGAATTTTAGTTGAAAAATTGCACCATAATTGTGATTTTATTCCTGCAAAATTTGCCAAATGTTGCTGCTAGAATGTCGACAAATTGCAATGTTACATGATCAACAAATGCCAAGGTTTCCAATTTGACAAATGGCAATTTACCTAATATGACAGATGCAAAACTTCTCGGATTTGTCTGTATTAAGCACACGGGTCATCGTAGAGAAATGTTTCTGATGACGCGATGCACCAATACTTCGTGGCAATTTTTCACTTGGTTTACTGGCGAAGGAAACATAGTTGTTGGTCTACATACGGATATTCAATCAAAACCGTTTCTGATGAGCATTTATGTAGAGAAAAAACAATGGTGTTTTATTTAGTTTGTTTACTATGTGAATTCAGATATAAATACTTAGTTAATCAAACTATAGATTTCATTCAATAAAGATTTGACTTTACATTCATACAATCGAGATACAATACAAAAAAACTAGTTGCGGCGGTTGCGGCTGCGGCGTGTCCTGCACCGGTTGTATCTTGCTCTGGGGCGCGGTTGTTCAATTCTTCAAATGAGACACGAACGTTATGGACTTCGAAATCAAAGATTCAGTCATCTCGCGATCGACGGGCATGGGGCGGGGGGCATCTAGCGGTGGTGCGAGGAAGCTTTGGACGGCGGTGCCCCAATCCACTGAGGGGGCCATGGTGGGTGCAGGCATGCGCACATGTATTAGGGCGGCTTGTGCAGGGTCGCGCACGAGCACATGCGTAGGAGGAGACGCTGGCGCTTGCACGTACATGAGATTGCGTGGGTCCATGGGAACCTTGCTGACGCCTTTGTTTCCATCTCTACGATGATGCTCGGTAACCATCCCGTCAATTCCACGAGGATGGTTGCTGATGTGGGCGCTGGGATGGTTGCTGGTGAGTGTGCCGGGGAAACATCCGCTATCGCATGCAACTCTTCTAGGGCCATGTCCATGGCGTCCCATTCGGCTTTATGTTCTATCTCCTCCGGCACATACATGAGATTGCGCGGGTCGATGGGTACCTTGCTGATGCCTGTGGTTTTCAGCTCTGCGATGATGCTTGGCGACCAGCCCGTCAATGCCACGAGGATGGTTGCTGGCGCGGGCGTAGGGATGGTTACTGGGAAGTGCGTCGGGGCAGCCTCCACTATGGCATACAACCATTCCAGGGCCACATACATGGCTTCCCATTCGTCTTTATGTTCTATCTCCTCTGGCTCGGTGTCGACTTCAACGAACCGGAATACTAGTTGCATATGATCCTTGTGCACCATGGCATAGGTGCGTGGAGGTCTGAATGATGGAGGGGAGTGGGATGTGAAGAGAGAGGATTGTGAGTAAGGGGACAGTAAAGCCGCCTATTAAACAACGACTTGGGCACCATTGATGGACAGGTTGGAAGCAAGGCGGGTGGAGAGGTTGGAAGCGAGGTGGGCGGATATCGAGGTCAAAGGGTTCGCTTCCTGATGAGCGTGCAGCGTACTGCTCGCACGCCTCCCACTGAGCCTGTGCAGAGGAGGCCAGCTCGCACGCCTCTCGTGCCCCGTCAACTCAAACAACTGCTCGCATGACACCTCCTAGCCAATAAAGATTACGACACGTGGAGCACCCGTGGTTTATAAATAATGCAACCGTTTGCGTGGTACGGAATAGTTCTTTGTTCCTAAAATCTTTTGTTGGCTATTAATGTGTGTGCGTTTTCACAAAGTGGAAACGAAAAATACAACACCATATTTGTCCTATATCATGACGCCATGCCCAATTTCTTGAATTTTCTGTGAGTTTTAGATTTAATATAGTTTGAACCAATCTTCTTAATGTTGTGCCTAGAAGAAGAATATATATTGAAAAAATGTCTCAAATAGGAAAACAAAATCCTATGATACCTTTATGTGCCATGTCATGACACCATGCCAAGTTTCATGAATCACTAACGAGTTTTTGATTTACATGAATTTAAAACCCAAGTGTCTCAATGTTTGTGACTCGGCCAAAGACCTGAGATATTTGAAATTCATTCCCATTTCTTTGCATATGGGACCTAAAGATGCACACGTGTACACTTATAGGATTTGTTAACCCATTTTGACGCACCGGACCTTGTGATTGTAGTTCAAATTTGAATTATGCACATTAAATGTCTATGAAACTCAATTAATGTATAAAAAGGGCCAAACGAACCCTGGATAACTCCATATATTAGCACGACACTCCTTCTGATCTATGTTACCTCTAGAGAAAGTTCAGCATGAGAAGAGGCAGCGGATGTCATTTCGCTCACGTAAGATGACGTGTTCCATATCAAAATCACAACGCTTCCCATGAAAAGCTCACAAATTGCTCAAATTGTATACCACGATCAATATGTGCCATGTCATGACACCATGTGAAGTTTTATGAATTTCGGACGATCTTTTAATTTACATGAATTCAAAACTAGAGTTTCTCAATGTTTGTGTGGCCGAGACAAGACCCTGAGATGCTTGAAATACATTCCCATTTCTTGCATGGGAAGTGAAGATGCAACCATGTACTCTTATATGATTTTTTAATCCATTTTTGATGTAATGGACCTTCTGATTGTAGTTGAAATTTGAATTATGCACATTAAATTCCAATAAAACTCAATAAATGTATAAAAAAGGCCAACTGAACCCCGTATAATTCCATATTTGAGCATGACACTCCTACTGGTGTATATATGTTGCCTCTAGAAATAGTTCAAGGTGAGAAGAGTCAGTGAATGTCATTTCGCCCACATAATTAAGGTCACATGTTCCTTATCAGAACCACATAGGCTTCCCATGAGAAGCTCCGACTTGTAAGGGGCTTGTGCCAAAACTTATCTCAAATTTGACCAATTTTTTACCACAACACACATGTACAATGTCATGACAACATGCCAAGTTTCATGATTTCCTGACTTGTTTTGAATTTACAGTCAATTAAAAACCATGTTGCTCAATGTTTGTGGCTGAGCCAAGACTGTGAGACGTTTTAAATACATTCCCATTTCTTGCATCGGAAGTGAAGATGTAGTCATGTACATTTATATTATTTTAACCCATTTTTGATGCATTGGACCTTGTGATTGCAGTTAAAATTTAAATTATGCACACTAAATTCCTACAAAACTCAATAAATATATAAGAAAGGCCAACCAAACCCTGTATAATTCCATATTTTAGCATGACATTCATGTTAGTGTATATATGTTGCCTCTCAAAATAGTTCAAGGCGAGAAGAGTCAGTGGATGTCGTTTCGCCTACATAATTAACATGACATGCATGTTCCTTATTGAAACCACAAAAGCGTCCCATGAGAAGCTCCGATTCGTAAGGGGCTTGTGGCAAAACTTGTCTCAAATTGGACAATTTTTTACCATGACACATATGTGCAATATCATGACAATATGCCAAGTTTCCTGATTTTCTGACTTGTTTTGGATTTACAGTAAATTCAAAACCAGGTTTCTCAATGTTTGTCGCCGAGCCAAGACCCAGAGATGTTTGAAATTCATTCCAATTTCCTTGCCTGTGACATAAAGATGAAGCCATGGGCACTTATATGATTTCTGAACATATTAGGACGCACCGCACCTTGTAAGTATAGTTCAAAATTGAATTATACACATTAAATGTATGGAAAAATTATTTAATGTATAAAAATGCCAAACAAACCCTAAATAATTTCAAATTTTATATGACACCACTATTGGTCTGTGTTCACTGCAGATAAATCTTATTCCGATCCAACCACCATCCTATACCGAAGTAACCTCATTTTTCATTTTGAAAATAATATGAAAATAAACTATATCACAAATAGTTCATGAGCATGAATCGTGTGTGATGCCGTGAAAAATATCTTGGGCCAATCCGCGTACATGGCTTAGGACAAAAGCTTTGTCAGCTATAGTCCACCGCCGACCAGTTTACACCACTTGCTCTTGAAGACCATTTTACTGTTCAATCATCACCGGTGGAAGATGGGGGCATGGATCCCCATCAACTTTGGCAACCCGCTCCGGCCCGAGCAAGGCCGCATCAGCCGTGAGCGCGCTCTCAACATGCTTGAACATGGCCGCTACCTCCGACAGGTTGGCTGAAGCAACCGAAAGGGCAACTGCTATAACTAAGAGGGCGGTAGCAGCAACCCCGACGAGGATAGCAAATGTAGAAAACGATACATCAGTTGTCAGTTTCTTGGTGGTCGTCATAGCCTTGATGATTGACGCCCACATCCATCTCTAGGCCGCCCACACCCATCTCGCATCAGTCACTACACAAACCATAGTGGCGTTCTTTGACACTGGTTGACAACCCACATCCAATGAGTTGATAATCGCCGAGTGTGATTGAGCAGGCGTTCGTTTGTCGGCGGCTTCCATAGCCAAGATGGTGGCTTTCCATGCCCAGACCAAGGCCACCCACACCCGACTTGCTATGGCCTTATCTAAAGAGATGGTGGATGACGACTACGAGATGCTAGTGGAGTATGTGGCGATGGACGCCTTGGAGCTCCTTACCTCGGAGGTCATTGAGCGGGAACTGGTCATCAAGGAGGCGGTGGAGATCGACGAGCGCCAAGCGGAATGGTAGTCTCTGTTGAGAGCGTTGGTCTTTTGTTAGAGTAATGTTTAGGTCAATTAACTATGTTTAATTGGCTGATTTAGTAAATGCTGGCGGTATTGTAAGCTCTTTTGTGTAGTACTCAAATTTGCAAGTGATGTTAAATTAACCAATGATGTGGATGACCACCCGTAAGGAGGGAAATTCAGACCAAAATTTTCCACCGTATCCCCATTTTCTCTTCCAAATGAAAATGAAATACAAGTACTGTGTGCAATGTAGTATCCAATATCTTATGCCGGAAGGTTGGAGACCAAATTTCCACGTTCAATCTCATAACACATGGGATAAACTATATAGGTTGTTTGTGATGTAGGATATCACACACAATTTCGATACAAATACGGTGTCATATGTGACTATGTGCGCCAGTTTCTCGCCGCACCGAACTAACTTTTTGGGTTGTCACACAAAAATCCACCCCCCACCCCTCGTACCAATGAAAAGCCACATTTCTGCCTGCGCCCCTTTCCTTTCCTAAGTTCAAACCTTCAATGATTGCTTGTAGCGCCGCCTCCTCACCAGGCATGCTCCTTCCTATTGCTCGGCGTCCTCCATCTAGTCAGGTAATCCACACCTTCCCATACCCCCTCCCCCTCCACACCATCCTCTTCCATCCCGCATGCCCGGACCACCGGTGCGACACCTTCCACTAAAATCACCGGGCCATCCCCCAAGTAATCACCGCCAAAAGACATGGTGCACGCAGTATAGCCAGGATCTCAAGCAGCATCTAGTAGCGGAGAAGCAAATCACGACCGCACACACGGATCAGGCCGCGATGGCTGCCATGCGTGCTGACCCCCATATCTTGGAGCAACACCTCGCCGTTGAGGCCTCCATCGACGCCTCGCGCATACATCGCCACACTGTTGGCTGCTTTTAGCAACAACTCGAGGAGTTTTCTTGAGGGTTCCGTTGGTGCCTTCGACAAAGACACGAGTTGTTTTCTTAGTGTGCCCGTGCTTTCCTCAGCTACAGATCTGCCAGGTTGGTGATCGAACAAGCTCAGGCCACTCACCACTACGAGGAAGGCACCCATGATGTGGTGGCCTCACCCTCTTCCAAGATCATCGTTATCGATATCTCCGATGACGAGGAATAGCTTATTTTTTAGCTTAATTACTAATGACATGTGTTCAGCTAGCTATGCCTGTTAAGCATGTTTGGTTTACCTGTTGCATGTCGTACTCCTGCCTTTCCTTAAGAAATTCTAGTGAAATATCCAATGTAATGCTACTATGCAATCTTACCTTCTATTATGTTCTATTGTTCAATGTGATGCTCAGTTAACTGTTTGGTTCATTTGTTTTGGTCATCATTTGTAATGTGATGTTTGATTGTTATTGGTACAATTTTGTATTGTTATGCATGTGGGAAGTAAATCCAATTTGGATATACTAAATACATGTGAAACATACAATTCCTATATTTCATAGTCTTAGCACGGTTGGATTTCCCATGTGCCTCGAATTAATATGTTAGATCTGCAATGCATTATTCAGTGACATATTTTACTGATAGCATGCCAAATCTCACTTATAACCTAATCAATATATATCTTAAATACGTTACAGGGGGAACAATGGGAGACACTGAAGTTTACCATCGAGGTTTTCACATTCATCATCCTTTGGATAATAGAACATTATTATGCAATTGCAAGAACCATTCTAATATTTAAGTTTCTAATAATTTGGTCTTGCACATGTAGGTCCGGCTGTAATAGGTTTAGACCCACTGTTCGACCCATTTTGCATGCGGAGGAAATGAGATGTTCATGAATATCGGTCAAATCAAGAAACTCAGAAATATTGTTAAGATAAACAAACTAGAGACAAAAAAAACAAGATGTTTGTGTACACAATGAAGAAAACATCAATGAACTATTGGATGGTACTATCTCTTTTACCTTGTCTTTTTCCCTTTGCGACATTTCAATTTTTTGAAATGAAATTTACGCATATCTTTATTTCCAGTCCATTCCAAAGCAGTTCATTGGTGACTACATCTCAAAGAACCTGTATGGTCAAGAGGCAAGGAAGGTATTTATACAACACCCACGGTATAATCTTGAATTCTTCCTTAAGAGGATGAAGGATGCGTGGGAAACCATACACGGGCACTGGCCTAAAGATGCATGGACCTTCGACATCAGTGAAGGCTCAATATTTGCCTTCCGCTTCAACAACTTCTAGACGAGATTCATCTATCTATTTACCGTCTATGATGCTACTTTCCAAAGGTTTTAGATGTTGCATGTTCAGCTTGGTCATGTCATGTAATTGGGTAGCTAGGTAGTTATGCCTATATGATGTTGTACTCTGGTCTATTTCAATTATGAAATCTTGGTTTCCGTAATACAAATATGAAATATATTGTGTGCTTGACATGAAATGTAAATTTGTTTACTAACATGAATACAAATAATAGATGAATTAGGATGATTATTGGGGTTTCCTATTGCTGAAGGTTTCTCAGACAACGCCGTAAGAGATGACCTCAACAAAACCACATGGTTTCTGGAAAGTTGGCATGTTGGATCAGTGCACAATCATACACGACTTCCTGACGAAAATTGTGAGTGTTAGGCTGCCCTGTCACAAATATTTCCACATAAAAAGGGTGTGTGATGGACAACTCCATGGCACACAGTTTCTTCTAGGCATCGTGTGTGATAGCCACCCCTATCACAGACGACGTTATGCAGAAAATTGTGTGTGATGTACAATACAAATGGAAACATATCTTTGGGATTTTTTGTGTGGGATGCTAAGCACATCTCGCACGACTTTTGCAATATGTGTGTCTGCGATGGTGCTCCAAATAGCACAAGCTATATTTTTGCATGGCGCATGTGATCGGACGGAGGCATCGCCGACGATTTATATGTGTAATGCGGGATAGCCCCCCCCCCCATCTAGGGGGAGGACAAGCAAGAAGAAAAAGGAGGGGGCTTCTCTCACTCTCTCTCCCAGTGGCACCAGAGTGCCACCGGGGGAACCATCGCGACGACGATATACACCAACAACTTTGCCGGCGTCGTCACTAACTCTCTCCCCCTCTACCCAGTGGTCCACTTTCCCACATCCCTCCATAATCTCCTACTTGAACATGGATCTTTATGCGACATATTATTATCTAATGATGTGTTGCCATCCTATGATGTTTCAGTAGATTTCTTTTGTCCTTTGGGTTGATTGATGACCTTGATTTGTTTGAGTTGTATGTTTTATTTTGGTGTTGGCGTATGGTGCCTTCCGTGCCACGCACACGTGATTGATTCTCATTGTAGGGTGTTGCAATATGTTCATAATTCTGTTATAGTGGGTGTCTAGAGTGCTAGGAGCTTACACCCTAGTAAGGGGTGTGTTACGTATGGGAGTAAAGGGGACTTGGTACTTCATGCTATGGTTGGGTTTACCTTAATGATTTCTAGTAGTTGCGGATACTTCCTAGAGGTCCAATAACAAGTTCATATGATCCAAGTACGGAAAGTATGTTAGATCATGCCTCTCCCTCATATTAAATTGCAATAAGGATTACCGATCAGGTTATCAATTGCCTAGGACAATTATGCTCACCATACAATCATTATTCAACACTCGCTATTTGTATTATATTGTAATATATTCTAACTTTATTTTGTCATCACCTATTTTCATATTTTAGTTCTCTAATATCATGCAAATTTATCCTCTTTGTATTGACAACATAGTTATATTTCTTGTTTCTAGATAAAAGCAAATGCTCGGTGTACGCAGAGTCCTACGATACGTCTCCAACGTATCTATAATTTCTTGTTCCATGTTGTTATATTATCAATCTTGGATGTTTTTACAATTCTTTTGTAGAAATTTTCTATCATATTTTGGGACTAACCTATTAACATAGTTCCAAAGTGCAAGCTGCTATTTTTTTCTTGTTTTTTACTTCACAGAAAATCAATACCAAATGGAGCCCAAACATCCTAAAACTTTTTAGAGATTTCTTGTAGACCAGAGAACCAAGATGGGCCAACCAACTACCAGGGAGGGGGCCCAGGGTACCCATGTAACAGCGCGGGACCGACGCTCCAGAAGATTCTCCTTTTATTCCATTGTTGTCATGTGATTGGTTTGGTTGTCTCATTCATCATCGCATCATTTGCATCATCTACATAGTATCATCACTTGTTTTTAAAACTTGCATTCGTTGGTAGTTGCTGGTTCTCTCCGTTCGCGTCGTCGACCTTTCCGAGACCAACCACACATACACGCGCCCGCGACATTGATAAAATATTGTTTTTAAATTGCATTTAAAATATTCCCTGATTGGGTCTAAAGTTAGTGTGCGGTCTTATTTCATTGTAGGTGAACCGCCAGCAAAATTTCGTCGCAATCAGAGCTCGTTTGATACCCCAATGGTCGACCGTAGTGGCACCATCGTTGGTTAATTGTTGGAAGTTTTTTGGTGTTTGAAACCTCGTGTCAAGGGCCCAAACCTCCCTCTCATCTCCACCTAGCCCACTCTACATGGCCCACCTAAACCTAGCTTGCCCCTCCGTTCGTGGTCATCGGATCACGATTGGACGGACGAGGTACAACCCACCCTAGTCCATACCCTATGTATAACAACCCCATGGAGATCTCTCTCTCACTCTCTAGGGTTTTCCCCTAGCTAGTTTTCCAGACACCCCCTACGAAACCCCACCTACTAAAGAATACCCTCCAAATCTTGCAGCCCACCATCAACCCCTCAGATCTGGACCATCAGATCCCCTTCCAATGGCTCAGATTCACCCAAAATCCCACCTACCGAACATGTTCGTGGCCAAATCGGACACGTCCGTCGACCGCATCCTCCCCATGTAGCGCCCGAGCCGCAACCCACGCGTCGCCCGCTCCCTGGCTAAAGCCACCTACGGGCCACCGGACCTGCCGGAGCCTCGCCTGACTGCTACCGCCACTGACGAGCCGCCGAAGTCTGCAATCGCAGGCAAGGACAACATCGAGCCCCGCCTCTCCTCCTCCCAATCTGCTCTTCTCCCTCTCACCTTCGAACTCTCACTCTCTCTATTCTTCGCAGGAGCCGCCATGGAGCGCCCGAAGTCCGGCCGATGGCCCCGTAGCTTGCCGTTCGCCCCGTTTCCGGCCAGATTCGGACAGGCTACGCCCGGATTCGCTCGTCCCCGACCTGTTTCTCCCCAATCCACGCCCCAGAGTCCTCAACCTCGGTGGAATGCCACGCCATCACCCCGTTGACCTGCAACCGTTGCCATGGTTGTGTGCTTCGGGAGCAGGCGCTCGCCCGCCCGCAGCGACCGCATGGGCCACCGGCTCCTACTGCTCGAGCCGGCCCACCAGCAAAGCCACAACACCCGCTTCCTCTAGCCAGGCCTTGGCCCATGGTGAGCCCAACACCATTTCCACTTGTGTGCCCATTTGACGCTTTAGGTGTGCTTTAGTAGCCATCGCTCATGCCAGTTTTGGGCTCTGCTCCAGATTCAGCCACCGTAGGGTTTTTTTAGTCTATGAATTTAGCTGATATCGTGAGAATTTCATAATTTCAGAAAAACTACCATGCATATTATATGCAATATATAATTAACTGTGCATCCGAATTCATGAAACCAAATATGTAAAATATGTAGATTATTATTATCCCTTGTCATGCATGAAAAATGCTTATTGTGACATTGCATCCAATTCGCATAAATGTTATGATTTTTGCATTGCACATTTTTATTTAACCGTGCATTGGATTTAAGCAAAACTTATATGAAAAGGTGTATATTAATTGTAATGCATTCTCATACATGATAAAAATGTTAGGTGTGATGGTTGCATTTAATCCGCATGAATAACTTGCTAACAGGTTATGCCATATACTTGCATAATTAAATGTGACATATTTTCCTACATGAACATATACATATTTTATATGATTTTGGGGTAGAAAAATCCATGGAATTTATCTGTGCAATTATAATTTTCATTTGAGTAAGTTTGTGAGCATGTTGTTTTTGTTGTGATGCCCTTTTGTTATTTCCGTGTGATTCAATCCATGCATGATATGAAATAATTTTGAACTTGAGATATGCCCTTTGACATGTTCACTAGCCCCTAGTCATTTTATTTGTCATGATAATACATGTTTAGGTGTTATTTTCTTGTTGCCAACATGATTAACCAATGTGTTGTTTTGAGGGGCCAAATATTGTCTGGAATCTGTAATATTTTGTTGTTGTCTTGCCATATGTTTTCCTAGTGATCTAGAACACCTTTGGGGCTAATGCAATGGAGTTATTTGTAGTTCATAATTTCCTCTAGCATGCTGTTAAGTTTAATTCCATAATATTCCGTGTAGAATATAGTTTTATTGCTGCCAATATGCCTTCGTGATAAAAACTGCACCGTCAAAACTACTATTTTCACTAAGCCTGAAACGGTTTTCAATTAGCTATCTTGTGAGCTTATTTCCTAGTGATCCATGATCCTAAAAAACTTGATCCTGTGATATTACTTTGTGCATCATGTAGGATACCGCCCCGTGTCTTTGTTGTGCATTTTAGAACTTTGTAGCTTGTTGTTTTCATGCGTGCAAAATCCCTTGTAGTTGTTTTGGTCAGATTTGCACTAAACCTTGTATGATTGTTTGTGGTTGAACCATATCTCTTTTTGGACATGTTATATATGAAACTTGCTTAGAATTTCATGTAGTATCATATTATCATGTTGCATACATGTTTTGAAGTGCTTGTGATTGTTATTTTCATGCATTTCGCATTCAAGTCATGTTCCTCTTGTGCTTGTCATAACTTTTAGACCGTAGCTCAGTTGGAGATGTTCCATATATGTAAATCAACTAGAATGATGCGTAGAATCATGTGGTATGATTTATTTTTCTGTTTAATAAATATATAATATAGTTAGTTCAGATCTGGACCAATTTCGAAATTAACATATGAGGTCATTTCGTAAATGCTATAAGTTGTTTCCAGCCCCATTTAAGATGCCTAGATAGATAGTTTATTTATGCTTCACCTCTTGCCATGTCTAACAGCATTTAATATTGTCATGTACCTAAATGAGAGTGAACCAAATATTCAAATGTGGAGTTTCGTCAATATGCAACTCGTTGCATATTGAGCTTCCCTTAATGTGTAGTATTTGATTGTTGTGATTGCCATGCCGTGCATATTTAAACCGGGTATGCAACATATTTGTTTGTGTATTATGTCATGCATATGTTGTGGTGTTTTCATGTGTTGATTGTTTGTTCCGGATTGCTTCTTCTCGATAGAGTTCCAAAAACGTTCGGAGTGTGAGGATTCGTTCGTCTACTTCATAGATCATCTTCTTCATGGATTTGTTCTTCTTCCAAGCGGGACCTCAGGCAAGATTACACATTTTCCTAGATGCCACTACTATCATTTCCATGCTAGTTGTCTCGTTTCTATCGCTATGTCTCGCTACGTAACACTTGTGTGTCAAGCCTCCCAAATGCCATGATAAGCCTCTAACCCGTCCACCTCCTAGTAAACCTTTGTCTGGCTATGTTACCGCTTTCTCAGCCCTTCTTATAGTGTTTCTAGCTGCAGGTTCAATTGTTTCCATGTGTGAACATGGACATTCTTTTGTTATCACAATATTATCTCTATTTAATTTAATGTACATATATACTTGGTAAAAGGTGGAAGGCTTGGCCGTTTGCTCGGTGTTTTGTTCCACTTTTGCCGCCCCTAGTTACTTGTGAACCGGTGTTATGTTCCATATTGAGCGCTCCTAACATGCTCGGGGTTGTTATGGGGACCCCCTTGATTTTGTTTTAGGATAAAACTCGTCTGGCAAGGCCCAACATTGGTACTACATTTGCCTAATAACTAATAAAAATGCATAGGGACCCGCCGGCACCCGCGGATCTTTAATCAACCCCCGGGCCAGTGCTCCTCATGAGTGTTGGTCCAAATTTGGCAATGTCCGGTGCCCTCTGGTCACCCAGGGTCTCAGCCAACCCGGCATCTTGCCCATCCGGTAGTACCCTGAGAACGAGATATGCGGCTCTTATCGGGTTTTGTCGGTATTTGTGTTTACCTTTCTCGAACGTCTTGTGCGTGGGATTTTGACAACACTTCGGGATCTCTCAAAGTTGATATTTTCCGTCGGGATTCCGCAAATACTATGGGTGATTCCGCGGTTGAGGAATTCCAACGTGGTGCGTGGTTAATTTGTGATGGATGAGTTGGAGCACCCCTGTAGGGTTAAATCTTTCGGAAAGTCATGCCAGTAGTTATGTGGCAACTTGGAAACTTTATTTAACACCCGGTCATAGCAAACTTGAAGTAAACTCAAATAAAATACGCCAACCATGTGCGTAACCATGATTGTCTCTTCTCATGAGTTCTTATCCGAGAGAGAACACAATGCGTTATGTTTGACGTAAGCAGGTGTTCAGGATCACTTTGTGATCATTACTAGTTCACGTCCATTATGCGTAGACCACCATACTTAGTTTATGTACTCATAAGTTAGCCACTCAAATAAATGCTTAGTGCTTTCTACAGCCTCACCACTTAACCATACCTGACCCATTAAGCTTTAATAGTCTTGATACCCTTGGAAATGAGATTGCTGAGTCCCTGTGGCTCATAGATTACTACAACAATAGTTGCAAGTACAGGTAATGCGATGATTTGACGTGAGAGTAATGCTTGTTTGACTTGGAGTTCTTCTTCTTCATAGATCTAGGATGGGTTCCAGGCGGCAGCCTGGGATAGCAAGGATGGGTGTCATTTTATCGTTTGTTTTCGTCCGTAGTCAGACCCTGCTCTTATGTATGATGCTTGAATATGTTGTTGTATTGATGTGATCTTTAGGTAGCTTGTGGCGAGTGTAAGCCAATGCCATATGCTCATCTCTTCTGTACATGTACTTGTAATGATATCCATTCTTGCGAAACGATGAGATGCGCTTCTATCCCTGTCAAGGCCCGCGAGCCAAAATAAGGATATGATCGCATCTTGGGCATCACAACCCACCACCCACCTGGGAGCACTAGAGGTCCCTGGCGTGTCCTAGAGGGTGGTGGGTACCTCGGGGCTCCCCTCCACCGACTATCAAGCCTATGAATTCTCAAATATTCGGAAAATCCTAAGAAAGTCAACGAAACACAATTCTAGCCGTCGCAAGTTCCAGAACCTCGAGATCCAATCTAACACCATCACGGAGGGGTTCATCTTCATCATAGGTACCTCTCCAATGATGCGTGAGTAGTACACCATAGACCAACGAGTCCGTAGTTAGTAGCTAGATGGCATCATCTCTCTCTATGATTCTCAATACAATGGTCTCTTGGAGATCTATTTGATGAAATGACTTTTGTGGTGTGTTTGTTGGGATCCGATGAATTTTGAGTTCATGATCATTTTCTATCCATGAATACGATTTGAGTATTCTTTCATCTCTTATTTGCATGATTACTTATAGCATCATATTTCTTCTTTGAATCTTTGGTGTAGTTAGGCAAACTAGATCGATTTTTCTTGCCATGTGAAGAGGTGCTTTGTGATGGGTTCGATCTTGTGGTGTTCTTTCCCAGTGACAGAAGGGGCAGCAAGGCACGCACGTATCGTTGCCATTAAGGATAATAAGATGTGTTATATTACTACATGAATAGATCTTGTCTACATCAGGTCACCGCTCTTATTGGATTACTCCGTTTTCTCATGAACTTAGTACACTAGATGCATGCTAGATAGCGGTCGATGTGTGGAGTAATAGAAGTAGATCTAAAATCATTTCAGACTACTTATCTCGGACAAGATGCCTATATAATGATCATTGCCTGGATATCATCACGATTTTTTGATCTTCTATCAATTGCCCAACAGTAATTTGTTCACACACCGTGCGTTATACTCATGAGTGAAGCGAGTAGTGAAACCTACGGCCCCCAGGTCTACTTTTCCAACATATTGCTTTCTGATCTACTATTTTGCCTTTTTGTTTTCAGATATATTAATCAAAAACCACAAAATACCTTGCTGCACTTTTTGTTTACCTATTTTATTTTGTGTTCTAGGGAGATCTATTTGCCGAAACTATTATCACCTAATCTATCTTTTTACCGTAGAGAGCTTGACAACCTCTCTTTCGCGTCAGGTTGCAAGTATTTGTTATTTGTGTGCAGGTGCTGATTACGTGGGTGCGTGATCTTCCTCTATGGATTGATACCTTGGTTTCATAACTGAGGGAAATACTTACCGTCGCTATGTTGCATCATCCCTTCCTCTTTGGGGAAATACCGACGCAATCTCAAGCAACGTCAAGTGAAATTGTAGCACCATTGCCCGGGAGGAAGTGATCTCATCTACCAGGTTCCTAATGACAAATCGCATCTCCTTGCAATTACATTATGTGCCATTTTCCTCTTGTTTTCCTCTCCCCCACTTCACAAATTTGGCATTTTATTCACCCTCTTTTTCTGTTTGCCTTTGTGCTTGTTTTCTATATTTGCTTGTGTTGCCATGTGCCTTCTATTTTCTTGCATCTTCTCTTGCTAAAAATCTATTGATATGGATCCTCATCCACTTGCTAATCTTTTCAAAACACCAAATTATGATGAACCAACTGCTAGTAAGTTGAGTGCACTTGATTATCTCTATGAAGTTTTGTTTCAAAATCATGAATCTGCAAAATTTGATGAAGTGTTGAAAGAAGAAAATTATAAGTGATTCATGATAGTTCCTTGAATGAAAATCATGATTGCCATGTTGTTAGTATGAATTCACTGAATATCCATGATGCTAATGATATGCAAAACCACAAGCTTGGGGATGCTATGCTTGATGAAGATGATATTTTTGTTCCCCAAGTTTTGGTGATAACACATATGCTATAATTGGTAATGATAACCATGAAACTTGTCATCATTATTAATATTCAATTTTATTATGGCAATCAAGTGTCACATGATAGTTAATTTGTTAAGTTTGCTCCCACTACCATGAATGAAAAAGAGTTTGCTTATGTGAAGAGTAATAGATTTTATATGCTTGTAGACCATGAAAAGAATGCTTTATATGATAGTTATATTGTGTGATCAATTCGTGATTCTACTGAAAATTATTATGAGGGAAGAATGTATGCTTGTAGGCATTGTAATAAAATCAAGTTTCCTCCCTATGTGTGCAAAGTTTCGAACTTATGCTTGCTTTTCCATCCTATGCCAGTTGATTCTTGCTCCGACAGATTGTTTGCTTATAAAATCCCTATGCATAGGAAGCATGTTATACTTTAATGTGTTTGTGACATGTCTTATGATGCTCTCTTTGTGCTTTAACTATTGTCTTTTATGTGAGCATCGTTATTATCCTAAGCCTATCTTGATGGCTATAAAGAAAGAGCTTGTTGGGAGGCAACCCAATGAATAAATTATTTTTATCTTTTCCTTTCTGTTTTTGAGTCTTTGCACAATTAAGCTTTCGTTATGATTGTGTTTTTATGTTTTAATCAGTGTTTGTGCCAAGTAAAGCCTTTGGGATTACTGAATCTAAAACAAAAACTTTGTCTCCATTGCATGAATTTTCATTTTTTACTGGAACTTGATAATGAGCTGAAATTATAACACAATATTGATATATACAATTATTTACGTTATCCTAATTTTTAAGAATTTTGAGAGTTACAGAAGTATGGGTAGAGTACAGATTACTACAAACTATTATGTTTGAAACAGATTCTGTTTTTGTTGCATTGTGTGCTTGTTTTGATGAATCTATGGTTTGTATCGAGGGGTATAAGTCATGGTAAAGTTAGAATACAGTAGATATAATTCAAAATAAAATACGAATAGGTTTACAATAGTACTTGTAGTTGTAATTTGCATTATTATACTAACAGATCTCACGAGAATTTTGTCAAGTTTTGTGTGATTGAAGTTTTCAAGTTTTGTGTGAGATCACGATAGATGAACAAATAAGGAGTAAGAAGAGCCTAAGATTGGGGTTGCTCTGAGTGTCATCCCCTCTTTCTTCTAACAACCATCGGTATTTTACTTGGACCTATATTTTTATTCGTGACATATCATGAGTTTTGCTTGGAGCGTCTTGTACCTTTCCTTTATTTGCTTTTTATCCTTGCTGCACACACCTATTTGAGAGAGCCAAAATTATGCTATGATTTACTAGAATTGATCTATATGCTTCACTTAAATCTATTGAGCAAAGGAATTTCTCTAGTGCTTCACTTATATCTTTTTTGAGCACATCGTGCTTTTACATGTTTGAAGAAATGCTCACATGCTTCACTTATACTAATTTGAGAGTTAGTAATTTTGAACAAATCCTCTCATGCTACACTCATATTATTTTGAGAGATGAAACTTGTATTCTCATGTTCTTCACTTATAACCATGTGAGCTTGTCGAAAGCAATTGCAATATATGAAACTAGTCCCAAAGTGATAGATATTCAAGAGGGATATAATAAAAACTTTCACGAAGATCACTGGACAAATCAAACATGATTTTTTGTAATAGTTCTGAGACATGGCGATAGTAATATGTGAGTTATGTTAATGAGTAATTATGTTTAGTAAGAATATTAATGTTAATGTTTGTGATTCCCTATGCAAATAGGGAAGTCAATAGTTGTGCTATGAAATTACATCCTACTTATGGTGTATTATTTGGTGTTAGTTATGCTTAATGCTTGCTGATGTGATTTTTCATTTATTTGTTGGATGCTTCTCAATATATTGCTAGCCTTCACTTGTACTAAGTAGAAATACTACTTGTGCAACAAAAATCCTTAAACCCAGTTTTGCCATATGTGTCCACCATACCTACCTATATACGGTATTTTCATACCGTTCCAACCAAATTTGTATGTGCCATATATAAATTTTCAAAAGAAATTTTCCTTTTTGTGTGCTCATACTATTCATGAAACGGTAGGGGATGACCAATATTTTTCCATGCTAGATGTGTTATTCTCAAGATGAGTGTTTATCCACTTATCATTACACGACAGTATCGCGGTAATAGGGATGCCCAGTCCTAGAATGAAAAGAAAGAAAGAAAATTACTTATGTTGTCAAATAATAAATTCCTTGGAAAGTGTTGGTATGGAAGTCAACCGTGGATTTGGCTAGTCGTGGAAAGTGAAAGTATGGTGGAAAAAGGAATACACTTTAGTTTCTATTTGGGAACCGCTTATGATGTATCTAGCATGGAAAGATATTGAAATATCTCAGTCGTTTTCGTTGACAGGAAAGGCATACCACCCAAAATATTTTCTCTCTATCAATTTAAACACTTGAGCTCTGGCACCTCTACAAATCCCTACTTCCCTTTTCAAAGGGCCTATCTATTTACTTTATGCAATTTTTATTTTTCAATTTCAATCTCCATCTTCTCTTATAAAGCACCAACTAGGAGGCACTATGATCGTATTTGAGCATTAGGTGTAGCTAATATTTGAGTGTCTATTGTGAATGGATCGATGATTCAGAATGATGGGCTAGGGATAACTTGCTTTAGTGTTGATATTTTGAAAGACATGGTTGCTTGTTGATATGCTTGAGTATTAAAGTTTTCATGTCAAAACTAGACTATTGCTTTGAACCATCTAAAAGGTCCATACATACATGCTACAAAGAAAAGAATATGTGATGAATATGTTAGGCAACATTCCACATCAAAACATCTGTTTTCATCATTTGCCTATGCGAGGACAAGTAGGAATTAAGCTTCGGGATGTTGATATGTGTCTAACGTATCTATAATTTTTTCTTGTTCCATGTTGTTATATTATCAATCTTGGATGTTTTTACAATCATTTTATAGCAATTTTATATAATTTTTTGGGATTAACCTATTGACATAGTGCCAAAGTGCCAGTTGTTGTTTTTGCTTGTTTTCACAAAAAATCAATACCAAACGGCACCAAACGTCCTGAAACTTTTTGGAAATTTGTGTAGATCAGAAGAACCAAGATGGGCCAAACAACTACGAGGGAAGGGGGCCCGGGGTGCCCATCACCCACCAGTGCGCGCCAGAGGCCCTTGGCGAGGCTTGATGGGTGGTGGCCACCTCGGGACTCCCCTCCACCGACTATGAGACTATAAATTCCCAAAAATTCGGAAAACCCTAAGGGAGTCGATGAAACATAATTCCAGCAGCCACAAATTCCAGAACCTCTAAATCCAGTCTATCACCATCACGAATGGGTTCACCTTCATCATAGGTGCCTCTCCGATGATGCGTGAGTAGTCCATCATAGACCTATGGGTCTGTAGGCAGTAGCTAGATGGCTTCCTCTCTCTCTATGATTCTCAATACAGTGGTCTCTTGGAGATCTATTTCATATAATGACTTTTGCGGTGTGTTTGTTGGTATCCGATGAATTTTGAGTTCATGATCAAAATAGTCTCGTATTTGTTCTTCGGATCTTTGGTTTAGATAGGACCACTATATCGATTTTTCTTGCCATGGGAAGAGGTGCTTTGTGATGGGTTCGATCTTGCGGTGTTCTTTCCGAGTGACAGAAGGGGCAGCAAGGCACGCATGTATCATTGCTATTAAGGATAACAAGATGGGTTATATTTCTACATGATTAGATCTTGTCTACATCATGTCACTGTTCTTATTGCATTACTCCGTTTTCCCATGAACCTAATACACTATATGCATGCTGGATAGCGGTCGATGTGTGGAGTAATAGAAGTAGATGTAAAATCGTTTTGGTCTACTTATCTTGAAAGGGATGCCTATATAATGATGATTGACTGGATATATTCATGATTATTTGATCTACTATCAATTGCCCAACAATAATGTGTTCACACACCGTGCGCTATACTCATGAGAGAAGCCACTAGTGAAACCTACAGCCCCCGCGTCTACTTTTCCAACATATTGCTTTTCGATCTGCTATTTTGCCTTTTTCAGATCTATTGATCCAAAAAAAAATACCTTGCTGCCTTTTTGTTTACCTATTTTATTATGTGTTCTTTCGAGATCTATTTGCCAAAACTATCATCACCTAATCTATCTTTTTACCGTAGAGAGCTTGACAACCTCTCTTTCACGTGAGGTTGCAAGTATTTGTTATTTGTGTGTAGGTGATGCTTATGTGGGTGCGTGATCTTCCTCTAAGGATTGATACCTTGGTTTCATAACTGAGGGAAATACTTACCGTCACTGTGTTGCATCATCCCTTCCTCTTTGGGGAAATACTAACGTAGTCTCAAGCCACGTCATCGTATCAGTGGGAGATAGAACTTGAGAGAATATTGATATTACCTTTAGCATGTTGTGGGTTCGACACTCCATACTTACTACTTCCATCTTTGGAAAGTGGTATGATGATTCCTTGCACTTGGGGATTGTCACCAATATACTTTTAATGTGATGCTTCCTCCTCATACGATTTTCCAGCAAGGGCTCTTGATCCAATATGAGAGCCACATACGATTCCGTGAATCTGTGCCAGCAGCTTCAGTCCATCCTCCCGGCAGATGCACCTCAATTTCACACCGTTGGGTCGTCTTCTATACAAGGTGTCATCAACAAACTGGTACATACTTGACTGACGGGCTACTCTTTGGCTTCTTCTTGCTCTTTGGGAAGTTCTCCCATTTGAAGGAAGTGGACTATATGTTGTGCCCAGGTTGGAGCCTACAACTCAACAATGAGGACTAAAGACATCTCCTCATCCTTTGGAGCACTTACCTCGATCGCAAGAACCTGGGGTTCTGTAGGAGGGAGCTGCTCACCAATCGAAACGGGACTTCCCCCAACAGCCTCTCTACCAACGGCTTCGAGAAGCTCTGTAGGGAAATGCTTGATGGCATTCAGCTTCTCCTTTTCCTGGTCATCGTTGACAGGGATACTGATGGTTGAGTGAGGCGGAGGACAAAAGTTCCTGGTTCCACAGGAAGCTTCTGTGCGGTGCACTTTGATAGATGATCAGAGATGCTATTTTTTGCACGTGGCACATGCTCTGCTTGTAATCCATCAACGTGGTTCTCCAGTTTTCTCACTTCTTCCACGTATGCTTCCATCAATAGGCTCTGGTAGTATTTGTTGACTTGCTTCACCACGAGCTTAGAATCTCCTTAGATGATCAATTTCTTGATTCCCAACTCCACCATGATTCTGAGTCCGATAAGGAGCCCCTCATACTCAACGGGGTTGGTGGTGGCTTCCTCCGAGGGAAAGTGCATCTAAACCACATACTTGAGGTGCTCTCCGGTGGGGGCAACAAGAAGCACGCCTGCTCTGGTGCCCTAGAGCGATAAACCACTGTCAAAGTACATGATCCAATCCTTGGGCGCTTCTTTGTCAGGGAGAATTGTCTCTAGAACGTCTTCGTCTGGCATGGGTGTCCACTCTGCAATGAACTCCGCCAATGCCCTGCTCTGAATTGTGGAAGTGCTTTCATACTTCAATCCAAAACTTGACAGCTCTAGCGCCCACTCAACTATCCTGCCAGTGGCTTTGGTGTTCCTCAATATACGCTACAGCGGAAAGCGAGTGACCACTATGATCTCGTGGTCTTGGAAGTAGTGGTGTTGTTTCCTCGAGGCCATGATGAGGCCGAAGATCAGCTTTTGCACTCTAGAGTACCTTGACCTAGCCCCCTGCAATAGGAAGCTGACAAAGTACACTGGTCATTGCACCACTTTCCTCTTCATCATTCCTTGGAACTGCCTTCGCTTGCTTGCTGAGGTTCCCCTGGGTCTGCATTGGGTCGTGTCGTGGATGCTTTGGTTTTGTCCCCAACAGCGTTAGCCGCAGCGGCTGCATTTTCATCCACTTCTCGCTATGCCACCAATGCTACACTAACGAGTTGATTCGTTGCCGCCTAGTATAGAAGCAAAAGTTCTTGTGGTTTAGGAGTGACCAAGGTGGGAGCGGAGGAAAGGTGGGTTTTCATATCTTGCAGTGCTGCCTTTGCTTCCGGGGTCTACTTCATCGGGCCAGTCTTCTTCGAAATCCTGAAGAATGGCAGGGAACGTTCAGTGCATTTAGAGTTGAACCTACTCAACGCGGCAACGCATTTGGTCAAACGTCTGATGTCCTTGATGGTCTTGGGAGCTTGTATCTTCTCAATTGCTTCTATCTTGTCGGGATTGGCTTCTATTCCTAGATGAGATAAAAAGAACCCAAGCAACTTGCCAGATGGAACACCGAACACACACTTCTCAGGGTTGAGCTCCAAATTGATCTTGCGCAAGTTTGCAAAAGTTTCTTCCAAGTCTTGCATGAGAGTTGCTTCGTCCTTGGTCTTAACTACTATGTCATCCATGTAAGCTTCCATGATTTTGTGCAACTGAGGTTCAAATCCAATATGCACGGATCTGGCAAAGGAAGAACTAGCACCCTTCAACCGAAGGTCATACGCACAAAGCAGTACGTGCCACATGGAATTATGAAGGCAGTCTTTTCCTCATCTTCCTTATTCATTAATATATGGTGGTATCCGGAATACACGTCCAATAAGGAAAGCAAGTCACATTCGTAAGTGGAATCAACAATCTGATCGATGTGCGGCAAGGGAAAAGGGTCCTTTGGGCATGCTTTGTTCAATTCAGTGAAATCTATGTAGAGCCTCCATATCCCATTTGCCTTGCGCACCACTATAAATTTGCCTAACCAAGTTGGATGCAATACACCTTTGACCAAACCAGATGCTTCGAGCTTCTTGACTTCTTCGGTAATGAACTGCTACCGCTCCAAGGCTTGCTTCCTAACTTTTTGCTTGACGGGCCTGCCATGAGGGCGGACAGCAAGGTGGTTCTCAGTTACCTCCTTGGGAACACCGGGGATGTCATATGGTTGCCAAGAAAACACATCGACATTCGCCCATAGGAAGGCAACGAGCGCGCTCTCATATTTGTCAGTAAGGGTGGCGCTGATGGTGCATGTACCACCGGTGCAATCCAGCCATGCTGGGATCTTCTTCGCCTCATGATAGGTGACCTCGGACTTCTTGCTAGCAGAAATCTCCGGTAGGTCATCGTCGGGTGCAGCGCACTTCGAAGAGGCGTGTTTCCTGGATTCCTTGCCGGGGTCCATGCTAGGCTTCTTCGCTTTCATTGATTTGTTGGCGGGAGCTGGGATTTCTGCAGGCTCGGCTGCTACCGCGTCCCAATACATCTTGTCCACACATATAAATGTGTCCTTCTTGTCAGATGGGATGGAGATGATTCCAATGGGCCCTGGCATCTTCAAAGTGTTGTAAGCAAAGTGGGATGGTACCATGAGTTTTGCCAGAGTTGGGTAACCAAGAATTCCATTGTATGCAAGAGAGAGTTCAACCACATCGAACACCAACTTCTCAGTCAGGTAGTTCAACTACCCGCCAAACGTCACATCCAAAGTGATCTTTCCCTTGGGTCGGCTCCTGCAGGGGTTGACTCCTTGGAATGTACCCGTAGCTTTGAGCTCTCCATCACGAATCTGCAGTCTCTCAACCACTTTAGGGAAGATCAGGTTCAATCCTGCCCCGCCGTCAACTAACATCTTGGTGAATTTGAGGTTGCGGATTGTTAGGGAGACCAACAATGGTAAACATCCGACCACAGTGGTGTGGTCAGGAAGGTCCTCTTCATTAAAGATGATAGGCATGCGGGACCATCTGAGTGGTCTTCTGGACTCTGCATCTCATTCCACATTATTGACCACATGCGCCCACTACTTGAGCTGGCGATGAGAGGAATGCAAGGATGCACTCCCGTCAACACACATGGCTTGAGTTGCCTTCTCGAATTCTCGATCACTAGAATCATCTCATCATCCTCATCATCACTCATATCATCTTCTTCTTTCTTCTCACGGCCTCTGGCTAGTTTTTCCTTCTATTGCGGAGCCTTGCCGCGGTGGCCTCCTCTACCACCAAAACCGTTCCTGGCAATGCCATCTTGGCCTTTCTCCTTATCGCGCTTCTCGTATTCGGCCCTCTGCTTCTCAGCAAGCTGCTCAACTTCGTGGCATTCTTGGATATCATGGCCCTTGGTGCGGTGGATTTTGAAGTATGGCATGTCGGACTTTCTAGTTTTCTTAGCGGCAGTGGCCTCCCGGCAACCAGCGCATGCGAAAGCTCCCTTACCAGGGGCCTTGGCCTTGACCTTCTTGCTTGCACTGAGATCACAGGATACCTCAACGGCCAGCATTGCTTTTCCCTTATGCTTCTTGTTGTGCTTTCGTCTTTTCCCCTTCGAGCCAGGGGCGGCGGTGTCATCATCTAAATCGACTTCGACACCAACCTTCTCTCCGGGTAGCCTCCTTCCTTCCTTAACACAAGCACACTTATTCACCAATGTGTACAGATCATTGACGGTCTTGGGGAGTCTGACATTCATCTTGTCCCGCATCCTCCTACTAAGCACGTCCGAATGGAACGCGGAAATCACGGTTGCGAGGTGTATCTCTGGAATGTTGCAGTGTACTTGACTGAATCACTGGTTGTACTTCCAAAGAGTTTCTCCCTCCTATGGAAGGACTTGCAGGTCGCTGGGCTGCCCTGGCTCCTGGTGGCTGTCGGGACCCCGATCCTAAGTCATATGAATCTAGACTGTAACATATCACATCACTTTGCGGCCTCACGCACGGTAAGCTCCACGGCTGCAGCCTTACCTTAGCCGGGACCATTTGCGTCTTTTGGCTCACGTAGGTGAACATGTCATTAGCAATCAAATGACAAAGAACTCGAGCTGACATGACTAGTCATAGAACCCAAGTGGCACATCCGTACGGAAACAGGCATACGTAACCCAGGAATGCAGGTGTCGGCCTCAAGCGTGTGTAGACGAGTCATAGCAAGCTACAAGGACTCCATTACCCCATGGGACATAAATTTCATCACTGCACGTAGACGAGTCATAGCAGGCTAAAGGGACTGCATTACACTATGAGACATTTCCTCGAAGGGACAGACACAACATCAAACAAGGATACATGCAGGTCAATCAATGTGTCCGGAGCAGTAGCAAGCTACCAAGGCTTGGTGGAAGCACAAAGATACAGTTTGCCGTCAAGAGTACTACTAAAGGTACATGACTACGTGTTGGATCCCATACATACCGTTGCACGTCACACGTACGCATGATGTGCCCGATATGCATAGATACAACCATGGCATCACAACATAACCATACATCAACACAACTTTTATTTAAGAGGCTCAGAAGAGCCTTGCATAATATGTTCTTACAGGTAGGGGTCACATGACCCGACACTCAAGTCATACAAGCAAGTTCATACAAACCAAGCGGAAGCATAAAGCTGTCTGAGTATAGACAGTTGAAAGGGTAAAAATGCACATGGCCTAACTATCTACAGCCCTCCACATGGCATAAGGTCATAGCTGGGACACCAGCTATTCGGCATCGTCGACATCTAGATAGAACCCACCTGATGGGTCCTGAGTCTCATCTGCAACATTTATTAAGCAAACGTGAGTACAAACATACTCAGCCAGTCTTTAAAACAGACCTAGATTATTCATGCTCATGAATCACCAAGGGGAGTGGTGGAGTTTATGCAGAAATGCCAGCTTTGACTCATTGCTAACCTATACTACACAACTTTAACTCCTTGTTTAAACTTTAGATATCGCATGGGAGTCCACTAACTCCACATCAATACACCACCATGGATTCACTTCCGTCTGTTATGAGAGTGCCATCCACGGTACTCACACTTGTCTTGATATTTTTATGAGTATCCATTAAATTATCTACGAACAACATAAGTTCTCCAAGTAGTCCATATCCGAGGACGCGGCTATTCGAATAGTTTCATACCCTGCAGGGGTGTACTTCTTCACACACGCTCTCACCACTTATCACTGTGTGTTCATAAAACCATGCACCTCGGCAACCTTCAAGCGGAAGCCCAGCGAGGGAGTCGGCCACGACCGTCAATCACATAAGACCTCTAGTCAAGGCTATCGCTTATTTGAGACTGAACCTGCATGGAACTCCGGCCGAATTTTTCGCTACGGCCCAAAACGATGTGCGCAGGGTTCCCAAGCCCACCATTCGGGTGACCCTTGGTACACAGTGCCACTGCCTACCGCGTCATAACCCACCCCTAGGGTCAGCGCTACGCACGACCTCTAGCATGTTATAAACACCAGAAACTACTTGCAACTCCTGGACCAAGGACTAAACGATTGATAAGTCGAGCGGGTTCATATTTCAGGGCCTAGCATGTGGTAGTAACTAGTGTTGGATCACAAACACGGAACTCAGTTCCTAAGAACAGTCCCAATGAGACAACCCGCTATGTACTCCTACATAACCTCTCATCGCTACCTTTACCAAATCGGGTTCATCATAAGCTTGTCACATCAGAACATTATTGTTTCACTCCAGTTCATCACCCAGATGAATCAGACCTGACACAACTCTAAGCATAGTAAGCATAGCAGGCAAGTAAGCACAACACATCATGGCACAAGCATCTACCAGGTATGCTAGGTTGCAAGGTTTAGCTATTTACTGTGACAATGACAGATCATGCAAGGGAATGGGTTCATCTACCGTATATGACAGACAAGTGAACGTTTGTCCTAATGCAATAAACAAGAGCAGGAGGGAGAGAGTGGGATGCTATCGGAATGATCAATGGGGGTGCTTGCCTTCCTGGGAAGTAGGAAGGTTTTCTCATTCGTTGGAATAGTCGATGGTATCCTTAGAAGCAGGGCCTACCGCAATGCAGATAAATAACAATCAATACATGGCAAGTGCAACAATATGATGCATGATCATGACATGGCAACATGTATGGATGAGCTAATGCAACTACTGTCCAAATTAAATGAAGTGATTTTGAATATAGGTTCAAAATGATTCTCCTTTACATATTCCATATGTTAACCTATTAGTAAATGTCAATCCTCTAACATACATCATAATAGCACCATTGGATTCATTGAATTTTTCTGATAAATTTTCATATATAAATTATTTCAATCTGAGTTATAGATTAAATTCTAATAATTTTCTAAGTTTTAAATAGTTTCTGGAATTAATTTAATTCAGAAAATTCATTATTGCATCAGCATGACATCATCATGACGTCAGCTGGTCAACAGGACATTGACAGGTCAACCTGACTAGTGGGGTCCACTAGTGAGTGACCCAGCTAAAACAGAATTAACTAATTAACTAATTACTAATTATATTAGGGTAGGGCCCACTGGTCAATGGGTCATTAAATTAATTAAATTAATTAATTAAATTTTTAACTAATCCTAACCAACAGGGCCCAGCCCCACCTGCCAGCGATCGTGGTGTCAACCCCCTGTGGTCAACATCGGCCAACCCACCGGCATTGAGCCGCGGGTGGCTCCAGAGACGGCGGACGGGTCGGGTTCCCTCCTTCGGCAACCAAAAGAATGGCGGAGGGCACCAGACGAGCCTAGGCTCACGCGCACGTCCATCCCGACACCTCTCAGAGGCTGAGACGGCCGGGATCGACGCCGGCGGTGAGCTCGGCGGCTGCCGGAGCTTGGGCGAGCACGAGCTCGGCGAACCAGGGCACCACATGGCCGGGCCTTAGCACCTACGGGCCCTACGCGACCCCACAAACTTGATGGTGTCCTCGGGTGGACCAACTGGTCACCGGAGCAACGCCGACGACGAGCTCGTGCGGTGGGGCACTCGGGAGCCGACGCAACCGGGGCCTACAAAGGGGGAAAGGTCGGGGAAGAGAGGGGAAAGGGCCTGGAGCTCACAGCTGGATCGGAGCCGACGAGATCTGGCTCGAGGAGGGCTCGAGGGTGACGAATTGACGGCGGCGAAGCTCGGGTCCGAGGAAGAAGATGAGCTCGAGGGCGACGCTCTAGGGCTCCTGGCGATGTGTGGTTCAATGCAGAGGATGGGACGACGAGGCGGAGCCTCTGGTGGGCTCAGGGAGGCGCGGGGCTGGCTACAGCTACGGCGGCGAGCTAGCGGGGCCGTCGGCCATGGCTGAGCAGAGGAGAGGAAGAAGCAGGGGGGCGAATGGCGAGAGGAAGAGAGAGATGGGGATGGCAGCGCGTCCTCATCTGCTCGCCAGCGCGGCGAGGGAAGCAGGTACGCAGGAGGCTGCGTGGCAGCACTTGCGTGAGCACAACGAGCACACGCTCGTCCTCCTGGCCGCCAGGAGGACGACGACGGTGCTGGGCCAGCTGGGCCGGCCCAGGTGCTTCCTCCTTACCTTTTTTTAAATTTCCAGTTTCTGTTTTATTTTTTTGACATTTGTTTCTTTTATTTTTAGGCACAAATGCTAGGTATAAAATATCCCAAATATTTTATAGAACCTAGTTTGAATATTTCAAACTTCTATAAAAAGTTTCAGAATATTTTGAAAACTGAAATATTTATAATGCTTTATTTGGCATTTTCAACAGCTTTAATATTTATTTTTCAAATGCTATAATTGTTCAAATATTTAGAATGACCCCTGATATATTCATGTCCACATTTATCAAACATAGGGGACATTTTTATGGGCATTTTGGATTTGTTGGTTTTTCACAATCTTTAAATTGGTTTGATTCAAATGAGGGTTTGGGGTTTCTGTTAATCCCCATTTCAAATTGATGCAAAAAGTGAAACATGATGCACACACATGTTGTCCTAAGAAAGCTATCTAGGGATGTGGCAACTCACCCCCACTCAAAAGAATCTTGTCCCGAGATTTTTAAGTCATCGGGAAGAGTGTGGGGTACTCTAGTCGAAGACAATCTTCTCTTTCCCATGTGGCCTCCTTCTCAGAATGGTGTGACCACTGGACCTTGAGAAACTTGATGTTCTGACGCCGAGTGGTATGCTCAGCTTGATGAAGAATACGAATAGGTTATTCTCGATATGTAAGGTTATCTTGGAGATCAAGCGCTTCATGGTCTACTTCACGGACAGGGCCTGAGAAGCAACGCCTGAGTTGCGAGACGTGGAAGACATCATGAACCTTGGAAAGAGCGGCGGAAGTTCCAATTGGTAGGCAACCTCTCCTTGTTTAGCAAGAATGCAAAAAGGTCCAATGTAACGAGGAGCCAACTTGCACTTGATGCCGAATCGATGGGTACCCTTCAGAGGTGTAACCCGAAGATAAGCCTTCTCGTCAACTTCATAGGTCATAGCTTTATGATGACGATCATATTAGCTCTTTTGACGACATTGGTCTGTTTTCAACTTTTCATGAATAATGCAAACTTGCTCCTCTGCATCCTGGATCATATCCGGGCCAAAGAGTTGCCTCTCTCTGGTTTTTGACCAGTTAAGAGGTGTTCGACACCTTCGTCCATAGATAACTTCAAAAGGGGCTTTGCCCAAGCTTGATTGATAACTATTGTTATAAGCAAATTCGGCAAATGGAAGACATTTCTCCCAATTCATACTGAAGGATATAACACAAGCTCAGAGCATGTCTTTGAGGATTTGATTGACTCACTCAACTTGACCACTTGATTGCGGGTGGAAAGCAGTGCTAAAGGATAGATGAGTCCCCATAGCGGTTTGGAAACTTTCCCAAAATCGGGAAGTAAAGATACTTCTACGGTCTGAGTTAATCTCCAATGGAACACCATGACGACAAATTATTCGAGAAATATATAACTCTCCTAGCTGGCTAGCAGTTATACTCTCCCAAACAGGAAGAAAATGAGCCACTTTGGAAAGGCGGTCGATGACCACAAAGATGGCATTATTCCCTCTCTTAGTCCTGGGAAATCCGGTAATGAAATCCATACCGACCTTATCCCATTTCCATTCAGGAATAGCTAAAGGTTGAAGGGTGCCAGCAGGCCTTTGATGTTCTGCCTTAATGCGACGACAAACGTCGCAGTTAGCAACGAACTAAGCAATTTCTCTCTTCATCCTAGTCCACCAGAACCTCTGGCGTAGGTCCTGATACATCTTGGTACTACCCGGATGAATTGTGAGAGGAGAATTATGAGCCTCCTTAAGGATCAGCTGCCGTAGATGTTGGTTCTTGGGAACCACCAAATTGTTCTGGAAGAACACCACACTTTGATCATCGATAGAGAAATCCTTAGCGATACCGCTAACGAGGTTCTCTTTGATCCGGGAAATACCCTTATCACGCTTTTGGCCAGCTATAATTTGATCCTTAAGAGTAGGTTTCGCCACCAGGTTGGAAAGGAATCCTTGAGGAACAATGTAAAGGTTCAACTTCCAAAATTCCTCATAGAGAAGTGGTTGACCTTGTTGTAACATCAGGTTGTTACAATAAGACTTACGACTTAGTGCATCAGCCATGACATTGGATTTCCCCGGGGTGTAAGTTATCCTAAGTCATAATCTGTAATCAACTCAAGGCATCGTCTTTGCCTGAGATTCAAATCCAGCTGGGTGAAAATATATTTCAGACTTTGGTGATCAGCGTAAATTTTGCAACGATTACCCAGAAGGTAATGTCGCCAAGTTTTCTGTGCATGGACCATAGCTGCAAGCTCAAGATCATGTGTTGGATAATTATCCTCATGTGAATAAAACTGTCGAGATGCGTATGCAATCACATGATGATCTTGCATAAGAATGCAACCTAATTCTTGTCACGAGGCGTCACAATAGATAACAAAGTCCTTAGAGAAGTCTGGTGGCACCAGAACAGGAGCAGAGGTTAGGCGACTGTTCAACTCCTGAAAACTATGCTCGCATTGTGGAGTCCACTCGAACTTTTTATCTTTTTTGAGGAGTTCAGTCAGAGGTTTCGCAACCTTGGAGAAATTCTCGACAAAGCGGCGGCAATAGCTCGCTAAGCCAAGGAAACTCAGAACTTGCTTAACCGATTCAGGTTGAGTCCAATCAAGTACGGCCTGAACTCTCTCGGGATTGACAGCAATACCTTTACCAGAGATCACGTGGCCTAGGCAGGTCACTTGTGGCAACCAAAATTCAGACTTGGAGAATTTGGCATACAGTCGGTGCTCTCGAAGTTTCATCAATACCAGCCTTAGATGCTCGGCATGTTCTTGTTCGTTCTTCGAGTAGATGAGTATATCGTCAAGGTAAACCACGACGAATTTATCCAAATACTCCATGAAGATCGAATTCATCAAGCGAGAGAAGGTTGTTGGGGCATTGGTTAATCTGAAGGACATGACAGTGTACTCGTATTGGCCATAACGAGTAACAAAAGCCGTTTTTGGAATGTCCTCGTTTCTAATTCTGATTTGATGGTATCTTGGAAAAGACAAAGGATCCAGCGAGTTAATCATACAAATCGTTGATCCTAGGGAGCGGATACTTGTTCTTTATGGTGACCAGATTCACTGGCTAATAATCCACAACCATCCGTTCCGATCCATCCTTCTTCTTAACAAAGAGGACGGGGCAAGCCCAAGGAGAAGAACTAGGATAGATGAAACCTTTCTTCAAAGCCTCATCGAGTTGATTCTTAAGTTCGGCTAGTTCTAAGGGTGCCATCTTATAGGGTCTTCTGGCTATTGGGACAGTCCCTGGGATGAGCTCTATCACAAACTCAACATCTCTGATAGGTGGAATTCCTGGCAGTTCTTCTGGAAAGACATCCGGAAAGTCACAGAATACCGGAATATCTTCTAATTCTGGAAGAGGGCTAGCATTGAGAGAATAGAGTTGGCGCTTGGCTGCTCGAGTGGAAACATTAACTATCTCACCCGAGGGATGTGTAAGTTGAACATTCCTAGTATGAGTATCAATCTTAGCATAGTGGGCTTTCATCTAGTCCATGCCTAAGATGATATTCATGTTCGAAGACTTGAGGGCTATCAAAGATGCTAGGAATACTAGCCTATCCACAAGAATTTCATTGTCATGGCTCACTCTAGAAGTTTGCCATTTTGATCCAGGAGTCTAAACTACTAAAGGAGTAGGCATATCACAAAATGAAATGTTATGCAACTGTGCATAACTTTCTGAGGTGAATGAATGAGATGCCCTAGTATCAAATAGAACAGATGCTGGATGACTATTGACAAGGAGCATACCTAGGATCACATCAGGGTCCTCAAGGGCTTCTTCAGCAGAAACATAGTTCACTCAACCACGAGCAGGAGCTGGCTTCACATAGAAGGCTTTTCTCGGCTTCCCACATCCAGTCAGCTTAGCATTGTTCTGAGGACACTCACGGGAGTAGTGTCCTGGTTCTCCACATTTGTAGCAGACAACGGTGGCATGGGGAGCAGCATTGGCAGGAGGACCTCCGAATGTCCTGGCTGCAGGGTTGGGCTGAGCTGGGCGAGGCGCTTGGAAGGATGGCATCGCGGTGTATCTTGGCGGCAGAGCTGCGTTGGGCACCCACACCCGACGTTTCTTGGAGCCCGAGCCAGACGCGAGGCTGAAGTCACGGGTGTGCTTCCTAGTTGCCAAATAGTCAGTCTGTCCAGTTTCAGCCTTGATAGCCTTGTTGACGAGAGCCTAGAAGGTTGTGCACTCATGCAGGCACAGATCTCGATGGAGCTGAGGACTAAGTCCCTTGTGGAACCTAGCCTGTTTCTTGGCATCGGTTGACACTTCCTCCAAAGCATAGCGAGCAAGATTGCTAAACTCATGGCTATAGGCATCCACTGTCATTCTGCCCTGGGTGAAAGCACAGAACTCCTCTCTCTTGCGATCCATCAGTCCTTCCGGGATGTGATGGGTACGGAATGCCGCGCTGAAATCTGCCCAAGTTGGTGCGGGGCCTGCGGGACGCATAGCTTCATAATTTTCCCACCACAGATTGGCGGGTCCCTCTAGAAAGTAAGCAGCAAAGGTCACCTTGTTGGCCTCAGATACATTGGCAGCTCGAATTTTGCATGACATGCTGGTCAACCAGTCATCCACGTCAAGCGGGTCGACCGAATGATGAAACTTGGGTGGACACAGCTTGACGAAGTCATTGAGAGACACAACATCATTGCGATCATTGCGGGGAGGACGCGTTGTGTTCTTCTCAATACGTTCCAACAACCTATTGGTCTCCCTTTTGTTACGTTGAGCTCAAGCATCACTTCCGCCAAAGAGGGCACCTGTGGCAGGTTCTCTTGCCTTGGCTGGCTTCCCTCGCCCTGCTCGGGGGCTGGCAAAGGGTTATTCCTAGTTGCCACCATCCTGGGAAAACAAACCCACAGCTTAGACAAGGAAGACACCAACTCTAAAGAATGAGATAAGGAATGTACTGGACAACATGGCATGCATGGGTAAACACCCGATCAACATGGTAATAACAACTGCCATATGAACACCATGATTCATACACACCATGACATAGTTCAGTACAAGCCCAAGCTGAAATACAAACTACAGAGAGATGACACAACTCATCGGAGGCATTACAAGCTTCCTATACATTATCTATCTACACCTCCGGAACTCAGCTCTCAACCTCAGTCATATCCCACAAGACACGCATGACTGTGGCAATACGACTTCTACCATACTAGTACTAACATCCACGTACTCAAGCATCACCGTAAAATGCCTTATATAGGTTACCCCCGTGACCCGGGACCTGAACCTGAGGATTTGGAAACACTCTAGCCAGCAATCCCTAGAAACCGTAAGGACACGGATGTGGCCTCAGTCCCCTTGTTGGTGGTAACAGCGGTCCTCGAAGAGGAGTGACACTACAACAGGACGGAGCTTTGGTAACACCGTCTTGTGTTACTACAAGCAGAAAAGTGTGTTACTAAGCCATATAGTAACACAATTTGAGATGTGTTCCATTAGACCGTGTTACTAAGTGGTGTCAACTGTCACACATAGAAATTGTTACCATATATTAGAAAATGTGTTACAGTTATATTATGTGTTACCATATATCATGCGTATTGTGTGTTACCAAACACGCTGGTAACACCATTTTGGAAGTCTAGTAACACCCATAGTAACATATTTTCATAGACGTAGAACATTGATGGTAACATGGTTTTGTAAGTATAGTAACTCAACTGGTAACACATTATTTTAGCCTCGAAACAGAACTAGTAACATAATATTCAAATATCGTAACACTATATTTTTTAGTTGTCAACTACTCCAGTAACAAATTTTGTAGCTATAGTAACACCATCGGTAACACGAAAATATTAACCACAAAGTTTCATATCCATTTTATGTAATATAATTTTATTTAATAAAATTGATGAAACACAAATAGTTAATCATTTTATTATTATGCTTGGCAGCATCAAAATGATATAGAAATTGAAGCGCAACACATATATATAAATTCAAAATGAAGATATTTATTATAAATATAGAAGAATGTATGATACATATGCAATACAATAACGATGTCATTCATATCATTTGAGCATAGAAAACACAACTATGGAGAATATTATAGCATAGCACTTGCATCAATTCGACGAAAGAAAAAGATCTTGTGAATGTTATTACATTTTCAATCTATCAATGTACAACTACGACTATTGGTAGCTAAAATCATCAAATTTTATTTGCTTCTTGATCCAATAAGTCAACTGCAATTCAATTATCCTTCACTCCAATCTGTAAAATAAAATTGCACCTTAGATCTATGTGATTAAATGTGCACAAATATGTTTTCATAATGTAAAAGAGAATATTGTAACTTACCAAAGCCGAAGGTCGGTCAATTAAGTATCCTGAAGAGAAAGCCTCACCAGTTGTCTAAGCCTATCACCAATTGTCTTGCAATCAGAAACTTCCCTTACCAACTCCTCACTATGAAGAATAGGTTGATCTATCCGCACAAGGGCAAATTCAGCACCCAACTCAATACCACCAGCCTTTGTTCTTGGATCAGTACTCCAAATAGTACCATACACAACATTCCACTCGTAGGGATATGTTGAAGTCTTTAAAACTACTTTGGAAGCAACCTATATTAAGGTCAATATTAGCATTGAACGACATTAATAATAGAATTCGCATGAACAATATGAGCTCCTTTTAATGTCAGCCCAATATAGGTTCCCCATAACACTCAATAAACTGTACCCGACATCGAATTCTAATGCCCAAGGTGACCTCACTTGCTCATGCTTGGTTAAATTTATTACGTGCATATAGCATATTGAGCAAAATTGTAACAAAATCCATTTTTCAAGGAGGAATGATAATGTGGTAGGGGTTGGGATTTGGGTGCAATAAACCTCTGGAACTCAGCTCTCACCCTCAGTCATATCCCACAAGACACGCAAGACTGTGGCAATATGACTACTACCATACCAGTACTAACATCCACGTACTCAAGCATCGCCATAGAATGCCTCATATAGGTTACCCCCGTGGCCCGGGAGCTAAACCTGAGGATCTGGAAACACCCTAGCATGTGATCCCTTGAAACCGTAAGGACACAGATGTGGCCTCGGTCCCTTGTTAGTGGCAACAACGGTCCTCGAAGAGGGGTGATGCCTCCAACATCAGGCCAGTCTATGCGTGCTGGCAGATGAGTCCGCGATGGGTTCAGCATCTCCAAATCTCCATAGCATGTCTGCATGATAGGTGCTAGCTGCGTCAGGGCTGTCCAAAGACGTGCACGGGTGGCATATAGCTCCATGCGAAGGGCACGTGCATCACGATCCTTGTTCTCCAACATCTGAGCGGTCACCTGCAACCTAGGGTCCTCATGAGAATAATCAGAGTAGGCTGCGCTAAGATAGCTATCCTCTCCTCCCAGAGAAGCAGGAACATAACAGGACTCTGTGTTCTGAAGCAGACCATGGTGAAACCTCATGATAGTCAGCATGGTGTAGGCGGCCTCCTGAACTGCCATGTCTATGGTGACACCTAACCCATAAGTTCAATGCAGTGGCTCTGCAGCACCAGGATATGATGGATATATCTTAACAGTACACAGATACTGGCTCTGGTTGAAATCTTGATATTGCTCCTCCACTGTGTACTCTAGGTACCAACGGTAACCAGCCTCCATCATAACTCTAACCAACATGGTCGTGTGACCTGGTACATCGATGCACCTGGTCAGACGGACCACCTGACAGGAAGGATGAGGGGGCATCTGAAACATAGAATGATGCAAAGACATTAGAGATTCTAGCAGAAATTGGACAGCATAACGACTTTAATTGCTCAAAAAGGATTTTGAGACAACTGCAAAAGATTGGAAAAGCAAAACCACTCGACTATCTAGACTCAAATCTCTTCTCCAACTGTTTGTCACACCAACAATACTCGAGTACGAAGTTCACTTGCAAACAAGCTAGCTAATAGTCCATGGTTAGTAACTCGTCAATCATCATCCTAAGCAATAGATGAGAAGCCTAGTTCTTAACCACGTAGAAAAGATGAGAATGACTCAGAATAGAATAACTTGGGAAGAGGAGTAAAAAGAGCCTTACGTTCCCTTCCACAATCAATTCCCCTGCTTTTCTATAGTGTTTCTAGACTCAACTTCGACCGGTTTGGCTTGGTAGTCCTACAGTCAGTCGGGCTCTGATACCAACGCTATCGGGACCCCAATCCTAAGTCATATGAATCCAGACTGTAACATATCACATCACTTTGCGGTCTCACGCACGGTAAGCTCCACGGCTGTAGACTTACCTTAGCCGGGACCGTTTGCATCTTTTGGCTCACGTATGTGAACATGTCGCTGGCAATCAAACGACAGAGAACCCGGGCCGACATGACTAGTCATAGAACCCAAGTGGCATATCCATACGGAAATAGGCATACGTAACCTAGCAATGCAGGTGTCGGCCTCAAGCATGTGTAGATGAGTCATAGCAAGCTACAAGGACTCCATTACCCCGTGGGACATAAATGTCATCACTGCACGTAGACGATTCATAGCAGGCTACAGGGACTCCATTACACTACGAGACATCTCCCCAAAGGGACAGACACAGGAGCAAAGAAGGATACAAGCCGGTCAATCAATGTGTCCAGAGTAGTAGCAAGCTACTAAGGCATGGTGGAAGCACAAAAAGGCAGTTTCCCATAAAGACTACTACTCAAGGCACATGACTAGGTGTCGGATCCCATACATACCGTTGCATGTCACACATACGCACGACATGCCCGATATGTATAGATACAACCATGGCATCACAACATAACCATACATCAACACAACTTTTATTTAAGAGGCTCAGAAGAGCCTTGCATAATATGTTCTTACAGGAAGGGGTCACATGACCCGGCACTCAAGTCATACAAGCAAGTTCATACAAACCAAGCAGAAGCATAAAGTTGTCTGAGTACAGACAGTTGAAAGGGTAAAAAGGCACATGGCCTGACTATCTACAGCCCGCCACATGGCATAAGGTCGTTGCTGGGACACCAGCTATTCGGCATCGTCGACATCTAGATAGAACCCACCAGATGGGTCCCGATTCTCATCTGCAACATTTATTAAGCAAACGTGAGTACAAACGTACTCAACAAGTCTTTAAACAGGCCTAGACTATTCATGCTCATGAATCAACAAGGGGAGTGGTGGAGTTTATGCAGCAATGCCAGCTTTGACTCATGGCTAACCTATACTACACAATTTTAACTCCTTGTTTAAATTTTATATATCGCACACGAGTCCACTAACTCCACTTCAATACACCACCATGGATTCACTTCTGTCTCCTACGAGAGTGCCATCCATGGTACTCACTTGTCTTGATATTTTTATGAGTATCCATAAAATTATCTATGAACAACATAAGTTCTCCAAGTAGTCCATATCCGAGGACGCGGCCATTCGAATAGTTTCATACCCTACAGGGGTGTACTTCTTCACACACGCTCTCGCCACTTATCGCTGTGTGCTCATAAAACCATGCACCTCGGCAACCTTCAAGCGGAAGCCCAGCGAGGGAGTCGGCCACGACCATCACATCAGACCTCTAGTCCAGGCTATCGCCTCCTTGAGACTGAACCCGCATGGAAGTCTGGCCGAAGATTCCGCTACGGCCCCTAACGATGTGTGTAGAGTTCCCAAGCCCACCATTCGGGTGACCCTTGGTATACCGTGCCACTGCCTACCGCGTCATAACCCACCTTTAGGGTTAGCGCTACGCACAGCCTCCAGCATGCTATAACCACCAGAAACTACTTGCAACTCCTGGACCAAGGACTAAGCGGTTGATAATTCGAGCAGGGTCATATTTCAGGGCCCATCATGTGGTAGTAACTAGTCTTGGATCACAAACACGGAACTTAGTTCCTAAGAACGGTCCCAGTGAGACAACCTGCTATGTACTCCTACATAGCCTCTCATCGCTACCTTTACCAAATCGGGTTCATCATAATCTTATCACATCAGAACAACATTGTTTCACTCCAGTTCATCACCCAGATGAATCAGACCTGACACAACTCTAAGCATAGCAAGCATAGCAGGCAAGTAAGCACAACACATCATGTCACAAGCATCTACCAGGTATGCTAGGTTGCAAGGTTTAGCTATTTACTGTGACAATGACAGGTCATGCAAGGGAATGGGTTCATCTACCATGTATGACAGACAAGTAAACGTTTGTCCTAATGCAATAAACAAGAGCAAGAGCGAGAGGTTGGGATGTTATTGGAATGATCAATCAGGGTGCTTGCCTTGCTGGGAAGCGGGAAGGTTTTCTCCTTCGTTGGAATACTCAGAGGTATCCTCAGAAGCGGGGCCTACCACAATGCGGATAAATAACAATCAATACATGGCAAGTGCAACAATATGATGCACGATCATGACATGGCAACATGTATGGATGAGCTAATGCAACTACTGTCCAAATTAAATGAAGTGATTTTGAATATAGGTTCAAAATCATTCTCCTTTACATATTCCATATGTTAACCTATTAGTAAAAGTCAATGTTCATCTACTTAGGTTTCTCTATCATGCATGATAATATCACCATTGGATTCATTGAATTTTTCTGATAAATTTTCATATATAAATTATTTCAATCTAAGTTATAGATTAATTTCTATGAATTTTCTAAGTTTTAAGTAGTTTCTGAAATTAATTTAATTCAGAGAATTCATTATTGCATCAGCATGACATCATCATGATGTCAGCTGGTCAACTGGCCATTGATAGGTGAAACCCGACCAGTGGGGTCCACTGGTCAGTGACCCAGCTAAAACAGAATTAACTAATTAACTAATTACTAATTAGATTAGGGTAGGGGCCACTGGTCAGTGGGTCATTAACTTAATTAAAATAATTAATTAAATTTTAAACTAATCCTAACCAACAGGGTCCGACCCCACCTGCCAGCGACCCAGGTGTCAAACCCCCATGGTCAACGCCGGCCAAACCCACCGGCGTTGAGCCGTCGGTGGCTCCAGAGACGCTAAGGGGTCAGGTCCCCAACTCCGGCGACAAAAAGGACGGCGGAGGGCACCAGACAGGCCTAGGCTCACGCGCGCGTCCATCCCGACATCTCTCAGAGGCTGAGACGTCCGGGATAGACGCCGGCGGCGAGCTCGGCGAACCAGGGCACCACATGGCCGGGGCTTAGCACCTATGGCCCTACATGACCCCACGAGCTCGATGGTGACCTCGAGTGGACCAACTTGTCATGAGAGCAACGCCAGCGACGAGCTCGTGTGGCAGGGCAGTCGGGAGCCGACGCAACCGGGGCCTACAAAGGGGGGAAAAGGCCGGGGAAGAGAGGGGAAAGGGCCTGGAGCTCACGGTGGGCTTGGAGCCGACAAGAGGTGGCTTGGGGAGGGCTCGAGGGCGACGAATCGATAGCGGCGAAGCTCGGGTCTGAGGAAGAAGATGAGCTCGAGGGCGACGCTCTAGGGCTCCTGGCGATGTGTGGCTTGGCACAGAGGACGGGGACGATGAGGTGGAGCCTCTAGCGGGCTCAGCGAGGCGCGGGAGCGGCTGCAGCTACGGCGGCGAGCTAGCGGGGCCGTCGGCCATGGAGGAATAGAGGAGAGGAAGAAGCGGGGGGCGAATGGTGACAGGGAGAGAGAGATGGGGACGGCAGCGCGTCCTCATCTGCTCGCCAGCGTGGCGGGGGAAGCAGGACGCAGGAGGCTGTGTGGTAGCACCGGCGTGAGCGGACGGCGAGCACACGCTCGTCCTCCTGGCCGCTAGGAGGATGACGACGGTGCTGGGCCAGTTGGGCCGGCCCAGGTGCTTCCTCCCTTCCTTTTTTAAAATTTCTAGTTTCTGTTTTATTTTTTGACATTTGTTTCATTTTTTTAGGCACAAATGCTAGGTACAAAATATCCCAAATATTTTATAGAACCTAGTTTGAATATTTCAAACTTCTATAAAAAGTTTCAGAATATTTTGAAAACTGAAATATTTATAATGCTTTATTTGGCATTTTCAAAAGCTTTAATATTTATTTTTAAAATGCTATAATTGTTCAAATAATTAGAATGACCCCTGATATATTCATGTCACATTTATCAGACATAGGGGACATTTTTTATGGGCATTTTGGATTTGTTGGGTTTTCACAATCTTTAAATTGGTTTGATTCCAATGAGGGTTTGGGGTTTCTGTTAATCCCCATTTCAAATTGATGCAAAAAGTGAAACATGATGCACACACATGTTGTCCTAAGAAAGCTAGCTAGGGATGTGACAGTGGCCACCTGTGAAGGCACCGCCGAACTCATTGCACAAGTCAGCCCATGAAGAAATAGATTTCTTCGGCAGGTGCATCAGCCATGATCTCACACTTGGCTTGAGTGCCGAAGGGAAATAGTTGGCGAGCACTTTCTCATCTCTTCCTCTAGCGGCTTGAATGACTGTCGTGTAGATGCCCAGGAATTCCGCTGGGTTCAGCTTTCCTCCGTACTTCTCCATTTTCTCAGGCTTGAAAGCTCAGGCTGATGGCTGACAGACCTGTCGCCGCTCACGAGTGAAGGCAGGGCACCCAACCTCGTAAGGCATGTACCCGCCAACACTGGGCGCGGGGTCACCAGCATCTGGGCCGTTGCGCCTGTCAGGTTGACGGTGTGCTTCCCGGCGTCGCTCTATGGTGATGCGCGCGTCTTCCTTCCGCCGGTCTTCGAGGACACGTCGCTGGTCCAAGCGATCGCGCGGGCCGGACGAGGCCGTAGAGGCCTCGTCTAGCTCACCAGCATGTGAATTTTTTCATGGCTGCCTCTAGGTATGTTGTTGCGGAGGGCGATGCACCGTTGGCGTAGCCCCCTCTATGCGACCGTCTACCTAGGCCACCGTCATCGTCCGTGTATGTCATGACGGCTCTGCATGCTAGGATTTGTTGGCTTCGACGAAGGAGATCAAACTTTGGATGGTGTCTCTCCACTGGTCCATCTTGTTAGCCGCCGGTGGGAAATTTAGCAGCAGCTGGGCTCATGCGATTGCTTCCGATGTTGTATCCAGCATGGCTAGACAGGCGGACCGCGGCGTCTCTCAACTTTTGGTGGAACCAGGAGGGGCGTCACCATGTTCTTGCCATCGTGCACTGCTCGTCGGGGTGGTCTAACGTGGAGGAGGCTAAGCTTGTGGGTTTGCGGCCCCGCTCAATCCTCCGTCTTGTTCTGGATGAGGTGTGCACCTAGTAGATGCGCCAGTGACGGGCGCAGCTGGAGGATCATGGCTTGCTCCAGATTGGGTGCCGCTATGACGGTCACGACCATCAGCGCGATGAGGGGGTGGAGACTGGTCGTTTCCTCTGCCTGTGGCACTAGGGCCGAGCACGCCATGTTGTTGTTGTTGTTGCTCCTCTCCGACAGCCGCGGGGGACACGATGGTGGTGCCGCCTGCGCCAGCCACGTCGCCCATGACGCTGGCCTCACTCGCCTCTTCCGCGGTGCCAATGGCGTCTGTGGCTGCATGCGAGGGAGCCTTTCAGGTGGAGGGATGCGTGGCTGTGTTGGCCTTCTTCTTGGGAGCCATGGATGTAGAAGACGATGATGAAGATCGAATATCTTCTCACGATCTCGGGTTTGCACAAATGATGCCCCCGACCTGGCACGCCAAAGATGTCGGGGCATGATGCACTCAATCACCTATGGGGCCATAAGCCCCTTTGTGGTTCGATGGGGGCGAGGTCACATGCACAAAGAACGGAGGTGGTGAGACAGTGCGGCGATCGGGACACTGGAGTTTTACCCTGGTTCGGGCCGTTGTGAAGCGTAAAACCCTACACCTACTTTGAAGGATTGATCAGAGGAACACGAACAACACACAATGCTCAAACCCGACAACGGTTGCCTTTGGGGGAGCTGCTATGTGAGTACAACTATCCAAAGGTCTGAATCTTTAGCTAGGCTGCCTTGGACCTCCTTTTATAGCTCAAGGGGCAACCACAATGGCAAAATAGACATTGTCTGATGATTAGATAGCTAACAATTCTCTAATACCTAACTCTGGCACTTAGGACAAAATGCCATAAATGCAGTCTAGGAGGCGTGCGAGGATGCATCCCCGGCAGGCTCCTACCACTGCTCTAGCTAAATATTGCACCACATCTTGACACTCCTATGGTCATGTGTCAAGGGGGCATAGTATGTCTTCCATCATGTCGCCACATTCTTAGCGAGTGCCACTTAGCCACCTGGGAGCTCGACACCACATCGACAAGTGACTGGCGTTGCGATGCGATGGTGCAGTGGCGGATAGGCTCGCGCTTGCCGGTGGATGGCTTGTCGGGTCTTCCTGAAGGTATATGCACCTTGGTCCCTGCAAGGCACTGGGGACGTGCTTGGCATGCTCCAGGCACATCCTGGGCTGTTGCATTGATATTGCCAGGCTCCAGGCCCATAGTAGCTGCTAGGCAAGTGGGACGGGAATGTGCATGGTGTTGGAAAAAATGCTTTCAAAGAATTTTTGAAAACCCAAGGGGCACTACTAGGAAAAACCTTATAGGCAAGACAATATCAGTAGTGCTGGAATGTTACTGGCACTGCTGCTAATTACTTGTAGCGCTATATTTAGGAAGCACTACAAGTAAGTAGTTAGCAGTAGCGTTGTAAAAATAAAGAGCGCTATTGCTAATCGGGACATGACGAGCCAACCGACACTATTGGTAGTAGCAGCGCTATTGAGAATACATCGCTACTACTAATACTTTAGAAGTAGCGCTTTATTTGGTGGAACCGCTACTGATAATGGGCCCCACTTAATAGTAGCATTCTTCCTGGAAAGCGCTGCTACTAAGTATCGTAGGAGTAGCGCGTTCTGAAAAATAGCGCTACTGCTACGTGTGGCTGGTGCCACCTTTTCACCCCCATCCCCCTCCCCCTCCCCCCATTGCCCTCTCTCCCCCTCCTTTCCCCTCTCCCCTCACCATTGTTGCCCTTCTTCTCTCTTCCTCCTACCTCTTTTCTCTCCCTGTTAATTCTCCCCTCCACCATAACTCTCCTCCATAAATGGCCTTCTCATCTCTAGCTAGCTCCATAAATGCCCCCTACCTCATTTGTTTGGCTCTCCCTCCATTCCATTAGATATAGATCTAGCTAGCTCATTTCTCTCCCTCTCCATTAGTTACCTAGAGTCATCTCTCCTCCCCAACAACTTGATCTATCTACATGTCCCCAACAACTAGATCTACCTAGATATAGGTGAGTAAAAAGTTGTTCATTTCAAGAATGGGAATATGTGTGTGAATGGGAATACGTGTGTCTAGGATATGGAGAGATTTGTGTGAGTGACATGCCCCCGAGTTGCTTATGTTTTGCTGAAATGTCAATTTATTTCTGTTTTGGTGAATTTCGAGCAAACTCGATATGTCCTATTATTAGGCAAGGTCATGCCAATTTTTATATGACTTTGATGCATGCATGCATTTTGTTTATAACCCTTTTGCTTGTTATACTGTGCATGCAGTCGGTCATGAAGGTGAGTGGATGGAAGGTGGAGCGATACATGCAATCCGCGGTGATGGACATGCATGCAAATAATCGGACTAGGATTAGATGTCCGTGTAAAAGATGCAAAGGAGGAGTCCTTTTGGACCCTTTTGATCATGGAAGGTTGAAGGTGCACCTACTGGTGAATGGTTTCATGGATGGCTATACTCGGTGGATAAGTGAAGATGATGATGATGAGGACGTCCACATGGCAGGGAATAACAACATGGGGCTAGACGACGAGATGACCGATCGACACGAAGACGATGGGGTCGGACATGGCGGCGGGGAAGAGTTAAATGATGGTGGTAGAGAAGATTCCAAACATGGTGGCGGAGAAGATTCCGGACATGGTGAAGAAGAGTCCGGACATGGCGGAGAAGCAGAGGCGGCGGTCACGCCGCAGTCTTCGACGCTACTAAGTGTAGTCGTGCAGGACTCTCATGTTCGAGACTTCCTTCGCAAGAGTATGACTAGCAAGAGACCTGCATCTAGAGAGGAGGCCAAGCTGGCACAACTTGAAGTAAACTCGAAGACTCGATTGTATGATGGTTGCGATCCCGAGGTGACCCGCTTGAGTTATACGCTCGAACTTCCAAATACGAAGGCCAAAAACAAATGGACAGACAAAAGCCTCAATGAGCATTTGAAGTGTCTACATAATAAAGTTCTTCCTGCGGGGAACCTATGTCCTACTAGTGTCGATGAGGCCAAGAAAATCGTTTGCCCTTTTGATTTGTCGCACATTAGGTACCACGCATGCATCAACAATTGCATCATTTATCGGGGGGAGCATGCGGAAAAAACCAGCTGTCCAGTGTGCAATGCTTCTCGATACAAGAAGGCAGGAAAGAAAGCTCCTCAGAAAGTTGTATGGTACTTTCCGATCACTCCTCGTCTACAGCGGTATTTCGTAGATCCTAAGGAAGCAAATCTCATGCGCTAGCACGCGGAGAGGAAGAAGCCCGGCGATGGAGATGATCCGAAGATGAGACACCTCGTAGATGGTAGCTAGTGGACAGAATTCAACACTGTATATGGATTTGCTGGAGAAGATCCAAGGAACATCGTGCTTCGTGCGAGTACCGATGGCATGAATCCTTTTGGAAACCAAAACACCAACCACAACACATGGCTCGTCTTTGTATGGATGTACAACCTCCCCCCATGGAAGTGCATGAAGACAAAGTACATACACATGAGCATGTTGATTCAAGGGCCGAAACAATAGGGAAATAATATTAACCTGTATATGGGGCTTCTGAAAGAGGAGCTAGACACGTTATGGAAAACACCAGCATGGACATGGGACACCAGCAAAGGAGAGTATTTCTATATGAGAGTCGCGCTGATGACGACGGTGCACGACTATCTTGGTTACGTGTACACCTTAGGCCAGGTGTTCCACGGATACTGCGGATGCATGAGGTGGATGGATGATACAACGTCTCAGCAGCTTACGTCAACAAAAGATGGCGGGTCCAGGAAAATCGTGTACATGGGGCATCGTAGATGGCTCGAGAAGGATGCCCCGTGGAGAAAGCGTGGAGATCTATTCAATGGGTTGGTTGAGCATCAAGGACCTCCGTGTAAGAGGAGCGGCACCAAAATCAACGAGCTGTTGAAAAACTAGGAAGGGTGCCCCGTGCCAGGAATGATGAATAAGGTGTCGGAGCCGCTACTGAAGGTATGGAAAACGAGGTCTGTTTTCTAGGACTTGGAGTACTGGCCCAATCATGACACACCTCATTGCCTTGATCAAATGCATATCATGAAGAATATCCTCGAGAGATTGCTTGGCACACTGATGAACATGTCGGAGAAGACCAAGGATGGGCCGAAGGCAAGGAAAGACATGGAAGATTTGAAGATCAGGAAAGATCTGCACCGTAAAAAGTCGACGGAGGAGAAGGAGACGGAGGAGGGGGGGAAGGGGCATAAAAGTCAACAAGAAGGAGGAGAATTATTGCCCCCTTCTTGCTTCACCTTAAGTGCGAAGGATATCGATCAATTCATCAAGTGCCTTATGGGAATCAAAGTCAATTCCGGTTACTGTGGGAAGATAAGTAGGTTTCTAGACCCCAAGAAGAAAAGGTTCAGCGGGATGAAGTCTCATGACTGTCATGTGATGATGACATAGATACTCCCAGTTGCCATTAGAGGGATAATGTACAAGCACGTCCGTGACACACTTACTGGTCTCTGCAACTTCTTCCATGTTATCTCTCGAAAGTCCATAAGTGTGAAGCAGCTCCGAAGGCTAAAGGAAGAGATCGTTGTCATACTATGTGAGATTGAGATGTACTTCCTGCCCGCGTTCTTTGACGTCATGGTGCATCTGTGTGTCCACATCATGGACGACATCACTGACCTCAGGCCGACATTCCTTCACAGCATGATGTCGTTCGAGAGGATGAATGGGGTCATCAAAGGATTCGTTCGTAACATGTCCCTTCCCTATGGGAGCATCGTCCAAGGGTATTTGACGCATGAGTGCATCGCCTTTTGCGAGAATTATATAGGCGTCGAAGACCCTATTGTTGGTTTGCCCATCAGCAAGCATGATAGGAGGCTCGAAGGAGAAGGTCACAACAACGACTGGAGGGAATTGCACGTGGACTACTCGGATCGACGGAACGACTTTGATAGGGCTAACTTAGTAGTGCTACAACACCTAGATGTGGTAGATAATTATGCGGCACGGCATAAAGAAACCATCACAAATAAGTACTGTGATAAGGGGATGCTCAATACGGACGCCGAGTTACTATAGAGTACAACGCCACTTTCTTATGTTGGTTCAAAGAGCAAGTTCTTGAAAATCCCGCGAAAGAGGGCAGTTCGAACGGATTGCTCATACACGCCTTAGCACATGGCCCCGCGCCCAAACTTGCAACCTATCAGTAATACGATATCAACGGGTACACGTTCTACACGGAGGCCAAAGACATGGACAGTGATTACTAGAACTCTGGGGTGACGATTGAATGCGTGACCAACGCCAACAGCACAACTGAAAGATTCTACATAAGGGTCAAAGAGATCTGGGAGCTTGACTATACTGGATTGCATGATGCGACGATGTTCCGTGTTAGATGGGCTAAGGATGTCGTAAGAGAAAACAAGTATTTCACTACCATGTCTATACCACCCGCTGACGTGAAGAGCGCAACCGTGAACGTTAACGTCATCGCCAAAACTGAGCCATGGGTACACGCTAAGCACATTACACAATGCTTCTTCATAACCGACACGACCAATCCCAGCCATGTTGTCATGAGGAGAGGCAAAAGGAGCATCGTCGAAATGGATGGAGTTGCCAACGAGGAAGACTACGACCAATACGGCAACCAGATGAGGGAAGATGACGATGACGATGAAGCATACATGAAAATAAGAATCAATACTACATTTCATAAGAAAGATCGAACTACATGGTTCCGGTAAAGTCACGAAGGGCTCAATTATTCGACAATGAACAAGAAAAGGAAGAAGCTCAATGTGAAACGTCGTCGACGCAGCTGAGAAACCATCATTTATATATATATATATATGTATCTATTTTGTGTACACACTTAAGTAACCGTTATTGGTCAATTGATATATATGTTACCACCACATGCATGCATGCATGGTTCCAGTGATATGCGCGCAGTGTGGGAGGGAGACGCCGTCATAAACAGAAAGGAAGAAAGCAATACAAAAGAAATACAAAAGGGAGAAAGCAATACAAAATAACAAAAACAAAAGGGAGAATGTGATACAAAAGAAAAAGAAAAGAAAAGGGAAATAATAAAAACTGTCATGGCGGGTGATAGCGGACTATGTGAGGGAGAGCCTCCATTAGTGCCAGATAACATCGCCCCTGTTGTCGAAGAAGCAAATGCTGATGATGACATGGAGGAGGATGATGATGACCCAGACAAGTATTTCAATACCGCCTATGATGATGGAGGATTGATGGCTCAGGACGACAAAGACTCAGGCTATGAGCATGTAGATAATGCCTTGATGCTGCCTGATTTGCCGGAGCCGGGACTTCCTAAGGCGGAATGCAAAAAGCTCTCTTTAAGCGATCCTCGCAGGAGATGCCTCCACATGCCGCCTCTACCTAGCAACAACCCGAGGGCCGTCCACTGATTAGCGTGACGACACTAGGGGTGACAGTTAGGGAAGGTATGATGGGCTCAATACCGCCACCCCCCAAGAGGCAAAGGAGGAGACAAGACAGGAGAGGCCCTAAAGGTGCCACGGCTGCTTCAAGCAGCCAGCTGCCTCTGAAGCCCCGAGAGGTAGACAGAATACCTATTGTAGGTGCGGAGCATTTCGATGTCGCCGGCCACCCGATCCTACCTCAGAAAGCACTAGAGGACATACTGAACAATGATCTAAGGAGACTTCATGATGATGTGCTAGCCAGAGAGAAAAGCCTTCTCATCTCAGAAAAATCAGGATACCAGCTTTACGCGGACCAGGTGCCGGGTGGGAAGTTGTACTTCGAGGGATGGCCCACGGATAAGTTCATCCTATGATTTGACTACATCTACGACATGTTCCACATGACCAAGCTGGATTTCTAGTTCATCCGCATGTATGCGCTATATCTCAACTACATCATCAGGATCGAGAACATAAAATATATCTGCGTCGTGGACCCGTACCATATGCATGAGAGCTTCTTGGATATCCGCAAAGAGCATCGTGACTATGCAAGCAAGTACATCGGTGGCTTCATGATCGCTAATAAGGAAAAGAAGTGATTCTCCTGCCTTATCATCCCACGTAAGTCATCCGCGCATATCCTTTCTTAAGTGTTAATCATTCCTTTGCAAGCATGGAGGCTAATTTGAGGTGTACTTAATTTCCACAGCAGGGACGCCGTCCTCATCATTCTGTACCCATAATACTCCCATGCTATATACTTGGACTCATTAAAGAACATCAAGAAAAAGGATTACAAGCACATAAAGAGTGTTCTCAATAGTGACCTGTTAACCTTAAGCCTGTCTGGTGGGTATATCAAGGTGAAAAAGTTGAGGAGGAACGGGCTGGTTTTCAGCCATAAGACAGACTTCTACTGCATCCAGCAACCACACATCAGTAAGGCTGATGGATTCTACCTCATGCATCACCTGCTCGAGTTCAGAAGGGATAATCAACGGCTTCGCATGTCATCTACTACCAATGATGCCGAGATTGTCAACTAGGCCACAAGCATAGGAAAGACACCGGATCATTGAATCTGATCTGAGTTTATCACATGCAGTGTGAACTTGCCCAAGTGATCATGAAGCAGGTCCTCGAACCAATAGAGATGTTCTACCATGGGTCAGTCACGCGGGATGATGTCCGAGCACTGCTAATTGCTCAACGTATGGACCTGAAGCCTTTCAAGTAGCTCAGGTGCTTCCTCCCTGACTATGAAGATTGGACCGAGGACTGATTGTCATTGACAATATAATTGTCACTAGCGTCCAGACAAAACTATGTGATGTAATAATTAAACAGTTGTCCTGAACTAACGTAGATCGCTCTAGTTAATTAGTTTGGGTATGAGGAACTTCGTCATTTATGTTTACTATAGGTTGCTTGTATTTTGCTAATTATGCCTCTTTGTGTTCTTACATACATTATGTTGCATATTATCGTTCATGATGCAGGTACATAGATCAGAGATGGCGAAGGGCTGCTACGTCGTGTTCATTGGGAAGGTTCCAGGAGTCTACGACGACTAGCCAGACGCTTAGGCCCAGGTGGACAAGTACCCGGGTGCTAGCCACAGAGGGTTCGATAGTAGAGCCGAAGCGGAAAGGAGTTACTTGAGGTGGACGCTCTGGCAAGAGCGGGGGCGAAACCGTTGGTGCCTCAAGTACTACATAGTCACGGTCTTGCTCATGCTGATCGCTCATCTCTTCTACATCATGGTTTAGATAGAGATGATGAAACTTGTGTGTGTGCCATGACCATGCAGTTTCACTTATTCGAGAAATGACATGACTTGTGTATCGCTATTTTTGAGATGTGATGATATTTGTGTTGAATGATGATGATGATGGTATGAGGAGACTATTGTGTGTGTGTGATATGATGGTAATAGTGTATGTTTATTGTGATCTGATGAAAATACTGTATACAGACTGTATATATACATCATGGATACGTAGAGGGGGTATGAATCTGTGAAAGCAGGAATACTAGCAGCAACTCTGGAAGGCATCTAGCAGCGGCGCTTGACTTTATGCAGCGCTACAGATAGTTAGAAGTAGCGCTTGTCAGTGCAGTGCTACTCCTAATCAAACTTAGCAGTAGCGCTGCACCGACCAGTGCTACTGCTACAACTTAGCTGTAGCGCGTTAGCAGTAGCGCTGCACCGACCAACGCTACTGCTACAACTTAGTTGTAGCGCGTTAGCAGTAGCGCTGGACCCAACGCTACTAGTAAGGGTATTTCTAGCGCTACTACTAGGCTTTCTCCTAGCAGTGGGAGAATATGAGCTATGTAGCCACATTAGAAATAAGTGGGGTACTGGAGCAAGTTGTGTGAGTGTGTGTTTTCGAAAACAGATTAGATTTAAGATTTGTCGACAGTTCGCAACCTTATATGTACAACCACAATACCCCTTATGCTATTTCCACAGACACCGTTGATCCCTTCATGGATGCTACTTGTGATGTAGATCATGCAGGCTGTGTGCCAACAAGTGGCCTCCTTGTTATATCGTGATGGGAAAGTCATTGTTCGGGCACTTACCTCGGGTATGCTATATACCGCGAGTTGTGGCTTGACACGGAAGTTTCCCGAGTCTTTTGGGTAAAGTGTGCAACCTCAGTAGAGTGTAAAACTATTCGAATAGTTCTGTCCATGGTCAAGGATAGTTGGGTGTTGCTGCTTAAACTACGTCTAGTGTTTTACTAAACTTGGTGTGTGTGTGTGTGCGTGCGTCCGTGGGTGTGTGGGTGTGTGTGTGTGCACGCGCGCGTTTGGAAAAGAGGTACATGAGATGAATCGGATGACTCGATGTGATGATTAGACTGGAGTTTTTCCAAACTCTGTTTATATTGATGTTTGTAACCTATTCATATGGATACCTCCTACCTCATGATGCATGCTTACAAGTTGATAGGACATGCCTTGCAATCAAAATTAGCTTTCTGAAAACTTACCTGGTTAGTGCTATATCATGCATTGTTGTACCTTGTTCCAAACATGGGTTTCTTGTGAGTACATTCAAAGTACTCATCGTCTTGCCACTGGTTATTTAATTGGTCGGGCATGGAAGAGCAGGAATATGGTCAAGATTACCTTGGTGACGGTCATGTGAACTAGGACGCTTCCTAGTCAGAATGCATGTTGGGTTAAGGAAGATGGCATGGGTATGCTATATTTCAAGATTCCCACTAGAAACTTATGTTTGTTGTTTGGCCTTCATGTCCCTACCTATGTAAGACTTGACTGTGATGGTCATAATTTGTGTAACACCGTATGTATGGATGTAACACTCTTGTTATTCAGCTTTTGTGTGTTCAGTGAGCATTGATCATTGGGATCACTATACACGTGCAATCGGTCATAACGACTTATGAGTCTAGTTCCCCATAGTTTTACTAATTTTACAAAAGTTTTGGAGTTATAGAAGTATGGTTTTTGTGTAGATCATTGCAGATTGTTCTGTTTTACACAGATTCTATTTTTGGTTGCATAGTTTGCTTGTTTTAATGCTTCTATGGATTGTATCAAGCGGTATAAGGAATGGAGAATCTAGAATAAAGTACATTATGCAATAATAAAATATGAATAAATTTATAACACAACCTAAAGTGTTTGATTTACCTATCATACTAATGGATCTCATGAATTTTTTGTTGAGTTTTGTGTGCTAAAATTTTCAAGTTTTGGGTGCGATCACGATGCATGAAGGAAAAAGGAGCAGCAAGAGCCTAAGATTGGGGATGCCCAAGGCACCCCCAAGGTAAAATTCTCAGAAGACACAAGCATCTAGTCTTCGGGATGCCCTGGAAGGCATCCCCTCTTTCTTCTCAGTCCATCGATATATCACTTGGAGCTATATTTTTATACATCACAAGATATGTGTTTTTCTTGGAACATCGTGTGGTATAGTTTGCTTTTCTTTCAGTTTTACACAATCATTGTTTTCTAAACACACCTACTTGCGAGAGACGCATGTTCACCATGATTTGTTAGAATACTCTAGGTGCTTCACTTATATCTTTTGAGCTAAGGAGTTGCTCTAGTGCTTCACTTATATCTTTTAGAGCACGGTGGTGTATAGATTTTATAGAAATAATTCAACTCTTGTTTTTCACTTAAATTTGTTTGAGAGTCTAATAAATAGTGATAGTAATTTTCATGGGTTATAAGACTAGTCCAAAAATAATAGGTATGCAAGGAGTGCATAATCGAAACCTTCATGTAGCACATAAAATAGAAATTGTGGGTTAATCATATTGATGTGGTAATATGAAAGGGCGTGGGTGCATGGTTGTTGGTTAGTAGAAATATTGATAGTTAAATGTTCCTAATTTTTTGTTAATCTAAATAATTGTTATGATGATGTGTGAGCATTCTTATTCCTCGATGAATTCCTAGTGTTGTTTTAAGTCGGGGTGCGTGATAGTTAACTCCTACCAACCTCCTCCCTAGGGGCATGCAAATAGTACTTTGCTTCGAGAGAGATAATAAAGCTTTGCAATAACTATATGAGTTCTTTGTGACTAATGTGAATCCATGGATGTATGGACACTCACCTTTCCATAGTATGCTAGCCTCTTCGGCACCGTGCATTTCCCATTTTCACCTCAAGGATCGGTGTAGCTTTCACCGGTGCATCCAAACACCACGACTTGACACGCTGTATTGCACATAAGCCTCCTTATATTTTCCTCAAAACAGCCACCATACCTACCTATCATGGCATTTCCATAGACATTCTGAGATATATCGCCATGCAACTTCCATCGTTACATTACATGACTTGTGTGTTCATCATCATATTGCTTTGCATGATCATGTAGATGACATAATATTTGTGGCAAAGCCACTGTTCATCATTGTTTACATGTTATGCTAGATCATTGCACATCCTGGTACACTCCAGAGGCATTCATATAGAGTCATCTTGTTTAGTAGTTTTTCATATCGAGATGTAAATAAATAAAAGTGTGATGATCATCATTATTAGAGCACTGTCTCGGTGAGGAAATGATGATGGAGACAATGATTCCCCAAGTCGAGATGACACTCTGGATGAAAAAAATACAAACAGAAAACAAAAAATGAGAAGATGAAGAAAGAAAGAAAAAAGGAAAGAAAAAGAGAAAGAAAAAAGAAATAAATAAATAAGAGAAAAGAGAGAAGGGACAGTGCTACTACCTCTTTTTCCACACATGTGCTTAAAGAAAGCACCATGTTTTCATATAGAGAGTCTCATGTTTTGCCATTTTCATATGCCAGTGAGAATTTTTCATTATAGAACTTGGCTTGTATATTAAGATGACAGGCTTCCTCAAATACCCGAGGTCTTCATGAGCAAGCAAGTTGGATGCACACCCACTTAGCTTCAGTTGAGCATTCATACACTTATAGCTCTAGTGCATCTATTACATGGAAATCATTACTCCTCGCATGCATATCGATTTATGGGCATCTCCATAGCCCATTAATCTGCCTAGTTGATGCGAGACATTCTTCTCCACTTTTACTCATTTGATACCTACCACCATATTCTATTTCACGTATATGATATGTCCATGGTTCACGCTCATGTATTGAGGGAGGTATAAAATGCTGAAGCGCATTAAGAATTATGTTCAAATTGCCTGGCTTGACACCCTGGTACTTGACATTTATGGGGTGAATACGGAGCCATGATGAATGGGGAGTAAACATTCTTTAAGGGTCGTATATTTTGAAAGTTAATTATTGTGTTAATTATGTTTATGGATATAACTAGTTGATATTTATTACTTCATTGTTTCTCAATGATCATACCTGAAAAAGATTACAAGTTGGGTAGCATGTCACATCAAAAATTATGTTTTTATCATTTACCTACTTGAGGACGAGTAGGAATTAAGCTTGGGGATGCTGATACGTCTCCAACGTATCTATAATTTTTGTTTGTTCCATGCTACTATATTATCATTCTAGGATACTTTCTAAGCATTTACTTGGTGATTTATATTATTTTTTAGCACTAACCTATTAACCTAGTGCCCAGTGCCCGTTGTTGTTTTCTGCTTGTTTTTTGGCCTTTCAAGAATACTATACCAAATAAAGTCCAAATAGCCTAGAAAAAAATTGATGACTTTTTCTGGACAAAAGTAAGACCTAGAAGCTTTGGAGGGAGACCAGAGGCTACACAGGGTGGCACCATGCCAACAGGTCACGCCCAGGTGGTGGGCACGCCCTGATGGCTTTGGGCCACCTCCCACAGCCTCTCGCCCTGATCTCTTCGCTATAAATTCACATATATTAGGAAAACCCTAGATAGCCTCCTGAAACACTTTTTTCGCCTCCGCAAATCTCTGTTCCACCATGGTGAGGACATCAATACCATTGTTACACCCATAGCCCCTGCTGCTATACATACTAGACCGGTTAGAGCTCGTGCATGCCAATTGAATTACTAGGTACTTTTGCTTCATGGAAATCCTTCTAATGTTCATGAACATATGATGTTGCGTAATTTAGATACTTTTGTTTTACTTATGAATGAAGGGTCTAGAATGAACAATAAGGATGGCCATTGGAGCGGGAACAAGCATGGTGAAGAAGGTGCATGCGCGGGGAAGAGCAATGGAGCTTCTAGTGGTGATTTTCGATCTTTGAAGAAACCATAATGAGAGCATGAGGGCTTGGATGAAATATTTAAGACGCCACTTTATAAATTTCGTCCATATGCTATTATTGGTGTTGTGCCGGCTTATTTTAGAGTCCGTATGTGTGGAGAAACTGAGTTAGGGTTGGTTTCAGACCCCTCCTCCAAGGGGCCACGAAATCCCCCTCTATTCCCACATAGATAAAACACTTAGGGCACCGTTTAGACTTGGGTTTTGTTTAGATCAAAAGTCCGCCATAGTTGTAACTTTGCGTTCTTCGTTTGTGTTCTACAATGAGACCAAGACATCACAGAACCCTACTTTCATCAATAAAGCTTTCCTCTTATATTCGCAATATCCATATTGCAATCTCAGTTTCTTACTTGTTCTTCGTTTGCGTGTAGGATAAGACCCTTGTGGTTAGGTTGATCTTGCTCTAGCGTGGTGAATAACCTCTTGGAGTTGGTTTAGCGATTGCTAAGTCACGACGTCCTCGCACGTGCATACTCGGATCGTCAAAGTTAACTCTACCAAAAAGATAGCCACATCTCATTGAAAGACAGGGACAACTTCGACTCTATCAAGTGGTATCAGGTTTCCAGGTTGCTCGGTGAGAATTTCCAGCTTTTCGTAGTTTAGATCACATATGTTCTTCATATCTACCGTCCATGAAAAAGCCACAAAAAATTAGGGTTAGATCATCATATTCGAACCAGACTGAGCCTTTGCAATTTTTTGTTTGGTGTTATCTTCATTGAATTTGCGGTTGCATTATTGTGGCAAGTTGCTGGTCTTATTGTCTAGTCCACTAGAGTTTCTAGTTCTGTTCATAACTTGTCACGCCACCATATGCACCATCATCATCACCGCTGACATATCCACCATCATCAGCACCGCTACCATACCCACCATCATCATCATCGTTGCCGTACCCACCATCATAATCACCGCATCCATATATCACCACCGTATATCTATATTCAATTTGTTTCCATATATACAACCACATATCCACCATCAATCTGAGTCCATCCCATATTAGCTTTTATTTCTAGTTCCTTTTGTTTCAATTTGGGTGTTTCCATGCCTGAGTACATTTCGAAAAAAAATGTCTTGAGACCCTGCATAGTTTTTAGGCCAAAATTTCGACGGGTGGATTTATTTTTCCTATCCAGTTTTTCGGCTTTGAGAGTGTTTTGAGACATTCGTCACCACAGTGATTTTTTGTCGCAATTTTTGGTCATCGTAGCCCCAAATCGTTCTAGAAAATAGAAAAAATAGTCAAAAAATTGTGCCTATCCTGTTTCTACGCCTTGGAAAGAGTTTTCAGACACTAACCATTATAGTGATTTTCTGGGGAAGAGAGCGCAAAAAAAGAGGCGCCAAAGAAAAAAAGAGAAAAAAACTTGGAGTGTGCTCTTCCCTTGATTATGTGTGGCGTCATGATTTTGTTGGTGTTCTAAGCTCACGTCTCTAGTACGGTCTAGCCTAGGACCATCATAGTATCGTCATTGAGCGTCTATTCAACTTTGCATCTCTGAATTGATTATTGTTGATCCCTTCTGCTACCATATTATAAGCCATCCTAGCTACACATACATCTACGTCGTGTATTGACACCACCTGGAAATTGTTCTATCCAAGCTTTGAGGGTTTTGACTACAACGGTTGCCGATCACCACCTGGTGTTTGAGATTTGCTTGACGGATTTGTGACACATCACCACCACCACCACTTCCTAGTAGTTTGTAGGTTCTTATTCTTGTGTTTTCCTATTGTTGTTAACCATGTCAGGATCACAAGATACCGAGATCGACTGGGAAAGCATGAACAATAAGGATCTCCATGATAAATTTCAGCAAATGCTGGTTGGTCAGGTACAAGACATCGTGAGCAGCCTTGAAGAGGCCATGGAGAAGCTGGATGGTTTGGAGGAAGACGTTCGATGCCAAGATGGATGCTAAGTTCAATGAGGTGCTTGCATGTCTACCACCACTAGTTGTACCTGTCGTACCTCGGCAACGTTAACACCAACAAGGCCCGAATTTCACGGGATGAGCGCAACGTGTACCTATCGACCAAGGCCAAAATTCTAGTTACATTGCTTCTATTACTATTGCTACATCTTATGTGGCTACTACTACTACTACTACTACTACATCTTATATATATCTTACTTGGGAGCTAGAAATAGAACAATGTTTTACATGCTTAGAATTTCCTGAGGATAGACGTGTTGCTGTTGTTGTTTGGGCATTCACTAGTTTTTCTTGGGTTTGGTGGTCAGAACATTGTAGAATACATCATGCTAATATTCCAACTACTTGAGCTGCTTTGAAAACTGCTATGCCTACTCATTGGATTCCACCATATTATCAATGTGAACTACTTCAAAAATTGCATCATTTAAGACAAGGGAAAAATTATGTAGAAGAATATTATTAGGAATTACAAACTAGCATGATTAGATGTGGTATTGTTGAGGAAAATGAAGCTATGCTTGCACGCTAATGGGTGGATTAAAAAAAGATGTTCGGACTATTTTAGAGTATAAGGAGTATAACACTATCACTAATTTATTCCATCTTGCTTGCAAAGCTTAACGTGAAGTGCGGGATTGACGGGCATTGGCCAGAACTAAATTCTCTCGAGGTCGCACTTCATCATGGACACCACGTACCTCATCTACTTCCACACATCCTACTGCTGCACCGCCTACTTCGGCCACCAACTACACACAAGATACCAGGAAACAGGCCCCTGCCCCTCCCTCCGCCAAGAGCACACCATCTAGGCCTGCACAGAGCTCTTCTTCATCCATTGCTTCCACAAGGCAAACAAATGAGGTAATATGTCGTTGTTGCAAGGGTGGAGGTCACTATGCGAGAGAATGTCCATCAAAGCGTGTGATGATTGTTACTGAGGATAGTGGATATGACTCCGCTAGTGATTATGATGAGGAGACTCTTGCCTTATTGCAAGTGAAGAAAAGGGTGTCGATGATACTAAACAGGAGACACACTACATGGCTGCCGACTACGCCGACAAGTATGAAAGTTTGGTCACTCAATGTGTTTTAAGTGTGTAGGTAACACAGGCTAAGCAATATCAGAGGCACAACTTGTTCCAAACAAAGGGATTTGTGAAGGAACGTTATGTTTGTGTATCATTGATGGAGGGAGTTGCAACAACTTTGCTAGCATGGAGATTGTGGAGAAGTTGTCTCTCACCACCAAACTACATCCTCCTCCTTATTACATCCAGTGGTTCAACAACAGTGGCAACGTTAAGGTAACACGTATAGTTCATGTGCATTTTAGCATTGCTACATCTTCTGATTATGTTAGCTGTGATGTGGTACATATGCAAGCATGTTCTATTTTACTTGGTAGAGCATTGCAATTTGATAAAAATTATGTACACCATGGTAGGACAAATCAGTATACTCTTTTTCATAAGGATCAAAATTTAACATTGCTTCCTATGTCTCCTGAACATATTATGAAAGATGACATTGCTAGAGATAGTAAAGAAAAACATGAGCTAAATAAGAGTGAAAAACATATTGTAGCAAAGGAATTTGAGGAACGCAATAAGCCTAATAAACCATCATCTAGTGTTGCATAAATAAAATTGAGGAATGGATGTTTACTTGCTACTAAATCTGATATTACTGATCTGGATTTTACTACATCTGTTTTCTATGCATTTGTGTACAAAGAGGTATTATTTTCATTCGAGGATGTGCCTCCCTTTTTGCCTCCTACTATCACTAAAATTTTGAAGGTGTTCGTTGACGTCTTTCCACAATACATGCCACCGGGATTACCACCTATTAGAGGGATTAAGCATCAGATTGATTTAATTCCCGATGCATCGCTACCCAGCTGTGCACCATACCGTATCAATCTAAAGGAGACAAAGGAGATTATGCGTCAAGTACAAGATCTTCTCAGCAAAGGTTATATACGCGAATCCCTTAGTCCTTGTGTTGTTCCTATTGTTCTAGTGGCAAAAAAGAATGGTACATCACGTATGTGTGTTGATTGTAGAGGCATTAATGATTCTACTATTCGTTGTCGTCGTCCTATTCCTAGGCTAGATGATATGCTTGATGAATTAAGTGGCTCTACAATTTTCTCCAAAGTTGATTTGCATAGTGGATACCAGAAAATTTGTATAAAATTGGGAGATGAATTGAAAACAACATTTAAAACTAAGTTTGGATTATATGAGTGGTTAGTCATTCCTTTTGGGTTAACTAATGCACCTAGTACTTTCATGAGATTAATGAATGAGGTTTTATGTGCTTTCATTAGATGTTCTGTGGTAGTCTATTTTGATGATATACTAATTTATAGTAGATCCTTTGAGGAACACTTGGAACATTTACATGTTGTTTCTATTGCTCTATGGGATGCATGTTTGTTTGGTAACCTTGGGAAGTGCACCTTTTGCATCGACCGAGTATCTTTTCTTAGCTATGTAGTTACTCCATAGGGAATTGAAGTGGATAAAGCCAAGATTGAAGCTATTGAGAATTGGCCGCAGCCCAAAACGGCCACACGAGTGACTAGTTTTCTTGGCCTTGTTGGTTTCTAAAGGAATTTTACGAGAGATTTTGGCATCATTGTTGCACCTCTCAATGAGCTTACAAATAAGGATGCGCATTTTTCTTGGGGTACCGCACAAGAAGAAGCCTTCATGGTATTGAAAGATAATTTACTACATACTCCTTTACTCCAACTTCCTCATTTTAATAAGAATTTCAAGCTTGAATGTGATGATAGTGGAATTGGATTGGGAGGTGTGTTATTACAAGATGGTAAACCTGGTGCATACTTTTCTGAAAAATTGAGTGCGCCAAGTTTGAATTATTCTACTTATGATAAGGAATTATATGCTCTTGTTCGGACTATATATTTTGTTTGGAAACCATCAAATGTCAATATATGAATGACGTTGAATTGAAAGATGTGTTGAAGAATTGTAAACAAGGGAGAACATGGAACAAGTTTTCCATTAATGATGGATCTGATTTCCATGCTAACAAGCTATGCATTCCAGCTAGCTCCGTTCGTATTTTGTTGTTACAGGAGGCGCATGGAGGAGGATTAATGGGACAGTTTGGCATGAAGAATACGGAGGACGTACTTGCTACACATTTCTTTTGACCAAAATTGAGTCAGGGTGTTGAGCGTTTTGTTGCTCGCTGCACTACATGTCAAAAAGCTAAGTCACAACTCAATCCTCATGGTTTATATATGCCTTTGCCTATACCTAGTGTTCCTTGGGAGGATATATCCATGGACTTTGTTTTAGGTTTACCTCAAACAAATAAGGGGAGGGATGGCATATTTGTTATCGTGGATAAATTTTTGAAAATGGCACACTTATACCATGTCATAAAAGTGATAATGCTGCTAATGTTGCTGATTTGTTCTTTCGTGAAATTATTCGGTTGCATGGTGTGCCACATACAATTGTTTCAGATCATGATGCTAAATTTTTTAGCCACTTTTGGAGATGTTTATGGGCTAAGTTGGGGACTAAACTGCTTTTTAGTACTACATGTCACCCCCAAACTAATGCACAAACTGAAGTAGTCAATAGATCATTGTCTACTATGCTTAGGGCTGTTTTGAAGAATAACCTAAAAATGTTGGAAGAGTGCTTGCCTCATATTGCATTTTCTTATAAATGTTCAATGCATTCTACTACTAGGATGTGCCCTTTTGAAGTTGTGTATGGTTTCCTACCGTGTGCACCTATTGATTTGTTGCCTCTTCCATCTTCGGAAAAGGTTAATTTTGATGCTAAAGAACGTGCTGAATTGATCTTAAAGATGCATGAGTTAACTAAGGAAAACATTGAGCATATGAATGCTAAATATAAACTTGTTGGAGATAAGGGTAGAAAACATGTTGCCGTTGCACCTTGAGATCTTGTTTGGTTACATTTGTGTAAGGATAGATTTCCTTATTTGCGCAAGTCAATGCTAATGCCATGTGCTCATGGTCACTTTAATATCTTAGAGAAAATAAATTATAATGCATATAAAATTGAGTTGCCTGCAGATTTTGGGGTTGGTCCCACTTTTAACATTGCAGATTTGAAGCCTTATTTGGGTGAGGAAGATGAGCTTCCATCGAGGACGACTTCAGTTCAAGAAGGGGAGGATGATGAGGACATCAGTACCATAGTAACACCCACAGCCGCTGCTGCTATACATATTAGACCAGATACTAGAGCTCCCACACGCCAATTGAATTACCAGTTACTTTTGTTTCTTGGAAATCCTTCTAACGTTCATGAACATATGATGCTTGCTAAGTTAGATACTTTTCTTTTACTTATGAATGAAGGACCTAGCATGGACAAGAAATATGGCCATTGGAGTGGGAATAAGCATGGTGAAGAAGGTGCACGTGGGGAAAAGAACAATGGAGCTTGTAGTGGTCATTTTCGCACTTTGAAGCCACCATAATGAGAGCATGAAGGCTTGGACGAAATATTTAAGACACCACTTTATAAATTTCGTCCACGGGCCATTGTAGATGTTGTGCCACCTTATTTTTGGTCCAGGCCCATGTAATTTTGAAATACCATATTATAGGTGTTTTTAGAGTCCGTATGTGTGGGGAAATTGAGTTAGGGTTGGCTTCGGACCCCTCCTCCAATGGGCCACGAAATCCCCCTCTACTCCCCCATATATACAGTTTGTAGGGCACCATTTAGACTTTGTTTTGTTTAGATTAAAAGTTCCCCATAGTTGCAACTTCGTGTTCTACGTTTGTGTTCTACGACCAGACCAAGACATTACAATACCCCACTTTCAGCAATAAATCTTTCCTCTTATATTCGCAATATCCTGACTACAATCACAATTTCTTTCTTTTATTCATTTGCGTGCAGGAAACAAATCCCCATGGTTAAGTTGATTGTGCTCTGGCATGGTTAATAACCTCTTGGAGTTGGTTTAGCGATGTCCAAGGTGTGACATCCTCGAAATATAGGGACAACTTCGCCTCTATCACGCCATGTGCCCATCTAGAGCCCTCTTCTGGTGCCCTACCAGAGGGGGGATCGATTACGTAGGGCCTCTACATCAACCTTGTTGCTCCCATGGTGATGTTTGAGTATTTCAACACAGACCTACGGGTCTGTAGTTAGTACCTAGATGGATATCTCTCTCTATGTTCTTCAATGCAAAGATCACCACGATTCCTGTTGGGGATATACATCCAGAATGAGACCCGCCCACGTGGGGCCATGTCATGTGGTTGGCGGCTTACTGTAACATCCCAAAAATTTATTTTGGAATGTTATGAATATAGTTATGCATCTATCATCACCATTGCTTGATTGTATGTGATAGTTGAAATGTCTTTTCTGACTTTCTGAAAGCTCTTTCTACTTTTCCCTAAGTTGCTTTCACCTATTTGAAATTTTGGTTAAATGTTCAAAATAAGAGAGGAGGAACATGACACTCCACACCAGGGTCAAATTGGTGAATTATTTGAACAAAAATAACCAGGAGTTATTTTGAAAATATTTGCAAAAAGGGTTTAAAAACAATTAGGCAATTTCTGAAAATATTATTTTTTTTCAAATTGTTCAAATGACAGAATAAAAATGTTCATTAAATAGCATTTATTATTCTGTTAATTTTGATATATAATACCCCTATTTTTTGGAGACGTTTTGAATGCTTTAAAAGCTTTTGAATGTCTCTGTAAAAAATATTAAAGAAAATCGGTAACGGACTTTTCAATTAAACCGGCCGGCCCACCTGTTTATTTCACGCATTTACTACGAACCGGTCACCCGCTGCGCCATTACTTCTTTTCCCTCACCGACAGGCGGACCCCACCCCGACCGACCGTTCCTCCCGCGCGGTCATCTCTTTCCCCTCTCTCCCACGACCGTCGCCGGCGATAAACACCCCCCGAGAATCCCGCCTCCCCATCACTCCCCTCGCCCCCTCCCTGGACTATATAAGCGCGCCACTCCCCGCAATCCATTTCACCCCCGAGCCCCTCGTCCCGTCACCAGACCGTCGCAGCATCACTCGCCGGAGTTGCCACCATCACCGGATCTTCCCATCACCGTTGCCGTCGATTTCGACTTCCCCTCCCCACTCCGACATCACCAATCGGCGCAGGACGACTACCGCCTCCGTTTGAACCTCTCTGCGCTCCATTTCGACCACCGGAGCCATCTCCTTCGACGACCTCAGCTTCCGGCCGCCGCCTCCATCGCCGGAGTTCCGCCTCCCCACCGGTAACTCGCCGTCGTCACACCTCCTCCCTCCGTTTCAGATCCAACGGTCCCGATTAGAAGTCACTTAAAAACCGAAACGGTATTCTCCTTACATCGGACGACCGCCCGTAACCAGCTAACGCTCACCCCGACTAGCCAACCGGATAGTGCCACGTCACCCCTGACCGTCCGGTAGTATTTTTTCTTTTTTCGGTTTAGTTTTAAATTAACAGAATGTTTTACAAATTTGTTTTAGCTATATCTTTTAAACTATATAGATTTTTGAGTTGATTCTTTTTGCAATAGCTCACATTTTTCATGTAGTTTCACCCTGTACTTTTAAATTTCAAATTTGAACTATAAAATTTGAATTGAATCAAATTTGCTTAAAATCTTCAAATCTGAATAACTAGAGTTTAAAAATAGATTTTGATATGATTCTTTTTGCTACTGTTTGGTATTAGTTAGGACTATCTTCATGCATAGTTTGAGAGTTTTCATGATCTATTTAATTACTGTTTTAACCAAAAACAGAATCTGCTTATTATTATAATATAGTTTTATAAACTTAACTTTAATTAATTTGATTTAGAATTAGGTTTTAATTGTTTATTAGGTTCTGTTAGCAAGCATTTAGTGTTTTTACTCACTGTTAATAAAAATATAATTTTGCTTAGATTAAATTTATCTAACATAGGAATCACAACTGACTAATGGTTTTGCTTCAAACAAAGTTTTATATAGTTTAATTCCGTTTTCCTAAAACAAGTTTATTTGTAAATTCCTTTATGTTAAGTACATGTTTTCTAATAAATAATAAGTTTAGTTTTCATTCTTTTGTTAGTATAACTCTAGTTGATCCATATAGTGTTATTCAAAAATTTTTTATAAACTTTACTAAAGTTTTCCCAACAAACTTGAATTGATTTTTTTCCTTTGATAGTAAAATATTCTATTGTTTTCCTTGCTGTCAACAATTGTTTTGCTATTTCAAAATAGTTTTATTATGTAGTAGTGTTTTCATCATCTCCTTTGGAAAACAAAACTTTATGTGTTTTTCTTACTTATGACTTGTGCATTGTTTGTTTCAATTGTTTACTAGTTCCTTGTTGTGTGTGTGTGTTAGCTACAATATTTTGATTGTATGCTTATTTGAGTGCATTGTTTGTTTCGTTAGATTATCCGGAGTGCGAAGCCTGTTACCTAGAGTCACTCACGTACGAAGATCATCAATCAGGCAAGTCACTTTGATCATGTTTTACCCATGTTTTATATGCATTAGTTCTACCATCTCCCCAGTTGCATGCAAGATAGGTTAGTTGGAAACTTGGTTACATTGTAGTAGTATCATGTGGTAGATACCCCTCTCAACCCTCTTTGACAACATTGGCCCCGGGAAACGTTGTTTTACTTTTGCTATGCTAATAGTAGACGGGGTTGGTTGTGTGATTCATGGGAGTTGAGAGAGTTAATAATTTCAAGACCTACATAATGAGCAAGATTTCAAGACTCCAAGTTTTCAACATACCTCTGGGTGGATGATGGTTGAACGGCGCCCTGGAGAAACCAGTGGTTAGCCTAGGTGATGCTGGAGATGGCCAGTATTCACGCGGAAAGGTCCACCCAGGCACAAAGGGATGGATGGGTGCTTCAAGACCCAAGGCTTACCTGCACAGCCACAAGTCATTATGGGCTCTGGCTTGGTTGGATATCGTGGTAACTCTGGACAGGCGGTGCTACGAGAGGTAGAAGAACGGTAGGAAAGGATGGGCACCGTCAGAGTCGCAGGGAAACCCTTTGGAAGACCATGTTTTGGTCATCCGTTTCTCAAACACCCTGAAGTGCGAGAAACCAAACGGAGGCGACCAAATCTTGTGGGGAACGTGTGCAAAACTCTGCAGAGTATTTCAAACCTAATCGATTAGCCGTGTCCACGGTCATGGACGACTTGATCCAAAGGAATTGGAACTTCCGGAACTCTCAACACAAATAATATGATGATGTGGGAATTTAATAATTTTGGGTATGAGAATTGGTTGGTGGAACCATCTCATTAATCAACCAACTTAGTAATGTTTTGCTTAGCCCCTTTTCTTGATGTAGGAAAAATTGGCTTTACGCAAAACTTACCACCCCACCTGCCATATATGCATATAGACTAGCTGATTATTTTCACACCTCTACTGTGACTTTGCCGGCATATTCCATATGCTGACCTACACGGCTGCAACGTATCATGTTGCAGAGTACTTTTCCGACCAGGAGTGAGGACACGTTCTATGCTCAGTGAGATGCCCTTGGAGTCAGATGGACTCACCTATCTTCGACGCTTCCGCAAGACTTAGTTACTCTCATGAGTTGGCTTTTTGGCCACTTTATTGTAATCTTTATTGTAATAAAGGACTCGATATGAGATCTCGATTAACATAATGTTGTGTGATTTCCCTTTGATATATACATTGATGTACCGTGTGTGTACCAGCATGATCTTGGGATGGTACGGAAACACCGGAGACTTGACCTTCCAGGTCGGGTCGCTACAGAAATGGTATCAGAGCACACGCTGACCGTAGGACGTAACCTCTAGGATTGGAAAGCCTTAGGATTGTTTTTCTTTGTCTTTAAAAATTCTTATACTCTCATCTATTCGTTTCTGACTCCTCCCCGATTATTTCAAAAATTTATAGATGGCCACCTTCATCCCAGTGTTGATCACGGAGTTTTGCCAGCCTGATGCAACGATGCCCTTTGGTAAGGAGCTGATGAGGATCGTCAAGGACGTGAGGATTGCTTTGTCGAGCATCACCGGGATTCCTATCATGTCATTTCCCCAAGATGGACGCTACAGGATCGAGGTGCATATTCCAGGGAAGACTTTTGGGAATCGGAAGGAACCCATCGACCTCAAGTTCGTGGCACCCAGTTGGATACTTGGAAGAGACATGGCTATTCATCGTGCCCTTGGACGTATTCAGGAAGCATACAGAGGTGGAACCATTTCACCAGGACTCAGCATGGTTTGTCGCAGAGATACCAATGGAAACATTATAACACCTCCCACTTCAGACACCACTATTTCCTATGTCCAGACCCTGGAGACTCATATCAGGACTCTGGAGCTTCGAGTTCGTGCTGACACGAAGACTATCAAGAATCTGATGAACCGCGAGCTGGACCTTGAAGCTGATCTGCGAGAGGCCAACTATGAACACGAGCATGAAGTGAAGGACTTCCTAGAGAGGATTGATGAGCAGAATGCACGCATCGCCACTCTGGAGGAGCATCTAGACATGGGGGAAAACCTTCACCCCGAAGGAGACATGGCACCCTTCATCAGCGACGATGAAGACTATGAGGAAAGCACCACCGGAGGACCTACGACTATGCACTTCTGAGGAAAAACATTAGTTATGCCCTCCATGTATCTTTTATTTTAGTCGTTAAAGCGTAGGTCGATGCTTAGTTGTCTGAGATTGTATTTCCGATGTTTGACATTGATTGAATAAATGAATGAGTGTTTGGTGTGATATGTTTGTTGCATTGCATATGGGTAGTGAATTTCTTTTAGACCTTTGTTCTATTCTAATTCTCACCCCTCTGAAAACAGCAAGATGCCTCCATGACGTGAGACCGACTTCACTTTCCCACCAGAACTCACTCAACTCCTTCAGCAACAGAATGCACTGATGCAACTATTGATTCAGAATCAGACCAACAATCAGAACAACAATAATCATCACCATCCACCCCATACTGACAATCTCACCCGTTTTCTGAGGTTGAACCCTCCAACTTTCTCCAGCAGTACTGAGCCCATTGTGGCAGATGACTGGCTCCGTAAGATGGAGAGAGAACTTGTCACCGCTGGATGTACTGACGCTGAGAAAGTGCAATTTGCCGCACATCAACTGGAAGGACCAGCAGCATCATGGTGGGAGAATTACACCACCACATATCCTATTGCAGATGTGACTTGGGAGCAGTTCAAGCTTGCTTTCCGCACCGCTCATGTTTCAGCTGGAGCCATGAGTCTAAAGAAGCGCGAGTTTCGCAACTTGCGCCAGGGTAATCGCTCTGTGGCCTAATATGTGGAAGAGTTTAACATGTTGGCCCGTTATGCCCCAGGAGATGTGGCCGATGATGCGGCCAAGCAAGAAAAGTTTCTGGAAGGACTCAATGATGAGTTGAGCATACAGCTGGTAGTGGCTAATTTCAACAACTACCAAGAGCTGGTGGATAAGGCACTTATTCTGGAAGGTAAACAACAGCAGATTGAAAACCGCAAGCGGAAGTACACTCAGGGGAAGTTCAATTCTGGAACTCATCAGAAGCCTCGTTACTCCCCGTACTCCGGGAATACCGGATCAGGAAACGGTAAGTTTGGAAAGCACACTCATGCTGTGCACAACCATGGAGGTCACCATCATGGAGGAAATGGGAACAACCGTTCCAACCATGGTAACTTCAAGAGTGACAATGGGAATGGGAACAACAACCAGCACCGTCACGCTCCTGCTCAGAAGGATCTGAGTCACATTACCTGTTTCAAGTGCCAGAAGACAGGGCACTATGCTACTGAGTGTCCCCAGAGCAAGCAAGGCAATGGAAACGGCAACAACAACGGCAATGCAGCAGTCAAGAAGCCCAATCCGTTTCCCCGTGCTCAAGTGAATCACATCAACGTGGAAGAAGTCTATGATCAACCCGAGACTGTGGTTGGTAAGTTTTTATTGCATTCACGTCCTGTTACAGTACTTTTTGATTCCGGTGCAACTCATTCATTCATATCAAGGGTAGTTGTGGATAAGTATGGTTTGCCCACCAAAACCCTTAGTCAGCCCATTCAGGTCAGTTCCCCAGGAGGTATGATGATGGCAGGGATAGGATGCCATGCCTTGAAACTCAATATAGGAAACCATGTTTTTCCCACCGACCTCATCGTCTTAGAGTCACAAGGATTGGATGTAATCCTAGGCATGGATTGGATGACCAAGTATGAAGGAAATCTTGATTGCCCTAGCAAGTCTATTTCACTCACCACCCCGGAGAACAAGAGGATTAAGTATGTATCCCGACGCACACGTAGGAGTGCTCGGTTAAATGCCCTCACAGGAGTTGTTCAGGAGGAAGTACCTGTGGTAAAAGAATTTCCAGATGTATTTCCGGAAGAATTACCAGGAATGCCACCAGATAGGGAGATTGAGTTCTTAATAGAGCTACAGCCAGGGACAGCCCCAATTTCCAAGAGACCCTATCGGATGCCCGCAAATGATCTGTTGGAAATCAAGAAGCAAATTAAGGAGTTATTGGACAAAGGTTATATACGCCCAAGTTCTTCACCTTGGGGAGCCCCAGTTCTTTTGGTGGAGAAGAAGGATAAAACCTTGAGAATGGTAGTCGATTATCGTGCCTTGAACGAGGTGACTATCAAGAACAAGTACCCTCTGCCGATGATTAACGATTTGTTTGATCAGCTCATAGGAGCCAAAGTATTCTCCAAGATCGATCTTCGATCAGGGTATCACCAGTTGAAGATTCGTGAACAGGATATACCCAAAACAGCTTTCACCACGAGGTATGGCTTGTATGAGTATACGGTCATGTCTTTTGGATTGACTAATGCTCCTGCCTACTTCATGAATTTGATGAACAAAGTATTCATGGAATACCTAGACAAGTTTGTTGTGGTGTTCATCGATGACATTCTGATATTCTCCAAGAACGAGGAAGAGCATAAGGAACATTTGCGTTTAGTTCTGGAGAAGCTAAGAGAGCATCAGTTATATGCCAAGTTCAGTAAATGTGAATTTTGGCTGACGGAAGTCGGATTCCTTGGACATGTTATTTCCGGAGATGGAATAGCAGTGGACCCCGCTAAGGTTGAAGCCGTCACCAAGTGGAAGTCCCCCACCTCAGTTAAGGAGATCCGCAGTTTCCTCGGACTTGCCGGTTATTACCGGAGGTTCATTGAGAATTTCTCAAAGGTTGCCAAGCCCATGACAGAGTTGTTGAAGAAAGAATCCAAGTATGTTTGGACTGTGGAATGTGAAGCCAGTTTCCAGGAGTTAAAGGAACGTTTGGTCACAGCCCCAGTGTTGATCTTGCCCGATATTCGGAAGGATTTCCAGGTTTATTGTGATGCTTCACGACAAGGACTTGGAGGAGTACTTATGCAGGATGGTAAAGTTGTAGCCTATGCTTCCAGACAGCTACGACCTCATGAGTTAAATTATGCCACCCATGACTTGGAGTTAGCAGCCGTAGTGCACGCACTTAAGACTTGGAGACATTTCCTTATCGGAAATAGTTGTGATGTTTACACCGACCATAAGAGCCTGAAGTATATCTTCACGCAGAAAGAGTTGAACCTCAGACAGAGGAGATGGTTAGAGTTAATCAAGGACTATGACATGAGATTACACTACCATCCAGGTAAGGCTAATGTTGTAGCCGATGCCTTGAGTCGGAAAACTTATGTGAACACACTCACAGCTGGAGGATTACCCCAAGAGTTAATCGATGATCTCAGAGAGCTCAAGCTAGAGATAGTTCCAAGAGGATATGTTGCTACACTAGAAATTCAGTCCACCTTGACCGAAAGAATTCGTGAAGCCCACAAATCGGACAAGGAGATAGCTGAGATTAAACAAAGAATGAAAGATGGCAAAGCTAAAGGTTTTCGTGAGGATGAACACGGAACTCTGTGGTTTGAGAACCGCATCTATGTGCCCAATGACCCAGAACTCAGGAAGTTGATACTTCAGGAAGCCCACGATTCACCTTACTCGATACACCCAGGCAACACCAAGATGTATCTGGATTTAAAGGAAAGTTATTGGTGGACAGGTATGAAGAAAGATATTGCAGAGCATGTTGCGATATGTGATGTTTGTCAGCGAGTAAAGGCAGAACATCAGAAACCAGCAGGGTTACTCCAACCTTTGCCGATACCCGAGTGGAAATGGGAAAAGCTTGGTATGGATTTCATCACAGGATTACCCAGGACCCGTTCAGGTTATGATTCCATCTGGGTAGTGGTTGATCGCTTGACCAAGGTAGCACATTTCATTCCAGTGAAAACCACCTATACCAGTGCTAAGCTAGCCAAGATATATATGACCAGAATCGTATGTCTCATGGAGTTCCGAGGAGTATCGTGTCAGATAGAGGAACACAATTTACCTCAAAGTTTTGGCATCAGTTACATGAAACTTTGGGTACGAGACTGGAGTTTAGTACAGCTTTTCATCCGCAGACAGATGGCCAGACTGAGAGAGTCAATCAGATTCTGGAAGACATGTTGAGAGCTTGTGCGCTAGATTATGGATCTAGTTGGGACGAAAACTTGCCTTACGCAGAATTCTCGTACAACAACAGTTATCAGACCAGCCTAAAGATGGCCCCTTTCGAAGCTTTATACGGAAGGAGGTGCAGAACACCACTGACATGGGATGGTGTTGGAGACCGACAACTTTTTGGTCCCGACCTTATCCGAGATTCTGAAGAGAAAGTCAAGTTGATTCGTGACAGACTCAAGATAGCTCAATCTCGACAGAAGAGTTATGCTGACAGCAAACGTAAAGAAGTGATGTATGAAGTGGGAGACCGAGCATATCTTCGTATATCCCCGCTTCGAGGAATCAAGAGGTTTGGTGTTAAAGGAAAATTAGCGCCCAGATTCATAGGTCCCTACAAAATTCTTGAACGCAGAGGCGAAGTTGCATAAAAACTGGAATTGCCAGAAGGATTATCCGAAGTTCATAATGTGTTCCATGTGTCACAGCTGAAGAAATGTCATACAGAGATGGCTGATATCCCTCTGAGAGATACAGTGCCCCTAGAGGCCATACAACTTGAAAGTGATCTGACTTATGAGGAGAAGCCTGTCAAGATCCTCGAGACATCCAACAGGGTTACCCGCAGCAAGATCATCAAGTTCTGCAAAGTTTTGTGGAGTCACCATACTGAGGAAGAAGCCACCTGGGAACGCGAAGAAGATCTTCGTAGAGACCATCCGCACCTTTTTTTTTAGCCAACCCGAATCTCGAGGGCGAGATTCATCTTAAGGTGGGTAGGTTTGTAACATCCCAAAATTTTATTTTGGAATGTTATGAATATAGTTATGCATCTATCATCACCATTGCTTGATTGTATGTGATAGTTGAAATGTCTTTTCTGACTTTCTGAAAGCTCTTTCTACTTTTCCCTAAGTTGCTTTCACCTATTTGAAATTTTGGTTAAATGTTCAAAATAACAGAGGAGGAACATGACACTCCACACCAGGGTCAAATTGGTGAATTATTTGAACAAAAATAACCAGGAGTTATTTTGAAAATATTTGCAAAAAGGGTTTAAAAACAATTAGGCAATTTCTGAAAATATTATTTTTTTTCAAATTGTTCAAATGACAGAATAAAAATGTTCATTAAATAGCATTTATTATTCTGTTAATTTTGATATATAATACCCCTATTTTTTGGAGACGTTCTGAATGCTTTAAAAGCTTTTGAATGTCTCTGTAAAAAATATTAAAGAAAATCGGTAACGGACTTTTCAATTAAACCGGCCGGCCCACCTGTTTATTTCACGCATTTACTACGAACCGGTCACCTGCTGCGCCATTACTTGTTTTCCCTCACCGACAGGCGGACCCCACCCCGACCGACCATTCCTCCCGCGCGGTCATCTCTTTCCCCTCTCTCCCACGACCGTCGCCGGCGATAAACACCCCCCGAGAATCCCGCCTCCCCATCACTCCCCTCGCCCCCTCCCTGGACTATATAAGCGCGCCACTCCCCGCAATCCATTTCACCCCCGAGCCCCTCGTCCCGTCACCAGACCGTCGCAGCATCACTCGCCGGAGTTGCCACCATCACCGGATCTTCCCATCACCGTTGCCGTCGATTTCGACTTCCCCTCCCCACTCCGACATCACCAATCGGCGCAGGACGACTACCGCCTCCGTTTGAACCTCTCTGCGCTCCATTTCGACCACCGGAGCCATCTCCGTCGACGACCTCAGCTTCCGGCCGCCGCCTCCATCGCCGGAGTTCCGCCTCCCCACCGGTAACTCGCCGTCGTCATACCTCCTCCCTCCGTTTCAGATCCAACGGTCCCGATTAGAAGTCACTTAAAAACCGAAACGGTATTCTCCTTACATCGGACGACCGCCCGTAACCAGCTAACGCTCACCCCGACTAGCCAACCGGATAGTGCCACGTCACCCCTGACCGTCCGGTAGTATTTTTTCTTTTTTCGGTTTAGTTTTAAATTAACAGAATGTTTTACAAATTTGTTTTAGCTATATCTTTTAAACTATATAGATTTTTGAGTTGATTCTTTTTGCAATAGCTCACATTTTTCATGTAGTTTCACCCTGTACTTTTAAATTTCAAATTTGAACTATAAAATTTGAATTGAATCAAATTTGCTTAAAATCTTCAAATCTGAATAACTAGAGTTTAAAAATAGATTTTGATATGATTCTTTTTGCTACTGTTTGGTATTAGTTAGGACTATCTTCATGCATAGTTTGAGAGTTTTCATGATCTATTTAATTACTGTTTTAACCAAAAACAGAATCTGCTTATTATTATAATATAGTTTTATAAACTTAACTTTAATTAATTTGATTTAGAATTAGGTTTTAATTGTTTATTAGGTTCTGTTAGCAAGCATTTAGTGTTTTTACTCACTGTTAATAAAAATATAATTTTGCTTAGATTAAATTTATCTAACATAGGAATCACAACTGACTAATGGTTTTGCTTCAAACAAAGTTTTATATAGTTTAATTCTGTTTTCCTAAAACAAGTTTATTTGTAAATTCCTTTATGTTAAGTACATGTTTTCTAATAAATAATAAGTTTAGTTTTCATTCTTTTGTTAGTATAACTCTAGTTGATCCATATAGTGTTATTCAAAACCTTTTTATAAACTTTACTAAAGTTTTCCCAACAAACTTGAATTGATTTTTTTCCTTTGATAGTAAAATATTCTATTGTTTTCCTTGCTGTCAACAATTGTTTTGCTATTTCAAAATAGTTTTATTATGTAGTAGTGTTTTCATCATCTCCTTTGGAAAACAAAACTTTATGTGTTTTTCTTACTTATGACTTGTGCATTGTTTGTTTCAATTGTTTACTAGTTCCTTGTTGTGTGTGTGTGTTAGCTACAATATTTTGATTGTATGCTTATTTGAGTGCATTGTTTGTTTCGTTAGATTATCCGGAGTGCGAAGCCTGTTACCTAGAGTCACTCACGTACGAAGATCATCAATCAGGCAAGTCACTTTGATCATGTTTTACCCATGTTTTATATGCATTAGTTCTACCATCTCCCCAGTTGCATGCAAGATAGGTTAGTTGGAAACTTGGTTACATTGTAGTAGTATCATGTGGTAGATACCCCTCTCAACCCTCTTTGACAACATTGGCCCCGGGAAACGTTGTTTTACTTTTGCTATGCTAATAGTAGACGGGGTTGGTTGTGTGATTCATGGGAGTTGAGAGAGTTAATAATTTCAAGACCTACATAATGAGCAAGATTTCAAGACTCCAAGTTTTCAACATACCTCTGGGTGGATGATGGTTGAACGGCGCCCTGGAGAAACCAGTGGTTAGCCTAGGTGATGCTGGAGATGGCCAGTATTCACGCGGAAAGGTCCACCCAGGCACAAAGGGATGGATGGGTGCTTCAAGACCCAAGGCTTACCTGCACAGCCACAAGTCATTATGGGCTCTGGCTTGGTTGGATATCGTGGTAACTCTGGACAGGCGGTGCTACGAGAGGTAGAAGAACGGTAGGAAAGGATGGGCACCGTCAGAGTCGCAGGGAAACCCTTTGGAAGACCATGTTTTGGTCATCCGTTTCTCAAACACCCTGAAGTGCGAGAAACCAAACGGAGGCGACCAAATCTTGTGGGGAACGTGTGCAAAACTCTGCAGAGTATTTCAAACCTAATCGATTAGCCGTGTCCACGGTCATGGACGACTTGATCCAAAGGAATTGGAACTTCCGGAACTCTCAACACAAATAATATGATGATGTGGGAATTTAATAATTTTGGGTATGAGAATTGGTTGGTGGAACCATCTCATTAATCAACCAACTTAGTAATGTTTTGCTTAGCCCCTTTTCTTGATGTAGGAAAAATTGGCTTTACGCAAAACTTACCACCCCACCTGCCATATATGCATATAGACTAGCTGATTATTTTCACACCTCTACTGTGACTTTGCCGGCATATTCCATATGCTGACCTACACGGCTGCAACGTATCATGTTGCAGAGTACTTTTCCGACCAGGAGTGAGGACACGTTCTATGCTCAGTGAGATGCCCTTGGAGTCAGATGGACTCACCTATCTTCGACGCTTCCGCAAGACTTAGTTACTCTCATGAGTTGGCTTTTTGGCCACTTTATTGTAATCTTTATTGTAATAAAGGACTCGATATGAGATCTCGATTAACATAATGTTGTGTGATTTCCCTTTGATATATACATTGATGTACCGTGTGTGTACCAGCATGATCTTGGGATGGTACGGAAACACCGGAGACTTGACCTTCCAGGTCGGGTCGCTACACTTACGATAACTCCAGGAGGAAAGCATAACCGGTGGGTCAGAGGGCCTAGAGCCAGAAGGCCGGATGTAACCCTGTGGACTTAAGCCGCCAGGTGAGACTTGTTAGCTAAGGCATGTTTAGTTAGAGGTGAGGTCGGTGGTTAAGTTTAACCCGGCATGAACTTTTGTAAGCCCAGGGCCTTGACCCGTGTATATAAGGGCGGCTTACCTAGGCACCTTAGGCCACGAAACAATTGATCGAGAGCTAGGTCAAGCGAACTCGCTCCCTTGTAATCGATACACAATCAATACAACACAAAGAAGGATGTAGGCTTTTACCTCTTTCCCAGGGGCCGAACCTGGGTAAACCCTTGTCTCTCGATTCCGATCAACTCTTTCGAGTTCACCGCCTTAGCGATGGTCTCGAACCTAAGTCCGTTTACCCAGACATCTGCCGTGACAAATCCACGACAGTTGGAGCCTAGCGTGGGGCTAGCGCTCGGTGGTGTAAGGTTCTCGAAGGAATATCTCCCATGGATCGAGGGATACACCATTGGCAGGATGACCAAAAGGCACTGCGGCAAGCTCTACATTGACAACGCCGGCTGGGGCCCCAAGGCCGACTCAATCGAGTACAGGCACCGAGTCCCCTTCGGCGGAATTCACGTCTTCATCGGCAAGATCAGGGGATCAGAACCAGGGCTGGACATCTGCATCGACCTCATCGAGCCGGCTCGGCGCGCACAACCCGCCCGTGTTAAACCAGGCAGGAAGCATGTCTTCGTCGGCTTTACCCAAGGCGGGGATCTTGAAGGCTCTATGTCAGGGGAAGGAACTCTCATCTTCTCAGAGGACGGCTCCTCGAGCGGAGCAACGGAATCAATCTATCATCTCCACAACGGCAGGCTTATGGGCTATGAGGAGCATTACCATGAGTCAGAGTATCATGAGCTGGAGGAGTATGAGCCGCCAAGCCACGTTGCCATATTCATGGCGGGGTCAGCACCGGCTCATAATAGCACAGCTGCTGGTGTGGCCGGATCTTGAGCGGGCAGGCCGCCGTCTCAAGTTCTTTTGGATCTGACGGACGAGCTTACTGTCCTGATGGAAACAGAGGTAACTATTGAAAACCAAGTGGCCCGTAACACAGAGATCACAAGGTTGAAGGACCAAATGGCAAGAGTCCAATAGGAGATCAATGCGATGAAGGCTCAGATGGATGCTGACTCAAAGCGCCTTAGGGCAGAGGCTTTTCGCTTAGAGCTAGAGCAGCAGTCTTCAGCGGCGGTTCACCGGATGAGGCACCAATCTCATTTGCGGGATCAATATGAAGCTAGAAATTGTTTTAATATGCCAGGGACGGGACAGAATATGCCTTTGAACATAACCCGGACGACGGAAGTACTTGGAATACGGGCGGCGGTTCAGCGTCAGCAGCCAGACCCACCCGACGCAACCAGACCCCACTGCAGTCTTTTCCGACCCCATCGGGTCATTATTCTAACCCGGTGGAGAACATGGTGGAAGCGGCGACCAGGCTTGGTACAATCCTTATCCCCGATGAGGCACCTTTTGCACAGGAAGTGCAGAACGCCATTGGATACTTGTAGACGGCGATGGCCCAGCAGGAGAAATATACTTACAGCCGGAGTCACGTGCATTCAACCCCCATCCCAAGCCGTAGCTACACGCGGCGTTATGAGTCATCAGCGGTTTCCAGTAGCGATTAGCATCAAAACCTGCCGAGGGATGATTGGTCAGTTCGTGATGCTCAGGCATTGGTGGATCGGGCAAGGGCCCAGCAAGAGGCGGCGGCTCTGGCACCTGCGACGGTTTATCAGGAACCCACAGTCGCACCCTCCGTCTCAATAGGAGACATCTTAACTTCTAGGGTTGTGGGAGTGACATGTTTAGCACCGTCTTTGTGAAACAAGCACTTGCCGAAAGATTTCAAAGGTCCTAGCAAGGTGCCCAATTATACGACTGACCTACCTCCTGAGGCTTGGATTGAAAGTTATGAATTAGCCATGGAGATGTTGGATGTTAGTGACGCATTGTGTGCCAAGTATTTCATCATGATGCTGGAGGGGTCGGCTCGTGCGTTGTTGAAAGGTTAGCCACCCAACACCATTAACACCTGGGTCGGGTTAAAGGCGAGGTTCATCAAAAATTTCTAGGGAACGTGCAAGTAGCCCATGACGATTGTGGATTTGGATCATTGCGTTCAGCGTGAGGATGAATCGGCTCATCATTGGGTCTGGCGGGTCTCGACCATCATCCAATCTTCTGATAACATCACGGCGTCTCAAGCAATTCTAATCCTGGAGAAAAATTGCCACTTCACGCCTTTGAAGCAGAAGCTTGACCATCTCAAACGCACATGTCAAGACATGGGGGAACTCATGATAGCTCTCACCAAGTATGCGAACTCTGACAACATGAAGGACCCTGGCTCCGATGATGAGAAATCGGACAAGGGCAGGAAGAGTAACAGTGGCAAGGGTCAGTTGCATAACAGGGGAGGAAACAATAATAATGGCAATGTTGGAAAGCGGAAGAACCAGGATGGCGGGTCAGAGTTAGTGGCCAATGCCAACACTGGGAATAACCGCGGCAAGGGCAATGGCAAGCCATCTTTTAAGCGCAAGACTCCTAATTTGGAGGCAATGTTGAATGACCCCTGCCCAAAGCACAGCCACCCGGATCAGCCGTCGACTCATGCTTGGAAGGATTGTTGAATCATGCGAAATTACCAAAACTACGGTAGTAACCAGCATCCAGGCGGTGGTGGCAGGCCATCCGGCGGGTCAGGTCCTTCCGGGTCTAGTTTTGGTGTGGGCGGCTCAGGCTCAGGCCATCAGGGCCAAGGAAACCATGGAGGGAATAATCAGCAATCTGGCGTTGGAGGTCAGCAGGAAAAGAGCCAGTCTAGTTTTTAGAGTAATCCGAAGCAGCTTAACTCCGGCCAGTACCACGTCTTTACAACCAGCCTTGACAAGCAAGATTGGAAGTTACGCAAGCGGGCGGTTAACGCGGCTATGCCGGCTCTCCCGTAGTATTTAAAGTGGTCAGAGTATGACATAACCTGGACCAGGGAGGATCACCCTCCGCGTGTGGATAACCTGGGGCAATTGGCTCTGGTGGTCGCCCCCCAAGTGGGAGGATATGTGTTCATCAAGGTTCTTATGGATGGAGGGAGCAGCATCAACATTCTGTATTATGACACTTCCCGTCGGATGAATTTTCTTGACAAAGATCTTAAGCCTTCTTCAACAGTTTTTCATGGCATGGTGCCTTGGATGTCGGCTTATCCGTGTTGGGGAATGTTGCATGGCAAACAAAAAAATTCCTACGCACACGCAAGATCTATCCATGGTGATGAGCATCTACGAGAGGGAGAGTGGATCTACATACCCTTGTAGATCGCTCAGCGGGAAACGTTAAGAAACGCGGTTGGTGTAGTCGAACGTCTTCGCGATCCAAATCGGCGAGCATCCTGCAAACTCATCACGATCCGTCCCGCAAAATCATCATGATCCGTCCCGCGATATCATCACGATCCGTCCCGCAAACTCATCACGATCCGTCCCGCGATCTCATCACGATCCGTCTCGCGATCTTGATCACGGTCCTTCCGATCTAGCACCAAACGGACAGCACCTCCGCGTGCAGCACACGTATAGCTTGATGATGATCTCCGCCTTCTTGATCCAGCAAGAGGGAGTGGAGAGGTAGAAGAGTTCTCCAGCAGCATGATGGCGCTCTGGCGATGGTGGTGGATCTATTCCGGTAGGGCTTCGCCTAAGCACTGTAGAAATCCGATCTAGAGGAGAAACTATGCACTCGAGGAACGGGTAGCACGTGGCTGATAATCTAGTGCCAAAACCCCAAAAACCTCTAGTATATATAGGAGGAAGAGAGGAGGAGGATTGGCTCCCAAGGAGCCAGCCCTTGGGTCGGCCGAACCAAGCAGGAGAGGAGGATTCCTCCTCCAATCCTAGTAGGACTAGGACTACTCCTTATTTTGGCCTTTTTGCCTTTTTCCACCTTTTTCTCTTTGGGCTTTTCTTCCCAGTTGCATGGGCCTTGTGTGGGTCTTCCACCAGCCCACATAGGGCTGGTATTCACTCTCCCACAGCCCATGTAGCCTCTTGGGTCGAAATACCCCTCCCGATGGTCTCCCGGTACACTACCGGCACTCCCGGTACACTACCGATGAGCCCGAAACCTTTCCGGCGACCAAAACAGGACTTCCTATATATCAATATTTACCTCCAGACCATTCCGTAGCTCCTCGTGATGTCCGAAATCTCATCCGGGACTCCAAACAACCTTCGGTCACCACCATACATAACTCTATACTACCGAAACGTCACCGAACCTTAAGTGTGCAGACCCTGCGGGTTCGAGAACTATGTAGACATGACCGAGACACCTCTACGGTCAATAACAAATAGCGGGACCTGGATGCCCATATTGGTTCCTACATATTCTATGAAGATCTTTATCGGTCGAACCTTTATGTTAAGGATTCAGTTAATCCCGTATGATGTTCCCTTTGTTCTTCGGTATGTTACTTGCCCGAGATTCGATCGTCGGTATCTCCATACCTAGTTCAACCTCGTTACTGGCAAGTCTCTTTACTCGTTCCGTAATACAAGATCCCGTGACTAACACTTAGTCACATTGCTTGCAAGGCTTATTGTGATGTTGTATTACAGAGCAGGCCCTGAGATACCTCTCCATCACACGGAGTAACAAATCCCAGTCTTGATCCATGCCAACCCAACAGACACCCTCGGAGATACCTGTAGAGCACCTTTATAGTCACCCAGTTATGTTGCGACGTTTGATACACACAAGGTACTCCTCCAGTGTCAGTGAGTTGCATGATCTCATGGTCATAGGAACATATACTTGACATGTAGAAAACAGTAGCAATAAACTGACACGATCATGTGCTACATTTGTAGTTTGGGTATTGTCCATCACATCATTCTCCTAATGATGTGATCCCGTTACCAAATGACATATCATGTCCATGACTAGGAAACCATTGCCATCTTTGATCAACGAGCTAGTCTATTAGAGGCATACTAGGGACATGGTGTTGTCTATGCATCCACACATGTATCTGAGTGTCTGATCAACACAATTATAGCATGGATAATAAACAATTATCATGAACAAGGAAATATGATAATAACTAATTTATTATTGCCTCTACGGCATATTACCAACAGCCTCCCACTTGCACTAGAGTCAATAATCTAGTTCACATCACCATGTGATTCGCATTGTTATGAATCTAACACCCACTGAGTTCTAGGGCTCGATCATGCTTTGCATGTGAGAGAGGTCTTATAGTCAACGGGTCTGCGACATTCAGATCCGTATGTACTTTGCAAATCTCTATTTCAAACTGTAAACACTGCTACCACACTCAACTTGGTACTATTCCAAATGGCTGCTCCACTATACGTATCCGGATTGCTACTAAGAGTCATCTAGATTAGTGTTAAAGATTGCATCGACGTAACTCTGTACGACGAACCATTTATCACCTCCATAATAGAGAAACATTTCCTTAGTCTTTTTGTCACTAAGGATAATATTGACCGTTGTCCAGTGATCCACTTCTGGATCACTCTTGTACCCCTTGATGGACTCATGGCAAGGCACACACAGGTGCGGTACACAGCATGGCATACTATATAGAGCCTATGGCTATGGCATAGGGGACAACATTCGTCGTTTCTCTTTATTCTGCCGTTGTCGAGCTTTGAGTCTCACTCAACTTCACACCTCGCAAATCAGGCGAGAACTCTTTCTTTGACTGATCCATTTTGAAATCTTTCAAAATCTTGTCATGGTATGTACTCATTGAAAGTCTCATCAAGCATCTTGATCTATCTCTATAGATCTTGATGCTCAACAATTAGGTAGCTTTATCCAGGTATTCCTTTGAAAAACTATTTTCAAACAACCATTTATGCTTTCCAAAAATTCTACATCATTTCCGATCAACAATATGTCATCCACATATACTTATCAGAAATTCTATAGTGCTTCCACTCACTTTATTGTAAATACAAGTTTCTCGTAAACTTTGTATAGACTAAAAAACTTTGATCACCTCATCAAAGTGTATATTACAACTCCGAGATGCTTGCATCAGTTCATAGAAGAATCACTGAAGCTTGCACACGTTTTAGCATCCTTAGGACTGACAAAATCTCCTGGTTGTATCACATACAACATTTCCTAAAGTAAACTGTTAAGGAAACTATGTTTTGATATCCATGTGCCAAATTTCATAATTGAAAAATGCAGCAACTGCTAACATAATTCCAACAAACTTTAGCATCGCTACGAGTGAGAAAGTCTCATCTTAGTCAACTCCTTGAACTTGTCGTAAACTTCTTTGCAACAAGTCGAGCTTTACAAATGGTGACATTTACCATGAGCCTATGTCTTCATTTTAAACATCCATTTGTACTCAACGACCTACCGTCCAACGAGCAAGTCTACCAAAGTCTATACTTGGTTCTCATACATGGATCCTTTCTCAGATTTCATGGCCTCTAACCATTTGTCGGAATCCGGGCCCATCATCTCTTCTCCACAGCTCGTAGGTTCATCGTTGTCCAACGACATGACCTCCAAGACAAGGTTGTCGTACCGCTCAGGAGCAGTACATATCCTTGTCGACCTACGAGGTTCGGTAGTAACTTGATTTGAAGCTTCATGATCATCATCATTAACTTCCTCTTCAACTAACGTAGGCTTCACAGAAACATCTTCCTGCGCTGCGCTACTCTCTGGTTGAAACAAAGGTTAAACAACCTCATCAAGTTCTATCTTCCTCCCACTCAATTCTTTTGAGAGAAACTTTTTCTCGGGAAAGGACCCGTTCTAGCAACAAACACCTTTTGCTTGGATCTGAGATAGAAGGTTCACCCAACTGTTCTTAGGGTAATCTATGAAGATGCATTTGTCCGCTTTGGGTTCGAGCTCATTAGGTGAAAAAAAATTCCACACAAACGTCATAGCCCCAAACATTAAGAAATGTCAGCTTAGGTTTCTTCCAAACCATATTGTGTCATCTCAACGGATTTAGATGGTGCCCTATTTAAAGTGAATGTAGTTGTCTCTAATGCATAACCCCAACACGATAGTGGTAAAAGGATAAGAGACATCATAATTCACACCATATCCAATAGAGCATGACTATGACGTTCGGACACACCATCACACTATGGTGTTCCAGGTGGCGTGTGTTGCGAAACAACTTTCACATTGTCTTAAGTTGTATACCAAACTCGTAACTCAGATATTCACCTTCACGATCATATTGCGGACATTTTATCTTCTTGTCACGATGATCTTAAACTTCACTCTGAATTTTCTTGAACTTTTTCAAACGATTCAGACTTGCGTTTCATTAAGTAAATATACACTATTATCTACACAAATCATCAGTGAAGGTAAGAAAATAACGATATCCACCGCATGCTACAAGACTCATTGGATTGCATACATCAACATGTATCATTTCCAATAAATCACTTGCCCACTCCATCAATCCAGAAAACGGGGTCCTTAGCCATCTTTCCCAAGAGGCATGGTTCGCATGTCTCAACCGATTCGAAATTGAATGAGTCCAAAGATCCATCAGCATGGAGTTTCTTCATGCGCTTTAAACCAATATGACATTTAGCGGCAGTGCCACAAGTATGTGGTACTATCATTATTAACTTTGTATCTTTTGGTATCAATGTTATGAACATGTGTATTACTACGATCAAGATTCAACAAACCATTCTCACTGGGTGCATGACCATTTAAGGTATTATTCATGTAAACAAAATAACCATTATTCTCTAACTTAAATGAATAACCGTGTTGCAATAAACACGATCTAATCATGTTCATGCTCAACGCAAAACACCAAATAACATTTATTTAGGTTCGTCACTAATCCCGAAGGTAGAGAGAGCATGCGATGTTGATCACATCAACCTTGGAAACATTTCCAACACACATCGTCACCTCACCCTTAGCTAGTTCTCCGTTTATTCCATAGCTTTTATTTCAAGTTACTAACATTTAGCAACCGAATCGGTATCCAATACCCAGGTGCTAGTAGGAGTACTTGCAAGGTACACATCATTAACACGTATATCAAATATACTTCTATCAACGTTGCCAGCCTTCTTATCTACCAAGTATCTAGGGTTGTTCCGCTTCAGCGACCGCTCTCCTCATAATCGAAGCACTTAGTCTTGGGTTTGGGTTCAACTTTGGGTTGCTTCACTGGAGCAGCAACTGACTTGCTATCCATGAAGGTTCCCTCCTTGCTCTTGCCCTTCTCAAAACTAGTGGTTTGACTAACCATCAACACTTGACGCTCCTTCTTGATTTCTACCTTCGCCGTGTCAAACATCGCAAACAGCTCGGGGATCATTATTTATATCCCTGGCATTTTATAGTTCATCAGCAAGTTCTAGTAGCTTAGTGAGAGTGACATGGAGAACTATATCAATCACTATCTTATCTGGAAGATCAACTCCCACTCGATTCAAGCGATTGTAGCACCCAGACAATCTGAGCACATGCTCAACGATTGAGCTATTCTCTTTCATATTACAGGCAAAGAATCGTGTTGATCTCATATCTCGCAACACGGGCATGCGCCTGAGATCCTAATTTCAGCTCTTAGAACATCTCATATGTTTCGTGACATTCAAAATGTTTCGAAGCCTCAATTCTAAGCCGTAATGCATGACGCACTAAACTATCAAGTAGTCATCAGAACGTGCCTGTCAGATGTTCACAACATCTACAAACGACGCTAGAGGGGTTGGCGCACCGAGTGGTGCATTAAGGACATAAGCCTTCTGTGCAGCAATGAGGACAATCCTCAGATCACGGACCTAGTCCGCAATATTGCTACCATCATCTTTCAACTCTATTTCTCTAGGAACATATAAAAATTCGTGGGAGCTACAGCGTCAGCTAGTAATCTACAACATTATTTTGCAAAGACACTACTGACTATGTTCATGATAATGAGTTCAATTAATCATATTACTTAAGGACTCCCACTCAAATTGACATCCCTTCCGGTCATTCGAGTGATACATGATCCAAATTCACCAACTCAAGTCGGATCATCACGGGAGTTGAGGTGGTTTCAATGGTGAACATCATCATGTTGATCATATCTACTATATGACTCATGTTCGACCTTTCGATCTCTTGTGTTCCGAGGCCATGTATGTACAAACTAGGCTCGTCAAGTTTAACCCGAGTGTTCTGCATGTGCAACACTGGCTTGCACCCGTTGTATGTGAACATAGAGTCTATCACACCCAATCATCACGTGGTGTCTCGACACAACAAACTTTCGCAACGGTGCACACTCGAGGAGAACACAATTTATCTTGAAATTAAGTGAGGGATCACCTTATAATGCTACCGTTGTCCTAAGCAAAACAAGGTGCATAAAAGGATTAACATCACATGCAAATCATAAGTGACATGATATGGCCATGAACTTGTGCTTTTGATCTCCATCTAGAAAGCACCGACATGATCTCAACGTCACTGGCATGACACCATGATCTCCATCATCTTGATCTCCATCAATGTGTCACCATCGAAGTTGTCGCGCCCAACATGCTTCTACTACTATTGCTACCGTTTAGCGATAAAGTAAAGCATTACATAGCGCTTAATGATTGACACGCAGGTCATACAATAATTAAAGACAGCCCTATGGCTCCTGCCGGTTGCCATACTCATCGACATGCAAGTCGTGATAATCTATACATCACGTGATCATCTCATACATCTCATATATCACATCATGTAATTGGCCATATCACATCACAACATACCCTGCAAAAACAAGTTAGACGTCCTCTAATTGTTGTTGCATGTTTTACGTGGCTGCTACGGGTATCTAGCAAGAACAATTCTCATCTATGCAAGAACCACAACGGTGATACAGTAGTTGCTTTTCAACCTTCTCAAGGACCGCCTTTGTCAAATCCGATCCAACTAAAGTGAGAGAAACTGGCACCCGCAAGCCATCTATGCAACAAGTTGCGGTTGAGGGAACCGGTCTCTCGTAAGCGTACGAGTAATGTTGGTCCAGGATGCTTCATCTCACAATACTGCTGAACCAAAACACGACCAAGGGAGGAAGCAATCTAAGCATCAACGCCCACAAACTCTTTGTGTTCTACTCGAGATCTCATCTACACATAGACCTAGCTCATGATGCCACTGTTGGGGAATGTTGCATGGGAAACAAAAAAATTCCTACGCACACGCAAGATCTATCCATGGTGATGAGCATCTACGAGAGGGAGAGTGGATCTACATACCCTTGTAGATCGCTAAGCGGGAAGCGTTAAGAAACGCGGTTGGTGTAGTCGAACGTCTTCACGATCCAAATCGCCGAGCATCCTGCGATCTCATCACGATCCGTCCCGTGATCCAATCACGATCCGTCCCACGAACACATCATGATCCGTCCCGCAATCTCATCACGATCCGTCCCGCAAACTCATCATGATCTGTCCCGCGATCTCATCATGATCCGTCTCATGATCTTGATCACGGTCCTTCCGATCTAGCGCCGAACGGACGGCACCTCCGCGTTCAGCCCACGTACAGCTTGATGACGATCTCCGCCTTGTTGATCCAGCAAGAGGGAGCGGAGAGGTAGAATAGTTCTCCGGCAGCATGACGGCACTCTGGCGATGGTGGTGGAGCTATTCCGGCAGGGCTTCGCCTAAGCACTGCAGAAATCCGATCTAGAGGAGAAACTATGCACTGGAGGAACGGGTAGCACGTGGCTGAAAATCTAGTGCCAAAAACCCTAAAACCTCCGGTATATATAGGAGGAAGAGAGGAGGAGGATTGGCTCCAAAGGAGCCAGCCCTTGGGTCGTCCAAACCAAGGAGGAGAGGAGGATTCCTCCTCCAATCCTAGTAGGACTAGGACTCCTCCTTATTCTTGCCTTTTTGCCTTTTTCCACCTTTTTCTCTTTGGGCTTTTCTTCCTAGCCGCATGGGCCTTGTGTGGGTATTCCACCAGCCCACAAAGGGATGGTATTCACTCTCCCACAGCCCATGTAGCCTCTTGGGTCGAAATACCCCTCCTGATGGTCTCCCGGTACACTACCGGCACTCCTGGTACACTACCGATGAGCCTGAACCCTTTCCGGCGACCAAAACAGGACTTCCTATATATCAATCTTTACCTCTGGACCATTCTAGAGCTCCTCGTGACGTCCGGGATCTCATCCAGGACTCCGAACAACCTTCGGTCACCACCATACATAACTCTATACTACTGAAAGGTCATCGAACCTTAAGTGTGTAGACCCTGCGGGTTCGAGAACTATGTAGACATGACCGACACACCTCGACGGTCAATAACCAATAGCAGGACATGGATGCCCATATTGGTTCCTACATATTCTACGAAGATCTTTATCGGTCGAATCTTTATGTCAAGGATTCAGTTAGTCCCGTATGATGTTCCCTTTGTTCTTCGGTATGTTACTTGCCCGAGATTCGATCGTCGGTATCTCCATACCTAGTTCAACCTCGTTACTGGCAAGTCTCTTTACTCGTTCTGTAATACAAGATCCCATGACTAACAATTAGTCACATTGCTTGCAAGGCTTATTGTGATTATTACCGAGTGGGCCTTGAGATACCTCTCCGTCACACGGAGTAACAAATCCCAGTCTTGATCCATGCCAACCCAACAAACACCCTCGGAGATACCTGTAGAGCACCTTTATAGTCACCCAGTTACGTTGCGATGTTTGATACACACAAGGTACTCCTCCGGTGTCAATGAGTTGCATGATCTCATGGTCATAGGAACATATACTTGACATGCAAAAAACAGTAGCAATAAACTGACACGATCATATGCTACGTTTGTAGTTTGGGTCTTGTCCATCACATCATTCTCCTAATGATGTGATCCCATTACCAAATGACATCTCATGTCCATGACTAGGAAACCATAGCCATCTTTGATCAACGAGCTATTCTATTAGAGGCATACTAGGGACATGGTGTCGTCTATGTATCCACACATGTATCTGAGATTCCGATCAACAAAATTATAGCATGGATAATAAACAATTATCATGAACAAGTAAATATGATAATACTTAATTTATTATTGCCTCTAGGGCATATTTCCAACAATCCGGTGGGAAAGATTTCATTGGAGGTTGCTTTTGGTGATGAATTCAATTACAGGGTGGAGTCTCTATGGTTTGAAGTGGTCAAGATTAAGAGCCCATATCACACTCTGTTTGGACGACCGGCTTATGCCAAATTCATGTCTTGGCCTTGCTATGTTTACGTGCAGCTCAAGATGCCCGGGTTAAATGGGACGATCACGGTACATGGAGACCGGAAGACGGTGGCTGAGTGTAAGGAAGGGGATGCAGCTTAAAGAGAATGTCGACCCAGCGGATATGACCCCATTGAAAAAGCCTAACACAGAATCTGAGCCGCTGCTTAAGTTTGTGGCAGATGATACCAACTTGGTGTACTTTGCGCCTGGCGACTCATCGCAGCAGTTCAATATTGGGGCTAATATGGATCCTAAATAGGAAAGCACGCTCATCGAGTTCATCCGTGAGAATCAGGACATCTTTGCATGGAAACCTTCCAACATGCCAGGTGTATCGAGAGAACTCACTAAGCACCACCTTAATGTGGATCCTAAGTTTAAACTAGTTGAGGGAGTCCTAGATTAAGGGGTCCTCGGATAGCCGACCCATTGTTCATGGGCTTGACTGTATGGGCTGTAAGGCAGGCATCGAATGATCGAGGACCACCTGCGCCAGGATGGAAGCTTCATGGAGTCAAGACGTGTTATCCAAGTTATTGGCTGTAGTTAGGCAAGTTATCTCTTCGGCATGTAACCGACCATGTGTAAGCCAAGGACACCCCCGGCATCTATATAAACCGGAGGATTTTAGGACATAGGTCTAGAACAACTCATATAGGGTTAGACATACGATCTCAAGGTAGATCAACTCTGTAACCCATTCACCATCCATACAATCAAGCGGGACGTAGGATATTAGCTCCATTGGAGGGCCTGAACCTAGGTAAACTCGTGTCCCCTTCGTCTCCTATTACCATCGATCCTAGTCTCACAATTCGGGACCCCCTACCCGAGATCCGTCGGTTTTGACACTGACATTGGTGCTTTCATTGAGAGTTTCTCTGTGAGCGCCGAAGGAATCGATGGCTCGCCTTTTCGCAAGTAGCAAGATCTGTATCGAGGGGACTCTGGCCCCTGATCGGAGTTTCATCGGCAATGACATCTTGTCGCATCCCAGCCCGGTCGGCCATCGTGGTCAGATAGGAAGGTTTCCCCCCCCCCCCACACACACACACACAATCAGAGTATTAAGTTCGGAACCGTAGAGTTCGTGGCTGATTCACGGGGAACACTCATTCCAATGGAACCATCAACCTTCAAAGGAAAACCTGTAAACCCAGATGCTTTGACATCCAATACATCAGGTCCCACGATGGAATGGAACACGGATCCACTTCGGCGTAACTCTAGAACCGTCAGGCCGCTTGACGAATCCACTCGTATCAGCGACACACATCCTGCCATTGCCTCGTTCTTAAACGAGTTGTTTGATTAGATCTAATCTATGCGTATATCGGATGACCAGGTTCCGATCTATGATCGGCTCGGGATCATACCCGATGGCAGGGAGATTCATGTCCCTCCAGTCACCCACCTTGTTGCCACCATCGAGTGTCCGGCCGCGGATTTTGCCCGATAGTTGGAATTAAAAACCGTCTATGCCCCCGTCCGTAATCTCCAATACCCCGTCGGAGAATCAGAAGCAGGGAATCGCTTTAGAACTGGACTGTCACCGGTCCAGGATCTGTCGCATGACTTAGAAATTGCACTTCTAAACACTCGTTGCGACAGGGAACCAAATTTTTTTCCCACCCACCGCCCAAGACGATTATCCAAGTACCGTGCCAAATCCCGTGTCTTCGGACTTTCGGGATATCAAGAAAATACAAGGAGAATCAGTTCACCACTTTTGGGCAATACTCCTACTTGCTAGGAGCAGAGTAAAAGGTCTTAGTGACCAAGACGTAATGGCAATTTTCATTACCAATTTCCATGATGAAGGGGGTCTTAATGCCCTGGTCCGTCGACGCATGAATGACTTTTCAGAGTTATTTGAATTGGTTCGGAAGTACTCTGCCATGGAGAGTGTCTCACAATCTAAGCGGTTGTTCTCGGAACCAAAATTCTCCGAACACCCTAGAGGATTTCGGAGAAAGAGGGTACCTCCAAATCGGCTAGCCAGGTATGAACCCGTCCAAAAAAGAAACAAGTCCCTTTCCGAGACCGGGACCATCCTCGACGGACTTTTTGATAAACCTTGCCCCATTCATTCTGTGTTGTTGAACACAAACCCAACTCATAGCCTTCGAGATTGCTAGGTCATCAGGCAAGTCATAAAAAGTGGCGAGGCCATCCTCGACACACCTCCGTCGAACAGGCGTTCTCCTTTGCCAAACGGATTCGATGACGAAGTCCTGACGGTCTATGACGTCTTCCCCTTGAGGAATAGGTGTAAAAGAGCTCTTAGGGAGCACGAGAAGGTCTACCATGTAGCAGCTACTACCCCATTCGAAGATGTACCAATTACTTTTGGGGACATTGACCATCCGCCCATCCTTCTCGGTCATTCGTCGGACGCTCTAGTCTTGAATCCCATCATTGATGGATACAGACTACATAAGGTGCTCATGGATGGCGGCAGTGGTCTAAACCTCATCTACGAGGCCACTCTGGAGAAATGCAGTTCGACCGATCTCGCATCGAACATAGCAACACAACCTTATGGGGAATTATCCCAGGGAAAGAGGCACGGTGTTCCGGATGTATCATCCTAGTCGTTGTATTCGGCATGCCCGAAGATTACCAATCTAAAGAACTTCTCTTCCACATCGTCCCCTTCCCCAGTGGCTATCACGCCCTATTAGGACGTGATGCCTTTACAGAGTTCCAGGCTATACCCCATTACGGGTACAAAAATCTCAAAATGCCAGGACCAAATGGAGTGATCACACTCGCCGGTGATCTGAATTTAGCCCTTCGGGCCGAAAACAAAACGGCAATGCTCGCCCTCGAGGCATCAGCGGAAACTTTCGCTGCCGAGTTGTTGACCGCTCTACGAATGACAGTTAATAGGGACGATGTGATCCTCAGCAAAAGTCCCAAGTCCACGTCCTTTAAACCCACAGAGGAAATCGTCAAATTTCAGGTGCATCCAATGGACCCCAATAAAACAACGTCCATCGGAGCCTAGCTCGATCCCCTTATGGATGAAGCATTGCGGAATTTCCTCCGCGAAAATTAGGACATTTTTGCTTGGCATCCTTTTGATATGACTGGGATCCCACGTCGGCTTGTCGAACACAGCTTGAACATTATTCCAAGCTTTAAGCTTGTGAAACAGACCCTGCGCCGCTTCTCCGAGCCCAAACGGCAAGCCATGGGTGAAGAATTAGCAAAATTGCTCGAGGCCAGAATTATTCAGGATATTAAACACCCCAAGTGGCTAGGGAACATGGTGATGGTACCTTAGAAAGACAAATCCTGGCGGCTGTGTGTCGATTTCAAAGACCTTAACAAAGCAGGCCCCAAGGACCCTTTTCCCTTACCACGCATAGACCAGATCATTGATGCCACAGCCATACACAATTTGTTGTGTTTCCTTGACACTTACTCCGGATACCATCAAATTAAAATGAAGGAATCCGATCAGGCGGCTACCGCATTCATCACCCCCTACGGGCCATTTTGTTTCAACATGATGCCCTTCAGACTAAAAAATGTCGGGGCCACATACCAGCGCATGATCCAAACCCGCCTCGCTACACGGGGCGGAAAGACTATCGAGGCATACGTGGATGATGTGGTAATCAAAACCTAACATTGATCAGTGGATCAATGACATCCGTCAAACTTTTGCTGATTTGCGCGAATATGATATACGGCTCAATCCGGAAAAATGTGTATTCGGAGTTCCCTCGGGTAAGCTGCTTGGATTCATCGTCTCTCATAGAGGAATAGAGGCAAATCCAGCTAAAATACGTGCTCTATCAGAACTTGCAATCCCCACAGAGACTAGCCGGGTGTGTGTCCGCGTTAAGCCGCTTTATTTCCCGCCTCGGAGAAAAAGCTTTGCCGCTCCATAAGCTGCTGAAATAGACAAATAATTTCGAATGGACCGATGAAGCAGCGGCTGCGTTGGAACAAATCAAAACAATACTAGCAACCAACCCCATACTCACGACACCAGGCGCCGGTGAGCCCATGTTGCTATACATTAGGCCATCACCAAGGTCGTCAGTGTGGTGCTCGTTGTCGAACGAGATGAGGAGGGACATAAATTCCAAACTCAGAAGCCGGTATATTATGTGTCAGAGGTGCTTATGCAGTGCAAGTCTAGATACCCACATTATCAAAAAATATCCTATACATTATTCATCGCAACAAGGAAACTCTGACTCTACTTCCAGGAGTGCGCGGTAATGGTGGCATCGAAAGTCCCCTTGAATGATATAATCAACAACAGGGATGCCACCGGTCACATAGCCAAATGGGCCATTTAGCTCCTTCCCTTTGAAATAACCTACAAGCCACGTTGCGACATTAAATCTCAGGTACTAACGGACTTCTTGGCTGAATGGATGGAGGCCGAGCTCCCCAAGGAGTATAGTGAATACTCCCATTGGACAATGTACTTTGATGGATCCAAGACCTTGGCCGGTCTGGGGGCTGGAGTTATCCTCATATCCCCCATAGGCGACAACGTAAGATATGTGTTGAAAATCATGTATGCCGATTCCAAAAATCCCGTCGAATACGAAGCTCTTCTTCATGGTCTTTGGACGGCAGTGTCAATGGTCATATGATAGCTAGAGGTACGGGGAGACTCGAACCTGGCCATATCCCAAATTAACGGCGAATTCGATGCCATAAATCCGAAGATGGCGGCATATAGAGACGTTGTCCTCAAGATATCTGCTCGGTTCGAGGGTTTGGAATTCCACCACGTTGCTCGAGACAACAACCAAGCCGTCGATATATTGGCCCGTATGGGAGCCAAGCGCGATCTCGTCCCGAGAAACACCTTCCTGGAGAAGCTCTTCAAGCCCTCCGTAGTGTGGCAGGACGACGCAAATGGCACCGGTCCGAAAACAGCGGACGAAGTTGTTCCCCCTATAAATGAACTAGATGATGGCATCATCAGTTGCTCAACGATGAATGAGAGGCCCTCGGCTCATGAGGTAATGGCAGTAATTGTGACATGGACAGAGCCCTTCCTCGCTTACCTCCTTCACAAGGAACTCCCCGACGATCAAACTGAGGCGCGGCACATAGTTTGGCGATCCAAGGCCTACAAAGTACACGAGGGTGAGTTATACAAGAAAAGCACCACTTGAGTATTACAGAGGTGTATATCCGAGGAAGAAGGATGGGAACCCATGTAGGCATGGGTGGGCATCACACCGCGGCAAGATCTCTTGTCGGCAAAGCATTCCCAACCGGTTTATTTTGACCTGCAGCTCGGACGGATGCCTAGTCACTCGTTCAACATTGCGTTGGGTGTCAACTCTTTGCAAATCAAATTCACATGCCCCCAACAGCTCTTCAGACTATCCCGATCACCTGGCCTTTTACGGTCTGGGGGTTGGACATGGTCGGACCCCTCAAAGGGGGAACCAAGAAAAATAAATACCTACTAGTCATGGTTGACAAGTTCACCAAATGGAGAGAAGCAAAGTCTGTTAAATTGGTTGAATCCGGACCAATGATTGAATTTATATCTAGCATAGTACACTGTTACGGTGTCCCACATAGTATAATAACGAACAATGGAACCAACTTCACGGCCCAAGAGGTCAAGGACTGGTGCACAAAAATAGGCATAAAGCTCGATTATGCCTCGGTCTATCATCTGCAGACCAATGGACAGGTCGAGCGAGCAAACGGTCTCATTATGAGCGGCATGAAGCCACGTTTGGTCCGATCTCTTCATGAGTCTGACTATCATTGGGTGGAGGAACTCGACTCCATTTTATGGGCCTACGTACTACCCAGAATAGATCAACGGGTTATACACCGTTTTTATGGTGTATGGGGCAGAGGCAGTTCTCCCCTGCAATATTATCCACGACGCACCAAGAGTGCGCATGTACGAGGAAAAGGAGGCCGAGTTAGATCGGTAGGACAACTTAGACGCCCTGGAGGGGGAGTAGTACATAGCTCTGGCTCGATCCACTCTTTACCAACAGCTAGCTCGGCGGTACCAAAGTAGCGAGGTCAGGGCAAAACCATACAACGTAGGAGAACTCATCCTACGGCTCTCGGAGAAACAGAAGCACAAACTCAACCCCAAGTGGGAGGGTCCTTTCATCATTGACGAAGTGCTCGCGGGAGGGGCCTATTGTTTGCGGAGTTCATCTGATAACCGCCTTGAACCAAACCCATGGAACGCAGCTCGTCTTCGGTGCTTCTACGGATAAACCGGTGTCGTCCAAACTCCCCTACACTTTCTCCTTTTCCGCTATTTTTTTCCTTTTTCGCCATTTCCTTTCCCACTTTGCTGTTCGATAGGGACAATTTCTTTTCCTACCCTATGTTCGGCTGAACCAATCTTGTACTACGGATAATCAGCATACACCATAAAGTGTTAAATACGAACACGGCATGTGGGGGCTTCTTTTAATAGCCAAGATTTTAATTGTTCATACTTACCGAGCACACATGTTTCTTTTGTCATGTTTTAGCCATCATATGCATCAATTCAAACTAAGACTTTGCCAAGATGGGTTGCCACACTCCTGTGGTTACTCTCAATGTTCCTGATTATTTCGCTAGAGACTAAGGGAGCACCTCTGCGATTGTTACGACCGGGTCATCCAAGCACGTACCTCAGACGGGTGAATCCGAAAGCTAGCTATCTTACGTAGACAATTGGTCGGCTATGACGGAAACACCTTATACGGCTCTGGTTGCTATTTCCGTTGTTTGGGTCTTTTATTCTCAAAGGACACTTAGTTGCATATTTCAAGTATGCAGATTCCTACCTACGCTCTACGTAGAACCCCGGCGAAAGGTATCGATAGAGGTACTATTTTCATCAGAAGATCTTTCTTACACTACGTCATAATGTAACATCTCTTTCGGTGTGCTTTCTGTCTATTCGCACCACATGGCCGGATTGCCTGGTTCCCTGAATACAGTTTGCTCTTTGACGAAGGAATAATAAGAACACTCCCGAGCTCCTCGCATGGGAGGGAGAAGCCGATGGTCGGTTAAGACAAAGTTTACAACACGGATTGTTTTACACATGTATATGTAAATTACATATGCACCTGCTGATCGAGATCATCAATTATTGTGTTGAGGGGGTAGTCTGCTTGCGAGAGACGGGCAGCTGGCATCACCTGGTCATATACCAAGTGAAGTGGCACTTCTTTTCCATCCGATCCCATAGGACCAACCCATGCCATATGCTCGGGGTTAAGTCCGGTGAAATGGGTCTTGACCATTGCCCACGCTTCCCATGCTCCTTCGCGGCAGGCCAAAGTCTTCCATAGCTCAAACCTATCCCGAGCCCCCCAAAATCAATCCACAAGTGCAGCTAGCCCTTCAGGTGGCTGTTCGGTGGGCCATAATGCCTTCACCATCCCTTTCATCGCTTTTTGCACGCGCTTATGGAGAGAGGTCAGCTCCTTCAGCAGGTCCCCTTGGTACGATTCGATCTCCTCTTCAGGATGTCCGGTCAGGAGACCTGCACACAAGATAACAAGCGTGATTACTATCATTCTCTACATCGGAGATACTTACTCATAGCGGAATTTTATTTACCAAATATGCCCCTCTGAAGATTTCGATTCTCTTCTTGAGCTTGGGCCAATTGAGTCTTTAAACTCTTTATTTCTTCGGCTTGTTTTTGTATAACAAGACAGCCAGCCTGCTGCTGGGATTCCGCATACCTTTGTGAATCACGGGCTTCTTCCAGCTGCCTTTCCATATGTCCTATTGATTCAGCTCCTACACGGAATCCATATATCAGGCACGATAATGTAAAAAGACTAGCAATAAAAGCATACTCACCATGGGCCTCTCGCGTGAAGCTCTTCACTTGTGCTAGTTCGGCCTTCACGGACTGTGCTTCCGTGCGGCTCTCCTCGAGGGCCTTGGCCAATTGCTCAGACTGTTTCTTTGAGGCCTACGTCAGCAGTCAAACAGTATGGAGATCCTTAATTCGTTTTTTCTAAATCAAATAAGGCTCGGGTGCTACTAGGCTTACACAAGTATGCGGATTCTATAAAATCCGACCTCTTACCTGAATGTTGGTTGTTATCAGCTTCATAGCTTCGCCGAATCCAGCCCGGGCGGCCTCGAGATGTGCATCCGCCGAGCATAGGGCGCCAAACTCCTGGTCGGTGAAAATTAGGTGCCGCATGGCCTCCCATCAGTACCGATGATGCATGGCACTCTCCACTTACGATTTGGTGACGAATACTCCGTTGCCAGATTCGCTAGGCACCGGATCGGCCATGGGGGCTTCCGTAGCGGAAGCCGCATGGGTCGTGGCCCGGGAGCTTCATGCATCTCCTGGCACCCAGGCATCCCCCTCGGTAGGAGAACATTGGGTGTTTCGCCTAGGTAAAAAACGACCGACTATGAGATTCTGCTGATTACAAAGATAAAGCAGATATCTAAACCATGTACGTTCCGGATGAGCGGACGGGTGGATTCGTCCCCATGTCCGGCTCCTTTGCAGGGTCCCGGCCAGCCTCTGACTCGCCCTCAGCTTCGGCTTCTGGCGCATGGCGCACTGATCGGTGGCTCTAGGGGGGCGGGACCGGCGCGTCTGGGCGCTCTTGGTAGCAGACCTCTTGCGGGAGGAGCTTTTCTTCTTACCCGCGGATGGAATGGAGAATGACTTGGGGTAATCGACTATGATAGCCACCGGGGTCTAGACGATGCTATCCTGGTAAAAGACACCATTTTAGAAGTCAAGAAGGAGACCCGGGTCCTAGTTGAAGCCCGGATCGTTGTCACGTGAACGATTCTCAGGCTAAGGAGCTGGATAGTTGACTGTCTCGACGAAGCTCCTCCATTCCTATTCACGCTGAGGCCTCGGTCAAATAGAGTGCGGAATGAAGCCCCAAACTATTTCATGATTGAAAAAGGAAGGTTTACTTGTTCGATGGGATTGTGGGCCAAATACGCTTCCTTGGTTGACCGCCGGATGAAGTCTTCTTGATCTCCTTTGTACAGGTCGACAAGTGCGGCGGCCAGTGTTGTTCGATTGGCAGGACCTAGTTTTCGGGAACTAGTGGTGTCGCTTGTCCTGTTGGACCACCATAAGGGGTGCACCCTCTGTTGGAGGGGATAGACGCACCAGGAGATAGCAGTGGCCATGACGTCAATCATGGTCAGCCGGTGATGGGCAAGCATCCGCACTTGTGCGGCCAGGCGTTGCACCTCGGCGCTCTCCTCCTGAGATGAGCTCTTGGGTCGCTAGTTGTACATCTTCTTCGGGAGGATGTCGGAGTATTCGGGCAGACCTGTCCGAGTTGGCTCGAGCAGGGGGACATCTTCAATATAGAACCACTCCGAAGTCCATTCTTCGGATTTCTTCGGTGTGCCAGCCGGAGACCCGTTCTCGCTATGCGGTATACTTCGGCCCCGCCGACCTCTAAGATGGTCTTGTCCCGAGTTCGGGAGATGATCCAGAAGTATTTCCTCCACAGATCGAAATGAGCTTCGCACCCTAAGAACATCTCGCAGAGGGCGACAAAGCCCGAGATGTGTAGGATTGACCCTGGGGTGAGATGGTGGAGTTGAATCCTGTAGAACTCTAGTAACCCCCTCAAGAATGGGTGGATTGGAAACCCAAGGCCCCGAAGAAGGAAGGGAACGAGGCAGACGTGCTCCCCCTTGTTTGGATTAGGTAAGCGCTCGTCAAAAACCTCGTCACCATAAGAGAGCAGACCTGCATGGGTCGCCGCCAGATCTGATGATGGCAGATATCACTAGGTCTCCAGATTACGGAGCCGCAGGAGTGTGATGGAGCAGATGGTCCAGTCTCCTGGGCGTTGGTCGTAAGGGCGTGTGGAGGAGCTGGGAGCGTTGGCCATGTTTTGCGTGGAGATTCCTCTAGGAGTTTTTGACGAGAGGGAGGAAGAAGATGTGGTCTGAACCGCAATTTTGTTTGATTAAATGGGTTGGTGCCTCCGTTGTGGAGAGGTAAGATTGTAAAAATCACTGGCCACTCACATTCCCATGATGCACGAATGTCGAGGAACTCATGCAATTATTATAATGACCCGCGCCCGCGACGCTTGGGATCTTACCGAAGACTGGTCCGATGCCGAACGAAGAAGGATGAGGGACTCTCCTTGCAAGCCAAAGACGACGACATGAAGAAATCAACCGAATATATATCGACGTTGAAGGCCAGTCTGGCAGCTACTGAGGGAGTCCTAGATTAAGGAGTCCTCGGATAGCCGACCCATTGTTCATGGGCTGGACTGTATGGGCTGCAAGGTAGGCATCGGATGATCGAGGACCACCTACACCAGGACGAAAGCTTCATGGAGTCAAGACGTGTTCTCCAAGTTATTAGATGTAGTTAGGCAAGTTATCTCTTCGGCATGTAACCGACCATGTGTAAGCCAAGGACACCCCCGGCATCTATATCAGCCAGAGGGTTTTAGGGCATAGGGCTAGAACAACTAATCTAGGGTTAGACATATGATCTCGAGGTAGATCAACTCTGTAACCCCTTCACCAGGAATACAATCAAGCGGGACGTAGGGTATTACCTCCATCGGAGGGCCCGAACCTGGGTAAAGTTGTGTCCCCTTCGTCTCCTGTTACCATCGATCCTAGTCTCACAGTTCCGGACCCCCTACCCGAGACCCGCCAGTTTTGACACCGACACTAGTTAAGCAATTTCTACGCCAATTCATTGAGGAAAAGTGAGAAGCCATTGGCGAAGAGGTGGCTTGGCTCTTGGCAGCAGGGTTCATCGTTGAAGTATTTCACCCGGAGTGGCTCGCTGACCTGGTGCTGGTGCTTAATAAGAACGGACGTGGTGTATGTGTGTGGATTACACGGACCTTAACAAAGCGTGTCCAGTTGACCCGTTTGCTCTCCCCCGTATTGATCAAATCATTGACGTGACGGTGGGTTGTGAGAGTCTATGTTCCTGGATGCATATTCAGGTTATCACCAGATCAAGATGGGAGTTAAAGACCAAGAGAAAACGGCTTTTATTACGCCTTTTGGGGGTTTCTGCTATGTGTCTATGGCTTTCGGGCTTACGAGTGCCCAAGCGACTTACCAGCGTTGTGTGCAGAACTGTCTTGATGGTCAGATTGGGTGCAATGTTCATGCTTATGTGGATGATATTGTTGTCAAGTCAAGGAAGAAGGAGGCTCTACTGGATGATCTGAAAGAAACCTTTGACAATTTGCGGGTATACAAGATGATGCTTAACCCGGCAAAGTGTGTCTTCGGTGTACCTGCAGGCAAACTCTTGGGGTTCTTAGTCTCGGAGTGTGGCATTGAAGCTAACCCAGACAAAATAAAGGCTATTACTTCCTTTTCTAAGCCGGCATGCATCATTGACATTCAGCACCTGGCGGGTCGTATTGCTGCACTAAGCCATTTCATAAGCCGCCTGGGTGAGAAAGCTATTCCTCTATACCAAATGATAAAAAGGACAGATGATTTCATCTCGAGCAAGGCTGCGGATGAGGCACTTGAGGCGCTCAAGAAGCAGTTGGTTGAGCCATCGGTCTTGGCTGCTCCCGCTGAGAAAGAGCCTTTGCTCATGTACGTGGAGGCTAACAACAGGGCAGTCAGCGCCATGATTGTTGTGGAGCTTAAGGAGGCAGGGAAAGAGTATCCCGTCCAGAGGCCGGTTTACTATGTTAGCGAGGTGTTGATCGAATCCAAGCAAAGGTATCCGCATTGGCAGAAGCTGGTATATGGGGTGTTCATGGCAAATCGCAAGTTGAAGCATTACTTCCTTGGACATCAGATCATGGTGGTTAGCTCTGCCCCCATGGGAGATATTATCCAAAATAGAGATGCAAGTGGTAGGATTGCTAAGTGGGCACTTGAGCTTGGGCCCCTCAATCTGAAATATGCGCCTCGTATGGCTGTCAAGTCTCAAGCCTTGGTGGACTTCATAAATGATTGGACAGAAAGTCAGTCACCTGGGGAGAAGCTAAACAGCACATACTGGACGATTCACTATGATGGATCTAGGCAATTAGAAGGCTCGGGGGCTGGAGTTGTTCTAACTTCCCCACGAGGTGACAAGTTTTGTTATGTTTTGAGGCTAATGCTTCCTTGTACTAACAATGCAGCAGAATATGAGGCTTTGCTTCATGGTTGCGGGTGGCCAAGGAGATGAACTTGAGCCGGGTCAGATGTCTTGGCGACTCAGACCTAGTGGCTCAGCAAGTTTCTGGCACATGGGACTCAAAATACCCGTGTATGGCGGCTTACCGCCAGCCAGTTGATATTGTTGCTAGCCACTTCAAGGACTATCAAGTGGATCACATTGATTGGTGCAAGAACAAGGCGGCTAATGTGTTATCTAGGCTAGGGTCTCAGCATAAGCCGGTGCCACCTAATGTGTTCTTGGACGTATTGCATCACCCGTCAATCAAGTTGCCGTTGGAGGAGGCATTGGCTATACCTGACCCGGAGGGGGAATTGCTGGCGTCTCTCCATGCGATCCCCAATTGGACATTGCCTTACCTGGCATACTTGACTCATAGTGAGTTACCTCAAGATGAGACCCTGGCGCATCAGATCTCAAGGCAGTCTGTAGCGACCCGACCTGGAAGGTCGAATCTCCGGTGTTTCTGTACCATCCCAAGATCATGCTGGTATGCACACGGTACATCAATGCATATATCAAAATGAAATCACACAGCTTTAATAATCGAAAAAATCTCATATCGAGTCCTTTATTACAATAAGAATTACAATAAAATGGCTGAAGGCCAACTCATGAGATAAACTAATCTTGCGGAAGCTTCAAAGGTAGTTGAGTCCATCTGACTCCAAGGGCATCTCACCGAGCATAGAGCGTATCCTCACTCCTGGTCGGAAAAGTACTCTGCAACATGATACGTTGCAGCCGTATAGGTCAGCATATTGAATATGTCGGCAATGTCACAAGAGAGGGGGTAAAATAATCATCTATTCTATATGCATATATGGCAGGTGGGGGTAGTAAGTTTTTGCATAAAGCCAAATTTTTCCTACAACAAGAGAGGGCAAAAGCATAATTACTACAATGTTGGTTGATTAATGAGATGGTTCCACCAACCAATTCTCATGCCCAAGTTGACATTAATACCCACATCAATGTAATTAATTGTGTTGAGAGTTCCAGATAGTTTCAGTTCCTTTGGCTCAAACTGTTCATGACCGTGGACACGGCTAATCGATTAGGTTTGGGTACTCTGCAGAGTTTTGCACACGTTCCCCACAAGATTTGATTGCCTCTGTTGGATTTCTCACACTTCAGGGTGTTTGAGAAACGGATGACCAAAACATGGTCTTCTAAAGGGTTTCCCCGAGACTCTGTCGGTGCCCATCCTTTCCTACCATTCTTCTACATATCGTAGCACCGCCTGTCCAGGGTCACCACGATATCCAACTAAGCCAGAGCCCATAATGGCTTGTGGCTCTGCAGGTAAGCCTTGGGTCTTGAAGCATCCATCCATCTCTTTGTGCCTGGGTGGACCTTTCCGCATGAATACTGGCACTTCTCCAGCATCATCTAGGCTAACCACTGGTTTCTCCAGGGCGCCGTTCAACCATCATCCACCCAGAGGTATGTTGAAAACTCGGAGTCTTGAAGACTTGATCATCATGTCTTGAAATTATTAACTCACAACTCTCATGAATCACACAACCAACCCCGTCTACTAATAGCATAGCAAAATTTAAACCAACGTTTCCCGGGGCCAATGTGTCAAAGGGTTGAGGGGTACCTACCACATGATACTACAAAAAGTAACCAAGTTTCCAATTTACCTACTTTGCATGCAATTGGGGAGATAGAAGAACTAATGCAATAAAACATAGGTATACATGGTCAAAGTGACTTGCCTTGCTGACGATCCTTGTAATCAAGTGACTCTAGATAACAAGCTTCGCAGTCCGAATGATCTAACGAATCAAACAAGAGCGCACCATAAGCATAAACACAATACAATTCATTCAACAGAAAGGTAAACAAATGCTTCAACAAACAAAATCACAATCAAAAAGAAGAATCACTTAAAGTATAAGACTCTAAAAATTTTGGTGTCAAAATCTCTACTAAGACATAACAAGTCAAAAAATTGTTTGGAACAACTAGTCATTTAGATAACAGAAAAGTAAATACAAAATTTTATTTGAAAACAGAAAGTATTTCATTATAAAAATATTGTGCAAAAAGAGTTACTACAAAACTTTTTTCTAAACAATATAAATAGTGAAAACAAGATGTACCAATTCAAACTAGAGCACAAAACAATTTGAAAAAATATTTTATTAACAGAAAATAATACACCTAATGTTGAATCAATAGAACATAATGAAATCTAAAAACAAAAGTAAAACTAATTCAGGTTCAAATTAAATTAAAATCTATTTAATAAAATCTATTAAGAACTAAACAGATTCTGTTTTTGTTAAAAACACTAACCAATTTCATTCTAAAAATCCTCAAACTATGTAGAATTATAGGACTAACTAATACAAAACAGTGGCAAAAAGATTCACCCAAAAATATAATTTTAAACTCTAGTTATACAGATTTTAGTAATTTAAACAAATTTGATTAGATTCAAAATTTAAAGTTCAAATTTGAAATCTAAGCATACAGACATAAACTACAACAAATTTGTGAACTAATTCAAAAAGAATCAACTAAAAACACCAGATATTTTAAAAGATATGATAAAAACAAAAACAGAATACATTCTGTTTTCTAAAACAGAAAAGAAAAAAAAAATTCTATCGATCGGACAGGGTCTACGTGGCATGCTGTGATTGGCCGCGAGGGCGTCCGTGCGGGAGCTAGCGAGCGGACGATCGACAACTAACGCATACCGGTTCGTTTATTAAATAGATCTAATCTCGCGCGTTGACTACGGATCCGACGGCTACGGGTGGAGGTGGCGGCTTACAGAGAGGGGGTCGGGGTCTCTGGCGAGGTCGACGGTGGCCGGTGGTCGGAGGTGCTCGGGGACGACGGTGCGGTGGTCGGGGCGGCGCCCGAAGGCTTCAAACGGCGGCGGCGAGGCTCCGGCGTCGATTGGTGGCGTCGGAGGGGGCTGGGGGTGAGTGTGGCGACGGCACGAGCTCGGGGATGACCGGTTGGGTGCCGAACTCCGGGGAGGTGTGGGGCAGTATTCCGGCGAGGGAAGAGAGGGTTTCGGGTGTGGAACGAAGAGTGGAGAGGGTTGGGGTTTATATAGGAGCGGTGCGGTGGTCGGGGAGGGCACGAGGGGCGAGATCCGCGAAGAGGGATCTCCGGCGACGGTAGTAGGGCGTGGGGAAGGGGATGAGCGTGCTGACGCCTTGGTTGGACGGTGGGTCCCGCGCGTCAGTGAGAGTGGGAGGCGTGGTTTGCGCGTCGGTGGCCGACCCGGAGTAGTTTCGGGAATTAAAGACTGTGGGTCGGCCCGATTCGGTTTAAAACATTTCCTTTTCTATTTCCAGAGCAGTAAAAACTCTTTTAATGCATTCAAAATATTTCCAAGCATAGGAAATATATATATCAAAATGATCAGGAGAATTAATTCTATTTAATGAACGTTTTTCCTCTGTCATATTGAATATCTTTTTAAAATTTATTTTTCAGAAAAATGCCTAATTGATTTTAAATCCTTTTGAGATAAACTTTCAAATAACCCCCTGGTTTTATTGTTCAAATATTTCACCAAGATGGCACTGGTGTGGAGTGTCATGTTACTCCCCTCTTTCTTTGAACATTTCCAAAGGTTTTCAAATAGGTGAAACAAATACATGGGAAAATAGAAATGGCCTTTCAGAATTTCAAAAGAAGCACTTCAACAAATTCATTACATTCAAACAACGTGATGATGATGCATAGCTATATTTCATAACATTCCAAAATGAAATTTTGGGATGTCACAAACCTACCCACCTTAAGATGAATCTCGCCCTCGAGATTCGGGTTGGCTAGAAAATAGGTGCGGGTGGTCTCTACGAAGATCTTCTTCGCGTTCCCAGGTGGCTTCTTCCTCGGTGTGGTGACTCCATAGAACCTTACAGAACTTGATGGTCTTGCTTCGGGTAACTCTGTTGGTAGTCTCGAGGATTCTGACAGGCTTCTCCTCGTAGGTCAGGTCACTGTCAAGTTGTATGGCCTCTAGGGGCACTGTGTCTCTCAAAGGAATATCAGCCATCTCAGCATGGCATTTCTTCAGCTGGGAAACATCGAAAACATCATGAACTCCGGACAGTCCTTCCGGCAATTCCAACTTGTCCGCAACTTCGCCTCTACGTTCAAGAATTTTGTAGGGGCCTATGAATCTGGGTGCTCACTTTCCTTTAACACCAAACCTCTTGACTCCTCGAAGTGGGGACACACGAAGATATGCTCGATCTCCCACTTCATACGTCACCTCCTTGCGTTTCTTATCAGCATAGCTCTTCTGCCTGGATTGAGCTATCTTGAGTCGGTCTCGAATCAGTTTGACCTTTTCTTCAGAATCTCGGATAAGATCGGGACCAAAGAGTTTTCGGTCACCAACACCATCCACATCAATTGTGTTCTGCACCTCCTTCCGTATAAAGCTTCAAAAGGGGCCATCTTCAGACTGGTCTGATAACTGTTGTTGTACAAGAACTCTGCGTAAGGTAAGTTGTCATCCCAAATGGACCCATAGTCTAGCGCACAAGCTCTCAACATGTCCTCCAGAATCTGGTTGACTCTCTCAGTCTATCCATCGGTCTGCGGATGAAAAGTTGTACTGAACTCCAGCCTTGTACCCAAAGTTTCATGTAGCTGATGCCAAAACTTTGAGGTAAATTGTGTTCCTCTATCTGACACGATACTCCTCGGAACTCCATGCAGACATACGATCCTGGTCATATATATCTTGGCTAACTTAGCACTGGTATAGGTGGTCTTCACTGGAATGAAATGAGCCACCTTGGTCAAGCTATCGACCACTACCCAGATGGAATCATATCCTGAACGGGTCCTAGGTAGTCCTGTGATGAAGTCCATACCAATCTTATCCCATTTCCACTCGGGTATCGGCAAAGGTTGGAGTAACCCTGCTAGTTTCTGATGTTCCGCCTTTACTCGCTGACAAACATCACATACCGCAACATGTTCGGCAATATCTTTCTTCATACCTGTCCACCAGTAACTTTCCTTCAAATCCAGGTACATCTTTGTGTTGCCTAGGTGTATCGAGTATGGTGAATCGTGGGCTTCTTGAAGTATCAACTTCCTGAGCTCTGGGTCATTGGGCACATAGATTCGGTTCTCAAACCATAGAGTACCCTGTTCATCTTCACGAAAGTCCTTAGCCTTTCCTTCCTTCATTCTTTGCTTTATCTCAGCTATCTCCTTGTCCGATTTCTGGGCTTCACGAATTCTTTCGGTCAAGGTGGACTAAATCTCTAGTGTGGCAACATATCCTTGTGGAACTATCTCTAACCAAAGCTCTTTGAGATCATTGGTTAACTCCTGGGGTAATCCTCCGGCTATGAGTGTGTTCACATAACTCTTCCGACTCAAAGCATCTACCACAACATTTGCCTTTCCTGGATGGTAATGTAATCTCATGTCATAGTCCTTGATTAACTCAAACCATCTCCTCTGTCTGAGGTTCAACTCCTTCTGCGTGAAGATATACTTCAGGCTCTTATGATCAGTGTACACATCACAACTATTTCCGATAAGGAAATGTCTCTAGGTCTTGAGTGCGTGCACTACGGCTGCTAGTTCCAAATCATGGGTGGCATAATTCAACTCATGGGGTCGTAGCTATCTGGATGCATAAGTTACAACTTTTCCCTCCTGCATGAGTACTCCTCCAAGTCCTTGACGTGATGCGTCACAATAAACCTGGAAGTCCTTCCGAATGTTTGGCAGTATCAACACTGGGGCTGTGACCAAACATTTATTCAACTCCTGGAAACTGGCCTCACATTTCTTAGTCCAGATATACTTAGACTCTTTCTTCAACTGCTCTGTCATGGGCTTGGCAATCTTTGAGAAATTCTCAATGAATCTCCGGTAATATCCGGCAAGTCCGAGAAAACTGCGGATCTCCTTAACTGAGGTGGGTGACTTCCACTCAGTGACTGCTTCAACCTTAGCAAGGTCTACTTCTATTCCTTCTCCGGAAATAATGTGTCCAAGGAATCCGACTTCCGTCAACCAAAATTCACATTTACTGAACTTGGCATATAGCTGATGCTCTATAAGCTTCTCCAGAACTAGATGCAAGTGTTCCTTGTGTTCTTCCTCGCTCCTGGAGAATATCAAAATGTCATCGATGAACACCACGACAAACTTGTCCAAATATTCCATAAACACTTTGTTCATCATATTCATGAAGTAGGCAGGAGCATTAGTCAAACCAAAGTACATGACTGTATACTCATATAAGCCATACCTTGTGGTGAAGGCTGTTTTGGGTATATCATGTTCACGAATCTTCAGTTGGTGATACCCTGATCGAAGATCCATCTTGGAGAATACTTTGGCACCTACTAGCTGATCAAACAGGTCATTAATCATTGGCAGAGGGTACTTATTCTTGATAGTCACCTCGTTCAATGCACGATAATCGACCACCATCCTCAAGGTTTTATCTTTCTTCTCCACCAAAAGAACTGGGGCTCCTCAAGGTGAAGAACTTGGGAGAATATATCCCTTATCCAATAGCTCCTTAATCTGCTTATTGATTTCTACTAAATCATTTGCGGGCATCCGATAGGGTCTCTTGGAAATTGGGGCGGTCCTGGTAGTAGCTCTATCAGAAACTCAATCTCCGTATCTAGTGGCAAGCCTGGTAATTCCTCCGGGAATACATCTAGAAAGTCCTGTACAACCGGCACTTCCTCCTGAACAACTCCTGTGAGGGAGTTTAACCGAGCACTCATCTGTGTGCGTCGGGATACATACTTAATCCTCTTGTTCTCCGGAGTGGTGAGTGAAATAGACTTGCTGGGGCAATCAAGGTTTCCTTCATACTTGGTCATCCAATCCATGCCTAGGATTACATCCTATCCTTGGGATTCTAAGACGATGAGGTCGGTAGGAAAAACATGGTTTCCTATGTGGAGTTTCAAGGCGTGGCATCGTATCCATGCCATCATCATACCACCTGGGGAATTGACCTTAATGGGCTGACTAAGGGTTCTGGTGGGTAAACCATACTTTTCCACAACTACCCTTGATATGAATGAATGAGTTGCACCAGAATCAAAAAGTACCATAACTGGACAAGAATGCAATAAAAACTTACCAACCACAGTCTCGGGCTAATCATAGACTTCTTCCACATCAAGGTGGTTCACCTGAGCATGAGGAAAAGGATTTGGCTTCTTAGCTGCAGAGTTGCCATTGTTGTTGCCGTTTCCATTTCCTTGCTTCTTCTGAGGGCATTCAGTGGCATAGTGCCCTATCTTCTGGCACTTGAAACAGGTGATATGGTTCAGATCCTTCTGAGCTGGAGCGGGGCGGTGTTGATTGCCATTCCCACTTCCATTACCATTCTTGAAGCTGCCATTGTTGGGACGATTATTCCCATTTCCTCCATGGTTATGGCCTCCATGGTTGTGCACGGGATGAGTGTGTCCTCCATACTTACCGGTCCCTGATCCGGTACTTCCTGAGTACGGGGAGTAGCGGGGCTTCTGATGAACTCCAGAGTTAGACTTCCCCTGTGCATACTTCCTCTTGCGGTTCTCGATTTGCTGCTACTTCCCCTCCAAGATGAGGGCCTTGTCTACCAGCTCCTGGTAGTTGCTAAAAGTAGCCACCATCAGCTGCACGCTCAACTCATCGTTGAGTCCTTCCAAGAACTTCTCCTGCTTGGCTGCATCATCGGCCATATCTCCTGGTGCATAACGAGCCAAGGTGCTAAAGTCATCCACGTACTGGGCCACGGAACGGTTCCCCTAGCGTAAGTTGCGAAACTCACGCTTCTTCAGACTCATGGCTCCAGCTGAGACATGAGCGGTGCGGAAAGCTAGCTTGAACTGCTCCCAAGTCACACCAGCAATGGGGTACGTGGTGGTGTAGTTCTCCCACCATGAAGCTGCTGGTCCCTCCAGTTGATGGGCGGCAAAGCGCTCCTTTTCAGCCTCAGTGCATCCTGCGGTGGTGAGTTCCCTCTCCATCTTGCGGAGCCAATCATCTGCCACAATGGGCTCAGTGCTGCTGGAGAAAGTTGGTGGATTCAGTCTCAGAAAACGGGTGAGGTTGTCGCCTTGAGGTGGAGGGTGGTTGTTGTTGTTGTTGGTCTGGTTCTAAATCAACAGTTGCATCAAGGCGTTTTGCTGCTGCAGAAGTTGTGTGAGTTCCGGCAGGAAAGTGAAGTCGGGCTCACGTCGCGGAGGCATCTTGCTGTTTTCAGAGGGGTGAGAATTAGAATAGAACAATGACCTAAAAGGAAAATTCACTACCCATATGCAATGCAGCAAACATATCACACCAAACACTCATTCATTTATTCAAATCAAGGTTCAAACATCGAGATACAAATCTCCAAATCAAACAAAGCATCGACCTACGCTTTAACGACGAAAATAAGGATACATGGGGGCATAACTAATCTCCTCAAAAGTACATGGTGAAGTGGCCTCCTTCGGTGGTGCTCTCCTCATAGTCATCATCGTTGCTGATCAAGGGAGCCATGTCTCCTTCTGGATGAAGATTTTCACCCATGTCCATCTGTTTCTCTAGAGTTGCAGTGCGAGTGTTCAGCTTATCGATCCTCTCTAAGAGATCCTTCACTTCATACTCATGCTCGTACTTGGCTTCCCATAGGTCAGCTTCAAGGTCAATCTCGCGGTTCATCAGCCTCTTGATCGTCTTCGTGTCGGCACGTACCCGAAGCTCCAAGGTCCTGATGTGCGTCTCCAAAGTCTGGATATAGGAAATGGTGGTGTCTTCAGTGGGAGTGGTTATGATATTTCCATTGGCATCCCTGCGACAAACCACGCTGAGTCCTGGTGAAATGGTTCCACCTCTGTATTCCTCCTGAATATGTCCAAGAGCACGATAAATTGCCATGTCTCTCCCAAGTAACCAGCTGGGTGCCACAAACTTGAAGTCGATGGGTTCCTTACAATTTCCAAAGGTCTTCCCGGGGATGTGCACCTCGATCCTGTAGCGTCCGTCTTGTGGAAAAGACATGATAGGAGTCCCGGTGATGCTCGGCAAGGCAATCCTTACGTCCCTGACGATCCTCATCAGCTCCTTGCCAAAGGGCATCGTTGCGTCAGGCTGACAAAACTCCGTGATCAAAACTGGGATGAAGGTGGCCATCTATAAATTTTGAAATAAATCAGAGGGAAGTCAGAAATGAGTAGATGAGAGTATAGGAATTTTAAAGACAAAAGAGAAAGAAATCCTAACGCTTTTCCAATCCTAGAGGTTACGTCCTACGGTCAGCGTGTGCTCTGATACCATGTCTGTAGCGACCCGACCTGGAAGGTCGAATCTCCGGTGTTTCTGTACCATCCCAAGATCATGCTGGTACACACATGGTACATCAATGTATATATCAAAGTGAAATCACACAGCTTTAATAATCGAAAAAATCTCATATCGAGTCCTTTATTACAATAAGAATTACAATAAAGTAGTTGAAGGCCAACTCATGAGATAAACTAATCTTGCGGAAGCTTCAAAGGTAGTTGAGTCCATCTGACTCCAAGGGCATCTCACCGAGCGTAGAGTGTATCCAAACTCCTGGTCGAAAAAGTACTCTACAACATGATACGTTGCAGCCGTATAGATCAGCATATTGAATATGCCGGCAATGTCACAAGAGAGGGGGTAAAATAATCATCTATTCTATATGCATATATGGCAGGTGGGGGTAGTAAGTTTTTGCATAAAGCCAAATTTTTCCTACAACAAGAGAGGGCAAAAGCATAATTACTACAATGTTGGTTGATTAATGAGATGGTTCCACCAACCAATTCTCATGCCCAGTTGACATTAATACCCACATCGATGTAATTAATTGTGTTGAGAGTTCCAGATAGTTTCAGTTCCTTCAGCTCAAACTGTCCATGACCGTGGACACGACTAATCGATTAGGTTTTGGTACTCTGCAGAGTTTTGCACACGTTCCCCACAAGATTTGATCGCCTCCGTTGGATTTCTCGCACTTCAGGGTGTTTGAGAAACGGATGACCAAAACATGGTCTTCTAAAGGGTTTCCCCGAGACTCTGTTGGTGCCCATCCTTTCCTACTGTTCTTCTACATCTCGTAGCACCGCCTGTCCAGGGTCACCACGATATCCAACCAAGCCAAAGCCCATAATGGCTTGTGGCTGTGCAGGTAAGCCTTGGGTCTTGAAGCATCCATCCATCTCTTTGTGCCTGGGTGGACCTTTCCGCATGAATACTGGCACTTCTCTAGCATCATCTAGGCTAACCACTGGTTTCTCTAGGGCGCCGTTCAACCACCATCCACCTAGAGGTATGTTGAAAACTCGGAGTCTTGAAGACTTGATCATCATGTAGGTCTTGAAATTATTAACTCACAACTCTCATGAATCACACAACCAACCCCGTCTACTAATAGCATAGCAAAATTTTAATCAACGTTTCCCGGGGCCAATGTGTCAAAGGGTTGAGGGGTACCTACCACATGATACTACAACAAGTAACCAAGTTTCCAATTTACCTACTTTGCATGCAATTGGGGAGATGGAAGAACTAATGCAATAAAACATAGGTATACATGGTCAAAGTGACTTGCCTTGTTGACGATCCTCGTAATCAAGTGACTCTAGATAACAAGCTTCGCACTCCAAATGATCTAACGAATCAAACAAGAGCACACCATAAGCATAAACACAATACAATTCATTCAACAGCAAGGTACACAAATGCTTCAACAAACAAAAGCACAATCAAAAAGAAGAATCACTTAAAGTGTAAGACTCTCAAAATTTTGCTGTCAAAATCTCTACTAAGACATAACAAGTCAAAAATTTGTTTGGAAAAACTAGGCATTTAGATAACAGAAAAGTAAATACAAAATTTTATTTGAAAACAGAAAGTATTTCATTATAAAAATATTGTGCAAAAAGAGTTACTACAAAACTTTTTTTCTAAACAATATAAATGGTGAAAAAAATATGTACCTATTCAAACTAGAGCACACAACAATTTGAAAAAAATTATTAACAGAAAATAATACACCTAATGTTGAATCAATAGAACCTAATGAAATCTAAAAAAAAAGTAAAACTAATTCAGGTTCAAATTAAATAAAAATCAATTTAATAAAATATATTAAGAACGAAACAGATTCTGTTTTTGTTAAAAGACATTAACCAAATTTATTCTAAAAATTCTCAAACTGTGTAGAACGATAGGCCTAACTAATACAAAACAGTGGCAAAAAGATTCACTCAAAAATATATTTTTAAACTCTAGTTATACAGATTTTAGTAATTTAAACAAATTTGATTAGATTCAAAATTTAAAGTTCAAATTTGAAATCTAAGCATACAGACATAAACTACAACAAATTTGTGAACTAATGAAAAAATAATCAACTAAAAGACCAAATATTTTAAAAGATATGATAAAAACAAAAACAGAATACATTCTGTTTTCTAAAACAGAAAAGAAAAAGAAAAACTTTCTATCGATCGGACAGGGTCTACGTGGCATGCTGTGATTGGCCGCGAAGGCGTGCGTGCGGGAGCTAGCGAGCGGACGACCGACAACTAATGCGTACCGGTTCGTTTATTAAATATATCTAATCTCGCGTGTTGACTATGAATCCGACGGCTACGGGTGGAGGTGGCGGCTTACAGAGAGGGGGTTGGGGTCTCCGGCGAGGTCGACGGCGGCCGGTGGTCGGAGGTGCTCGGGGACGACGGTGTGGTGGTCGAGGGCGGCATCCGAAGGCTTCAAACGGCGGCGGCGAGGCTCCGGCGGCGATTGGTGGCGTCGGAGGGGGCCTGGGGGTGAGTGTGGTGACGGCACGAGCTCGGGGACGACCGGTTGGGTGCCGAACTCCGGCGAGGTGTGGGGCAGCATTCTGGCGAGGGAAGAGAGGGTTTCGGGTGTGGAACGAAGAGAGGAGAGGGTTGGGGTTTATATAGGGGCAGTGCGGTGGTCGGGGAGGGCACGAGGGGCGAGATCCGCGGAGAGGGATCTCCGGCGACGGTGGTCGGGCATGGGGAAGGGGATGAGCGCGCTGACGCCATGGTCGGACGGTGGGTCCCGCGCGTCAGTGAGAGTGGGAGGCGTGGTTAGCGCGTCGGTGGCCGACCCGGAGTAGTTTCGGCAATTAAAGACTGTGGGCCGGCCCGATTCGGTTTAAAACATTTCCTTTTCTATTTCCAGAGCAACAAAAATTCTTTTAATGCATTCAAAATATTTCCAAACATAGGAAATATATATATCAAAATGATCAGGAGAATTAATGCTATTTAATGAACATTTTTCCTCTGTCATATTGAATATCTTTCTAAAATTTATTTTTTAGAAAAATGCCTAATTGATTTTAAATCCTTTTGAGATAAACTTTCAAATAACCCCCTGGTTTTATTGTTCAAATATTTCACCAAGATGCCCTTGCTATGGAGTGTCATGTTACTCCCCTCTTTCTTTGAACATTTCCAAAGGATTTCAAATAGGTGAAACAAATACATGGGAAAATAGAAATGGCCTTTCAGAATTTCAAAAGAAGCACTTCAACAAATTCATTACATTCAAACAAAGTGATGATGATGCATAGCTATATTTCATAACATTCCTAAATGAAATTTCGGGATGTTACACAGTCTATGTCTATGATTATCAAGGATGGCGAGTTGCATCGGCGCAGTGTGACTGGTGTTTTTCAGCGTTGCGTGTCTCCTAATGAGGGTTGTGAAATCTTGCAAGAAACCCATGCTCGCGATTGTGGTCATCATGTCGAGTCAAAATCATTGGTGGCCAAGGCTTTCCGCCATGGTTTTACTGGTTAACGGCTCGTAAAGATGCAGATGACTTAGTCAGTAAGTGTGGCGGGTGTTAGAAATTTGGACGTCGTGCTCACGTGCCGGCTCAAGAACTATGGATGATTCCAATCACGTGGTCATTTGCGGTCTGGGGGCTGGATATGGTAGGACCTTTCAAAAGGTCCAAGGATAAGAATACCCACCTCTTGGTGGCGGTTGACAAGTTTACTAAGTGGGTTGAGGCTGAGCCGGTCAGTAAATGTGATGCTGCAATGGCGGTTCAGCTCGTCAAAAAGCTGATTTTTCGTTTTGGTTATCCACATAGTATCATCACTGATAATGGCACAAATCTGTCCAAGGGGGATATGAAGAACTTCTGTGATGAGGAGCATATACGCGTTGATGTATCTTTAGTAGCTCACCCCCAGTCTAATGGTCAAGCTGAGCATCCTAACCAGGAAATTTTGAGAGGTATTAAACCCTGGTTTATGGATCCTTTGGAGCTCACGCTGGGTTGTTGGGTGGAGGAGTTGCCATCTAATCTTTGGAGCATAAGAATCACCCCTAACAGGTCTACAGGCTTCACGCCTTTCTTCATGGTCTATGGCGCAGAGGTTGTTCTCCCCAATGATATTCGTCATGACTCGACCAGGGTGGCGGCTTGCGTGGAAGCTGACAATGAGGCGGCACGCCAGGATGCTTTGGATGCCTTGGATGAAGAGAGGGATCTTGCAGCAACTCGTTCAGCTATTTATCAGCAATACCTGCGTCGCTATCATAGCCGCAGGGTCAAGACGCGGACGTTCCAAGAGGGCGACTAAGTACTCCGTTTGATTCAAGACCAATCGGATACGCACAAGTTCACCTCCCTGGGAAGGGACGTTTGTGATCAGTAGAAATCTCAACAACGGGTTTTATTACCTCATAAATATACGGGAGAGGGACAAGTCTCACACTTCTGGTGAAGATACGAAGAGGCCATGGAATATTGCTCACCTTCGGCCATACCATACTTAAGCCACCAGACGGCTCTCATCAATGTACATATCTCTATCATTATACAAACCATCGTTTATGATATAATAAAGTGGGAATCCTCATGATTAGGGGCCTTTGTCGTGTTCCTCACACTGAGCATCATACAAACGAGTTAATCCTTCATTGGGTCACTTGGGGGCTTTTAAACCCCCTCTGGTCAGGCTTTCTATGCCACCAGGAGTCGATTCTTAATTTGGTATTATAAGGAAGGCTTTTAAACCCTCTTGGCCAGGTTTACAATAGAAAAGGAGTTGATCCTTCAAATTGGTCATTTGGGGGGCTTTCGGCCCTATGGGTTAAACTTATTACCTCCTCTTGACCCGGCTTTCCGCCATCTCCGAGTTATACCTGCCTGTTTGCAACTTGCTACTCCACCATGTGACCCGCCGAAATCTTGACAGTTAATCTTGATAAGAGACCCTAAACTTTCTTAAAGTTAATCTCGCACAAACACACTGAGCTTGTAAAGGTTCAAACGACAGCTTTTGTCACGAGAGAGTCGGCTTACAGTGAGTGGGGACAAACTCGTCTTGTCTACCATATCCCCTCCGCTATGTGGCCTGTTCGTACTCTTAGCAATGTCAATCTTTTAAAGAGACTAAACTTGCTAAGGTTTAAATGACAGATTTATGTAACGTGAGGCCTAGTTTACAAGTTCTTAGGCTTTCCGCCTCGCTTCTTCGGAAGCAAAAATGTTTTCATAAAAAAAGGGGACAAGAGTTGTCTTATCCTGTCGTGCTTTTAAAGCCGGCTTATAGGAGGATGCATACAACTGTTCGTTCTTGTAGGTGCTCTCATGATGAGGTTCTAAGTCTTGGGGAATTTCTGGCATGGCCCATGGAGTATAAGCCGCCCGGTGAGTCAAAACAGCTAAAGTACTACTATATCAACAGTTGAGTTTGCTGAGTTGCCAGCGGAGCATTCGAGCATAAATAACAAAAGTGTAGGAACATGCAATCAAGAGTTTTCTATGCCTATTACAAAGCTCTTCAGGAGCCCAAAATATAAGCGGACTTAAAGTTTCTGTACACTTCCAACCTCGGTGACTCAGCAGGCTGGGTTACCTTCAGTGAGGAACAGCGGGTTTCGACTCGCCAGCGAATCATCCTGCGTCGAGTCTTCGACTTCTTCGATTTTAAGGTTGTCCACATCCTAGTTTCAGTTAAATAAAGCTTCAAACTGAGCCTCATCAAAGAGGGGGATGAGTCAACTTCAGGAGTGAAGAGTGGCTTACGACGTGTAGGAATTAAGTCCTTGGCTTCAAAAGTTGGGCAGCGCATCCGCTTGTGGTCTGCGCCGTAAGCCGCCTAGTAGAAGTTCAGGTCAATCTCATCGACAAGAGTTGATGCAAGCACCCAAGAGGCCTTCATGTAGTTGGCATAGTCAGTTTTAGTAAAATAAGACCCGTCATCCTTCTTGGACGGGTAGCCATCCATCATCTCTTCGGGGGTCATCTCATGGGCAAAGGCCAGAGACTGGATTAGGATAGCCATCGCTCCTTTCCTGGCGGTTGATCGTTTCAGCTCCTCAATATGCTTGGGCAGCGTTGACAAGACCTCTATTACTCCCTTCATGAATTTAGGGATGCATTTCTCAGTCAGCATGGCTTTGATGGTACAGAGGGTCTCACTGTACAGTTGTTCTGTCAAGGTATATATCGCCTTCAACTTTAGCAAACTGTGAGACGATAGTTGGCGGCTCCTCTGGCCTGCAAAGAAAGTTAAAAGTTGTAAGCCGCCTGAGAGGTTTTTACAACAAGGCAGTGAAATTTTTCTAAGTCTTAAGGTACTTACCAAAGATAGCAGAATTCATCTTGGATATATGGTGCTTGAGGGTTTTCAGTTCTTCTCATACAATCTTGAGCTGCTCGTCAGCGTCATCTGCGTGTTTTGACAAGGTAGCTTGTTCAGCTTCTGCAACCTTTTTGAAGTTAGCAAAGTTAGTTTTGACCTTCTCAAGATTTTCAACAGCAACCCATAGTTTTTCTTCCGCCGTAGCTCGGGCAGACTATTGGGAGGCAAGATTATCCCTTAAGCCGGCCAGATCAGACTCAGCCGTGTCTAAAGCTTCCTACATCATACAAGTCAAGTTTAAGTCACCAAGAGAAAATAGTAATGAACCAAGGTGGTAAAGCTATTATGATACAAGTCAAGAAGATTGCAAGCAATATACTTGACACTTTGGGGCTAATGTATGTGTTTTCTCTCAAATTTTACAACAAAGTTATGGCTCATCTTCTTACAAGTTAAGTCGGCACTACATATGGTGTTTTGAGGTAATCAAGTTTCGGCTCATCTTCCTACAAGCTAAGCCTGCGCTTGGGGGCTACACTTGTCGAGTTTTTCTACCATTGAAATTCTGGCTCATCATTATCATCATGACCTGGACTTGGGGGCTACACTTGGATCCAATTTTCAAGTAAGTAGTGGTTTTATTATATGTATTAACCTGTTACTTAGGGGGGCTACAGGCAGTTATTTGCAGTATGGTAAAGTTTGGAAGACCTGGTATACTATTTGCAATACTAAACCAACTCTTGTGGGGCTACATAAGAGTATAAGGAAAAGGCAAGAGAAGAAGGGTACCTCATATTTTTTTCTTCATTAATCCAACAAGTTTGGACTCCATATTTCGGCTAGCAGGAAGGCGGTTTAGATAACCAGCATGCAATTCATCCGCAATCATCTTTTCTAGCACGGGGAATTTGAAATCAAGCTTCTCTGGTGAGAGCATTTCAGTCTTGCTAGTGTGTTTTGTTAGCACATGAGGATTAGGGGATTGATAACCCATCCGGTGATGGTAACTTTTGGATGAGCTGTGTTCTCGGCGGCTGTTGAAGAACTAGGCGGCTTAGGATCCATTGCCAGAGGACTCTCAGGAGTAGCCATGTTGTGATCCGCCGACTCAGAGGGCTGAGGAGTGCTTTCAGGCGCATTCTTCTCGGCATCAGAAGGCTCAACATGAGCGGCAGGAGAATCCGGCTTAGCACTCTCCAGCTCTTGGAGAGTTGGATTGGTGGTAGACCCGCCTGTTTTCCTTCGTTTGGCTTGAGCCCTGGAAGCAAAAAAGAATCATTTCACAGCACAAGGACAATGATGATAATATATACACTAGAAGTTAAAGGTACATACTCTGGGTTAATTTTCAAAGGAGGAAGCTTGGTTGCAGTTGAGTCGCCAGACGAAGGGGGCGATTCCTGAAAAGTTAAAAGTCAGCAAAAAAGATCAGAATAAGGTGACATGGTAAAAGGCTCATGCATACATGGGGATTGGTTGAAAGAGTACCTCAGCATGTCGTTTCCGAGGAGCTGGAGAGTTCGGTAAGCCATTCGGGTCTAACGTCGAGAGTCGTGGTGTTGCTTTTTTAAAAGAAATTTGGGATCTAAGTAAGCAACAGGATGTGAAAATGGAACTTTTCAGACGACCCGCCATATTTTCTCTTGTGGTAGGACCTCTGAGTTGGACGAAAGATAAGTTACCTCGATGGCGTCGGCGTGACTGGTTTCCGCTTCCTCCTGTATACAATCATTATCAATAAGTTGCACAAAGAGATGATCAAGAGAATCAAGTTCTACCTCTGAATCGTCAAGCTCAAGCAATTCCTGAGCAGAAGTTTTCTCCTTACGGCCATGGGCTTTACCCACCTCAGACTTCTTCTTCAATGGAGGAATATATTTATTCTTCCAGAAGTTAGAGTCGCTTGTGTATAAGCCGCCAAAAAGGGTAAGGAAGCAAGATAGAAAGTCAAGACGAGCACAAGCGGTATTGTGAAGAACGTTTTTCTTACATCTGGAGCTGGGTTCTTGACGCAGAAAGGTTTCAACCCAGTTTTGTTGCAAACTGCCTGGGTTTCGCCAAGAAGTGACTTGACAACAGAATTAACGTCTTGTTCTGTCGGGGGAGTGTTGTTGAAACACTGATGGTCATTCCTTTCACCCGTAAATTAACACATAAGCTGGTCGTGCCGGCTCAGTGGCAAGACTTTCCATGAGACCCAGCAGCGGGTTAGGTCAACTCCAGTTAAGCCATTCGCCAGAAGGGCCTTGATTTTTGCAAAGGCTAGGGCATACTTCACTCGATCTGCGGCGAACATCCGGTCCGGAAGTTCAGTAGAAGTGCAAAGCCAGGTAGGACGATAACCCGGCGGCGGATTTTCCTCTTTGCGGGAGGTATCTTGACAGTAAAACCAAGTATTATTCCAATCCTTGGGGTGGCTTGGCAAGAGAGCAGCTGGATAGGGCAGATCTCTCCGTCTCTGGATAGAGACGCCACCTAGTTCTAAACTTGGTCCAGCCGCCACTTCAATTTGGCGATTGACATAGAAGAAATCATGAAAAAGGTCGACAGATGGCTCTTCCTGTAGATATACTTCACACGGAACTTGAAACTGGCACATATTGGTTACAAAGTTTGGAGCTATGCTATGTCTTGAGGGTGAAGTTTGAAAAAGTGAAGAATGTCCCGGAAGAACTTTGACCCCGGCGGGCTGAAGCCGCAGAGGAGGTGATCAGTAATATGACAACTTCCCCTTCCTTAGGGGCGGGTCTAATTTCTGACCCCGGAACCCACCAATTAATGACATCCTGAACCGACACGGAACCAGTCTCTACGAATTCAAGCAAAAGCTGTCTGGTGACTCCGGAGCCAACCCAGACACACGATGAGGGTGCTCTTGACATCATGGCGGGTCAAACTATGAGGAAGTACAAAGTATGGCGGATTAGAAAATGCCAAAGAATCAAGACGGCTATGTTTAACATGATGGTGAGGAGCTAAGCCACCAGTGCATTTTATGAGAAAGTCGGCAACTCGAGGCGGGTTAAGTGGACAAGACAATGCCAAGAATACTGCTAAGTGCAAATAAACAGGTTTCATATGTTGCGACCATGGCTACAAGATCTACCGACAAGGAAAAATGAAAATATATTCAAGGCCTAAAAACAACAGTGGAAGACCAGGTGCTTAGCCCGTGCGCTGCTCATGATGTGCAGATCTATAGCGAGCGGATCTTGGCGTTCGAGCGGGCGGGCGCAATGAACAATCGGCATAATGAGATCTAAAGAGATGCTTGACAATCTAGATTATGAGGAATAATCTGACGAACAACAAAGAACACTAATGGGGACCTGATGAACTCGGGGAGATTCTAAGTGAAGTGACTACAGATTCAGCAAGGGCTAAGAGGGGTACCTTGTGGATGCGGATGCGCGTGCAAAGCTCTGGACTAAATTAGGTTGATGCAGCGGCCGGCGTTGAGGACGACGATGAGGTCCAGTCAGTGCGACGGAGCTCCGGAGGAGTGAGCGTCTGGAGGAAGAAGAAGACGGGGGCGGCAGAGAAAAGAAAAGGGTCCTTTTGTGTCCCTATTTATGAGATGGGATGGCAAACAATGCGCGTGAGAATCGAGAAGGCATAGTGATGATTGACCAAAGGGGACGCCTCGATTTTTGGGTCGACCGTTTAATAAGAAGGATCCGTTGCGAACGTCACGGGATCTTTTCTGATATATTCAAGATGACGTCGTGGCAGGTTATGAAAATTATTTTTCAAGTAATAAAGATGAGAGACTCGCCAACCAGAAGACTTGAAGATTGACATGAACTGGTTCAAAACAATTTGGGGCCTAATGTTGGGGATATACACCCAAGATGAGACCCACCCGGGTGGGGCCGGGTCATGCGATTGGCGGCTTACGATAACTCCAAGAGGAAAGCATAACCGGTGGGTCGGAGGGCCCTGGGCTAGAAGGCCGGCTGTAACCCGGTGGACTTAAGCCGCCGGGAGAGACTTGTTAGATAAGGCATGTTTAGTTAGAGGTGAGGTCGGTGGTTAAGTTTAACCCGACCTAGACTTTTGTAAGCCTAGGGACTTGACCCGTGTATATAAGGGCGGCTTACCTCAGCAGCTTAGGCCACGAAACAATTGATCGAGAGCTAGGTCAAGCGAACTTGCTCCCTTGTAATCGATACACAATCAATACAACACAAAGCAGGACGTAGGCTTTTACCTCTTTGCGAGGGGCCAAACCTGGGTTAAACCTTGTCTCTTGATTCCGATCAACCCCTTCAAGTTCACCGCCTTAGCGATGGCCTCGAAGCTAAGTCCGTTGACCCAGACATCTGCCGTGAAAAATCCACGACAATCCCCGTAGTGATCTATCCTATGTAATCATCTTTGCGGTGTGTTTTTTGGGATCCGATGAAATATTACATAACTATGCGCTTTTCTATCGGATGCCCAACAATAATTTGTCTACCCGTCATATGTTGTCTCCGGGAAAGAAGCCTCTAGTGAACACTATGGCCCTTGGGTATCTTCACAAATATTATTACAAAAACTCCTAAAATATTGATGCCATTATTTACTTTATTTTTATTCGCAATTTATATTTATCTTTTTTATTTATCGATCACTAGTTATCGCTTGCAAGTAACGAGTTCAAGGGGATTGACAACCCTCTTGTCCGCGTTGGGTTCAAGTGTGTGCTCTTTTGTGTGTAGGCACTAAAGACGGGAATTTGCATGGTTCTCCTATTGGTTCGATAACCTTGGTTCTCACCGAGGCAAATACTTATATTTACTGTACTGCATCTCCCCTCCTCTTCGGGGAAAAACCCTAACACAATTTACAAGTAGCATGGAGTACTGATAACATATTTGTGAAATTGTTCCATTAATATTCTAAATAGTTTCGAGAGGATCCGGAAGCGTTTCAGGATCATCGGAAGGGTTTCGGAGACTATTGGGTAACACCGGGTATTACGATAAATAATATATAGGTGGGAAGTGTTTCTAGAGATGTTAAATTAATAATAAAAGGTTGTTATAATATTTAGAAGGATTTTATATTTATTTTCATATCAAAGGGCTTTAAGGGCCAAGAGGTGGAAGGCAACTTGAACCACAAGGGCCAAGTGGAGATGACTCCCTCTATTTGGAAGGGGAAGGCCGAATTGGAGGGGAATGCCCCCTCCTCTTGGCCGGCCAAGGAGAGGGACCTTCCCTCCCCTTGTGGTGCATCTCCTCCTACCCTCAAACTATATATACTAGAAATTTTGCAACCTTTTGGATACACAACTTTTATAGTCTCCTCTAGTCCTCTAGTTCTAGTTCTAGTTGATCCTAGATGGTCAATTAGAGCTAGACCTAGATACTCTACTCCTCATAATTAGAAGATCAGTGTGGTTCTAATCTCCTCCATCTAATTCGCATTTGGCGATTATCTAAGGACAAAGAAACACTGTCGGATTGACAACCATACACTTGTGACCTAGTTGAGAGGCCGTCCTTTCGGTCTTCTGTTCGAGTGATCATTCGCGGGATCATTCATCTATGGTTCGAGGAACTTCATCAACTATCTACACTAACTTGTCTTCTTCCACCGCAACTTGGAGTTGGTAATCATGCGATACCAACCATTATTGCATCTTCATAGTTTCCTAGTTTATTGTAGGTCATTTTTTTGTTTCATACTAAGTTTGCCAACACTGCCCCATTGTCGTTCTAGCCAATGACACTTAATAGTAGTACCGCTCACTGTAGTTTCTACTTGTAAACTGTGTTGGATTTTTTTCCTGAAGAGGAGAGGAGATGCAGAACAGTAGAGATAAGTATTTCCCTTAGTGAGAACCAAGGTTATCGACCCAATAGTAGAATCTCACAAACCCTTGTCAATAGCACCAGCACACACAGAATCAAACACTTGCACCAAATGTGGGTAAGAGGGTTGTCAAGCCCCTTGAAATCGTTATTTGCAAGAATTAAATCTTGATAGATATATATTGTAAATGCAAAATAAAATAAAAGTAATAAAACTATAGCAAGGTAAATAAAGATTTTTAGTTTTTATATTTAAGTAGACCTGGGGTCATAGTGTTCGCTAAATGCTTATCTACGGTGGGTAGACAAATTACTATTGGGAAATTGATAGATATGATTCATGTGCTGTTGAGAGAAACAATTGCATCTGTTGTTTAGAGAATCAATTACATCTAGACGAACATCGCAGAATGCCTTTAAATCGGACTGTCTAGTCCATGTCGACCGTTGTTTCCTTTGATCATATTCTGCAATTCTTTTTCCTTTGGGGCTTCCTGCATGGAACACACCTTCAAGAGGAGATGGAAGATCACATTCAATAGAAGATACTCCCAGTGTGGACTACTATGCACCCTTTTGCTATAAGGTGCAATTTTACAATCACTCGCACAGACACGAACAAGATAGTTTGGAAATCCAGGGACCCCACCCCAAAGTTATTTTTGTATTGCTTGGCTTGCCATTCAAAATAGACTTTGGATGTCTGGTCACTTGGCAATGCCCCTTATCGGATGTGTAAGAGAGAGCAGGAATAGTTGAGAACCTCTTCTTCATATGAAAGTACACCCTTAAGCTTTGGGACCTGATCAAAGATTGGCTTAATCTGGAGAGTGTGGATATTTCAATTTGGGTTGCGTCAAGAGGAATCAAATTTTGGTGGGCTGGCATGGTTTCCACCCATAGGATTCACTAGAAAGCAATGCCTTCGACTACTATGCTTGTTAGCTTGGCCATTGGGCGTGGCGGGGGGTGCGCGTTTCTTTCGGAACCACTATATTCCTCTGTTCATCCTTCTCAACTCGTGAAGAAAGAGGCTGGGCTTTGGGCCATTACGGGTGTGAAAAATTGGTCCAAATGATGTCGCAAGAGTAGCGGCTTGTACTTTGGGGGGGGGGGGTCCTTGTAACTTTTTTCCAACTTCTACTTAATTAATGGATCTTTTGCCTCCGTTTTTAAGAAAAGCTTGGCTAATCTAACCACTAACCCTTGTCAAATCTAGGAAAAGCCTCTGGAAATTTCCACGTTGAGCTATAAAAATAACAGAAGCAAACTTATTCGCGAAAGAGTGGGATTGAAACTCGTTTTGAACAATGTCCCAAAGAGCATCGGCTACTGCACTTGAATGAATAAAAGGAGGCAGAAAACAGTGAACCGTTCGGTGTTGGCGACCTATCTATACCTACTAATAAATGGATTATTGCTTCTGCCCATCCGTCTTGCATTTTACAAAAAACCATCTACCTTTGATGTTAATTAATCCGTAGTCCAAGTTAAGTCAAAGAAAACGAAACATTTTTTTTATTTACAGAAACCCCCCTACTTTTTGGTAATTAACCCACAGTCCACCTTTAAGTAGGGGAAACGAATCCATTTTTGAGTTTTACAAAAAAAAACTTGCCCTTTCTGGTAACCTACAGTACACAATACATGAATTAAAGATAAACTCCCTGATATTTTGGTAAATCAACCCACAGTCATCTAAAACATATGTTTTCCTGAAGTATACATATCGCTTACACCCTAACTCCAATTTTAACATGTTATATATAAAATTTGATTAAAATGTGTACAATCTGAATATGATGTTATTTTACCCGTTCAAAAAAATTAAATGATGTAACCTTAATCGGTAGCACATGATCAATCTTCCTTTACGTTGATCTGGATTGCAAATGAAAACCTAAGCAAAACCATATTAGAGCCGAAAGAAACCAATAATAACAATGCATTGGCGCCTCGACAAAATATCACAAGGATAAAGGAAATTTCTCATATTATTCCCAAAGAGGAAGATGCCTTTGGATTGAGCACATTCAAATGTATTATGGTTGTGTGAGCATTGAAGCCACCATCGCCGAGCATGGAAAGGAGGGTAAGCAGGACAGATGGAAGGCCATGTTGAAATAAAAGAGGACGTGGTCCTATCGAATTCTTTAATCATGGTTATTGGGTTGGGAACGTGTGGTATTTTTGTTCTCCCATTGTAATGCACAAGCACTTCTAAAGTAAATACAAGACAATGCTATCAAATAGTTGGTGATAATATATCCAGAGAAAGTGCACAAGATTTGTGACTTGCAAAATCGTGTGATACATTTGAACACTAGGGAAAAGGTTGGTTAAATTACCATATATTACTGTCAACAACATACATAACCTATAAGCAAGTAGAACCAAGAACTTTTCTTGTAAGCAGCTTACAAGCTCAAGGACAGATTTCACAAGTACATACAAAGATGTAATCAGCACAAGAGTAGAACATACCAACAATTCGAGTGAATGAAACATCAGATCAAAAAATTTCTTTTCTTGGTGGAAATAGTTGTTTTAGCATACGAACCAAGTAGCAGAGCAACCACCAAAACAATTTGTCTCCCAACTATTTTGTTGCAACAATAGATGATGACTCAATCAAGAAGAAGAGACCAAGGGAAAGCATGTGTAACACCCCTAGAATCATGCTACAGTGATGCTTGTGTTAAGCTACAGTAACCATGAGGATTAAGCAACTCCATTTTTTGCCAAGCCATGTTGATTACATTAGAATCTTTTCTCAATTGCTTTTCCTAATAATTTTTAAAATTCATTTAAAGGTGGATTAAATAGTTTTGCAAATCTGAAAACTAAAATCATGGATGGGTTACAAATATTCACTAAGCATTTATAAAATTGTAAATCACATTTTATAAAGCTTTTTTGTGCCTCTAAAACCATTATAAGAGGGGCCAAAACATTTATTTAATTGCAATTGAATTATAAAAATGCCAAACTTTTTCTATTGCCCCCAATTCTTGTAGTGGCTATGTCAAATATTGCTACACTAATATTTGGCTAAGTGACATGTTTTACAAAAGTCAAATATTTTGGGTTTTTAATTTAACATAGCTTTTATAAAAAAGGCAGAAGTTTTAAGATAATAAAAAGGGAAAAGGGCCCTTGTTCCTCCTCCCCCTGGGCCTTGGCCCATCTCCCCTATCCTTTAAGACGGCCCAGCCCACACCCCTTTCTCCTACCTCCTGCTACAGGAGGCGGGGGGATCGTGGCGGCCATCTAGCCAAGGAGATTTGATTATAACCCCCCCAGCTCGCTTGCCTTAGATCATATGCCCCTTTTTTGGTCTGCCTCGCTTTGAAGCCCCCGCAGCGGCGTAATCTTTGCTGATTTCTCCTCTCTGGCTGTTATCTCTTGCCTTAGATAATAAACAAGGAGAGCTTGACTTAATATATTTCAAAAAGACAAATATGCCCTCATCCAGTTTCTCCAACACGTGAGACAGAGGAGGGCCAGCCCGTTCGTCTATTTTGTCCGCCCCCGTTCGTCTCCTGTTCGTCCCGACCCAGCCGCCAGCGAGAAGAGCAGTTGCGCCCCGCCATCCGCCGCCCCTGCTCTGCTGCGTCTCCCCCCCAGCCGCCGTCCTCCATTGATGCCCAAGGCAAGGCATCCTTTCTCCCTTCTATTTTTCATGGATTTGTGCTCTTCCTCCGGCTCCGTTTCTAAATCCCTGAAACCCTAGGTTGTTAGTGAGATTGACATGGGGATTTGACTGGGAGGGACTTGATTAACGAAGGGTTGTGATGGATCTGAAAAGGTAACATCACATTCCCTTGTTTTAATCTGATGTATGCATGTTTTTTTGTGTGTGCAAATTTCTGATTATTTCTGTTTATATTGACTAGGATCGATGCAATGTCCGTGCATGATTCTAATCAATCCAGCCTCACAAACTTAACCCCGGGGGCGATCTCATGCAATGAAGTAGAAAAAGTTAGTACCATTGTTGATTGGTCAAGTCTTGTGATTGAAACTGAAAACGATGGGGATGAAAAGTCGGTGGATGAGACGGCCATGTTTTCTCTGTTGGGTTTAAAAACTGAACCCAACGAGAGGGAAACTAAGGTTGGTCCTATGGTTGTTCCTACTCATAATGCTGACTTGGATGATATTAAAGGGACAGCTATTGTTGTGGATGATAAAGCTCCAGAGGAGCCAGTAATTGCTTGGGATGAACGCAACCCTTTTATGGATATAGGCACCCCTTATCCTAATATGGTTGCATTTAGGAAGGCTTTAAAACAGTGGGCTATCAATGGAGAGTTCGAATATGGCACTAAAAAAATGAGCCGGAAAGGTTTCGGGCTTTTTGCAAAGGTGTATCCATAAAAGGTGACCCTTGCAAATGGTCCTTAAGTGCTAGTTGGAAGAATCAAAATTGTGTGATGGTAATAAATTTTTTGTGATTTCTACTCTTATTCCTTCATATTGTTTGTCATGATAATAAAGTTCAGATTTTGTGTCTTTTTTTGCTGCAGGTTGTGAAGCATCAAACTGAGCACATTTGTAGTTCAACGAGTGGAAAAGTGACAAGTATGACAACTCAATCTTGGGTGGCTGATAGGGCGGCGGCTATGTTGAAGAATGATCCAAGCATTGGTGCTGTGAAGATACTGAAAGACTTGCAAGAGGAGCATCATGTCACACTTGACTATCACACAGTGTGGAAAGGCAAACAAAGGGCAGCAACTAGCTTATATGGGAGTTGGGAAGAAAGCTTTCGGATGTTGCACAACAAAGCTGAGATAGAATTGCGGTCTCCGGGGAGTATTGTTGAGATTGATACCACCACAATTGAAGGTCAAGTACATTTCAGCAAGCTATTTATTGCTTTCAAGCCTTGCATAGATGGTTTTCTCAATGGATGCAGGCCATATATTAGCATAGATTCAACTCACTTAACAGGCAAGTGGAATGGTTAGCTAGTTGTAGTCACCGCTTTGGATGGTCATAATTGGATGTTTCTGGTAGCGTATGGCTTTATTGAGTCTGAAAATGGGGACAACTGGGCTTGGTTCATGAATCAAGTGAAGAAGGCAATAGGGGACCCACCGGTATTAGTTGTTTGTACTGATGCTTGCAAGGGTCTTGAAAATGTTGTTAAGAAGGTATTTCCTCAAGCTGAGCAGCATGAGTGCTTTAGGCATATGTGGCACAATTTTCAGAAATATTTTCATGGTGACGTACTTGGACGGTTGTGGCCTGCTGCGAGGGCATATGGGTTGGATGAATATAACCATCACATGGCTAAGGTGTTTGCAGCATCTGATAAGGTGTTTCCTTACCTTAGGTATTACCACAATCTGCTATGGATGAGGTGCATGTTCAACCTGGCCATCAAGTGTGACTACATAAACAACAATCTTGCCGAGTGCTTTAATGCTTGGGTGCGAGAAATCAAGGACTTGCCTATTGTTCAGCTAGCTGACAAGATAAGAGAGATGATTATGGAGCTATTTAGAAAGAGGAGAATGATTGGAGAAAGATTTTATGGGAAAATTCTGCCATTTGTCATACACCAATTGAATGCAAAGACTAGAGGACTAGGACATCTCAAGGCCAAAACAGCAGCTGATTGGAGTGGGGAAGTGAGAAATGTTAACAAAGAGGATGAAAGGCATGTGGTGAAAACACTCACACATGAGTGTACATGTCTACAATGGCAGCACACTGGCAAGCCTTGTGACCATGCGCTAGCCTTCATTAACGTCTTGCAAGCTCGCAACTTTGTTAACATGGAGGATTATGTCCATGAGTACTACTCAGTTAGTAGATTCAAGGCAGCATATGAAGGCGTAATTGAGCCCCTAACGGACAAGAATCAGTGGCCACAAGTGGATACATGCTTTGTGTTGCTTGGACCAATTCCAACCGGCAAGAAAAAAGGTGCTGGAAGAACTAGGAAACAAAGGTTCAAGGGCTGGTGGGAAGGTGGATCAAGGAAGGGGACTTTGAACAAATGCAAAAAATGTGGAGAGATAGGACATAGAGAAGCTGGTTGTCCTACAAATGGAACAAACAAAAGGTAAGAAATTACTTGCTTCTGTCCAGTTCTAACACCATAGTTGTTTTACATGAACTTGTTCTAATTGCTTCTTCTCATAGGAAAAGTCAGGGCAAAAAGAATGCATCTCCATGGTTCGATGTCTCGGTTAGCAATGCAGTCCCATCTACACCAACTAAGAGCAACATTGCTTCCACAAGTAGCAGCCCTGGACCTGTCACTAGGAGCCAAGCTGCAGCTCAAGCTGCTACTCCACCCCCGAAGTCTCCAGCAAAAGGGAAAAAGAAGAAAATGACTCCAAAGAAGAAGAATGAACTGTGATCTTGTTTGTGGCTGTCATTGAACTCCCTTCTATTGTTGTGTATGTGAGGTGAAAACTCACTTTATTTAGCTTTGTACGTGAGCTGGAGACTCAGTTTTATGTGTTGTCTTGCACTCATTTAGAACCAAGTTGAACTTATTGTGTGTATGTGAGCTGGAAACTCACATTATTTTGTTGTCATGCGCTCATTTCGAATATTATTGAACTAATATCTATGCTATCATGAAACCATTCTGAGCTATATTATTTGCAATCTATTTGTATACTATATTATTTTGCAATGAGCTTGTGTGAATCTTCAGAATCTTCATGTATTATAGCAGAGTTATACCTTTTTATTTTTGAAACAAAGCTAAACTGAAGCAATATTGCGGCTGGGTCATGTACAGATGTGTGTCTTTTGAGCTGAAGGGTAGTTTTGTCTGTTTGTATTTTTATTTGATGGTTATATGCTAACATATGTGTTAATCATGCCAAAGGGGGGTATCGGCAACAGGTACAGAGGCGTGGGGGGCTTCAAAGCGAGGCAGACCAAAAAAGGGGCATATGATCTAAGGCAAGCAAGCTGGGGGGGTTATAATCAAATCTCCCATCTAGCCACACCCCGGCCGACGAGGGAGCCATGGCGGCCATCCACCCCACCCACCCCCCTCCTTAAAACGGCGGCGCACCCCTCGCCCAGCCCTAGCCGCCTCCTTCCCTCGTGGCCCCCATTTCCCTTCCGCTCCGCGAGCTCGAGCGCGAGACCGCCCACGACCAGGTCGTCGACGTCTCCGTCGTTCATCTCTACCCTCCTACTCATCGAACCCTCTCGCGCCTCGCCGCCCCAGCCACCCTACGGTCATCGGTGAGGCCGGCCCTCCCCTCTTTCCTTTGCACCGCTACAGCCCCGCCCGCCCCCTGTCCGCACCGGTGCCCGCGACAGCTCCTATGCCCCCCTTAGGCTACGCTCACCATGCCTGACCGTGGCTGCTACACCGCATCCGCGCTAGCCTTGTTGCGCCATGCCGTCCGTGTTGCGCTAGCCCCGTCGTCGCTTTGCTCTGCCTTCGTTGTGCCGCCCTCATGCGCATACCCACCGTTGCGACCGTCATTGCTCACCATCGTCTCGCCCACCTCCATCCATGCCGTCACTCCACCATCGTGCCACCCCAGTCCGCGCTGGGCCTCATCCCCCCCCCAACAACGGACGGACACTATGGTTGGGGGTCATGTCGGCCGTGTTATGTGTGTGCATCACGTGCGTGCGTTGTGTGTGTAGTTGGCTATAGCCACTGCCATGTGGGGCCAGCCTAACTAATTAGGGGCTAATCACCTTTAGCACTACCCCCTTCACTTAATAACCTGCTAAAATAGATTCTTTTGTAATGTGTAAGTAGCCCTTGGGCTCCACCTACTTTTCTAAGCAAATAAAACTCTATTTAAAATGTCTGTCTATGACATGTGGGCCCTATTGGACCCTTGACCAGTCAATAATCAAACTGTTGACTGCTGACTAGGCAGGACTGGCCCACGAGTCAGCCTCTGTTGGCTGGGTTGTTGACCCAGTCAACAGGTCCCACCAGTAAGCCACTATGCGGCCTGACTGGGTACATGTCTAGGTACACTTCACAGATCTTGTCTTATTTTCAATTTATTAAATAAAACTAGGAATTTCAAAATATTGTTAAATCATCATAAAATAATCCGTAGCTTGGATGAAAAAGTTTTATACATGAAAGTTGCTCAGAAAAATCCCACGAATCCGAATACGTTGTCTGTTCATCTGTCACATGCTCCTAGCATGGTTAACATGGACATTTTGGCGTTAGGATCATTTGTCTGATAGAAGTCTGAGACCCGGGAAATATCGCCGGATGTTTTCCAGCTCCGTCTGTAACGTGTAGTAATGCGATAGCTCATCCCCAGCTCTACATATTGTCATGTCCTGCATCATGTTGCATCTGCCTATGTTATATTTATTGTTTCTTCCCCCTCTTCTCTCCGGTAGATATCGAGACAGACGTTGCTGTCGGGTACGACTACGCCATTGACAATCAGCCTTTTGCAGCAGAGCAACAAGGCAAGCAACCCCCCCTTGATCATTCAGATATAACCCATTCTTTCTCCCTCATGCTTGCGTTAGAGTTTTCTACTGTATCGTTAGCTCATAATCTGATGCATAGCATGTTTTTGTTAAACTGCTATTGTACTTGATGTTATACTAAATGCTTAGTATAGGTTGCTTAGTGAATCCCCTGTGACCCCACAGTCCCAGTTGACCCTGCTTCACCATTGAAGACTCGACGACTTGAAGACCCAAAGACTGGAAGACTCGATCAAACTTGATCGAAGAGCCATGCCCATCACATCACATCACACCCAGTTTAGTAATACAACTTTGCAGAGCTACTATCGAGTGCCGAGGGTGATACCTCGTAACGCAGTCCTGGTGATGACTTTGTAGCGTAACTAATCGGTCGTGGATATCGAGGGTGATTCCTCCATCACCACTTCCGATAAGGACTCTGTCGTGCAACCCACCAAGTGTGAACCATCGAGGGTGATTCTTCTCTGGTCACCTTGACTATTACATTGCGTGGGATCCATCGAGGGTGACTCCCCAGGTTTCCCTCTTGGTGTTATAGATACACTGTTATATTTACTTTACTGCTAAAACATGTTGAGGTTGGGATGACCTGGAGGGTATTGGTGCAATGATGACGAGGCATGGCCCGACATTCTGGGCCCTTGCCACAAGTCCTCGAGACGGGGCAACGGTACCACATATCATGGAGCACAAATCGTCACCGCAGTTAAGGAAGCATTAATGGGTTTGGATATGTGATCTGAAAAGGCCTCTGGCCTGTTTCGCACTAACCACCATGCAGGAATAAGTATGGGCACTCTACGTCATACATTCGCCTAAAAGTTCTTCAGATGTCACGGTTGAGCAGCACGCACCGGGGGTGGTCTGCATATGCACCGTCTTTGTATTAAGAGGTGCCAAGACTGACATGGGTCGTCCTCACAACACGCATGATTGTGAAGGGAGATTGACCCATGACCCCTCTGTGATTAGGATATAGACTGGGTGTGGCCTCCCTATTGAGCCTGGGTAGTACTATGGCGTGTCGATCAATCGAGGCAAGGCACGACCTGGAAAGTGTGTCCAGCCAGAGTTAATTGAGCGTGTTGGGCAAGTTTGTGCACCCCTGCAGGGAAGTATATCTATTTGAATACTCGTGTCCACGGTGATGGACACTCAGAGTTGTATCCCGATCATCACAACTGGAAGTGGATACTTAGGAATGAAATGAAATTGTTTGCTCCAGGATTTCTTTCTCACGGGGAGTCGAGGAATAATCTTTGGGCGTTAACTAATAAACTTATTACATTATAATTATGATAATTTGCACTCTTCTAATTATGTAAGACACTGAAGATGCTAGTCTTTGATAGGACTAGGCCTTCTCTCTATTCTGGCATTTCTATAGTCAGTCCAAAGATATAGCCCCATTCCTTTGATACTGATGCATACTTAGTATAGTTCTGACGTCGGTCTTGCGAGTACTTTGGATGATTACTCACTATTGCTTTGCTCCCCTTTTCCTTTTCGATACGATTGATGCGACTAGATGACGGAGCCCATGAGATGGCTGACCCCGCCGAATACTACTACTACCCTGATGGAGCATACTACTACGTGGAGGCTGTTGAGTAGTTAGGAGGCTCCCAGGGAGGAGGCCTTGCCTTTTCGATCTGTGTTATGTTTGTGCTAGCCTTCTTTAGGCAAAACCTGTTTACTTATGTCTATACTTAGATATTATTTGTTTCCGCTCTTTTCGAGCCCTCGAGGCCCCTGGCTTGTAATATGAAGCTTGTATGACTTTAATTTGTGTCTAGAGTTGTGTTGTGATATCTTCCCATGAGTCCCTAATGTTTGTCGTGCGCATTTGCTTGTATGATTAGCATACGATCAAAATGGGGGCATCACAACTTGGTATCAGAGCCGACTACCTGTAGGTAGCCCCCCTTTCCAACTCCTTGGTCGTAGTTAAGTCTCGTACTTGAAAACATTTACTAACATTGTTGTGTGGCTTATGGGCCCACATCTCAATCCGGTGGTATTAGGATCTTTTACTCCTCTTCTATATTCTAGGTTCTGATCTCTCTTCTATTCGAGTTAAATATTTTACTAACTCTAACTCTAGGTTCTCATAACTACTTGCTCCCGAAGAGCACCTCATTTCGGATAATGGATTGGTTCATCAAAAGACTCCGAAGGTACTCTCTGATGTTCTCCTGAGAACTTGTGCTCATCGATTTTACGATTCCCTTTCTCCATCAAAACTATTCAGATGTTCTATAATCTACGTCTTGCATGGTGTCTTCCTCCAATTGAGTATCAATACTCATATTAGTCCCTTTGTGGGATGCCAAAACCATCATTGGGTCATTATCCGATAGCATCCTTCACATTCAAAATTCTTGTGATGTCTTCCCCTGATACATGATGCCATTAGTAAATTGTGTCTTCTCCCTCTGATAAGTTCTATCCTATGCTTTTGACAGCCATGTTGTGTTGTCAAGCATGTGTTAATTATTATTGAAGTTTGTGATATATGTTCCTAAGATGCCCCGATGGGTTGAACTATACTTTCCCTAATTCGTGTGAACCCGAGAGTTTTCACGAGTCTTAATCTTCTGGTGTTTTGCCATATAAATTTTCAAAACTACAACTTCATCAAAAGTGAGGAGTAAATGGAAGGTGATGCATTGATTAAGTGGGAGTCGACCTTGAACTTTTTGTTCATGCCCATGGATACGGCATTGATCCTACAATAGAAGCTTCTCGTATCAATAATCATTCATGGTATGATTTGATCTTGTATCTCTGATTTGGTACTTTGCAACCGTGGTTCCGACCATGATGGTTCTTCTTTGATCCCATTTTTAGACAAGTTAAAGCACTTGTCTTCTGCAGATCAATACATCGGTCCAAGCTCTAATTTTGGTCTACCTCCAAGTATTATCCCTGGTATCTCGAGAATATCACGGATCTATATATCTTCTTATGTTCTTCTCATCAACCAATTTTCCTCGTGTTCTCGGTTATTGGACACTCAAGGACAGCGATAACTGAATCGAGTGGGTGTTGCGATTCAACAAATCGTAGTAATTTTCTTTGCTTAGGAGTTAGTACTTAATCATGCCATTCCAAGTTGTTAGGCTACATCATCGTCGTCATGCTAGAGCTTGACCATGCTATTTGTGCCCTTCATCCCCGGAGCACAATCTCAACAGTGCCCTAAGTTTACATCGAGATCTCAATGTCATGTGGTTGTGTTGAAAGGCAATTTCGATTCTGAGCTAGCACTCTGATGTGTGGTTCCAATAACCTTTTGCTTCAACCCCTTTCTTTTCTTGATGTCATTGCGAATCGATTACATCGTCATGAGACTTCTTGACAAATGTGTCGTGATCATCAGCAACATTCTAATCTCTTCCAGAATATCAATTGAATTCATGATGGGGAGTAGCATCCTTGCCCTTGGTAATTGGTGTTGTCGTTGACGACATCCTTGCCTTCCTTCAAAATGCAAACTTGGTCTTGTTTTGGTTGAACCTTATATTCCTTGTTAGCCATCTAGTGTTATGTTCTATCTTGGAGCATTACCATCTTTTTGTCGAGAATGTAGTGAGAATTGCACACGTCTTAAGAATTCTTCAAGTAGTGATACTTCTTGCCATCACCTTTCATTTCTTAGTTCCCATGTTGTTTCTAACTGGAATACCAACAAATGGACTATGATGTGTAAATTCAACACTTATGGCATAGCAACTCTTTTACCTTGGAGTTAATGACCAATAAGCCCATTCTTAGTGTGTTTGTTGTTCAACCAACATTCTAAGATTGGTCGTGCTACTTAGTCTGGAATTTGGGTACACCTTTCGATTAATGTTTAATGGTGGATGTTTCCCTCGGGTATACCTCAATATATCATTTGGTTTGACCAATGCTATAACCTTGTTCACTCAATCATGGAAATCCATCTTTATGGAAAACTCGGCGAATTTTTGCTGAGCCCATCAGCCACATCCTCATCTCCTTCATGGTTCATGATGAACCTTAAGCTAGTGTTGGAAACCTTCATAGCATTATCTTGGTGCCTAGCTCATGAAGAATATGTTAGATAAAAGAAGTGTTTTTCTCTAAGTTCGCGTGCATTTTGTCGTCGTGATTATGAGAAAATTTTGTTTCACTTACTCTGGAATCGTTCCAATTCATTCATGCATGTGTGAAGTATTCTATGGTTTGATAGATTTGTTACCTTCACTCCATATGTATTTCTTAGAACACCAAACCACTGATTGATTTGATTTGGGAAAATAAGTTCTGCGTAAGAGCTAATCTAGACTTACACCAATACTTTGATGTCCTCAATGATGGTTCTAGCCTTAACTCGGTTGCATTTCATTGTACGACTTATATGTGATCACGATTGTCTTGGACACTGTGTTCCCATGTGTCTTGTAATACAGCTCAATATTTTGGATGCTCGCTTCCGTATTTCATGTAATGAGAATCTTGCAACATGATCTTATCGATGTGTGTTGCATCCTTTTTCCTTCTCACGCATCCTGAGTCTGAGGTATCCTGACACCAATCGGATCTGAATCTCGACAGATGTGATGGCTAGATCTTTTTACAAGAATTATAACATTGGTCTCTATGTTACTCGGTAAGGTGATGTTGTGGCTAGCACACGTGACCGAAGGACCTATTGTTATAGTATCTTCTTAGTCAGGTTAGCCATTCTTCCATGAGGAAATTGTAAGGCTTATTTTATAAGTTGTTCCTGAAAGATCCTTGTGTATCCAACGTCTGACCTTACCTGATGACCATGTCAATGTTTTCCCCGAAGCCTGACTATGGTATTCCGATTATCAACAGGAACATTGGAGGCATAAGGCTAAATGTTTCTTGATCAATTATCCAAACATCATTGTATGGGTAAACCTCATAAATTCCTTGCCTCTTTGTCTAAATGGTTACATACTTGGAGCCCTATCATGTATATCTCTACCTTTCCTTGGGAAAGATATACTCGTGATACGTGGGTATAAACACATTTTCCTTTCCATTAGTCTGTCTAACCTTTCTTGTAATATAAACTTATCTGAGCAGTGGTAATTCCCTACTTAGGTAAACACCTCCATGCACAACTCTGTCAGTAACACCATGTTACTATTGTTGATAACATTCCAGCAACCACCGGTGGATGAGAAATTTGCCTATTGGCCCGCCTCGTTTCAACGAGTGGGAAAATGGTTCTATTCATCCCCCGCCCTTGGTACCGACATTGTTGCCAACATAACTAGCAAGCTTTCCTCTGACACGTATTGCTACCATGACCGTACATGATGTCACCGCTCTTCCTACTCTCAACCCAAATGGTGGGCCCATAACCCACAGTTCCACAGGATCGAAACCTGACTCTATTGTACAAGCTCGATTCTAAAGTATCCTTTGCACTTGGCTTCATATGTAATTCCCGAGCCTCCGTCGAGGGGATGATCTATGTTATTATCAGATGGATTTCCGTTGCTCTGAACCCAACCCCCCCCCCCCCCCGCTTCCCCTTCTGATTAGGCGTCCAACGATTGCCTATCTGTTTGAAACTTTGGACCATTGCATTTTGCTCTCAATGATTTTCCTGAGTTACAACTCGAGGAATGATTCATGTTTTCTTCCCCGAGTTCACCGTTAGGTGCCCAACTTTGTGGAGCTACGTTCTTCCAGAGGTTTTCCCTCTTATCGCATTTGTAGGACGAAGAAGATCCCGAAGAAAGGATGATGACTTCATAATGATGCCCTGGTACAAAAAATTGAAGACATCAGCGAATGGGATCAACTTCTTCGAAAAGATCCATTAGAATTTTGTAACCAAACTTTCCCCTTACTTCCACCTCTTAATTCTCGGGACGAGAACTTGTTTTAGTGGGAGAGAGTTGTAACACCCCTGGAATCATGCTACAGTCATGTTTGTGTTAAGTTCCAGCCATGAGGATTAAGCTACTCCATTTTTTGCTAAGCCATGTTGATCACATTGGAATCTTTTCTCAATTCCTTTTCCTAATGATTTTAAAAATTCATTTAAAGCTGGATTAAATAGTTTTGCAAATCTAAAAACTAAAATCATGGATGGGTTGCAAATATTCCCTAAGCATTTGTAAAAGTGTAGCTCACATTTTATAAAGTATTTCGGTGCCTCTAAAACCGTTATAACAGAGGACAAAACATTTATGTAATTGCTTTTTGAATTATAAAAATGCCAAACTTTTTCTATTGCCCCCAATTCTTGTTGTGGCTATGTCAAATATTGCTACACTAATATTTGACTAAGTGGCATGTTTTACAAAGGTCAAATCTGTTGGGTTTTTACTTTAACAGTATCTTTTATAAAAAAGGCACAAGTTTTAAAATAATAAAAAGGGAAAAGGTACCCTGTTCGTCCTCCCTCCTAGACCTTGGCCCATCTCCCCTCTCCTCGAAGCCAACCCAGCCCCCCCCCCTTTCTCCTACCTCCTGCTAGAGGAGGGGGGGTTGTGGCGGCCATCCAGCCATGCCCCGACCGGCGAGGGCGTCGTGGAGGCCATCCACCAACCCCCACCCCCCTTCTTAAAACATCGGTGCATCCCTCGCCCAGCCCTAGCCACCTCCTTCCCTTGCACCCCCGTTTCCCTTCCGCTCCGTGAGCTCGAGCGCGAGCCCGCCCGCGACCGGGCCGTCGACGTCTCCGTCGTTCATCTCCACCCTCCTCCTCGCTAGACCCCCTCGCGCCACACCGCCCCAGCCACCCTATCGCCGCCGGTGAGGCCGCCCCTCCTCTCTTTCCTCTGTTGCCGCTGCATCCCTGCTCACCCCTTGTTCGAACTCGCGACCACGACCGCTCCCATGACCCCCCCTCCGGCTGCGCTCACCGCACCTGACCACGGTTGTGCGAACCCCACTGTGCCACGTCGTGCCCTAGTCGCGTGCTCGTCGTCTCTTTGTTGTGCCTCCGCCGCGCCGCCCTCGTGCGCACACCCACCATCGCGGTCATCGTCGCTCACCACCGCAATGTCTGCCTCCGCTCACACCACCGCTCCACCATCGCGCCGCACCGGCCCACCAGCGGCCACTACGGCTAGGGACCGAGCCGGCCGTGTTGTGTGTGTGCATCGCGTGTGTGTGTGTTGTGTGTAGTTGGCTACAACCACTACCATGTGGGGCCGGCCTAACTAATTAGGGGCTAATCCCCTTTAGCACTGACCCACCCAGCCCCCCCTCACTTAATAACCTGCTAAAATAGATTCTTTGTAATGTGTCACTAACCCTTGGGCCCCACCTACTTTTCTGAGCAAATACAACTTTGTTTAAAATGTCTGCCTATGACATGTGGGCTGCATTGGACCCTTGACCAGTCAACAATCAAACTGTTAACTACTGAGTAAGCAGGACTGGCCCACCAGTCAGCCTCTGTTGGTTGGGTTGTTGACCCAGTCAATAGGGCCCACCAGTCAGCCACTGTGTGGCCTGACTGGGAACATTTCTGGGTACACTTAGCAGATTCTGTCTTATTTTTGAATTATTAAATAAAACGAGGAATTGTAGATTATTGTTAAATCTTTATAAAATAATTTGTAGTTCGAATGATAAAATTTAAACATGAAAGTTGCTCAGAAAAATCCCATGAATCTGAATACGGTGTTTGTGCATCTGTCACATGCTCCTAGCATGATGAACATGGACGTTTTGGCGTTAGGATCATCTGTTTGGTAGAAGCCTGAGACCTTGGAAATATCATCAGATGTTTTCCCGCTCTGTTAGTAACGTGTAGTACTGTGATAGCTTATCCCTAGCTCTGCATATTGACATGTCATGCATCGTGTTGCATCTGCTTGCGTTATATTTATTGTTTCTTCCCCCTCTTCTCTCATGTAGACTAACGCTGCTGCTCGGTACAACTACGTCATTGGCGATCAGCCTTTTGCAACAGAGCAACAAGGCAAGCAACCCTCCACCCCCTTAATCATATCGATATCAGCCATTCTTTCTTCCTCGTGCTTGCATTAGATTTTACTACTATTATAGTTAGCTCCTAATCTGATGCATAGCCTATTTTTTAAAACTGATATTGTACCTGATGTTATACTAAATGCTTAGTATAGGTTGATTAGTGAACCCCCTGTGAACCCACTATCCCAGTTGCCCCTGCTTCATCATCGAAGACTTGATGACTTGAAGACCCGAAGACTTGAAGACTCGATCAAACTTGATCGACGAGCCATGCCCGTCACATCACATCACACCCCCTTCAGTTGTATGACTCTGTAGAGCTACTATCGAGTGCCGAGGGTGATACCTCGTAACGCACTCCTGATGATGACTATGTAGTGTAACTAATCGGTCGTGGATATCGAGGGTGATTCCTCCGACACCACTTTCGATAAGGACTCTGTCGTGCAACCCACCAAGTGTGAACCATCGATGGTGATTCTTCTCTTGTCACCTTGACTAATTACATTGGGTGGGATCCATCGAGGGTGACTCCCCGGGTTTCCCTCTTGGTGTTATAGATACACTGTTACATTTACTTTACTGCTAAAACATGTTGAGGTTGGGATGACCTCGAGGGTATTGGTGTAATGATGATGAGGCGTGGCCCGACATTCTAGTCACTTGCCACAAGTCCTCGAGACGGGGCAACGGTACCACATATCATGGAGCACAAATCGTCACTGCAGTTAACAAAGCATTAATTGGTTTGGATATGTGATCTGAGAAGGCCTCTGGCCTGTTTCGCGCTAACCACCACGCGGGAATAAGTATAGGCAATCTGCATCGTACATTCGCCCGAAAGATCTTCGGATGTCACAGTTGAGCGGCACGCGCCCCGGTGGCCCACGTAACCACCGTCTTAGTATTAAGAGGTACCAAGACTGACACCGGTCGTCCTCGCAACGTGCAGGATTGTGGAGGGAGATTGGCCCATGACCCCTCTGTGATTAGGATGTAGACCGACGTGTGGCATCTCTCTTGAGCCTAGGTAGGACTACAGCGTGTCAATTAGCCGGGGTTGAGCATGACCTGGAAAGTGTGTCCGGCCAAAGTTAATCGAGCGTGTTGGACAAGTTTGTGCACCCGTGCAAGGAAGTATATCTATTCGAATAGACGTGTCCACGGTAACGGACACCCGGAGTTGTATCTCGATCATCGCAACTAGAAGTGGATACTTATGAATGAAATGAAATTGTTTGCTCCAGGATTGCTTTCTCGCAGGGAGTCGAGGAAGAATCTCTCAGCGTTAATTAATAAACTTACTATATTCTAATTATGCTAATCTGCACTCTTCTAATTATGTAAGACACTGAAGATGCTAGTCTTCGATAGGACTAGGTCTTCTCTCTATTCTGACATTTCTACAGTCAATCCAAAGATATAGCCCCTTTCCTTTAATACTGATGCATACTTAGTATAGTTCTGACGTCAGTCTTGCGAGTATTTTGGATGAGTGCTCGTCGTTGGTTTGCTCCCCCCCCCTTTTCTTTTCGATACGATTGCTGTGACCAGATGACGGAGCTCAGGAGATGGCTAACCCCGACGGCGACTACTTCTACCCCGACGGAGCATACTACTACATGGAGGCAGGGGCGGAGCTACAGGGTGGCCAGGGTGGGCCGCGGCCTACCCTGGGATTCTGGATCAATTAATATACCTATAGATTTCTAACTGGACCAGAGGAAAAAAAGGCCCAATAACCCTTACCTGTCGACCTATGACAAACGCAGCCCACGTCCACATCGAGCCAGCCAGCGAGGGGAATGCATCGAGCAGAACCAGCCTTCCAGGTTTCCAACCCCCTCGTCCCGACGCAGCGACGCCCTCGCAGAGCCATCGCCGGCTCGGTGCCCTCATCGCTCGTCGGCCGGATCCCGAGGAGGATCCCACCCCTGCGAGCTAGGTGCGCCCGGCGCCCCTGTCTGCGCGGCTGTGCCTCTACCCGCGGCCGCCTGACGCCCTAGCAAAGCCAGCGGCGAACGCCCAGTGCCTCAGTGCCCTAGTCCGGCGGAGCAACTCAACAAGTTAACCCCATTTAGGCCCCGCTTGGATGGTCGTTTGAACATAAATACCCCCGTAAAAAATTTACACGCCCCCGGGCATTGTTTCTTTTCCAGGCGGAAATCAAACTGCTACCAGTATTTTACAGGTGTAATCTAAATCCGGAGGTAAAGTTTTACACCGATGCCAAGCAAGCCCTTAAGGTATCAAATACCCAAAATCTGATTCCCCAATTTCTGATTTAGGGTTAGTTTTGTTGTTGTTGTGCTATGTTTTCAAGTATTGAACCGAGCACATCAATAGAAAGTAATTATTTAGCACATCATTCTGCACCAAATAGCTTTATTAATAGAAACTAATTCTTATTGCAGAATTGTTGAAGTATTTACTATGTAGGCTTTTATGCGAAACTTAGACTTAATTGAAAAATTTAATGTGTTTGTAAGAACATATTAATCTATTTCTATGTGATATTGGTAATTAGATAGAACATTCATATGCTACATTTCTTATCAAAAGAATCATTTTTGGGGCGGACCATGTTCTCAAATGATAGCTCCACCATTGCGTGAAGGCTGTTGAGTAGTAGGCTCGCTCCTAGCCAGAAGGCCTTGCCTTTTTCATCCGCGTTATATTTATACTAGTCTTTTTAAGACAAAACTTGTTTACTTATGTCTGTATTTAGATATTATTTGCCTTTTTCATCCGTGTTATATTTATACTGGTCTTTTTAAGGCAAAACTTGTTTACTTATGTCTGTATTTAGATATTATTTGCTTACGTTGACTCGTGTGTATTTGAGATTATATATTCGAGCCTTCGAAATCTTTGGCTTGTAACATGAAACTTGTATGACTTTAATTTGTGTCTAGAATTGTGTTGTGATATTTTTTCGTGGGTCTCTAATATTGATTGTACGCATTTACATATAATTAACGTACGATCAAAATGGAGATCAAAATGGAGGCTTCAAAGCAGTGTGGCACCCTGTGCGAGGAAGGGGAAGAAAGGGTAAGGGGCAGCGTCGTACAGGAGGGGAGCACCATCTGCTCCCCCTCACAGCACAGGCATCGACCAAGGCGGCTCTTGCCTTTGTTCTACCATTAGAATGAGATTGCCAACGGTACAAATGCAGCAACCAGAACACAATTCATAACCGAGTTTGTTACCTTCTTATCTTAAATAAATGTAACTGAGGCCCGTCCGTCCACAGCCACAGGCATACACAACGTCAATGCTTTCCTTTGTTCTTCCGTCTACTCGTGTCAACCTTCTTGGTCTTCTTGCTTTTGCTGAATTGCCTCTTTGGTGGCCGCTTCTTCACGCCTAAACTCGGCTGCTTCTTGGCACTAACCACACCACAACTCTTCTTAGCATAGCTCCTTGACACGGGTTTCAGGTCATCCTTGTCTCCATGAGTAATTTCACTGGTGACTACTGTTATTCTAGTCCCACCATCTTCATATGTTTTGATTTCTACACAAGCACCAAATCAATCATTGCACAATAGAATCAACAAATATAATGCCAGTAACTGCTGTAAAATTAATCTCGTCCCTATACTCACCAGAAACTGCTGTAAAATTAATCTCGTCCCTATACTCACCAGGCGCAGCTGCATCCATCTCATCACCATCACTGCCTTCACCACCCGCATTTTCTGATGACATGACTTTACCGTATAGAGCAATCTCTTTCTCTTGCTTTCTCTGGAAATACATAAAATGACACTGGTCAGTAAAACGTTCAAGTCTTGCTCATGTTATTTATGTGACAGAAACACACAGGCTAGATAATCTCCTTGAAATGACACTAAGCCCCGATTCAGTGACGTCCCTACCATTCCTGTTTCATCAAATCATCATTCAGTCTAACAGAGAAAAGTGGTTTCTTGCCTGCTTTCCCGTACCAGAAAGCACATGGTTGAGCTTTGAGGAATGTGTTATGTATTCCACAGCTCTAAGCATCTTCCCTTCAACATACCACTCGACACAACAAATCTTTGCGGTACCCATTTCTAATGTTCCACTAGTGATCCCTATCAGTTGTTGATAGCATTAACCCAAGAAAAATGCACCCCATGTTCCAATATGAAAAATATTAGCCATGTAGGATGCAGGCATTCAGCTTTTCATTCATTCTGATGATTCACTTCTTCCTAGACTTCTCCAAGTGTTGGCTCCTAAGAGAACCCCCTCAACTAGACCTACAGTCCGTGGGGCACATAATAATAGAGGAACGATGGTCAATCAACCTTCTCTTGGAATCTTTCCTTTTGATCAACTATTACTAAATCAATAAAACATACAAAGAACCATAAGAGCATCTCGAACAGATGATGTAAAACAGCCACGGTGCCCAAAAACCTGTTGTTTGGGCACTTGGGGCAAAATAAAACAGCTCCAACAGATGATGTTGTATAGTGATACAAAAAAAAATTGGGCAGCCCCAAAATAAAAACACAGCTGCATGAACTGCAACTGCACGCTGAAATTTCCCCCACCGCCACCACACGTTGATTTCGGCTGGATCTCGTTGTTGCAGCCACCGCCGCAAGTCTACCGCCAGCCCCGGCCCAGCCGCCACTCCACCGCCCATTCCCACAATCCCACCGCTCCGGACGACCACAACAATCCCCACCACAGGATCCACCGAAGCCTGATTTGCAGCAATTCCGGCCGTCCCCCGCCCCACTGCCGCCCGAAATGGCCGTCGTAGCCCGGTGCTTGCCGTGGAGGTCGACTAGTGACCGCCGCTACCACCGTAGAGCTATTGCTCCTTCAGAGCTCTCAGTTGTCAAACGACGAGGCGACGACCGCTCTGCCACAACCCCCAGCTCGCCGGCGTCACGAAGACTGCTGCTCTTTCGGTGCATCGCCCTTGAGCCCATTCCTAGCCAGGCCGATGACCGCTGCTCCTTCGGTGCCCACTAGGTGTTTGGTCAAAAGCCTCATAAGGTAAAAATAATTCATTTTTCCATTTGTTATTGCGATGTAGGAGTCAATTGTCATGGAAAGTATTGTGTTGTAGATGAGTTCATTTCAATTCTCTTTGTGGGATGATTTCCTCCTCCGAAGAGGAATATGAATGGGACAAAGACGAGGATATTGCTTTGATTATGATGGTGCACATGGAGAGGAACAAGAGGCTGAAGCATGGTGGTTCTGTTGTCGGACATGAGGTAAGCAAGATGGGCACCATCACTAATGCTCAATTACTTTGGACCAATTCCGATGTACCTAGTGCGATACTTTTGACGCCGGTTTAGGATGGCTCTGGATTTGTTCCACCAAATTGCCAACTATGTGAAGCAGCATGGTCGATTCTTCGAGCAGAGGAAGAATTCCACCGGAGATCTTGGACATAACGCTATGCAGAAGGTCATTGCGACATTACGCACGATAGCTTATGGTATTCCTGTAGATTCGATTGATTATCACTTGGCAATGGGAGAGAGCACTTCCATCAACTGTGTGAAGCAATTTGCAAAGGCAGTGGTTGAAGTGTTTGGGCCAGAGTATTTAAGAGCACCCAATGTTGAGGACACTCATAGGCTTTTGGAGATGAATAAAGCACGTGGGTTTTCAGGTATGCTAGGCTTAATGATTGGATGCACCAGAAGTGGAAGAATTGCATGCAGCATGGCATTGACAGTTCAAAGGACATAAGAAGTATGCCACCATCATTCTTGAAGCTGTGGCCGATCAGGAGGCATCGATTTGGCTTTTGGGATGGCAAGCTCTTGCAATGACATCAATGTGCTCCAGCGATCACCACTCTTTGCATGCTTAGCCAATGGGAAAACACCATGGTTGGAGTTTCAAGCAAATGGCCGCACATACAACATGGGCTACTAGCCTACTACCTAACTGATGGGATATATCTGAAGTGGACAACCTTTGTGAAGCCAATTTAAAGCCCCCAAGGTAAGAAAGAACTTCAAATTCATAATGCTCAAGCAGCTGCTAGGAAGGATGTGGAGAGGGCATTTGGGAATTTGCAAGCACATACTATGGTGCGAGGACCGGCTAGGTTTTGGGATCAAGAAATCCTTTGGTACATCATGAGGGCTGACATGATCATGCAGAATATGATCAGTGAGCATGAGTGTGGTAAATATTTGGACTGCTCCTATGAACTGATGGGAAAGCCGGTGCATCCGCGTAGGAGGGAAGAGGAAGACCACATCTGATGCTTTCTTCAAGTTTACCATGACGTTTGAGATGTGGATGCTCATGAAGATCTTCACTGAGATCTCATAGAGGAGTTGTGGGCGTGGAACGGGAAACAAGAGCACAAGTTCTACTTCTATGTTTCATGTCATGTGTGACAAAATCTGTGGCATGAACAATTTGTGTTAAATTTGATGCTGTGGATTCATGAACTATGTAATAATTGAGTACTATTTGTGTTTTATTTGTTTTAGATTAATTTTGATATGAGTTTGATATTATTTGTGTTGAACATTATTAAAAATGTTTGATAGTTGATGAAGCCCACGTTTTTAGGGCACCAGGCAGAAAATTTTCTGGTGCACAAAAAGTTTCTCTCTCCGGCCCTAAAACCATCTTTGGGCACCAAAATTTACATCGATCTGTTGGAGAGATGCTCTAAGAACACAGAAAAGCAGAATGATGTGCGAGAGCTTCACACCTTCTTGCGTGCCTCGATTCGCTTCCGTCTGTCCTTCTCCTGCGTAATCCTCTGCGCCTCCTTTCTCCTCTTCTTCTTTCTCTTGTGAAACCCGGTCACGAAATCCCTGTAGATCCAAGATTCGCGTCAGGAAACAAATTAAGAGCCCACGCAAACACAAATCGCACCGTGCAGCTACAGCCCAGAGAACCGAAGGAGGTTGCAGTACCGTACTTGAGGGCTTTCTTGTCGAGGGAGACGGAGAGGGCCTTGTTCTTCAGGGCGCGCTTATTGATGTGTTTTGGGACCATGAACGTCGGCATCTGCCCCACCACAACATCCTCCCCTTCCTCCTCCGACGCTTCCATATCTTCCTCGTGCTCCTCTTCCAATCCCTCTTCCTCCCACGCCATGGCTAAACCTTTCCTCTGCCTCTCTCTCTCTCTCTCTCTCTCTCTCTCTCTCTCTCTCTCTCTCTCTCTGGTAGAGACGAGGAAGCGCCGCCGGCTTTTTTTTGGGGGGGGGGGGGGGGGGAGGGGGGAGGAAGCGCCGCCGGCTTTGGAGAAGGGGAGCAACTAGGTTAGACGATACAGAGGTACAGGTCATTCACGCACACACAAAAAAAAAGAGGTACAGAAGTCACGTGCGATCCGCGTGAGTAAGGCGCGACTTGCGATAACTTCGTCGCAAAACTCCTATTCTATATAATCCCTCGCCGAAAAGATAATTTACGATCGGGTCTCTTTGGAAGGAAATATATAATACTCCCTCAATTAACTATTAATCCCTCAATATATGTTGTTGTAGTAGTTGCTTCACGGATATATATTTCGATATAGAAGGAATAGAAAATATTCTAAAAAAAAATTGAATCAAATGTATATAGATGCATTTACTCATTTCAATCCGTATGTAGTTCATATTGAAATATTCAAAACGTCTTATAATAATGGACGGAGTGAGGAAATGATAATATAAGAACAAAACAAATAGAAAGAATAAAGCGAAAAATACAAACATAATCTTTAGTTCTAACAAGCAGACATGGATAATGCAATTTCACTACGACAAGTTTTGAATGATTATTGTCTATACTAACATACAATGCATGTACTCGACTCTCAATTGGTGTGGGTTGCGAACTCCGTTGTTTTTTAGCCCAGTACACACGTTCTAACATATGCCATGAGTTAGATTTTGGGGCCACTTACAATTACATCCATCACGAGCGAGAAGCATCAGCCTCGCTCATGTTGTCCACGTATGCATTGGCCGTTGTTTTCCTCGTTGTACCTTTCCCCTTCGCGCAGTCGGCAAGGCAACCCTAGAGCCACCACTCTCTCTTCCTCCTCTCCTCCCTCTCTCAAGCATGTGCTACCAAGCTTATCCACGTCACTTCCTTCCTTGCCTCATCTCTCTATCTATCATGTGCAACCACCATCACCCTCAACCAATCCCCCATCTGAGTTTTTGTCGGAGTTCAAGGGCATGAGAGGAGAGGATCGACGACGACGCAATAGAGGATCAACAACGACAACAGGGATGATGGAGGAAGTCGCTACTCATATCCACCTCCTCGATGTGTGTTGTTGCCATGGCCAATCGTGCTCTCTCTCTAGCTCTTTCTCAAGGGCTCATCCCTTCATGGTGCTTGCTACTGATCAGGATCTTGAGGAGGAGGTTTCTCGTCGATCTAGGCCTCAATCTAGATGAGGGGAGCAGCAACCATGTCCCCCTTATTCGCGTGGGGTAGCTGGTGATTCTTCTGCTTGTAGTTCCTCCTCCCCAATTCAACACTATAGGTGTGATTTCTTCATTTTTTATCCTTTACATTGTTCTTCCATTGTGCAACCATAATTTCTTCATTTTCTATGATAGCATTCACATCTATTTTTTCTCGTTTCTCCCATCTGGATTTCTGATTTTGGTTATAGCGTGGAGGTGGATGTTACTTGTTAGGGAGGAAGTTGGTCACAAATTTTGTTTGTAGGGCAACACAAAATAATGTTTCATCCCTCTCTCCAATCTAGCCATCAAGGGATTTGTGAGTTACTATCAAGGTTCACAAAAGCCAGTGCATTCAACTACTCTGATTTTGTGGTGTTCAGCTGAATACTGTGTGATTCAGTATACATGGTCATTTTTGCATGTCGTATTCACTCTAGATGAGCTCATGAGAAAGCGACCATGAAATCAGAAGGTGGGCTAAAATCCTCTTGTCAGTTATTGTTCCAAATTCTCCAATATGTGTATCTTGTCGTATGAGTTTGTTTTGTACTAAGAAATTGGTTTTGTGGAAAAAGTATATATAGTCTAGTTACTCCATAGTGGTGAAACCACACATGGCATGAAGCCTTAGTGTGTGGAATGAAGACCCGTCATGATTTGTGTCGCATCTATAAATCTATTTGTAATGGGATTTGTGATAAGAGCCATATAGGAATGACTGTAGTAGGAATATTTGTTGATGTCTCCCTTACTTAAATCTGTCCCAATCTTCGGTGTGCCATTTGTGTATTTAGAAACTTTTGTTTGTGGTATGTGGGGCAAAAGTTCACTTTTGTATGTGGTGTGTTGCAACAAATAAAAATGTGTGCCGTTGATTGATTGAAAATATTTGATCAAACTTTGTCCAATATGTCATGCCATTGGACCTGACCTAGCACAAATGATTATTAATTGCAATATTTTACTTTATACTGATTTTACAAAATAAATCAAATAGCTGGTAGATAATTGATTGTAACATCCCAAAATTTCATTTTGGAATGTTATGAAATATAGCTATGCATCCATCATCATCATTGCTTGAATGTATGAAATAGTTGAAATGCTTCTTCTGACTTTCTGAAAGTCCCTTTCTATTTTCAATGTGTTGCTTTCACCTATTTGAAAACCTTGGAAAAAGTTCAAAATAAGAGGGGAGTAACATTACACTCCACACCAGGGTCATCTTGGTGATATATTTGAACAATAAGAACCAGGGGGTCTTTTGAAAAATATTTGCAAAAGGTTTTAAAAGCAAATAGGCAATTTCTGAAAATATTTTTTTTAAAGTATTCAAATGACAGAATAAAAATGTTCAATAAATGGAATTTATTATTCTGTTAATTTTGATATATAATACTCCTATATTTGGAACTATATTGAATGCATTAAAAGGTTTTTACTGCACTGATATTTGAAAATAGGAAAATCTTTAAAGCAATCGGGCCGGCCCACCGCAGTTAATACCCGACTTGCCTAATTACCGGCCGACCGATGCCTCGCAAATACCTCCCCTCTCACTGACAGCGGGTCCCACCCGATCGTTCGCTGGATCGGCGCGGTCGCCTTCCACCTCGCGCGCGCGCCGTCCTCGCCGGTGACCTCGTCGTCGCGGATCTCCCTCCCCTTCCTTCTCTCGCTCTGCCTCGCCCTTATATAAGAGCGGCCACCCTCCTATCTCCATTCCACATTGAAACCCCCTCCTCACCTTGCCGGAGCGCTGCCCCTCACCTCGCCGGAGTTCCTGTCCCGACCGAACCCTCCCCGAGCTCCTGGTCGTCGACTCCCTAGTCCCCTCGCCCCACCGTCACCACCAATCGACGCCGGACGCCAGCCGCAGTCGCCTGGACTCCTCCGACAACCTCCTCGACCACCGGAGCGACGCCCCCGACGACCTCGCTGCCTCGGCCTCGCCGGAGGACCCCTTCGCCGGTGACCCCCCCTTCATAGTGAGCCCCCCGCTCTCTTCCGTTCGATCAGAGATCAACGATCCTGATTAGATCGTTTAATAACCTGAACCATTTTCTTCTTTAGTTCGGTCGACCGCCCGCATTTTCCCCGCGTTCACGCTAGCAGCCAATAGGGAGCTGCCACGTAGCCTCGACCGTCCGTTAGTTTATTTTCTATTTTTTGTTTTGTTTTAGTTAACAAAAGCTTTTCTGATTTTGTTTTAGCTATAGCTTTTGAACCATTTAATGTTTTTAATTAATTCTTTTTGCATTAGCTCACATATTTCATGTAGTTTCACCCTATAGTCTTAGATTTTAAATTTGAACCTTAGAATTTGAATTGAATCAAATTTGCTCAAATCACTCAAATTTGAATAATTGGAGTTTAAAAATAGATTTTGATATGAATCTTTTTGCTACTGCTTGGTATTAGTTAGGACTATCATCATGCTTAGTTTGAGGATTTTTAGGATGATTTTGTTTAGTGTTCTAGCTATAAACAGATTCTGCCTAGTAGTTAGTATAGTTTAGTTAATTTAGTTTTTAGTTAGTTTAAATCAGAGTTGTTATAATTTGTTTTAGTAGGTTATGTTGCTTAAACATTAGGTGTTTTACTTTATGTAAATAAAAATATAAAATTGCTTAGTTTAATTCTTTATTGTTATAGGAATCTCAACTCATTTTCAACTAGGTATAATTTGTTATAAAACAAACTAGTTAGTAATAGTTTTCTTCTAACAAAGTTTTATATAATTAAATTCTGTTTTCTAAGAAGTTTAGTAAATTCTTTTTCTGTTAATATAATGTTTATTAATTAATAATAGGTTTTGTTTTACTCTTTGTTAGTAAAACTATAGTTAACTCATATAGTAGTGTTTATCAAAACTTTTAAAACCATACTAAGATTTTTCTTAACAAAACTTTAAATGGATTTAATTATGTTTATTAATAAAATATTTTTATTATTTCCTTGCTGTCAACTATTGTTTTGTTAATACAAGTAGTTTTACTATGTTAGTAGTGGTTTACCCATCACCTTTTTGAAAACAAAACTTTGTGTGTTCTCTTGCTTGTGATTTGTGCATTGTTTTGTCTTGATTATTTACTAGTTCATTACTGATTTTTGTGAGTTACAACATTTTTGTTGTATGCTTATTGAGTGCTTTTGTTTGCTTCGTTAGATTATCCGGAGTGCGAGGCTTGTTACCTAGAGTCCCTCGAGTACGAAGATCGTCAATCAGGCAAGTCACTTTGACCATGTATACCTATGTTTTATTGCATTAGTTCTTCCATCTCCCCAATTGCATGCAAAGTAGGTTAGTTGGAAATTTGGTTAATTGATGTAGTATCATGTGGTAGGTACCCCAACCCTTTGACACCTTGGCCTCGGGAAACGTTGAATTATTTTGCTATGCTATTAGTAGACGGGGTTGGATGTGTGATTCATGAGAGTTGTGAGGTAATAACTTCAAGACCTATGATGATCAAGACTTCAAGATTTCCAAGTTTTCAACATACCTCTGGGTGGATGATGGTTGAACGGTGCCCTGGAGAAACCAGTGGTTAGCCTAGGTGATGCTGGAGATGTGCCAGTATTCACGCGGAAAGGTCCACCCAGGCACAAAGGGATGGAAGGATGCTTCAAGACCCAAGGCTTACCTGCACAGCCACAAGTCATTATGGGCTCTGGCTTGGTTGGATATTGTGGTGACCCTGGACAGGCGGTGCTACGAGATGTAGAAGAACGGTAGGAAAGGATGGGCACCGACAGAGTCGCAGGGAAACCCTTTGGAAGACCATGTTTTGGTCATCCGTTTCTCAAACACCCTGAAGTGCGAGAAATCAAACGGAGGCGACCAAATCTCGTGGGGATCGTGTGCAAAACTCTGCAGAGTACTCAACCTAATCGATTAGCCGTGTCCACGGTCATGGACGACTTGAGCCAAAGGAACTGAAACTTCTGGAACTCTCAACACAATTAATATGATGATGTAGGTATTAATAACTTGGGTATGAGAATTGGTTGGTGGAACCATCTCATTAATCAACCAACTTAGTAATAATTTTGCTTAGCACTCTCTTGATGTAGGAAAATTGGCTTTACGCAAAAACTTACCACCCCACCTGCCATATATGCATGTAGATTAGATGATTATATTTTCACCCCTCTCTTGTGACTTTGCCGGCATATTCCATATGCTGACCTACATGGCTGCAACGCATCATGTTGCAGAGTACTTTTCCGACTAGGAGTGAGGATACACTCTACGCTCGGTGAGATGCCCATGGAGTCAGATGGACTCATCTACCTTCGACGCTTCCGCAAGATTTAGATATTCTCATGAGTTGGCCTTCAGCCACTTTATTGTAATCTTTATTGTAATAAAGGACTCGATATGAGATTTACGATTAATAAATGATGTGTGATTTCCCTTTGATATATACATTGATGTACTGTGTGTGTACCAGCATGATCTTGGGATGGTACAGAAACACCGGAGATTCGACCTTTCAGGTCGGGTCGCTACATTGATCCTATTAAGATTTTCAAATATTGTTTCATGTCAACCAGGATAAAATTGGCAAGCCGTTGCTAATTCATTTTCTTTCCTTGTCTAAAACTCACAGGACTATCGGCACATCAACACTAGCACAAATAACATATAACTTATTTAATCTCATGGAACATCAACGGTAGCTCAAATATTTGGAACAACACATAAATAGGTTATGTATTCACACAGTTGTAGGGCACCCTCTTACAGTTAATGGAAAAGGTGGTCAAGTATGTTCTTGTATGCCTTGGTAGTGCATTGCAGTGATTCCTAATTGATTTTTGCTTTTCTAAATATGTACTTAACTTTATAAAGTTCCTCTTTTGCTTCATGTGGTTCAATACTATCCTTACAACTATAACTTTTATTATTCACAATAAATTTCCATTTTGGAAGTTAAAATGCTAGTGAAGTACTTTTGTTACGTTGGAGCCTTAGGGAGTCAGGTCTAATTGCCAACATTAACATTTCCTCATGATTCTAAATTTGTAAATGCGGTCATTTTGTTTTGGAATGTCATAATGACCTTTCATACCACACTATTCTTGCTACATCTTAAGTGGATGAGTGTAACTAGCTTTTATATTAAAAAGTGGCAATGGAGTTACACATTACAACAATCCCATGTTAATATGTGATGTTGTTTGCTATTTACGATAGATGCATTAGAAAGATTTTATCACCTTTCATAGTCTCCAACATATTATTGGGAGCAATTGACCATTAATTTGACTCATGTAGATCTTTTCAACATCATATATATCTTCTTAAAGCAATGTTTATGATTCGTCATTTGTCTTTCTCTAATATACTCATTCGTAATATGTTTTTGGAGTTTCCAAGGCGTGTTTTTGCTATTTGTGCCCAAACCAAATAGCTTTGCTTTGGCCTTCAAAGCCAAATCAATTTACCATTTTTTACATGGGTGCCATTAAGGATCATATTACACACGCAAATGTACATAAGGCCAGGGACCTCCATTCATCAAATGAAATGATGCCCTTGCATGGTGCACCGTCGTTTCGTACTAACACTGGTCTTGAATCCTTTGGACATTGAGAAGTGTGAAGTCGAACATGTATAACCAAGCTTAGATTAGGAACATAATAAGCCACCCTCATGTGTGTAGACAAGTTTAGAACGCACAACTCTGGTGCTGCTTGTCTTTCCTCTCATGCTATTATGATCCCGTCTTTCCTCTCATGCTTGATGTATTTTATGAATGTGTTATGTACCTCTGTTGTTCAAGTGTGGATACTAATAGTTCATAATAATTATCAACATTCTTGTTTGTGCCACTAATTATTTATTTCTAGAGATTTCTTTCTCATTGTTGTTATATTTTATCCTTACCCTAAATTAATATTTCTTTAATGCTATCAAGCATTCTTATTTGGCGGGTTAGGCCGGTGACAATGATTATTTCAATGAGCCTAGGCATGATCTTAATAGATTTAAATATTATATTTGAACGCTTAGTATAGGAAATTTACTACAAGACATTTTCATTTGTTGTTCTTTGCTCATAAACTAGGTTGTAAAAACTCAAAATTAGGGACTAGGGACCAGGAATATTGAGTTCTCTTTGCTCTTTCATTGGCCATTTTACTTGAGAATTCATATATTTCGGTCATTTTTACTTCCTTTGCAATCTACTACCTCTTTACATCAATGTTTCCTTGCCATAAGCAAGTAACTATGACTATGATCTATGGTGTGCCTAATGTTTCGTCGGCTCCTTAATGTGTGTAGATAGAATTGAAGCACATAATATCACCTCATTAGGACTACATGTGTCACCCCCAAGATGCGCGCCTATCCATTTTAAGACACGAGGGCCTCACCAGGGATAGAGGTGCATCTTGTCGTTAGCAAGTATAGTATCATCACATCATACAATACTGAAAAGATGAGTATACAAGATTGGCTTACACTCGCCACATGCTAAATTACAATCCACTCAGAGTTCAAATCATCAAGATGAAGACAGGGTCTGGGTACTAATGAAATCAAATGATAAAACAGATGCAAATGATACTATCTCGCTATCCCAAAGATCACGACCATGGTCCTCTACTCATCCGGGTAAGTCACGTACATCCTGCCTCTTTCCTCATCATATTCCCACTGGAGCTGGGTAAGATCATCTTGAACGTACTCGTCTGTACCCGTACTTGGAGGGTTGTAGAATCTGTGAGCCACAAGGACTCAGCAATCAAGCGCCCGGGTACCAAGACTATTCAAGCTTAAAGGTTGGGATGGGGTAAGTGTTTAGTTTGCTGTAACACTAAGCATTTATGGTGGCTAACTTACGTAACATGAAAATAAATATGAGTGGCCTACGATGACGATCGAATCTAGTATGATCTCTATGAGATCCTGAACACTTACTTACGTCAATCATAACCCCACCGTGTTCTCTCTCGGATCATGTTCACGAGCAGAGACGATCATGGTTACTCACACAGTTGGTGTATTTTAGTTAGAGTTTACTTCAAGTTTACTATAACCGAGTGTTAAACAAATATCCAAGTTGTCGCATAACCGCGGACACGGCTTCTCGAAAAGTTTTAACCCTGCAGGGGTGCTCCAGCTAGTCCATCACAAATAACCACACTCCATGGGAATAGCCTCGACCACGGACCTCGTGGTCATCATAGGTAATTCCAAAGGAATTCCAACACCTCGAGAAAACCCAAAGAAAGTCAGACTCCACACGCAAGACACTCGATAAAGGTAAACCCAATCCAGCAAGACCACCCGACGTGTCGACGAACCCGATAAGAGCCGCGTATCTCGTTCTCAGGACATGACGGATAAGCCACGCGTACGGAGGCCTGATAGAAATCTCCCAAGTTGCCCTGGGTTGGCCCCGCACAGTGCTCTAGTTTGGACCAACACTCGTGAGGAGCACTGGCCCGGGGGTTGATTAATTATCTACGGGTTCGCAACACCCTATACAAATTTTATTAAGTTGTTAAGCAAATGTAAAACCAATGTTGGGTCTTGCCAGACAAGTTTTAATCTCAACCGAATAAACAAGGGGGTCCCCATAACAACCCCGAGCGTGTTAGGAGCGCAAAATATGGAAAACATAACACCGGTGACAAGAATCTATGGCGGTAATAGCGGAACAAAACACTTAGCAAAAGGCCAAGCCTTCCACCAATACCAAGATTATGTGCATTAAATTAAATAACAGATAAATATTGTGATATCCAAAACCATGTTATCACATGGAACAACCTACACCTGCAACTACGAATGCTATAAGAGGGTTGAGCAGCGGTAACTTAGCCAATCAAAGGTTTGCTAGGATGTGAAGGGTTAGAGGCTTTCATGCCATTTAGGAGGCTAATATTCAAGTGGTAGGTAGCGCAATTGTAACAATAAGAGCGGGAAACTAGCAAGCGAAAATAGTATCGGGATCTAGGAACGATCATCTTGCCTGTTGGTTCTTCAGTGGAACAAGTAGTGGGATCCTCGTAGTAGTTCTCTCCTGGGTCCTCGTACTCAGTATAAACACTCGCGTCTAGCCAAGAGAAACAGCAACAATAAACATCCAACCAAGATGCAATGCACAACCAAGATGATTCATGATCCATTTAGAAGAATTTAACATGGCAACCCAAAACTAGTCATGTTTCACATGCAAAGATTGTTTATTAATGAACCTGGACAGAACCTGATGTTAAGTTATTTGAACATGCATGAACATGGAAAATATGGCTGCATCAAGCAAAATCGATAGAAATGCATATAAAGAACGCAAGAAACGGAGTTACGGTTCTCACGATACGCTCACGACAAGGTACGAAGGCAAAACACAAGACAACCAATACCATGGGTTAATTCTTGGCATTCCAAGGTATCCACTAGTTAGGCTATGAAAAACCAACCACAATAGACTCAAAAATCAATGAATTCCCTGGAGTATAGCTCCCACAAGTCACAAAACAATAAAACAAACAATCTACCACAAAACAGCAACATAGCAACTTACACAGCCCACCACTTGAGCTACAGGAATCCTACAGCCACAAACAAGATACTGACAGAATCTACATAATAAATGCATCAACTTATTCAACTACACAACCAGCAAAGGAGGCACACATCAATAAGCATGAAGCTATCAAGTTGACAAGATGAAACTGTTTTCTGGGACTTAGTGAAATTTCCAGTTTTCTGGAATCTGAGTTAATAAAGTAGCAAGTTGATAGCAGTAATTAAATATGCTAGAGACCACCTATTGGCATGAAAATTAACAGGATGGTAGTAGACAACATCTACTCCAAAACACTAGAACTATGCATGCTCAAATTCACAACACATCACTAGATACCATCCACTCTTCATGGCATAAAAATAACACCTGATTCTCAGACTTAGTAGTTTTTAGCATGCTGAAACAGAAACATTAAGTAGGCAACTTAACAGCATGGTTCCCACTTATATGGGTGATTATCATGTTAAACTAAAATACCAAGGCATAAAAGTTACAAAACACTAGCACTTCCTAGTTGGCACATGGCCCAAAACAAGCAATGATTAAATCATGCAAAAATGACAAAGTAGCATCACAGCTGAAAATGACAGTTTTATAAACTTGCTCAAAAGTGAAATCTGAAAGTTCCAATGGATTCATTTGCTCTTTCTACCCCAAATACATATGTCATACTCATATGTTCATGTGATATAACAAGGCACAAGCATATATAGCAAAACTACTACCTATTCACATTAGTGTCATATGGAACTAGATGGACAAGAGCAACATGATCACAACCAGATTTAGAATCTTGGTTTACAATGGCAAACACAAATAAACCTACTAACAAGCATGATAAAAAAGGAGTAGGTCAAGTGGGGAAACCCACTAGTCCCCTATACACACACATGCTCTAAATATGCCCAAGGCATATGAGCACTAGCCACCATGAACATACCCCCCAAGAAGGAGGTGTTCACCCACCCACACACACTCACATGAATTAAAAATACAAGAGCATATATATACACACATACTACCACTTACATACAAGAAAACATAAAACACATGCATATGTGCTCACACACATATGCACTACACCACTACCTACACACATACACCTATAACATGCCACACACACAAGTATGTATGACTAAGCTCACACATACACTCTCATCCATACATACATATGCCTCCATATATGCACAAGGCATATATGCACAAGCATATGCATGTGGCGAAACACACACACACTCCACTCACATGCATATATACACTAGCACACGTGCATGTGTATGCACCACCTAGGTTGCACATACACACACACAAACATACATACATCTCCCACCTATGTGTATGCATCACCATGTGACACATACACACACACTACAACAACGGGGAAAAACAATAAAGGAATCAAATTCCTACACATACATACATACACACATGTATACAAAGGGAAGAAAAAAAACAAAAAAAACAAAGCAAAAAGAAAAACAACAAGATGGGGGAAGGCTCAGGCTCGAGCCCGTGACCTGCTGGTCATCCTCCCCTGGTGTAACCACTACGCTATGCTGCGGATCGACAACAGAGGAGGGGCACTAGTCCTATAATACACACACCCACATCACTAACTGACGAAACTGAAACCACGCGACACCAGCGACAGGCAAACGACGACGACAACTCCGGTGGCTATAGAGCAGGTCCGGTGACGCAAACGCGCACTCACCAAGCAGGAACTAACGGGGTTCCATTCCCCTTCTCATCTTGCGATGAGGTGGAAGGAGGCACGCCCCAAGGCACAACCTTGCAGACGGCGGCGACGGGCAGCTACGGCAACTAAACGGCGGCCTACATGAGGAAGAAGAGGGTGCGGGGACCGGCTGCTCACCGAGGGGAAGGCGACGACAAGCCGGATGAGAAGGAGACGACGGAGGGGGTCATGGACGCAACGACGACGAAGAGGAAGTAGAGGGCGACGACGGCGCGGACGTCGTCGAAAAAGACGAAGACGAGGTCGACGCTGTAGAGCTCCTCCGGGACTCCTAGCGATGGGGATCGAACACATGGATCACCCCCGAGCTCCTGGACGCCATGGCTAATGCTGGGCTCAACGGAGACGACGAACTGGTCGCCGGCGACTAACTGAACCTCTCTTCTCTCACACTGAACTTACCTGGCAGGGGGAAAGAAGAGAGGAGGGAGAGCAATGGAGGGAGAGATGGGAGCTGCGGCGGTGGAGGGAGAGAGAGGAACCCTAGGTGAGGGGGCACGCATGCCGAGGGTTGACTAAATAGGCTCGAGCTAACGGCGACGGCCACGGAAAGGCAACGGCGGACGCGCTCTCCCTCTCTGAACCTGACGGAGAAGGGGACGGGAGTAGGTGACCGTTCCCTCGCGCGGGCTGGGCTGCGAGGAAGGCCCACACTGCTCTCTCTCTCTCTCATTCAAACAAAAACAGAAAAGGGGTTTTAACTTATTTTAAAAACCAGCAACACTAAAACAAATCCCCAGAGCATGTTTAAAAGGTTTTATAGCAAAACAAAATTATTGTGGTGTAGGAAATAAAGTGCACTATTTAATAAAAATATTAAGTTAATTTATTGGGCAAGTAATTTAATACTTTTGAAAACTAATAGCCACTGTTTTATTAAAACACACAATCATACAAACACCAAACATGAAAAGAACCATACTCTAAATTATTAATATGAATAGGGATATCTCTTGAACATTTTTAAACATATTAATTTGCAAGTTAAATCTTCTATGAAAATAACATGGGAATGAAAGGCATTATGATGGGGGTTTTGAATGAAAAGAAGAGAGGGAAGGGAAGGGGGGTGCACACATGACCCAACCATAAACAAACCACATCACAACTCATGTCACACACACAACATCCACATCATTCAAAGACACATGAAAACAAGTATGGAAAGATGAATGCTAAGATGGATGATATGATGCATGAATGCAAAACCACACATGGATGACAAGGTGCAATTCATATCATAGCTCATGACACAAGGTTCCTACAATGGGATACATGCCATAAAAGGTAGGGACAACACTTGGGCTGTCACAACTCTCCCACACTACAAGAGGATCTCAACCCGAGATCTAGGAACGAAAGAAATCTGGAAATTCGGAACGGAGAAGGTCCTGGCGTTCCCATGTAGCTTCTTTGTCAGAATGATGAGACCAATTCACCTTGAGGAATTTGATAGACTTGTTGCAAGTCTTACGCTCAGTTTCTTCAAGAATTGCAACTGGATGCTAACGATAAGAGAGATCTTCTTGGAGATCGATGTCTTGGAGGTCAATGGTTGATAGACTTGTTGCGAGTCTTACGCTCAGTTTCTTCAAGAATTGCAACTGGATGCTAACGATAAGAGAGATATTCTTGGAGATCGATGTCTTGGAGGTCAATGGTTCGCTCAGGAGTCTTGAAACATTTTCGGAGCTGAGAAACATGGAAGACATCATGCACATTTGCGAAATTTGGAGGAAGCTCTAGTTTATATGCAAGACCACCTGTAACATCCCAAAATTCCATTTTGGAATGTTATGAAAATAGCTATGCATCTATCATCACCATTGCTTGATTGTATGTGTTAGTTGAAATGCCATTTCTGATTTTTTCTGAAAGTCCTTTCTACTTTTCCCTATGTTGCTTCCCCTATTTGAAATTTTGGTTAAATGTTCAAAATAAGAGAGGAGTAACATGACACTCCACACCAGGGTCAAATTGGTGAATTATTTGAACAAAATAACCAGGGGTTATTTTGAAAATATTTGCAAAAAGGATTTAAAAACATTTAGGCAATTTCTGAAAATAATATTTTTTTCAAAGTGTTCAAATGACAGAATAGAAATGTTCATTAAATAGGATTTATTATTATGTTAATTTTGATATATAATACCCCTATATTTACAAACGATTTGAATGCTTTAAAATCTTTTGAATGTCTCTGGAAATTATTAAAAAGAAACGGTAACCGTTTCCGGTATTAAACGGGCCGGCCCACCGGCTTTAAAAGCCGAGACCGTTACCGGTCGGCCGATCGAGCGCAGTAACGTCCCCCTCTCTCTCTGACGCTGGACCCCACCCCCGACCGACCGTTGCTTCGAACGGTCGTCTTCTCCCTCCCCCGCGCGCGCCGGACCCGACGCCGGTCGCTCCCCCCCTCGCCAGATCTCTCTCTCCCCACTTAACTCCCGCACCCCCCCGAGCGCCTATATAAGAGCCCCACTGCCCCGCATCCATTTCCCCCCCGAGCCCCCTTCTCTCTCTCGCCGAGACGCCGTCGATTGCTCGTCGGAGTTCCACCACCACCGGAAGTCGCCGTCGACCGTAGCCACCACCCCCGACCACCATTCGCCTCGCCGTCGCCACCAATCGACTCCGGAGAACCGTCGCCGTCGCCCGGACCACTTCCCCGTCCTCCCCGACCACCGGAACGCCTCGCCGTCGCGTTCACCACTTCCGGACTCGCCGGAGTTTCCCCACGCCGGCGACCTTTACACCGTGAGCATTTCCCTCCCTCCGATCCAAACCCAACGGCTCAGATTAGAAGTCACTTATTCCCGAACCGTTTTCTGTTTAGGATCGGTTGACCGCCCGAAGCACCGCTCGGACACCCACCTCAGCCACTCACAGGTCGCCACGTCACCCTAGTCGACCGTTCGTTAGTTTTTCTTTTCAGTTTTGTTTTTCAGAAAACAGAATGTATTCCAAATTTGTTTTAGCTATATCTTTTAATCAGTTTAGTGTTTTGAGTTGATTCTTTTTGCAATAGCTCACATTTTTCATGTAGTTTCACCCTGTACTTTTAAATTTCAAATTTGAACTATAAAATTTGAATTTAATCAAATTTGCTCAAAATCTTCAAATCTGAATAACTAGAGTTTAAAAATAGATTTTGATATGATTCTTTTTGTCACTGTTAGATATTGGTTAGGACTATCTCCATGTTTAGTTTGAGGATTTTTAGGATGATTTTTAATAGTGTTTTAGCTATAAACAGAATCTGCTTATTATTATAATATAGTTTTATAAACTTAATTTTGATTAGTTTGATTTAGAATTTGGTTTTATTTGTTTATTAGGTTCTGTTAGTAAACATTTAGTGTTTTCACTTACTGTTAATAAAAATATAAATTTGCCTAGTTTAATTTCATTTAACATAGGAATCACAACTTCTTTTCAAATAGGCATAATTTGATTAAAACAACTAACTAGTAATAGTTTTGTTTTCAAATAAAGTTTTGTATAATTAATTCTGTTTTCTAAGACAAATTTATTTGTAAGTTATTTTCTGTAAGAACATGTTTTGTTAACAAATTAATAAGTTTAGTTTTCATTCCCCTTGTTAGTATAACCATAGTTGATTCATATAGTGTTTACCAAAACCTTTTATAAACTTTACTAGAGTTTTCCCAACAAACTTAAATTGACTTTGTTTACTTTAATAGTAAAATATTCTATTGTTGCCTTGCTGTCAACAATTGTCTTGTTATTTCAAAATAGTTTTATTATGTAGAAGTGTTTTCATCATCCCCTTTGGAAAAACAAAACTTTGTGTGTTTTACTTGCTAGAGACTTTTGTGCATTGTTTGCCTTGTTTGTTTAGTACTTCTTTGCTGAATGTTATGAGTACTTATTTTGGTTGTATGCTTATTTGAGTGCATTGTTTGTTTCGTTAGATTATCCGGAGTGCGAAACTTGTTACCTAGAGTTACTCAAGTACGAAGATCATCAATCAGGCAAGTCACTTTGATCATGTTTTACCCATGTTTTATATGCATTAGTTCTACCATCTCCCCAGTTGCATGCAAGATAGGTTAGTTGGAAACTTGGTTACATTGTAGTAGTATCATGTGGTAGATACCTCTCTCAACCCCCTTTGACAACATTGGCCCCGGGAAACGTTGTTTTACCTTTTGCTATGCTATTAGTAGACGGGGTTGGTTGTGTGATTCATGAGAGTTGAGAGAGTTAATAATTTCAAGACCTACATAATGATCAAGATTTCAATACTCCAAGTTTTCAACATACCTCTGGGTGGATGATGGTTGAACGGCGCCCTAGAGAAACCAGTGGTTAGCCTAGGTGATGCTGGAGATGGCCAGTATTCACGCGGAAAGGTCCACCCAGGCACAAAGGGATGGATGGGTGCTTCAAGACCCAAGGCTTACCTGCACAGCCACAAGTCATTATGGGCTCTGGCTTGGTTGGATATCGTGGTAACTCTGGACAGGCGGTGCTACGAGAGGTAGAAGAACTGGTAGGAAAGGATGGGCATCGTCAGAGTCGCAGGGAAACCCTTTGGAAGACCATGTTTTGGTCATCCGTTTCTCAAACACCCTGAAGTGCGAGAAATCAAACGGAGGCGACCAAATCTTGTGGGGAACGTGTGCAAAACTCTGCAGAGTACAAAACCTAATCGATTAGCCGTGTCCACGGTCATGGACGACTTGAGCCAAAGGAATTGGAACTTCCGGAACTCTCAACACAAATAATATGATGATGTGGGAATTTAATAATTTTGGGTATGAGAATTGGTTGGTGGAACCATCTCATTAATCAACCAACTTAGTAATGTTTTGCTTAGCCCTTTTTCTTGATGTAGGAAAAATTGGCTTTACGCAAAACTTACCACCCCACCTGCCATATATGCATATAGACTAGATGATTATCTTTTCACTCTTCTCTTGTGACTTTGCCGGCATATTCCATATGCTGACCTACACGGCTGCAACGTATCATGTTGCAGAGTATTTTTCCTGACCAGGAGTGAGGACGCGTTCTATGCTCAGTGAGATGCCCTTGGAGTCGGATGGACTCATCTACCTTCGACGCTTCCGCAAGATTTAGATATTCTCATGAGTTGGCCTTTAGCCACTTTATTGTAATTTTTATTGTAATAAAGGACTCTATATGAGATTGCGATTAATATAATGCTGTGTGATTTCCCTTTGATATATACATTGATGTACCGTGTGTGTACCAGCATGATCTTGGGATGGTACGGAAAACACCGGAGACTTGGCCTTTCAGGTCGGGTCGCTACAGAAATGGTATCAGAGCACACGCTGACCGTAGGACATAACCTCTAGGATTGGAAAGCCTTAGGATTGTTTCTCTTTGTCTTTAAATATCTTATACTCTCATCTATTCGTTTCTGACTCCTCTCCGATTATTTCAAAATTTATAGATGGCCACCTTCATCCCAGTGTTGATCACGGAGTTTTGCCAGCCTGACGCAACGATGCCCTTTGGTAAGGAGCTGATGAGAATCGTCAAGGACGTAAGGATTGCTTTGCCGAGCATCACCGGGATTCCTATCATGTCATTTCCCCAAGATGGACGCTACAGGATCGAGGTGCATATTCCAGGGAAGACTTTTGGGAACCGGAAGGAACCCATCGACCTCAAGTTCGTGGCACCCAGTTGGATACTTGGAAGAGACATGGCCATTCATCGTGCCCTTGGACGTATTCAGGAGGAATACAGAGGTGGAACCATTTCCCCAGGACTCAGCATGGTTTGTCGCAGAGATGCCACTGGAAACATCATAACTCCTCCCACTTCAGACACCACTATTTCCTATATCCAGACCCTGGAGACTCACATCAGGACTCTGGAGCTTCGAGTTCGTGCTGACACGAAGACTATCAAGAATCTGATGAACCGTGAGATTGATCTTGAAGCTGATCTGCGAGAGGCCAACTATGAACACGAGCATGAAGTGAAGGACTTCCTAGAGAGGATTGATGAGAAGAATGCACGCATTGCAACTCTGGAAGAGCAGCTAGACATGGGGGAAAACCTTCACCCCGAAGGAGACATGGCACCCTTCATCAGCGACGATGAAGACTATGAGGAAAGCACCACCGGAGGACCTACGACTATGCACTTTTGAGGAGAACATTAGTTATGCCCTCCAATGTATCTTTATTTTAGTCGTTAAAGCGTAGGTCGATGTTTAGTTTGTCTGAGATTTGTATCTCGAGGTTTGACATTGATTGAATAACTGAATGAGTGTTTGGTGTGATATGTTTGTTGCATTGCATATGGGTAGTGAATTTCTTCTAGACCCTTGTTCTATTCTAATTCTCATCCCTCTGAAAACAGCAAGATGCCTCCACGACGTGAGACCGATTTCACTTTTCCGCCGGAACTCACCCAACTCCTTCAGCAACAGAATGCACTGATGCAACTATTGATTCAGAATCAGACCAACAATCAGAACAACAATAATCATCACCATCCACCCCAGACTGACAATCTCACCCGTTTTCTGAGATTGAATCCTCCAACTTTCTCCAGCAGTACTGAGCCCATTGTGGCAGATGACTGGCTCCGTAAGATGGAGAGAGAACTTGTCACCGCTGGATGCACTGACGCTGAGAAAGTGCGATTTGCCGCACATCAACTGGAAGGACCAGCAGCATCATGGTGGGAGAATTACACCACCACATATCCTATTGCAGATGTGACTTGGGAGCAGTTCAAGCTTGCTTTCCGCACCGCTCATGTTTCAGCTGGAGCCATGAGTCTAAAGAAGCGCGAGTTTCGCAACTTGCGCCAGGGTAATCGCTCTGTGGCCCAATATGTGGAAGAGTTTAACATGTTGGCCCGTTATGCCCCAGGAGATGTGGCCGATGATGCGGCCAAGCAAGAAAAGTTTCTGGAAGGACTCAATGATGAGTTGAGCATACAGCTGGTAGTGGCTAATTTCAACAACTACCAAGAGCTGGTGGATAAGGCACTTATTCTGGAAGGTAAACAGCAGCAGATTGAGAACCGCAAGCGGAAGTACACTCAGGGGAAGTTCAACTCTGGAGCTCATCAGAAGCCTCGTTACTCCCCGTACTCCGGGAATACCGGATCAGGAAACAGTAAGTTTGGAAAGCACACTCATACTGTGCATAACCATGGAGGCCACAATCATGGAGGAAATGGGAACAACCGTCCCAACCATGGTAACTTCAAGAGTGACAATGGGAATGGGAACAACAACCAGCACCGTCACGTTCCTGCTCAGAAGGATCTGAGTCACATTACCTGTTTCAAGTGCCAGAAGACAGGGCACTATGCTACTGAGTGTCCCCAGAGCAAGCAAGGCAATGGAAACAACGGCAACTCCGCAGCCAAGAAGCCCAATCCGTTTCCCCGTGCTCAAGTGAATCACATCGATGTGGAAGAAGTCTATGATCAGCCCGAGACTGTGGTTGGTAAGTTTTTATTGCATTCACGTCCTGTTACAGTACTTTTTGATTCGGGTGCAACTCATTCATTCATATCAAGGGTAGTTGTGGATAAGTATGGTTTGCCCACCAAAACCCTTAGTCAGCCCATTAAGGTTAGTTCTCCAGGAGGTATGATGATGGCAGGGATAGGATGCCATGCCTTGAAACTCAATATAGGGAACCATGTTTTTCCCACCGACCTCATCGTCTTAGAGTCACAAGGATTGGATGTAATCCTAGGCATGGATTGGATGACCAAGTATGAAGGAAATCTTGATTGCCCTAGCAAGTCTGTTTCACTCACCACCCCGGAGAACAAGAGGATTAAGTATGTATCCCGACGCACACGTATGAGTGCTCGGTTAAATTCTCTCACAGGAGTTATTCAGGAGGAAGTACCTGTGGTAAAAGAATTTCCAGATGTATTTCCGGAAGAATTACCAGGAATGCCACCAGATAGGGAAATTGAGTTCTTAATAGAGCTACAGCCAGGGACAGCTCCAATTTCCAAGAGACCCTATCGGATGCCCGCAAATGATCTGTTGGAAATCAAGAAGCAAATCAAGGAGTTATTGGACAAAGGTTATATACGCCCAAGTTCTTCACCTTGGGGAGCCCCAGTACTTTTGGTGGAGAAGAAGGATAAATCTTTGAGAATGGTAGTGGACTATCGTGCCTTGAACGAGGTGACTATCAAGAACAAGTATCCCCTACCGATGATTAATGATTTGTTTGATCAGCTCGTAGGAGCCAAAGTATTCTCCAAGATTGATCTTCGATCAGGGTATCACCAGTTGAAAATTCGTGAACAGGATATACCCAAAACAGCTTTCACCACGAGGTATGGCTTGTATGAGTATACGGTCATGTCTTTTGGATTGACTAATGCTCCTGCCTACTTCATGAATTTGATGAACAAAGTGTTCATGGAATACTTAGACAAGTTTGTTGTGGTGTTCATCGATGACATTCTGATATTCTCCAAGAACGAGGAAGAGCATAAGGAACATTTGCGTTTAGTTCTGGAGAAGCTAAGAGAGCATCAGTTATATGCCAAGTTCAGTAAATGTGAATTTTGGCTGACGGAAGTCGGATTCCTTGGACATGTTATTTCCGGAGATGGAATAGCAGTGGACCCCGCTAAGGTTGAAGCCGTCACCAAGTGGAAGTCACCCACCTCAGTTAAGGAGATCCGCAGTTTCCTCGGACTTGCCGGTTATTACCGGAGGTTCATTGAGAATTTCTCAAAGGTTGCCAAGCCCATGACAGAGTTGTTAAAGAAAGAATCCAAGTATGTTTGGACCGAGGAATGTGAAACCAGTTTCCAAGAGTTGAAGGAACGTTTGGTCACAGCCCCAGTATTGATCTTGCCCGATAATCGGAAGGATTTCCAAGTTTATTGTGATGCTTCACGTCAAGGACTTGGAGGAGTACTTATGCAGGATGGAAAAGTTGTAGCCTATGCTTCCAGACAGCTACGACCTCATGAGTTGAATTATGCCACGCATGACTTGGAATTAGCAGCCGTAGTGCACGCACTCAAGACTTGGAGACATTTCCTTATCGGAAATAGTTGTGATGTTTACACCGACCATAAGAGCCTGAAGTATATCTTCACGCAGAAAGAGTTGAACCTCAGACAGAGACGATGGTTAGAGTTAATCAAGGACTATGACATGAGATTACACTACCATCCAGGTAAGGCTAATGTTGTAGCCGATGCCTTGAGTCGGAAAACTTATGTGAACACACTCACAGCTGGAGGATTACCTCAAGAGTTAGTCGATGATCTCAGAGAGCTCAAGCTAGAGATAGTTCCAAGAGGATATGTTGCTACACTGGAAATTCAGTCCACCTTGACCGAAAGAATTCGAGAAGCCCAGAAATCGGACAAGGAGATAGCTGAGATTAAACAGAGAATGAAAGATGGTAAAGCTAAAGGTTTTCGTGAGGATGAACACGGAACTTTGTGGTTTGAGAACCGAATCTATGTGCCCAATGAACCAGAGCTCAGGAAGTTGATACTTCAGGAAGCCCACGATTCACCTTACTCGATACACCCAGGCAACACCAAGATGTATCTGGATTTAAAGGAAAGTTATTGGTGGACAGGTATGAAGAAAGATATTGCAGAGCATGTTGCGATATGTGATGTTTGTCAGCGAGTAAAGGCAGAACATCAGAAACCAGCAGGGTTACTCCAACCTTTGCCGATACCCGAGTGGAAATGGGAAAAGCTTGGTATGGATTTCATCACAGGATTACCCAGGACCCGTTCAGGTTATGATTCCATCTGGGTAGTGGTTGATCGCTTGACCAAGGTAGCTCATTTCATTCCAGTGAAAACCACCTATACCAGTGCTAAGCTAGCCAAGATATATATGACCAGGATCGTATGTCTGCATGGAGTTCCGAGGAGTATCGTGTCAGATAGAGGAACACAATTTACCTCAAAGTTTTGGCATCAGTTACATGAAACTTTGGGTACAAGGCTAGAGTTTAGTACAGCTTTTCATCCGCAGACAGATGGACAGACTGAGAGAGTCAACCAGATTCTGGAAGACATGTTGAGAGCTTGTGCGCTAGATTATGGATCTAGTTGGGATGATAACTTGCCTTACGCAGAATTCTCATACAACAACAGTTATCAGACTAGTCTAAAGATGTCCCCTTTCGAAGCTTTATACGGAAGGAGGTGCAGAACACCACTGACGTGGGATGGTGTTGGAGACCGACAACTTTTTGGTCCCGACCTTATTCAAGATTCGGAAGAGAAAGTCAGGTTGATTCGTGACAGACTCAAGATAGCTCAATCTCGACAGAAGAGTTATGCTGACAGCAAACGTAAAGAAGTGACATATGAAGTGGGAGACAGAGCATATCTTCGTGTATCCCCGCTTCGAGGAACCAAGAGATTTGGTGTTAAAGGAAAATTAGCACCCAGATTCATAGGCCCCTACAACATTCTTGAACGTAGAGGTGAAGTTGCATACAAACTGGAATTGCCGGAAGGATTATCCGAAGTTCATGATGTGTTCCATGTGTCCCAGCTGAAGAAATGTCATACAGAGATGGCTGACATCCCTTTGCGAGACACCGTGCCCCTAGAGGCCATACAGCTTGAAAGTGATCTGACTTATGAGGAGAAGCCTGTCAAGATCCTCGAGACATCCAACAGAGTTACCCGCAGCAAGATTATCAAGTTCTGCAAAGTTTTGTGGAGTCACCATACTGAGGAAGAAGCCACCTGGGAACGCGAAGAAGATCTTCGTAGAGACCATCCGCACCTATTTTCTAGCCAACCCGAATCTCGAGGGCGAGATTCATCTTAAGGTGGGTAGGTTTGTAACATCCCAAAATTCCATTTTGGAATGTTATGAAAATAGCTATGCATCTATCATCACCATTGCTTGATTGTATGTGTTAGTTGAAATGCCATTTCTGATTTTTTCTGAAAGTCCTTTCTACTTTTCCCTATGTTGCTTCCCCTATTTGAAATTTTGGTTAAATGTTCAAAATAAGAGAGGAGTAACATGACACTCCACACCAGGGTCAAATTGGTGAATTATTTGAACAAAATAACCAGGGGTTATTTTGAAAATATTTGCAAAAAGGATTTAAAAACATTTAGGCAATTTCTGAAAATAATATTTTTTTCAAAGTGTTCAAATGACAGAATAGAAATGTTCATTAAATAGCATTTATTATTATGTTAATTTTGATATATAATACCCCTATATTTACAAACGATTTGAATGCTTTAAAATCTTTTGAATGTCTCTGGAAATTATTAAAAAGAAACGGTAACCGTTTCCGGTATTAAACGGGCCGGCCCACCGGCTTTAAAAGCCGAGACCGTTACCGGTCGGCCGATCGAGCGCAGTAACGTCCCCCTCTCTCTCTGACGCTGGACCCCACCCCCGACCTGACCGTTGCTTCGAACGGTCGTCTTCTCCCTCCCCCGCGCGCGCCGGACCCGACGCCGGTCGCTCCCCCCCTCGCCGGATCTCTCTCTCCCCACTTAACTCCCGCACCCCCCCGAGCGCCTATATAAGAGCCCCACTGCCCCGCATCCATTTCCCCCCCGAGCCCCCTTCTCTCTCTCGCCGAGACGCCGTCGATTGCTCGTCGGAGTTCCACCACCACCGGAAGTCGCCGTCGACCGTAGCCACCACCCCCGACCACCATTCGCCTCGCCGTCGCCACCAATCGACTTCGGAGAACCGTCGCCGTCGCCCGGACCACTTCCCCGTCCTCCCCGACCACCGGAACGCCTCGCCGTCGCGTTCACCACTTCCGGACTCGCCGGAGTTTCCCCACGCCGGCGACCTTTACACCGTGAGCATTTCCCTCCCTCCGATCCAAACCCAACGGCTCAGATTAGAAGTCACTTATTCCCGAACCGTTTTCTGTTTAGGATCGGTTGACCGCCCGAAGCACCGCTCGGACACCCACCTCAGCCACTCACAGGTCGCCACGTCACCCTAGTCGACCGTTCGTTAGTTTTTCTTTTCAGTTTTGTTTTTCAGAAAACAGAATGTATTCCAAATTTGTTTTAGCTATATCTTTTAATCAGTTTAGTGTTTTGAGTTGATTCTTTTTGCAATAGCTCACATTTTTCATGTAGTTTCACCCTGTACTTTTAGATTTCAAATTGAACTATAAAATTTGAATTTAATCAAATTTGCTCAAAATCTTCAAATCTGAATAACTAGAGTTTAAAAATAGATTTTGATATGATTCTTTTTGTCACTGTTAGATATTGGTTAGGACTATCTCCATGTTTAGTTTGAGGATTTTTAGGATGATTTTTAATAGTGTTTTGGCTATAAACAGAATCTGCTTATTATTATAATATAGTTTTATAAACTTAATTTTGATTAGTTTGATTTAGAATTTGGTTTTATTTGTTTATTAGGTTCTGTTAGTAAACATTTAGTGTTTTCACTTACTGTTAATAAAAATATAAATTTGCCTAGTTTAATTTCATTTAACATAGGAATCACAACTTCTTTTCAAATAGGCATAATTTGATTAAAACAACTAACTAGTAATAGTTTTGTTTTCAAATAAAGTTTTGTATAATTAATTCTGTTTTCTAAGACAAATTTATTTGTAAGTTATTTTCTGTAAGAACATGTTTGGTTAACAAATTAATAAGTTTAGTTTTCATTCCCCTTGTTAGTATAACCATAGTTGATTCATATAGTGTTTACCAAAACCTTTTATAAACTTTACTAGAGTTTTCCCAACAAACTTAAATTGACTTTGTTTACTTTAATAGTAAAATATTCTATTGTTGCCTTGCTGTCAACAATTGTCTTGTTATTTCAAAATAGTTTTATTATGTAGAAGTGTTTTCATCATCCCCTTTGGAAAAACAAAACTTTGTGTGTTTTACTTGCTAGAGACTTTTGTGCATTGTTTGCCTTGTTTGTTTAGTACTTCTTTGCTGAATGTTATGAGTACTTATTTTGGTTGTATGCTTATTTGAGTGCATTGTTTGTTTCGTTAGATTATCCGGAGTGCGAAACTTGTTACCTAGAGTTACTCAAGTACGAAGATCATCAATCAGGCAAGTCACTTTGATCATGTTTTACCCATGTTTTATATGCATTAGTTCTACCATCTCCCCAGTTGCATGCAAGATAGGTTAGTTGGAAACTTGGTTACATTGTAGTAGTATCATGTGGTAGATACCTCTCTCAACCCCCTTTGACAACATTGGCCCCGGGAAACGTTGTTTTACCTTTTGCTATGCTATTAGTAGACGGGGTTGGTTGTGTGATTCATGAGAGTTGAGAGAGTTAATAATTTCAAGACCTACATAATGATCAAGATTTCAATACTCCAAGTTTTCAACATACCTCTGGGTGGATGATGGTTGAACGGCGCCCTAGAGAAACCAGTGGTTAGCCTAGGTGATGCTGGAGATGGCCAGTATTCACGCGGAAAGGTCCACCCAGGCACAAAGGGATGGATGGGTGCTTCAAGACCCAAGGCTTACCTGCACAGCCACAAGTCATTATGGGCTCTGGCTTGGTTGGATATCGTGGTAACTCTGGACAGGCGGTGCTACGAGAGGTAGAAGAACGGTAGGAAAGGATGGGCATCGTCAGAGTCGCAGGGAAACCCTTTGGAAGACCATGTTTTGATCATCCGTTTCTCAAACACCCTGAAGTGCGAGAAATCAAACGGAGGCGACCAAATCTTGTGGGGAACGTGTGCAAAACTCTGCAGAGTACAAAACCTAATCGATTAGCCGTGTCCACGGTCATGGACGACTTGAGCCAAAGGAATTGGAACTTCCGGAACTCTCAACACAAATAATATGATGATGTGGGAATTTAATAATTTTGGGTATGAGAATTGGTTGGTGGAACCATCTCATTAATCAACCAACTTAGTAATGTTTTGCTTAGCCCTTTTTCTTGATGTAGGAAAAATTGGCTTTACGCAAAACTTACCACCCCACCTGCCATATATGCATATAGACTAGATGATTATCTTTTCACTCTTCTCTTGTGACTTTGCTGGCATATTCCATATGCTGACCTACACGGCTGCAACGTATCATGTTGCAGAGTATTTTTCCGACCAGGAGTGAGGACGCGTTCTATGCTCAGTGAGATGCCCTTGGAGTCGGATGGACTCATCTACCTTCGACGCTTCCGCAAGATTTAGATATTCTCATGAGTTGGCCTTTAGCCACTTTATTGTAATTTTTATTGTAATAAAGGACTCTATTTGAGATTGCGATTAATATAATGCTGTGTGATTTCCCTTTGATATATACATTGATGTACCGTGTGTGTACCAGCATGATCTTGGGATGGTACGGAAAACACCGGAGACTTGGCCTTTCAGGTCGGGTCGCTACAAGAGACCATGCGATGTTGATCACATCAACCTTGGAAACATTTCCAACACACATCGTCACCTCACCCTTAGCTAGTTCTCCGTTTATTCCGTAGCTTTTATTTCGAGTTACTAACATTTAGCAACCGAACGGGTATCCAATACCCAGGTGCTACTAGGAGTACTAGCAAGGTACACATCAATAACACGTATATCAAATATACTTCTGTCGACATTGCCAGCCTTCTTATCTACCAAGTATCTAGAGTTCTTCCGCTCCAGCGACCGCTCTCCTCATAATCGAAGCACTTAGCCCGGGTTTGGATCAACTTTCGGTTATTTCATCGGAGCAACAACTGACTTGATATCCATGAAGTTTCCCTCCTTACCCCTTCCCTTCTCGAAACTAGTGGTTTTACTAACCATCAACACTTGATGCTCCTACTTGATTTCTACCTTCGCGGTGTCAAACATCACGAATAGCCCAGGGATCATTATTTCCATCTCTAGCGTTTATAGTTCATCACCAAGTTCTAGTAGCTTAGTGACAGTGACTTGGAGAACAATATCAATCACTATCTTATCTAGAAGATCAACTCCCACTCGATTCAAGCGATTGTAGTACCCAGACAATCTGAGCACATGCTCAACGATTGAGCTATTCTCCTTCATCTTACAGGCAAAGAATCTTGTTGGAGATGTCATATCTCGCAACACGGGCACGAGCCTGAGATCCTAATTTCAGCTCTTAGAACATCTCATATGTTCCATGACGTTCAAAACATTTTGGAGCCTCAATTCTAAGCTGTAATGCAAGACGCACTAAACTATCAAGTAGTTATCAGAACGTGCCTATAAGATGTTCACAACATCTATAAACAATGCTAGAGGGGTTGGTGCACCAAGCAGTGCATTAAGGACATAAGCCTTCTGTGCAGCAATGAGGACAATCCTCAGATCACAGAGCCAGTCCGCAATATTGCTACCATCATCTTTCAACTCTATTTCTCTAGGACATATAAAAATTCAAGGGAGCTACAGCGTGAGTTAGTAATCTACAACACAGTTTGCAAAGACACTATTAACTATGTTCATGATAATGAGTTCAATTAATCATATTACTGAAGAACTCCCACTCAAATTGACATCCCTCCAGTCATTCGAGTGATACATGATCCAAATTCACCAACTCAAGTCCAAAACATCACGTGAGTTGAGGTGGTTTCAATGGTGAACATCTCATGTTGATCATATCTACTATATGACTCATGTTCGACCTTTTGGTCTCTTGTGTTCCGAGGCCATGTCTATACATGCTAGGCTCGTCAAGTTTAACCCGAGTGTTCGGCGTGTGCAACACTGGCTTGCACCCATTGTATGTGAACGTAGAGTCTATCACACCCGATCATCATGTGGTGTCTCGACACGACGAACTTTCGCAATGGTGCACACTCGGGGAGAACACAATTCATCTTGAAATTTAAGTGAGGGATCACCTTATAATTCTACCGTCGTCCTAAGCAAAACAAGGTGCATAAAAGTATTAATTGCACATGCAATTCATAAGTTACATGATATGGCCATGAACTTGTGCTTTTGATCTCCATCTTGAAAGCATCGGCATGATCTCCATCGTCACCGGCATGACACCATGATCTTCATGATCTTGATCTCCATCAACGTGTCGCTATCGGGGTTGTCGCGCCCAACATGCTTCTACTACTATTGCTATTGTTTAGCAATAAAGTAAGGCATTACATAGCGCTTAATGATTGACACGCAAGTCATACAATAATTAAAGACAACCCTATGGCTCCTGTCGGTTGCCGTACTCATCGACATGCAAGTCGTGATAATCTATACATCACATGATCATCTCATACATCACATATATCACATCATGTAATTGGCCATATCACATCACAACATACCCTGCAAAAAAAAGTTAGACGTCCTCTAATTGTGGTTGCGTGTTTTATGTGGCTGCTACGGGTATCTAGCAAGAACAATTCTCATCTACGCAAAAACCACAACGGTGATACACTAGTTTCTTTTCAACCTTCTCAAGGACCACCTTTGTCGAATCCGATCCAACTAAAGTGAGAGAAATTGGCACCCGCAAGCCATCTATGTAACAAGTTGCAGTCAAGGTAACCAGTCTATCGTAAGCGTACGAGTAATGTTGGTCTAGGCCGCTTCATCTCACTATACCGCTGAACCAAAATCCGACCAAGGGAGGAAGCAATCTAAGCATCAACGGCCACAAACCTTTTGTGTTCTACTCGAGATCTCATCTACACAAAGACCTAGCTCTGATACCACTGTTGGGGAACATCGCATGGGAACCAAAAATTTTCCTACGCACACGCAGACTATCCATGGTGATGAGCATCTACGAGAGGGAGAGTGGATCTACGTACCCTTGTAGATCGCTAAGCGGGAAGCGTTAAGAAACGCGATTGGTTTAGTCGAACATCTTCGCGATCCAAATCGTTGAGCGTCCCGTGATCTCATCACGATCTATCCCGCAATCCAATCACGATCCATCCCGCGAAATCATCATGATCCTTCCCGCGAACTCATCACGATCCATCTCGCGATCTTGATCACGATCCTTCTGATCTACCGCCGAACGGACGGCACCTCCGCGTTCTGCACACATACAGCTCGATGACGATCTCTTCCTTCTTGATCCAGCAAGAGGGAGCGGAGAGGTAGAAGAGTTCTTCGTCAGTGCGACGGCGCTCTTGCGATGGTGGTGGAGCTATTCCGGCAGGGCTTCGCCTAAGCACTACAAAAATCCAATCTAGAGGAGAAACTATGCATGAGAGGAACGTGCAGCACGTGGCTAAAATCAGGTGCCAAAAACCCTAAAACCTCTAGTATATATAAGAGGAATAGAGGAGGAGGCTTGTCCCTCAAGGGACAAGCCCTTTGGTTCGGCCGAACTAGGAGAAGAGGTGGAATCCACCTCCAATCCTAGTAGGACTAGGATTCATCCTATTTTTGCCTTTTTTGCCTTTTCCACCTTTTCTCTTTGGGATTTTCTCTCCCAGCCACATGGGCCTTGTGTGGGACTTCCACCAGATCACTAAGGGCTGGTATTAATTGTCCCACAGCCCATGTAGCCTTTTGGGTCGAAATACCCCTCCCGATGGTCACCCGGTACACTACCGGCCCTCCCGGTACACTATCGATAAGCCCGAAACTTTTCCGGCGACCAAAATAGGACTTCCTATATATCAATCTTTACCTCCAGACCATTCCGGAGCTCCTCATGAATTCCGAGATCTCATCCGGGACTCAGAACAACCTTCGGTCACCACCATGCATAACTCTATACTACCGAAACGTCACCGAACCTTAAGTGTGCAGACCCTGCGGGTTCGAGAACTATGTAGACATGACCGAGACACCTCGACGGTCAATAACCAATAGCGGGACCTTGATGACCATATTGGTTCCTACATATTCTATGAAGATCTTTATCGGTCGAACCTCTATGTCAAGGATTCAGTTAATCACGTATGATGTTCCCTTTGTTCTTCAGCATGTTACATTCCCGAGATTCGATCGTCGGTATCTCCGTACCTATTTCAACCTCGTTACCGGCAAGTCTCTTTACTCATTCCGTAATACAAGATCCCGTGACTAACACTTAGTCACATTGCTTGCAAGGTTTATTCTAATGTTGTATTACCGAGTGGGCCCTGAGATACCTCTCCGTCACACGGAGTAACAAATCCCAGTCTTGATCCATTCCAACTCAACAGACACCATCGGAGATACGTGTAGAGCACCTTTATATTCACCCAGTTACGTTGCAACGTTTGATACGCACAAGGCACTCCTCTGGTATACATGAGTTGCATGATCTCATGGTCATAGGAACATATATTTGACATGTAGAAAACAGTAGCAATAAACTGGCACGATCATATGCTACATTTGTAGTTTGGGTCTTGTCAATCACACCATTCTCCTAATGATGTGATCCCATTTATCAAATGACATCTCATGTCCATGCCTAGGAAACCTTAACCATCTTTGATCAATGAGCTTGTGTATTAGAGGCATACTAGGGACATGGTTTTTTCTATGTATCCACACATGCATCTAAGTCTCCGATCAATACAATTATAGCATGGATAATAAATGATTATCATGAACAAGGAAATATGTTAATAACTAATTTATTATTGCCTCTAGGGCATATTTCCAACATGTTTGCCATAGCGGCAACTTCACATCCTTCATTTCTATTCCACGACCAGACCAAGACATCACATAACCCGACTTTCATCAATAAAGCTTTCCTCTTATATTCTTAATATCCATATTGCAATTTTAGTTTGTTGTTTGTTCTTCATTTGCGTGCAGGAAATAGACCTTCGTGGTCAGGTTGATCATGCTCCGGCGTGGTCAATAACCTCTCGGAGTTGGTTTAGCGATTACTAAGGTGCAACATCCTCGCACGTTCGTAGTCAGATTGTTGAAGTCTACTCCACCGAAGGCGATAGTTACCATATGATTGAAAGATGGGATACCTTTGCCTCTATCACTCTATCTCCACCTGAGTTGTCGATGAAGTAGGATGATAAGGATCCATCACTATGACATTATCCTCAAATTCTAGCTGGAGTGGAAGGTGGTGATAATCAAGCATATATACCTTACTCCAAATCTTGGAGTTGATGAGTATCTTAATGTACTATCCACACGACCTCTTCTCGTCAGCAGTTGTCCTCTTAATGGTCTCAACAATGAGAACCATTACTCAAGTGCTGATGTGACGATCACCATGTCATAACATGTTAATGGAGTATCCTCGAATCATCTTGTCATATGTTAACTTGGGCATCAAAGTATGCCTCAGAATGGTGTTGGAGGTAGGGAGGACAGCAAGCAAAAAGTACATCGACCCAAGATTGTGGGTATTCAAGTACTCCTTAGGGATAGCAGTGTACATATTGGACATGTAGTCATGATTCATCTTTGCTTTAGAATAGACATCCAAATGTCCATCCTCCACTAGAGGGGCAGTATCTGGTTCACCATGGACCGGTATCTCGTTCCCTCAGTCATCCACACAATCCTTCCATTAGGGTAGAAGTGTGCGATGGAGTAGAATTGCATGGTAAGCTCATCATTCCAAGAAGTCATCTGTGTCCCAACAAACTTGTCAATACCCATCATCCTGAAGCTCTCACGAACATGGGGAAAGTAATCTTCATTGGCCTTGATATAACCCCAGTCAACATATCTCATACCCCGGGTTCATTGGCCTTGATATACCTCGGGTTCTTGTCCCAGAGCACCGTGTCATATAAATCTTGTTGTTACTTGGTGTGAAAATGATTGTCGATGGCAGTCTTCTACCTGATAGAGTAGGTACAAAATCTCTCCACTTCCTCAATCCTTGATCCTTCCTCTCATTCATATTCTCAACAATGGGATGTGTGTCATTATGCTCTGGGAGACATGGTATGAGCTTCTTCAACACAAAAACATCATCATCTTCGTTATCAAGGGGTAGCACTTGGGCCTCATTCTTCTCTGCAAGAGATACATCTCTTGTTGTCCTCTTGGGCTTGGGGGCAGAAGTAGTCTTGAGTTTGATGTGTGGCTTGATTGGCATAACATAAGCCATCAGCTTGATTTGCTTGGAAGGAGGTGGGTTGGCAACAGTTTCTTCCTCCTCTTCCTCCAAAGGGTCCTCATACATGGAGTTTAGTCTCCCATAACATGTAAAGTTTTCTTCCTTTCCTTCTTCTTGCCAGACTTTTTGCCATAGACTGGTTTGCTTGGATCTCCCTAGGATCTCTGAGAAATTGAGAGCCCTCTCTTGGTAGAAACAGACTCAGGAACCTTCTAGATCACCGCTCTATCCTTTTGAGTACCTGCATACTCTTTCCTGACAGTGCATCTCTTGGAGCTAACCTCTTCCACCTAAAAATCCTCATCATCATTATCAGAATTCTTCCTCTTCCTTGCTCTAGTGGAAGCCTTAGGTAGACTTGGAGAGCTCCTCTCTTCCTCATGATGACTTTTCTCTCGGCTTATGCCATGGCTCATGTCAACATGGTACTCTCACCTGTTCTGACTGTCATTTGAACCTGACATACTGACCATTGTCCTAGTGAATTACAAATTGATGAGTGGAAAAGATGAGCATCACAAATTTAGAAGTTTTTGCAAGATTTGAACTCAAAGTTTTAGTTTCAGGTTTCGTATGTTCCAAGGCAACAATAGAAACTAAGCACACCATTTTTGGTTTCACCCACATGGGCTTCGGTCTCTCTGAAGTTGCTCACTAAGATCTAGGATCTACTTCGCTGACATAGATCAGATATTTTTGGTTTTACGGAAAAGTCCTTTGTGCTGTCGCCCGAACCATATCGGTGACTCCGAGATGTTTTTGCTTGGTGGGTCCAAGTTCACTTATTGCGGAAACCTAATCCTAAATAGTTTTTCTCAATATACTCTAATCGAATTTTTGAGAACATAGAACATTCCATAAGGTGGCAAGATGTGAGGCATGACCTAATGCGCTTGAATCAGAAATGGAACGCATAGGGGATCAAGGCTTACCCAAACTTAATGAAGCTCTCTACGAAGACAACGGCGAGGGCACATATGAGACGAAGGAGAACGTCCGTAGACACGGGCGACGACAGCAATGGTGTTTGGGAGTGGATGGTTGAAGATTTTTTCAAAGTCCACCGTGAAGACATATATACCCATTAGATTATGGTGACACCAAGAGGCAAATATCAGTCGCACTAAAGTTCATAACTTTCACTTGATAGAGGAACACGATGACACCGTGATTTCCAGATCAATGGTGCCAAGAGAGGAAAACCTGATCGACCTAATTGATTGTCTGGTTCCGAATGTGTAGAAGTTGGTCACACCAGAAAACACTTAGGAGGTTTTGGAAGGTAGCACATTTCTAAATGGTGGCTCCGAGTGGTCCTCACCCGGAGGGTCCGATAAATTGGTTGTTCAATTTTGTGATGAAGAATGAATAGAATTTGAGAAAGATAGATATATATCTTGAGGGGGTACTTAGGCATCTTATAAATCATATTTCAGAAAAATAAATCCCTAATGAACCACAATTGGATGTCCTCGAATGGGAAAATCATGCACACCAACATGCTCACACGATAACATGCCAGATGAAATATATTAAACATACAAAACTACTATAGTATCTACCAAGCAATTATTGATGACGAAGTTATCTTTATATGAGTATACTGACTTAGGTGCAAGTGAGAACACTGATCATAGGTCATTCTCATTGTTCAAGCACGAGTGGGGATACCACTTTTCCATAAAGCTTTCATGTGTTCAAATCCTTAGACATACTAGCTCAAGACTTACAGCAAAGCTCCCCCTAGATATGACATCCCCCTAAGAGGGATGTACTAACCTGGGTTTTTTCA